>OY821756.1:24893935-25493935 GCA_963682095.1 Potentilla sterilis
GCGATTCAGCAAAACTATGGTTGATGATTTTGAGATCTCAGCTGAGGACTGTACTTACTCTCAGGGTAAACATGGCTTGAATGTTTGCTTCTCTGAGAAGGTCCATAACAAGCTTGACTATGCCTGGAGATGTGCTGTTGTGGTCAAGTTCATGGGTAAGCCTAACTCGACCAACACTTTTGATTTCATGCTCAGAGGGCTGAGAAGGAAATGGCAGGTCAAATGTGGTTGGAAACTTATTGATTTACCTAATGATTTCTTCATTGTGAAGTTTAACCTGGAAGAAGACATGAATCATGCCCTATGTGATGGCCCTTGGATTTTAGCTGGTCAAACTCTTACTGTTCGAAAATGGTCTCCTGATTTTAATCCTACAACAAAGGTGATAGGTAAGATGGCTCTTTGGGTAAGGATATGTGGTCTTCCTGTTAAGTATTTCAAAGAATTTGCTATTCCTATAATTGGAAAGATCATTGGTGATGTTGTGAGGGTGGACCCGATTACTCTAGGCCAAGCTAGAGGAAAATTTGCAAGAGTTTACATTGAAGTTGATCTCAGTAAACCTCTGAAGCCTTTTGTTGAAGTGGAATCTGTGTCTTAAAATGTTGTGTATGAAGGCATTTCTCTTATCTGCTTTGAATATGGGTGTTATGGTCATGCAAAAGATAAATGTCCTTTTATTATTCAAGCTAGTGATGAATGCTCCTGCTGATGCTAATGGAGATACAGTGGTTCATGATGAAGGGAATGTAATGGATGAGGGTGTGGATAGCTCTAAGGTTGTTAAGGAGGATATGGGACCTTCGATGCTTATGAATTACATGAATAAGAAGAAAGGTTTTGATGCCTCTAACTTAAAGAAAAGTGGTGCCAAGGGTTCTAGGTTCTCAGTCTGCAGGATGAACCTACTGAGGTGGAAAATAATATTGCAATGGAAAATGTGGTTTCTCCTGTGAAGTCAACTCCCTCAATTGTTAAGTTGTGGAATAGTCTACAGGAAAAACAGAAGAAATCTTCACAGACCACTACTACCAATGTGACCAATCCTGCTTCCACTAAAGATGCTTCCAGAAATATTCCTAAGAAGGGAAATCTAAGTCTGAAGGAGTCCAAACAAAGTATTAGACCTCCTCTAATGGATTTTTCTAATGCCACTTCCAAACCTTCTGCTAAGCCAAATTACAAAACTGCCAGGAAGCCAAGAACTGGTTCTAACACAGATGCTAAACATCCATCTTCTGCTTCTAAAAAGCTCTTTTTTAATAACATAGGAGAATTATCTAGCACTAGTGTTGCAGGGTTGTTTGGACACTGTCCTCCTGAACCTGCATTGGAAATGGGAGTGAGTTCTTCAACATGTAAGGATTCTGACATTTTTGTTGGGAAAATATTTGATGAAAATAGCATTTTGGCTAGTGATGTCAGCCCCTTTTCCTCTTCTGAGGATGAGATGGCTAATGAGTAATCTGGACTTTGTCCTTCCCCCTCTCTCCTATTTATATGGATAACATTTTTTTTTAGAATGCTAGAGGTGCTGGTGGTGAAAAATTCAGGTATGGTATTCAAGACTTGGTTAAAAAGAACAATGTGGATGTTTTAATCATCTGTGAACCTAGAATTCAGTTTGCGAGTACTAAGAAAAGCCTTCTTGCTCTTGGTTATACTGATTTTGAAATAAGTGAAGTTGCTGGCTATGTTGGTGGTTTGTGGTTGTTTTGGAATAAAAACAAAATTTGTATTGAACCTGTTAATACTAACTTTCAGTCAGTTTCTGTGAAGGTTTCCGTTAATGGCTCAGCCCTTTGGCTTTTGTCTGGTGTTTATGCTGGTCCCTGCAACACAGCAAGAGCTAACTTATGGAGTTATTTAGAGTTTGTTCAGCAATCTGTTAATCTACCTTGGTTGATTTTGGGGGATTTCAATGAGCTGCTTTCCTATTATGATAAAATTGGAGGGTCTAAACACTTCAGATTTGGAGGCATGCAGGATTGAGTTTGCAGGAATGGTTTAATTGATATGGGTTCCAAGGAGCTGCCTACACTTGGTCTAACAACTCTGTGAAAGAAATGTTGGATAGATGTTTTTGTGATAGTGCTTGGAGAATATATTTTCATGATGCTTGTGTTGTCCACTTAGCTAGAATGAGGTCTGATCATTGTCCTATTTTGATTAGACTTTGTCCTCGTCCTAGAGGGCCAAGGAAAAACTCTCATTTCAAATTTCAGGCTATGTGGATGAATCATGAGAGCTATTCTGATATGGTTTTTGATTTTTGGGAAACTCATGAAGGGGGTATTATGGACAAGACTGGCAGTCTTGCTAGCTCTCTATCTGATTGGAATAGAAATGTTTTTGGTAACATTTTTAAGCAGAAGAAACCCTTGCATCCTAGAATTTGTGGAATCCAGAGGTGCTTGGGGAGAGGCAATAATGGTTTTCTTCAGAATTTGGAAAAAAAAAAACTTATTTTTGAGTATGAAAAAGTTAGAGATTCTGAAACTATTTTTTGGAAGCAAAAATCAAGAGATAAATGGCTGAGTGAAGGAGATAGAAATACTAAATTCTTCCATCTTACAACAATTATTACAAAAAAGAGGAACAAAATTGATGGCCTATTTGATGCTAATGGGAATTGGACTGAGGATTTGAGCAGCATGCTTGCTATTGCTGTTGACTTTTTTAAAAACCTCTTTACTGCTGATCCTGTGCAGAATTCTGATTTTGACCTGCCTTCTCTTTTTCATAATATTCCTGATGCTGATTTGTAAGAATGAATAGGCCTATCTCTGTGGAAGATATTCATGATGCTCTTTTCAGAATTGGCAAACTTAAAGCCCTTGGTGTGAATGGCTTCACAACTCTCTTTTTTTTAGCAGCATTGGAATATTTGTGCTACTGAAATTACTGCTATTGTAAATTCAGCCTTTGCTACTGGCAGTATTCATACTGGTCTTAACCATACTTTAGTTACTCTGGTCCCTAAAACCTCTACTCCTCAGCATATGCATCTTTTCAGGCCTATCAGTTTATGTTGCATTGTTTATAAAATCATCTCTAAGATCATTGTGGACAGAATTAGACCTATACTTAGAAAGTGGATCAATCCTAATCAAGTAAGCTTTGTTCTTGGAAGACACATTTCTAATAATGTAATGATTGCTCAAGAGATTTTACATAAGTGTAAGAATTCTAAAGGGACATAGGGTTTCATGGCTTGGAAAGTTGATATGTCCAAAGCTTATAATAAGCTCAGTTGGAACTTTATTGAAAAAGTGCTCAGAGAAATTAAGCCGCCTGCCAACTTTATTAAAATCATCATGAGCTATGTTTCTTCTTCTAGTTTCCAGATCATAATTAATGGTGAGCTTTCTGAGTCTTTCACGTACTGGCAGTAGAGGTATAAGATAAGGAGATCATCTTTCTCCCTATCTCTTTGTTTTATGCATGGAAAAATTATCTCATATCATACAATATGCTACTGAAATGAAAGTTTGGAGGCCAATTCAATCATCTCAGTCAGGGCCTCTTGTTTCTCATCTGTTCTTTGCTGATGACCTTATTTTATTCTCTGAAGCTAGTATTCAGCAAGCTTATGTTATGAAAGATTGCATGAATATCTTCTGCAATTTTTCTGGTCAATCTGTTAGTTTTGAAAAGTCCATGATTTACTGCTCTCCTAATGTTAGCTCCTCCCTTGCTAGTGAGATCAGTACTATATGTGGTTCCCCTCTAACTGTAGATCTTGGAATTTATCTTGGAATGCCTCTCATTCATTCAAGAGTTACTGCCTCAACTTATGCAGGATTGGTTGATAAAGTCCAGTCCAGACTTGCTAGCTGGAAGAGTAAGACTTTGAATATGGCAGGAAGACTCTAGTCCAATCTGTGACATCTTCCATTCATATCTATGCAATGCAAACAGCTAAGCTCCTTATTCATACTTGTGATAATTTGGATAAGCTTAATGGAATTTTTTTGTGGGGTGACTCTATTAGCTAAAAGAAAATCCATCTCTCTAATTGGGACTTAGTTTGCAGACCAAAAATTTCTGGTGGTTTAGGAATTAAAAAAGTTGTTGACATGAACAGGATCATGCTTGCTAAAGCTAGTTGGAGAATTATACAGAATGACAATGGCCTTTGGAGTAAAATTTATCAGAAGAAGTACCTCCAAAATGGTTCCTTAATCATGGAAAATTATGAAAAACCTCACAATTGCTCTAGTACCTGGTTTGGGGTGGTTTTTGGAACTACCCTTGCTGAAGAAAGGGTTGAGATGGAGAGTTGGGGATGGCTGCACTATCAACTTATGGACTGACAATTGGTCACAGATGGGTATTTTGAAGGACCTTGCTCTGAGAAGTGATTATGTTGATTTGTCTGCCAAAGTCAAAATTTTTTGAATTGACAGAATATGGAATGCTGACTTGCTCTCCAGAATGTTCCATGCTGATGTAGTTAACTCTATCATCACCAGTCCCATTGCTAATCATGATATGCATGATACTTTAATATGGGGTGGTACTTCTTCTGGAATCTTTTCAGTTAAATCTGCCTATAAACTGCTGTGTGATGAGAAATATTTTCAGAATTACAGCTGGCCTAAACTTTGGGCTATGCATATTCCCCCTAAACTGAAGATTTTTCTATGGACCTTTGTTTCTAGCAAAATGCTTACAAATGTTCAGAAAGTAAGAAGGAACATCTCTACTGATCCTTCTTGTCACCACTGTAGTGGAGTGCCTGAGACCATGCTGCACCTGTGTAGGGACTTTCCTGGAGCTAAAATGGTATGGAATTCCTGTAACATTCCCACAAACATGGCTGCTACTTTTGTGCTAGACTGGGATGGATGGCTCTATGCTAATATGATGCAGACCATATGCTACATCAACAGCATGGATTGGAATGCCTTTTTTGCCTTCTGTTGTTGGTTTATCTGGAAGTGGAGATGCATATGTATTTTTGATGAGAATTTTCAATATCCTTGCAATCCTGCTGAGGTAATTTTCAGCTATGTTGTTGTTTGGAACAGAGCTATGGCCAAAGCTAAACTGCAAATTTTTAGACATGCTGAAACCTTATCTTGGATTAAGCCTATCTCTGGTTTCTTTCAACTGAATGTTGATGGCTCTAGAACGAGAAATGGAAATGTTAGTGCAGGTGGTGTTATAAGGGACGATTCTGGTTCCTGGTGTGGAGATTTTATGGCCAATATTGGAGCTGGTGAGGTCCTTCAAGTTGAAGCATGGGGCTTGTTCTATGGTTTGCAACTTGGTGCTAGTCTTCACATTATCAAAATCATGATTGAGTCTGATTCTAGCACTCTGGTCAGCCTTTTGGAGAGTGAAAGTATTGATCTGCACCCTCTTGGTACCATTCTCCATAATTGTAAAGACATGATGCACGAGTTTGAGCATGTGCAGCTGCAGCATATCCATAGAGAAAGGAACATGGTTGCTGACTTATTGGCCAAGAATAGTACTCTTCATGCAGTTGGTATCTGCACTCTCTCTGATCCTCCTGCCTTTGTCTTTGAGGCCCTTCTGGATGATATTGTTGGTCTCTCTAGAGTTAGGCTTGTAAATACCAGCATGGCTGGTTAGTTTTTTTGTTTGTTTATTTTTTGGGCCTTTTTACCCCTTCTTTAATCAAAGAAAAAAAGAAAAAAAGATGTGATTAGGTCGTTCTTTGGGTGTGGTATCTTCTCTTCTTACGACTTCGAAATCCCATGGCATGTACGTTCGAAAGCAAAAATGAGTTCAAGCAACAAGCATCTGCCTAAGCACTGCACTAAATTGTATGTCAAAATTACATGGGAGTTCTGGAGGCATCATCTAATCCTACATATTCAAAAACCAAACCGGCCAATCTCTTGTGACTGTTGAGTGAGTTGTGACACTAACCAAGCACTGCATTGAACTGGCCGGGGACCTTTTAGTTGCATTTAGAAAATGATACTCACCACATCATGATTCAGATCATCAATTCACACAAACAAAGTCAAACATATTGAGTGTTCCAAATGTTACCCACCCAACTACTGTTAAGAGAGAACATACATTATCATTGAATTTACAACCTCGTTACTCTTTATTATTGAGCAGACTTTCAAAACCATTCTGACAAATAAACCGATTCTCTCAATTAATAGTATAGATACATAATAATAATAATAATAATAATAATAATAACACTGAAATTGTTATTTGTGTTCAAGGAAGGTTAACTCCGTAACTTCCGTGGTGTGTCTTGTCCTAATAAGACTTGTAGTCTAGATACTCTATTAGATAGGGAATCCCTGTTCGCCAGGGATACTTGATGTAATGCCTATATAAAGGCCTCCTTATCAATGAATAAAGAGAGAGAGATTTATCAATCTATTTCTCCTACAACACGTTATCAGCACATTGCTCTAGCCTCCCGTCTAATAAGCCCTAGAAACCCTAATTCCGATTTTTTTCGAAACCCTAACCTACCGTCGGCCGCCGATTCTTCCCTTCGGCACCGTCGGCCTCTTCTCAGCAGCATCTGCGCTGCTCGCCTGCCGCTTTGTACCTTCGAGTACTACTCCTCCTCTGCCTTTAGGTAGACAACCCGCTCGCCAGCAGCTCTCCCTTGCGTGCTACTTTTTGCACGCATCCGCCAGACGATCAAAATTGCTCGCAAGCCAAGCAAGCGATCCGCGAACCCTTATTCGTGGTTGAGAAGAAATCAAGAAAAATCGAAGAAAACAAGCTTCCCCAAGAGTCAAGTTTCGTTTGATCAAGCTTCTCTTGAAGAGGTAAATATTTTTATAAACGTTCCCGCTTATGAACATTTCAATAGTTGGGTTTTGTTTTCTTCCGGGACCTTTCCGTGTCCCTGCTTCTTCATCCCGATTCTATCGCTTCTCGGGACGGCATACGGGGATTTAGTCACCCCGGTGCCAACGTTTATTGGGGTAACTGTGATGTTACCGGCCACCGTTATGCTTGTGACTGTGATGTCACTGTGAACCATAACGTATTATTCTTTTTTGGAAAGAAAACAAAGGGAAGATATCGATTGTGACTTGAAGTCACGTTAAGCATCGATTTATGTGACCATGATATATCTTGGCACTGTTCTAAAAGAACAATCAAACTTGATTAGTATTCAAACATACTAACGTCTCCCTGTTTGTGTTCTGTAGATGGCTGACACTCAGCGTCCAGAATTTGACATCTTGGATGTCCAAGGCAAGGAATACAAGAGGTGGGTCTCAGATGTTGAGAACACTTTCATTGGTAAAAGATTTACTGCCACCATCAACCCTCCTGAGGATGAAAGCTTACACGCTTCTCCTGAACAGAAAGCACAAGCCCTGATGTTTCTTAGGCGCCATATCCATCCAACGCTCAAGAAGCAATACCTGAGGAAAACTGATCCCAAAGAGCTATGGGATATCCTCAAGGACCGCTTCGACAATGTGCATGACGCACAACTCCCAGACCTCATGTCTGATTGGGAGCAAATCCGCTTACTGGATTTTGATTCCGTCCAGGAATATCATCAGACTATGCTAAACTTGCAATCTGATTTGAGCTTTTGTGGGGTCGAAAAGACCGATGATGATATGATGGAGAAGACTTTCACGACGTTCCCAGAATCTGCGTCCATGTTGTCGCATCAGTACCGCGATCTCCGCGAGAAAGGCACTATCAAAACCTTCAGCGATTTGATGAATGTCCTTCAGAGAAAGGAGAGGTACCATGAGTTGATTCTTACCACCAATAAGAGGCCTCGAGGACCGAAATTCATTGCGGAATCTCATCAAGCCCGTGGTAAAGCTTTTAAGCAGAAGCATCAACCTCATGAACGTCAAGCACCGCCACCACGTACGCCAAGAGCAATACGTGGCGGACGAGGAGGGAGAAGAGGCGTCGGCCGTGGCCGACCGCTTTCTTGGACAAGGGATGATGGCAGAGCCGCCGCTCCCAGAGGGAGGAACAGTTTTGGTTCCGGTCCCAGGCGTGGTGGCCATCCGCCGAACAATGCTTCGGCTCCTTGCTTCAAATGTGGTTCTACGAATCATCTCCAACGCGATTGCATAGCAAGCAGAGATATTCAAGCCGCTTACAAGAAACACAAACAATACATAGAACAAGAAGCACACTATGTAGGAGACTTTGAGGAAGAAGTATACGATGAGGAAAATACGAACTTCGCCATCGATGACTTCCAACCTACCAAGAAACGTAGGACTCAGGAGTATGATACTCCAGACTATGAATAAGTATTTGACTTAGGTCATGAGATACGTGTTCAAGTTTGATTTTGATTGTTATTTTGACAGAATAGTCAATAAATCACGACTTTGTTCGATAAGTCGTTCTATTTAGAACAACCTTGATGTATTCTTGAGTTGTCATCAATAAAATCTATCTTATTCTACGAATGATTTAAGATTTTTACATCCCTGAAAGCAAAATTGGTTCAATGCGTCCAATTCTCAATGGCATAATTATTTTGAGTTCACCAAAATTCTGGTGATGTTAACTCATATCCGAAAAATCACAAAGACAAAAGGAGAGATCCGCGACACGCCATCCGCGATCCGCGATACGCCATCCGCGATACGCGATACGCCATCCGCGATCCGCGATACGCCATCCGCGAGCCGCGATGCACGATCCGCGATCCGAGATCCGCGATCCGTGATCCGCGATCCGCTATCCGCCAACTTGGCCGCGATCCGCCAGGCCTCGCTCGCCATGTCTATTCGCCAACTAATCCGCGATCCGCGATCAGCGATCCGCCAACTTGGCTGCGATCCGCCAAACCTCGCTCGCCAAAGCCTAAGCGCTTGGCCGCGACTCGCTAGGCCTCACTCGCCATGGCCAATCGCCAGCTTGGCTCAGCACCGAATCCGGTTTTTTGAAACCAACAATCGATAGCCTATCGAACAAATGCAACTTTTGCATCAATGGCTCGGCAACGAAGTGTCTTCGGACTCGTCATGCTTCGGATTTAGCTCAACCGTCGCATCGCATTGCCTCAATGCCTGACCGACTCTCACCACTCGCCTTGCTTCGGCTCGGCCTCTGGGTAGCTTTGGCCTTACCACAGCTTCGGCTTTGGCTTGGCCCCGGCCTTTGCCTTGGCCTCGGTCTTGGCTCGGCCACGCCACCTACGACGGTGTCCGGTCTCAATCTCTGAACTAGGCTATGATTATCAATGGTGATACTCGGTGATTAAAATGCGGCTTATATCTTTCTCTCAAGTTTTGTCGTTGCCATGGCTATGTTATTGGCCTTAATGCACTTCATTTTGTGATGATATATTGTCTCAGTACACTTACTTTAAAGTGTTCGCCAAAGTCTACAGTAGACTATTGATTCAATTTACATTGTTTTTGTAGATGTATCAAGGCGAGATTGAGTGTTTGTTGGATTGTGCAACAACTCACACGATTCTGAGGAATCGGCAATTGTTCTCGGATTTTACGCCAAGAGAATCGTCGTTATCTACGATGACAGGAACTGGACCCGTAATTAAGGGTCGTGGCACTGCTCAATTCTTACTGCCAAATGGCACTGAGATTCGCACAGAGGACGCCCTATATGCGCCTAAGGCGCCAAGAACCTTGCTAGCTTTCAAGGATGTGCGTGACAATGACTATCACCTCAGCACTTATGTTGAAGATGGAACTGAATATCTGTTGATCACCTCCACTCAATCTATGCGCACTCGCATTGTGGAGAAGTGTAAGCGAGTTCGCAATGGCATGTATTTCACAACCATTCGAGCCAACGAATCTCATGTTGTTATATTATGTGATTCTGATGCTTATAAGCTTTGGCATGATAGACTCGGTCATCCGGGTCGTGATCTGATGATCCGTATTTTGAAATGCTCCCACGGTCATCCATTTTTCCGATCACAAAAGCACAGAGGGCGCCTCGGCCTCGGTTCGGCCGTGCCGTCGATAGCCGCCTCTCGGTTCCAAGGAGAGGTTCGGCCCCCTCCTGCTTCTCATGCTTCTGTAGCGATGTCTAATGCTCATCGTTCGTTTTGTAAAGCTTGTTCACTAGCAAAACTTCAAGCAAGACCATCTTTTGCTATTGATAATAAACAGAATATTCCGTTTCTACAACGAATACAAGGTGATATTTGTGGACCTATAACACCAGAATGCGGACCATTTAGATATTTCATGGTTCTGGTTGATGCATCAACGCGTTGGTCACACGTAGCGTTGTTGTCCACGAGGAATGCTGCATTCGCTAAACTCCTAGCTCAGATTATTAAGCTTCGGGCTCACCACCCGGACAATCCGATTAAGTCCATCAGACTGGATAATGCTGGAGAGTTTACCTCAAAGTGTTTTGATGACTATTGCATGTCAGTTGGGATTGAAGTTGAACATCCCGTACCCCACGTTCATTCTCAGAACGGTCTTGCAGAAGCCGCTATCAAGAGACTACAGCTTGTAGCTAGGTCTCTTGTCATGGCCACAAACTTGCCAGTTTCGGCATGGGGATATGCAATATTACATGCAGCTATGCTTATTCGTCTACGACCCACAGATAGCCAACCATTTAGTGCGTACCAGTTGGTAACTGGTTACGAGCCTGATATTTCGCATCTGCGTACTTTTGGTTGTGCCGTATATGTGCCTATCACGCCTCCACTGCGTACCAAGATGGGTCCACAACGACGATCAGCTATTTATGTTGGATATGAAGCACCAACTATTGTCCGCTATATAGAGCCTATGACAGGTGATCTGTTTACTGCAAGATTTGCAGATTGTCACTTTAATGAGACATCCTTCCCGCCGTTAGGGGGAGATGGGGCCGCATCCGTCCCAAGTGAACGTCAGGAATTGACGTGGTTCTCTCCCACTATGTCTCATTATGATCCCCGTACGTCTCAGTGTGAGACTGAAATACAACGCATATTAGAACTACAAAAGGTGGCGGATACGATGCCCGACTCCTTTACTGATATTGCGAAAGTGACAAGATCAACCATACCTGCTGCGAATGTACCTGCAAGGCTTAACATTCCTCGCCATGCGCGAGCACGCGCCGCCGGTCTCGGACCCGCAGCCCTAGGTGCCATCGGCAGCCTAGGCTCGGCACCTCCAAGTGGAGAGCCGGCGTCGACTTCGGATCCTCCTAGAAAGAGGGGGAGACCAATCGGTTCCAAGGACAATGTACCTAGAAAGAGGGCATGTGTCCAGGCACAAAGCGATCCGTTCATCATCGATACTGTGACGCCGTCACACGAGATTGTCTCCGACTATACCTATGTCCAAGAATCAACTCTGAATCATCTGGGGGACGCCTCAGACTCACTGTTGA
Source organism: Potentilla sterilis (assembly GCA_963682095.1). NCBI lineage: Eukaryota > Viridiplantae > Streptophyta > Magnoliopsida > Rosales > Rosaceae > Potentilla > Potentilla sterilis. The sequence continues at coordinate 24,905,264 of OY821756.1, forward strand.
TGTTGGAGAACAAGGAAATCTCACTAAACTACTTATGCATGCACAATCTGATGGAAAGAAATTCCATGTATATCGATGATGCATTCGCCTACGCCGTTGCTCAAGAAGTTATTGACGACGACGATATGGAACCCCGCACTGTTGATGAATGTCAACGTAGGGCGGATTGGCCGAAGTGGGAAGAAGCAATCCAGGCTGAACTAGACTCTCTAAAGAAAAGGCAAGTTTTCGGACCGGTTGTGCCTATACCGCCGAACGTGAAGCCTGTTGGACATAAATGGGTCTTTGTCAGAAAGCGCAATGAGAATGGCGAAGTCCAGCGATATAAAGCTCGACTCGTGGCGCAAGGTTTTTCTCAACGCCCTGGAATTGATTATGAGGAGACGTATTCTCCTGTCATGGATACTATTACCTTCCGATACTTAATAAGTTTGGTAGTCTCAGAGAGACTCAATATGCAGCTTATGGATGTTGTAACTGCGTATCTTTATGGGGACCTAGATACGGAGATGTACATGAAAGTGCCAGAAGGACTTTCGTTACCCAAGTCAAGTGAGCAAAAACCACGAAGTTCATTTGCTATCAGGTTGAGACGATCTCTATATGGACTCCGACAATCTGGTAGGATGTGGTACACACGGTTAAGTGATTACTTGATTGGGAAAGGATACAAGAATGATGAGTTGTGCCCTTGTGTGTTCATAAAGAGAACAAGTTCAGGATTTGCCATTATAGCCGTCTATGTCGATGATATGAACATCATTGGAACTCTGAATGAGATCAATGAGACCGCTAGCTATTTGAAATCCGAATTCGAGATGAAAGATCTGGGAAGGACTCGGTTTTGCCTAGGCTTAGAACTAGAGCACCGAAGTGGTGGAATTTTTATACACCAGTCTGCATATGTCCGAAAGATGCTCAGGCGATTTAACATGGACAAAGTTATGCATCCTACAGGCACTCCCATGGTCGTTAGAAGTCTGGATATCAACAAAGATCCCTTTCGTCCGAAAGAAGATGACGAAGAGGTCTTGGGAGCTGAATATCCATATCTTAGTGCGATTGGAGCTTTGTTATACTTAGCTCAGTGTACTAGACCAGACATCGCTTTCTCTGTGAACTTGTTAGCTAGATTTAGCTCTGCGCCAACACAACGTCATTGGGTTGGAATCAAGAACATCTTCCGATACCTTAAAGGAACCCTTGACATGGGCTTGTACTATCGATACACTCATCAGGATTCGACACCTAGTCGATCTCTTGCATCTAACAGCACAAACCTTGGCTCGGATTGCCATCCGCCAGCCATATCCGCCAGGACTGGCTTTGGTTCATCCATCCGCCATCCTGCAGCCATATCCGCCAACTTATCCGGACCCGCGGATGCTAAGTCGTGGTCCCGATACGGCTTTGGCGATACCCCCTCCTACTCAGATACACCAAATGATGTAATGGTAGGATTTGCTGATGCTGGATATTTGTCAGATCCACACAAAGGACGTTCCCAAACAGGTTATGTTTTTACCATTGGGAATACGGCGATATCTTGGAGATCAACCAAGCAAACCCTTGTTGCTACCTCCTCGAACCATGCTGAGATTATTGCACTACATGAAGCAGTCAAAGAATGTATTTGGCTTCGCTCAGTTATATCTCACATTCGAGAGTCTAGTGGACTTGAGTCTACTACGATGGGACCAACTTGCATATTTGAAGATAATGCAGCATGCATTGAGCAGATGAAGTTGGGATACATTAAGGGTGACAATACTAAACACATTTCGCCTAAGTTCTTCTACAATCAGCAGCAGCAAGAGACTTTGAATATCCAGGTGAAGCAAGTCAGCTCAGAAGAAAATGCAGCGGATCTGTTCACCAAGTCTCTACCTAAATCTACATTTATGAAGCATGTAAAGCGCATTGGAATGTGTCGCTTATCCGAACTCAAAGACTGAATGACTATCAGGGGGAGTTCTCATCTAGACTTCAGGGGGAGCCTAGTTATGCATGTCTCACATACTTGTAGTTGGTGCGTTGTACTCTTTTTCCTTAGACCATGCTTTTATTTTTGCCCAAGAGGTTTTTGTTTGCTGGCAAAGGTTTTAACGAGGCAACGGTTCATGCACCATTGAGGACGCGACACAAGGGGGAGTGTTCAAGGAAGGTTAACTCCGTAACTTCCGTGGTGTGTCTTGTCCTAATAAGACTTGTAGTCTAGATACTCTATTAGATAGGGAATCCCTGTTCGCCAGGGATACTTGATGTAATGCCTATATAAAGGCCTCCTTATCAATGAATAAAGAGAGAGAGATTTATCAATCTATTTCTCCTACAACAATTTGTTATTTTTCAATAAAAAAAAATGTTACTTGTTATTACAAATGAGAATACATTTTAATAGCCTAGCTCAACATCATTTGATTTAGTGGCAATTTCTTTTTCATAAGTGAGAGGTTGTTGGTTAGTATGAAGTTATGAGTTTGACTCGTTTAATTGATGAAAGAAATTAGGCTAATCCACAAAAATAAAATGCATATCACGCCGCTTTAAAAAAATACGGCACAATGCCTTGGTTCTTTTTCTTTTGCCAAAATGCTACAAACACTGAAACACCCTGCTTTTTGCTAAAGTATGAGTAGCCTTTCCTCCAAGTAACTACCTCAAAACTCAAAATGCTTGAAACAAGAACTTTATTTCATCAATAGTTATACTTCCATGCTAAGATTCTAACCTTCATATCTCTAGTCGCAACATACCTTGAATTTAGCAGAGCTTGAGATCATGCAGCACCACCAAAGCTGTATTAACTACCTTGGTGGCGGCTAAAATTGATTGCAATTACCGACATAATAAAAAATATTAAATATAATAATCATTTAGTTAAATGTGTGGTTATCTTGTGTTTAATTAGGCAATATTTTTGAGTGGTCATTAGTTTGGACAAATAGGACCCTAAATTTGTATCAAATGTTAAAAAAATAAAAAATGGGTTTCAGTGTATCTTGCTGTAGGTAAAAGGTTTCACAATCCTTTTTTTATTTAAAAAAAAACAAACAAACAAATAAACTCAAATTTGTGTTCACTGCAACCGTTCAATTCAACTTTGTATTCGATTGACTCCCTTATTCCTGTGATCTTACAAGCGCGAAAACTTACCTTAAACATGGTAAATAGACAAAGTACAAACACACGGAATATCAGAACTCCAAATGTCAAGTACTTCCAATATAGCTAGGGCGCTACGCCACCGTTGCGAAACTTGCCCCAAAGTGAACAGGACCATGTTGGGTTAGTACAAAAGGCAAAGCACCCTAAAAGCAGTAAAGACCCCCAGCGCCAGCCTCTCTACACGTTTTCACGGCCGCGTAACAAGCAGCGTAACTATTAAAAACCAACGCGGAGAAGAACAAAAGAGCCAAAAAAGAAGATCACAGTCCACATGGCCCTCATCAATGTCCTTCACATCTCCCTAGCTAGTAGTTAACTCACATTCCCTCCATGACCTCCTTCTCCTTCTCCTTCTCCTTCTCCTTCTCTCTGTATATTGTTCTTGTCTGGTCCATTATTTTCACCATTTTGGAGGCCTCCCAGATCACTCTCATGTGCCCAGCTAGGCAAAACATGATTTCTATTCTGATTTCTATTCTCTCATACATGACCCATTTCCACCACACCCCTTTTGCACTAATCATTTTCCTTTCAGCACTTACCTTAATCATTGTCACTAACACACCAGAGAGAGAGAAAATTCTCTATTGCTTATTCACTGTCACAGGCTCACAGCTAGTGCTTAGCTGCTTCTTGTGTGCCACGTACTCTTCTCCTTCAATCTGGCATCAAAAGCAGGATCTTCCATACATTTTTATTCTTAATATTAATCCTAGTCCAAAAGGGTTTTAGTTTCCTAACCCCAAAAATCAATCAAACATTATAAAATTGGGTTCAAAGCCAAAAGGGCTTTGAAAGAATCATTGTTTCATAGTCTGTGCCTCATTTGTACTGCAGCCAATAAAATTCAGGTCAATTCCAACCCTTATGAAATGATGATACAAAATTACACAAAAGAATGTAATTTTTATTGCTAAAATTGATATTATAAACAAGTGACAACAAAATTTGGACTCACGGAGGGAATAAGAACGAGGAGAACATATTTTCTTTTGGACAATATCTTAACAAAGATTTCTATTCTTTTGATCTTTATTTGTTTGCTAACAATCCCTATAGACAGAAGAATCTATTTCTGAAGAACATATTTGCTTCATGATAATTGAATGGAGATCATGATGATTACTATTACCGCGTTGAATTACTGCGTGGGACAAAAGTGACCCAGGTGCCACGGAACTCGGGTCAGGAATCGACTCGGTGGACGTGACCAAATTGACGTTCTTCGACATGAACTGGTTCCCGACGAGTTGACTCAGAACCCCCGACTCGGTCACGGGGGTCTTCCTCTTCCGCTGCTGCTGCTGCTGCATGGCGGCTCTGACGATTTCCGTCAACACCGTGGTCGACATTCGCCGAATTCCGCGAGCGCCGCCGGTGATGACGGCCGAGTTAACGGAGCAATGGGACTGAGTTGGGTCCGAATTTTTCTTGCTGCAATGCTTGTTGGGCATTGTGGATAACAGCACCGACTCGGCGCTCTTGTGCCTGACTCGGCCGAGTGGATCGCCGAGTACGACTGAGTTCTTAACGTCGACCAGCATTATGTGCTTGAAATTTCGCCGCACGCGGCCGAGCAGCATTGGGTAGCAAGCCCACCTTCTTAGACTCATTGGAGCCACATGGTCTAGGAACCCAGCCAGCGAGTTCTCCGGGTCGAGCTCGCCCACCTCGAACCCCACCACCGAGCCGTAGCTCAACTGAGTCGACTCGGCCTGGTCGGTTTCAGTCAAATTGCTGTGTGTACTACTACTGCTGCTCTTTTTCCCCCACAGCGGCTCTTCAGTTTGCTTCTTCTCGAGTTTGAGAAACTGACCGACATCGAAACCAGAAGTGTGTTTGTGTTTAGTTTGACTCGATGATGATGTTGTGGAGTTCAATTGTATGTAATGACCGACGAGTTTTAAGAACGACTGGTTCTCTTCTTGGATTGCTGACAGGAATTTCGATGGTGTTGTTGAGCCGAATATGAAGACGATGTCGGCGCGAGCGGTGAGGCCGGACCTGTGCAAGAGTCTGAGAAATAGTCGGAGCTCCGGTTCGGTGACGTCCACGTCTACATGACCCACAACGAGATCGGTCATGGCTTTAGTCCCGCGCCTGTACAAAGTCCCCATTCTCTGGAGAGCGAACTGGTTGCCGCTTCTTATGGGATTTTGCTGGTTCTGGTTCTTCTGCTTCCACATTTTGCCGAACCAAGACGAAGAGAGAACAAGACTGTGGTTATTGCCATTATTACCGGGCCTGAAATCGGGTGTTTTTATTGAATTGTGGGATGATGATGGTGATGATGATGATGATGAGAGGAATCTTCTGGAAGCGGTGGAGAAGGGGTGGGTTTTGGAGGAGGGTTCGAAGGTGGAGAGGGTGAAGAGGAGGAGGGTGATGAAGACGAGGAGGGCGCAGATGGAAATGGTGGACTGGGCTTTGGAGAGAAGAACGTTGTTGGAATTGGAATTGCTTCGTTTGAAGGAAGAAGAAGAGGGCGAAGGCGAAGGCGAGGATGTTGTTGTCAAAGAAGAAGAAGAAGAAGAAGAAGAAGAAGAGGAAGAAGGGGAGAAGAGCTTGTTGGTTTTATCAGCAATGGCGTTGGCGGAGTTGTCTTCAGGGAAGAAGACTAACAGTAAACCCATACCCCAGTTATCGCCGGAGGAGGAGGTGCTGGTGTTGGGACTCTTAGGCTTGGCTGTGAAGCCCATGACCCCCTTTTTGTTGTGAGCTAGTAGCTTCTCTATCTGGCTTTCGTTTTCTATGGCTGGGTAGGCAGAGGAGGCTTTTTGGCTTTTGCTTTGTTTTTGTTTTTGGGAGTGTGCGGAAGTCTATGTACGCATTTGGGAGTATATTTACCGTGGCTGTGACCGCATGTGATCCACTTGTTTATGGTTTGGCCTCTCTTGCTCTTCGCTCTTTTTTTATCTTAACTAAATGCTATCATTGATTATGATTCATCATTACAGCGTTAAACGTGACGCAAATACTCTTTTGTTTAGGAAGATTACGTAGACGAATGTAATTAACATTAACATATAGTTAATTATATGGAATCTATGTGCTGGCAGTAATTGCTACTTGTTTGATTACATAAGTAACTGAGTTCTCGTTGGTAAGAAATCATATCTGTCATGAATCAAGATTAGGTCATAAGCATATATGGTAAGGCTTTAATCAGCTCCATTAAGCTTAATTTTTTTTTTTGGACGAATCATTAGGCTTAACTGTTAGAAAGATTTTCACCTAGACCAGCAAAGGCAAACTTCAAAGTAACAGCGACAATGACGAAACAAACATGCTCATGTTAAAGCGAGGGTAAGCTTTAGTGACAAAAAAAATTACTTCAATTCTAGCAATACAAAAGTTACTTAAATCATCTCAATCTCATACAACAAAAGGCCGATGTCCAGTAACGTTTCAAAAATAATTTTTAAAAATCGAGTTTTGAAAATGAAAATAACAAAACTAGATCATGTTTTTGAGATTCGAAAATGTGTCACATAGTTAGTCTGAAAACAATTTTCGAAAACTAAAACTAAAAGGTCAAGAACACATCTGGTACTACCATATGAAAATGTTTAAAACAATGAAAATGTATTCGTTTGCAGTGTTTTTGACTTCTTCTTTTTTAAATAATTGATAGAGGTTCATAGCGACAGAATTGGGAGTAACGAAAAGATAAACAGTAGAGATAAGAGGAGCGTTGACGCCTTGAGAAGATAAAAGAGAGAGCACAATTGTTCTTATATAATTTTTTTTATAGGGTAGCTAGAAGTCTTTGTTTTGGACAATGTTTATCCATATTTCTTTAAAAAGAAAATGAAAATGTAAAAACATCATTGACGACGTCAATTTGACGTTTTCCCATTTTACGTATAAATTGAAAATTATTTTTGAAAATTATTTTTTGCATTTTTAAAAATAGGCTAACGAACATTTTTTCTGATCATTTTCATTTTATAAAATGAAAAAGTTGTTTTGAAAACGTTACCAAACGTCACTTAAATCTGTGAGTGTAAATCGTTATTATCACTACAAAATAAGCGACATCACCTACCATAGGAACCATTTCATGTAATAAAGAAGAGACTACAAAACATTGGCGGGATACAAAAATGACTCTGTGTTCTAATGATATTGTTAAAAAAATTAAGTGAATGACCAAGAGTACCAAGACGTATAACCTCGGTTGTTTTTCACACAATTCGCTACCCTAATTCACAGTTAGCTAATTTGCTACTTCTCTATAAAATTACTATAAATAATTTCTCTATTCCTCTCTGGCCATATATTGATTAATTTTGAAACCTAAGAACGGAAAATAGTTAGTTATGGATATTTAGAGAAGCAAATTGTTAATTGCGAAAGTCTAGAGGCTAACAAAATTTGATGGATGGGCAGCAAATAGTGGAAATAATTTTTCTTGCTTTGAAGAATTGGAGGAAACACACTTATTGATAGAGAAGATGAAAGAACAAGGGTAGTTTGTTTGTTCATGTAAGAGCTCGCTCAATTGTGAGCGTACTAGTGATTTTATTAATTTTACTTTGTTTATTTTAAAAACGTGGTAGACTATAGGTTTAAGTCGGACACCTATTGTATTCAAATTCTATTAAAAAAATATTAACTGATAGAATACTTTTTTTTTTTTTGAATCAAGGAGTGATAGAATACTCATAAATCATCAAATCACACTTGAAAAATAATTTATAAGGACTATTAATTGTTTCACACCAATGGAAGAGAAAACACGAGGAATTTCCCCATCTTTTTCTTAACTCATTGACTCAAAGAATAAAAAATCTACTGCATGTTATAGACATTTCTAATGTTTAGGAAGGATCGACCACGCTCCCTCTTTTCTTCCCCACACATAGAAATAATCAGTGTACGTAATACTGTGACCGACAAGGTAACATTTAATTTGGTTATAAACAATCCAAGCTACAAAATGGGTACCTGTACGTGAGGTGGTATTATTGAAAATCATTGATTCATGTAACAAGTGGATCTTGATTCTAAAAAATAATCTTGAATAACAATTATAATCTTCTTCGATTCCTTGTCAACCCAGCTTAGGAATAATTTCGGACAAAAACTGTATGTTCTAATCATATTTACTATTTAACAACTACTACATAGAATCCAAGTCATCCCCTTCTACCGGTTATTAACTATATGAATTGCATTATACAATCCAATTTGCTTGGTGGTTTAAAATATGAGCATGCATCATGCATTTGATGGTTTTGTAAGACTTTGCTACAGTTTAGAAAATTCAATGTAAATCCTCTTGTTCCATAAAAAGAAAGTTCAAAACGCACACAATTAATGTTTTATTTGAGTTTGTGGTAAAAAAAAAACTATGATTAGAAGATAAAATAATGAGGTATACTCTCTCCTAGGTCTCAGCTGACTTAAGACCTCGTTTATTTCGCGGAATTAAGAGCTTGAGAAAAGAAGTTCTTTCCTTTTTCTTGTTTGGTATGCACAAAACAACTTTCCTATATTAAGAGAAAATAAGAAGGTGTTTAAGGAGAAATTATAATAGGAAGAACTTCTACTTTATTCATTGATAAGGAGACCTTTATATAGGCATTACAATAAGTATCCCGATAAATCAGGGATTCCCTATCTATTACATAATCATCTAATCTAGTCTAATTAGGTCAAGACACATCCAGGAAGTTACGGAAATAACATTCTTACAACACTCTCCCTTGTGTCGAGCGCCTAATGTCTTCATGGTGCTTACCATGTTGCCTCACTAAAACCTTGCCAGCAAAACAAAAACCTCTTGGGCAAAAATAAAATGCATGGACGAAGGGAAAAGAGCACAATGCACCAACTACTATACTTGTGATTGACATGTGATATAGACTACTCCTGATGTCTAACAAACTTAGAGCTATGATAACTGGCGCATGCCAATGCTCTTCACATGTTTCACAAACATAGATTTTCTCAAAGACTTGGTAAACAAATCTGCAACATTTGCATCTGAACTCACTTGATTAACTTGGATGTTCAGGAATTTCTGTTGTTGCACATTATAAAAAAACTATGCGGGTCAGAGAGATACCCAGCATCTACAAAACCAACTAACACATTGTTGGGAGTCTTCGGATAAGGGAGACGGCCATTGAAGGACGAAGAAGGGCCGAAATCATCACCTATGCCGGTCTCCACGTCGCCGGTGCCGGCAGCAGTTCTGCGGCGTACAGCGGCGCTGCCGGGGCTGCCGGTGGCGTTGGTGTGAGGATGACCAGTGGTGGAAACCTCTCTGGTGCTAAAGGGGTAGAACAAACCCAAGTCAATGGAACCTTTCAGATGTTTAACACTATTCCAATGACGATGCGTAGGCGCTGAGCCAAATCTAGCTAATAAGTTCACAACGAAAGCGATGTCTGGTCTAATATATTGTGCTAAATACAATAGCGCCCAAATTGCACTAAGATACATGTATTTAGCTCCAAGCATCTCTTCATCATCCTCTTTAGGACGGAATGGATTCTTGTGTCTAGACTTTGTCTTTCTTATGAACACGCATATGCATAAATCATTGTTATTGTATCCCCTCCCAATCAAGTATTACAACAGACGTTACAATCTAGTTGCACAATGACTTTGTAGTTTAAAGTCACTTGATCGAGGCATTAGAAGTCCTTCAAACACTTTCGTGTATATACACTACCAGATCCGAGGGAATAGCCGACGAAAAAAATTTCGTCGACTATGCCAATTTTTCGTCGGCTATTCCTTCTGCCGAGGAAATTTTCGTCGGCTATACGTCGTCGGAAAAACAGCGTCGGTAATACCAATGGCCGACGAAAATAACGAAATCGTCGGCTATTCTCGGGTATGGCCGACGACAGTACCGACGAAAATTAATTTTGTCGACCAAACCTGGGCAAAATATCCGACGAAATTCGTCGGCTATGCTCGAGCATGGCCGACGATATCGTAAACTATAGCCGACGAAATTCGTCGGCTATTTGTTCTGAAATATAGCCGACGATTTCATCTATTTCGTCGGTTATTTCGTCGGAATATATTAATATTTTAATAGGCATTTATTAGTTATAGCCGACGAAATAATGTCATTTTCATCGGCTATAGAAGTTATAGCCGACAAAATTTGGTAAAAATCGTCGGCTATAGTACTTATAGCCGACGAAATAATGCCAATATCGTCGGCTATTCTTACATTTGGGGGAAAAAAATTAAATTAATTTCTAAATTACCATTCCAAGCAACCTGCAAATCACAAAGACAATCCATGCATTTGCACCAACAAGAAACACGTCTAAATGATTTATTATTTAATTTGTTCCAATATACATAAAATATAACCCTAATCATCACCTAAAGCACTAAAGTCCACCACGTCATCCCCAGCATCCTGCTCGTCATCATCGGGAGGTTGAGGCATTGGAGATTCAACTAACGGCTGAAACGGGGGCGGGGGTTCAAGGGCGTGTTTTTGTGCCGCGAACATATCACACCACCAGTTTTGTTGGGCGGCGTAGTTGTGTTGCCGAACTCTGTCGCATTCAGCATACCAACTGGCCAGATCCAAATGATACTGCTGTGTTCTGCGGTGTAGCTCCTGTGATCTCTAGGACTGGGCCTCCAATCTTGCGGTTAATCTCTGCACTTCCCCCCTCATCTGTTGGCTGTTCCCGCCTCCCTTCTTTTGACCTCCCTTAGTGGTCTTCAGGAGCCCTATTCTAGAACTTCTCAAACCCCGGCAGTAGTATTGGTTTGACCGGTGTGGGAAGGCTGCGTCGAACATCCTCGCTGCCATTTGGACATTCGATCGGTCGACCTGGCGCAGGGCTTCTTCCAGATCTGCCTCTGAGATGTTCGGTTGTGTCTCCCGAACTACTTGCTGCAACACCTCTTCTTCGGCCCGGTTCACCCTCTCCTAATTGAACGGGAAAAAAACAAAAAATTAATATTCTAACAAATATATAATTAAATAAAATTAATAATAAAAATTTTAAAATCGTAATCAACGACTTACGAGCTGTTCTGTCGCTTGTGGATAAGCGATCATGAACGTCTCCACGTACGGGTTGCTATCAGGATGGATCTCTAAGCGTCTCCTACTGATATTGTGCAAACGGCCTAGAACCACTATGATGGGGGGTTGTGTTACGGCGGCGGTTCGCAGAGTTTACCCGAGACCGTTGCTTCAAACAAATAATAAAATATTAGAAAAATGCATCAAAAAATTTTAGTATAATAATTATAAAATAATTAAACTAATAATTAAAATTTTAACAAAATAAACATTTATAGTTAAGTTTAGTATTTACCTGCATAAGTGGGTTGTTGAAGTCTACTGTCTTCAACCAACGCCACTCGTACTCCCTGAACATGAACTCTCTCGGAGTACCCATACGACAACGGTTGTCGTATTGGTTAAAGTGAGAACGGAGCTCGTTCTTCCACTCTTTGAACCTACGGAAAAAATAAAAGTGCATTAGAAATATTATTAATATCATAAAATATTTCGAATTATAAGATAAGGAATTCCCAATGTACCTCAACGACTGCATCGCGTCCGCCCAATGCTGCTTATGTTCTGCAATCTCGAAGTATGTCTGAAAGATAATATTTTATTAGTTTTACAATTATAACAATACCGAAAATTATTAAATATTATGTAAAATGAATTAAATTTTTTAAATTACTCACCGACGCAGCGTTGTTTACCTCCCTCTTGATCTCTTCGGGCACATCAGCCCACCGCGTCCACAACCCGTGTAGTCGCGGCGTTTTTTCCCATGAACCTCCTGATTAAGAGGTTCGTTGATCCAAATCCTCCCGCTGCTCTCAACAGTTCACCTGAGCGTGTCAAAACATATGACACCTCTCGTATTCCTCGTTGAACTGCTAGCGGCTGTCCCTATCACATAAACGACGATTGGTTAATAAAATTAAATATTAGTGCGTTAATTTTAATAAAACATTTAATTAATAAAATCAAATGTTACCTGAACTGGATGACTCGTTTGTCGACTTTCCTTTTCTCCTCGCCGAAATCAGGAGGTCAGGGTTCTCAAATGGATGTTGCTGGTATGTCTCCGCAGCACTCACGTACTGAGGCATATCAGGCCATATGGGCACACCTCGAAAGTCGACCTCGGGTATCGCAGGAATGTTGTACGGGAGGTAGAGCTGATTTGGGAGAGTAGGCCCCTCAGTCGAGTCAGCAGCAGACGTCGTCAGACTCGTCATCGGCTCCCGATGAACCTCAGGCATACAGACCTGAGGAACGTCTGCAGCTATCTCGTCCTGAAATAGCTGCCTACTGAACCTCGGAGCATCTGGCCCGACAGGGGGACGTGAACTGCTCGACGGCCGCCCCGCCTGGAGAAGGGTCTGGTGCCGAGAACTCACACTCCTCAGCGGCTGGGATGAATCCACAGGCCTCCGCAGCTGGGATGAATCCACACTCCTCCGCGGCTGGGTGGTGGTCCTCTCAGGCTGGCTAAGGGTCCTGTCGGACTCTGCGGAACCGGCGGAACTTCCAGAACCCCTAGATCTGGAACGACGGCCTCCGAAGAACTGTCTGAATGCATCGGCCATCTACAGCTTTAGGCATTAATACATTAATTAATATTAAATTATATTACATTAAATAACAAATTCTAATTAATATAATAACCACTAATACTAACATATTTCAAAACATACTAACAAATTAATATTTAAATTTGTACTAATTTCAAATAATACTAACCATTAACCTAAATATAACTATTTATATACAAATATAACTATATTTCATTATTAACATATATATAAATACAAATAACCATTTATATATTAACAAAAATATATAACAATTTATATAATTAAAATTAAATATATAACAATTTATTATATAACAATTTATATAATTAAAATTAAATATATACCAATTTCTATACCTAAATTATAACAAATATATAACAATTAAATTTTAACAAATATATAACAATTTATTATATAACAATTTATATAATTAAAATAAAATATATACCAAATATATAACAATTTGTTAAAATTAAATTTATTAACAAATATATAACAATTTATATAATTAAAATTAAATATATAACAATTTATAAAATTAAAGTAAATTGAAAAAAAAAATTTAACCGGATCGGAGGAGGAGGCCGGACGAGGAGGGGAAGGAGGTCAGACGAGGAGGGGAAGGCGGAGGGGAAGGAGGAGGAGGAGGAGGAGGAGGCCGACCGGAATTGCTTGACGAAGGAGGAGAATCGGAGGACGATCGGAGGAGGCCGGAATTGGAGGAGAGATTAGGCGCCGATTTGAGGAGGAGGAGCAGCAGCGCGGCGGAAACGAACTCTTTGCGGCAGATTGGAGCAGCAGCAGCAGGAGGAGGAGAAAGAGAGGAAAAAGTCGGCTAGGGTTCGACAGTTTCTGATTTTCACTCTTTCTCCCGTTTTTCCCTTCTTTTTTTTTAAATGAGCAGCTGCTGGCCAGATCTGAAAATATATAGACTTATAGCCGACGAAAATGTCAACTTCGTCGGCCATACTTCCAAAAATTTTCGTCGGCTAATGTTTCGGAGAAAGGCCGACGAAAATACAAATCGTCGGCTGAAATATGAATATAGCCGACGATTTTTTGAAAATACCAACGAAAAAAGGTTTCGTCGGCTATGGTTAAACTATGGCCGACGATTTTTTTTTTTACCGACGAAAAATAAAATCGTCGGCTATTCCTTAGAATTACCGACGAAAATTTTAATTCTTCGGCCGTTTTTTTTTTTTCGTCGGGAAAACCCTTTTTTTTCTGGTAGTGATATCTTCATCTATATCCCCATATAGGTATACATTAACCACATTCATAAACTGCAAACTTCAGTTTTTGGGACACTACTAAACTGATTAAGTAGCGGAAAGTAATGATATCCATTACGAGAGAATACATCTCATCGTAGTCAATACCAGGTCGTTGAGAGAAACATTGCGCCATGAGTCTTGCTTTATACCGCATGATCTCATTCTCTCATTACGCTTACGAACAAAGACTCTCTTATGTCCAACAGGTTTAACGTCTTTCCGGATCAACTCAACAGATCCTAAGACTTGCCTTTTATTTAACGAGTCTAGTTCTGCCTGTATTGCTTCTTTCCACTTCGGCCAATACATTCTTCGTTGACACTCTGCAACGAAATAAGCGATTACATCATCAACATACGTGGAATTTTATCCACAGAATACACGTGCGCACTTGTGTAATTGAGATTTATGTGTACTCTGACATCAACAAAGGTTCTGTGGCGTCCCATAGAAAACATATAGTTGATCATGGACATAATTATAGTCAGAGACAATCTCATTGATGATGAGCGGATTAATTTGTGCCATCGCAACTCACTTCTTTCGAGGTTTTAAATCTCGAGAATTAAACGGTCTCCCCCTCTTCTTGGTGGGAGCCGAGGCCGAAACTGCTGCCCCTTCAAAGTCCATCAGTGGCGCCGTTGCGATCCGATTCAACAACAGCGACGCCACGACGTACGATGGCGCCACCGCCGGCGTCACCCTCTCCTGAAGGTATGCCGACAGCACTAGGTCTTAGGGCAGCCAAACTAGTCTCATATGATTGGATCTTCAACTTTACCGACACATTTGCAGTATGTATGTGCGATCTCGTCACTTTCTAACTCACTTTGAGTAGTGCGGGGATCATGATGAGACAAATCGTTGGGGGCACACCATGTCAATTCCTGACGTTCATTCAGAATGTGAGCATTCCTATCTCCCCCTAATGGCGGGAAATGTGTCTCATCAAAGTGACAATCTGCAAAACGCGCAGTAAAGAGATCTACGGTGGTTGGTAGCGGATTATTGTTGGTGATTCACATCCAACATATACATAAACGTCTTTGTAGACCCATCTGTGTACGCAGAAGAGGCGTAATAGATAAACAACACAACTGAAAGTACGTAAGTGCGCAATATTGGGTTTATAACTAGTAACCAGCTGGTATGCACTACACGTCTGGTTGGTATTGGGTCTGAAACGAATAGGCATAGCTGCATGCAGTATTACATATCCCCATGCAGAAACTGGAAATTGGTTCACATAACCAAAAGCCCTAGCTAATAGCCGAAGTTGCTGAAGAATGGCTTCTGCAAGGCAGTTCTGAGAAAGAACATGAGAAACGGGATGTTCAACTTCAATCCCTATGGATATGCAATAATCATCGAATGTCTTGGAGTTAAACTCTCTAACATTATCCAACCTAATAGATTTAATAGGATGGTCAGGGTGGTGAGCCCTTAACTTGATGATTTAAGCTAAAAACTTGGCAAATGCAGCTTGTGGCCAGCAAATCGACGTGACCAACGCGTCGATGCATCAACCAGCACCTTAGAATACACAAAGGGTCCGCATTCTTGTTGATAGGTCCACACATATCATCTTGGATTTGTTGTAAGAATGGTTTCTTTTGTGTCCATAACAAAGAAAAACAATGGATTCATCTTTGCTAGTGTACAAGCTTTGCAATAAGAGCATTATGCATCTTAAAATACAAATTCGCGCTGAAAATCAGATTCACGCGTAGCATGATCTTTGTGTACTAAAACGGTTATAACTTCTTCATTACAGAAGGTATCGACAAACTGTAAAATGTTTTGGAAACTAGATATCGGTAGCCTTCTATTGATATAAAGTACACAATGTACTTCGAACCGAGCTGATCACAAAGCTCTGTTGAAGTTGATGGATCTATAGATTTCCGGACAGATCCGTCCTACGTTGCCGAAACGGCCATAACTCACTCAATATGATAGCTATGATCAAACGGTCAGTGTTTCTGGAAATTAGACACATAGAACTTTCCATCGGTATAAAATATACCATTTTTGAATGAGTGAGCTATGATTTATAGGTCATGCAATATCAAAGCTTGTATGAGTCATAAGATCCAATAACAAGAATTGGAATGAGGTATTCTCATTGAATCTGACTCAACTTCTTCTCTAGAATGATTCATTAGAGGAAATACACAAGTAATTATTACCATTCTCATATATCCAAGTGAT
The DNA here is from genome assembly GCA_963682095.1 of Potentilla sterilis. Taxonomy (NCBI): domain Eukaryota; kingdom Viridiplantae; phylum Streptophyta; class Magnoliopsida; order Rosales; family Rosaceae; genus Potentilla; species Potentilla sterilis. Next base: position 24,921,496 of record OY821756.1, read on the forward strand.
AACATATGGCAATTGGGTTTTGGAAAACACAGCAAGATTCGATTTTTTCTTGGTGCATAGAATACGTTCAATGACATCGATAACTATACCATTAGGTAACGTAAAGTTAATGAATCCATGCTCTTTAACAACCGGCGAGGTTCTAATCGATATAGTCATTGATCATCTATATTGCACAAAATACTTAAACGACTGCCTCTCACTATCAGCTAGACACTCAACTTCACCGCGAGACATCTAAATAGATGAAAAACTATGGGTGGTTTTCTCGCGGGACACAGTCTAATCACTACGCCGTAGGATAGAGAAAGAAAGGGGATGAAATCCCATCGAGTGTATCACATGGTATTTAGACTTTATAACTTCAACTAAAGTCGGAAAGTGCAAGGTTGAATGTTACATAACCGAGCAATTATCATCAGAAACCAAAACGAAGCTGAGGCTTCGCATGTTGTGGTGTTGAACACCTTTGGTGACCGGAAGAATGGAGGCTCAGCCTCCTAGGATCTGTGCTAAGCACCTTCTCGGGCGGCTATAGAACCGAGGTCGAAGCCTCCTTGAAAGAACGGTGCCGTGGCACCTTTGTGCTGTCGAAGCCGAGGTATCATCACCATGAGGCCGACGTCGGCCACTAGGCTTGTGACGTCGAGCCTAGCTCCAATTATTCTTTGATTTTGATTTTAATTTGAGTTGAGATGGAATTATAAGTCCAATATACTAAGCCAATGTGACCTAATAGTGTTTCAGAAGAACCACGTGAGTCGTTAAAACACGAATCTGGATTGCTTAAAAACATAAAAATTTCTCACAATATGGGAAAACAGAGAAATTTTATTAACTTGCCAACTTTTAATACGTCAAAAGCAAGCTTCTATTCCAAAGAAAACGACTAAGAGATCAAAGTCTATAAGATATGGCAAAGCCATTACAATACTTGAAAAATTCTTAATGAAAATTCAAACATAAAGACTAATCAAAATCCAGGACATCTAATGCTTGAGTAGGCTCTTGAGTCTTAACTTCAGGAATGAAGTGCTCAGCCACGAGATTAACGTGAGGTTGTCATCACTAGTTCTCACTCAACATGATAATTCTCTTTACTAGAATTATCTCTTGTAGGCATTAATCATCTATTTGCTAAAATTATACACGTGGTGCATATGCTTAGAGGAACCACACTTGTAACAAGGAGCAAAACTAGTGCTTTTGTTGTTATTGTGAGACGAGGGAGGAGGTGGCGCGTGGCCACCTTGACGGGTTCTATGGCCGAATCGGCCTCCCCCTGAAGGTGCGGCATTGCCGCCATCTCGTCTCCAAGTGTTGGAGCGCCGTGTCACACAGTTTCTACCATTTTGATTTCCTCCACGTATCAGTTTAGAAACTTGTTGATACGGGGCATTCTGATTCTTATTTCTTTTATTTTGAAGTTTTCCCATAGTGAGCCTGTGGTTCATGAATCTTTTTAATTCCAACATGTCACAAAATTATTATTATTTATTCAGCCTAATCAACCGAATTTCGGTATGGGTGTCATAAGACATCATAGGCTATGGGGAATTTATCAAGAGTCTTATTGATAAGATCTCTATCATTTTTGTTATGCCAACAGTGTCAAGGTCATAATCCAAAGAACCGAATGGTTTCCCATTTCAATGAAATCTCTGGGATAAGTATGTCATTGACATTATTTAATCACTACTGGAGCGTGTCCCTTAAATTTTTTATCTTTAGGGATCTTTTATCGACAAATATTGTCGCTTCAGAGTTGGATGAATATGGCGTTCTCAAAAATGAGTGTGTAGGCCTTGACATAATCCCCAAATGGGGTAGTGGCTACTGCTTCATTCAGAATGACTGAGAAACTTTGCTTTGAAAAGCAAGCTACACATCGATGATATTCTTTGCTCTCGAGATTAAGAATCTTAAAATCGGGTCGTGACTACGACGACATCTACAAGAAAAGAGATACGTTGGATTGGTATGAATATGACATTTACCATTCAAGTATGTAGAACGGAATTAGAAGGGCTATGACGTATATGGTCATAAATTTATCTTTTTGATGCATAAAACCGGCGACATCATATCGCACCTTCAAACAGTGGCGTACTCAGACATCCACATAAGCATCTTTTTTCTTTTAATTTCCCTTTCAAACGTGATTCCCCCAGGACCATCACTTAAAAACTTCGACCGGAAGGGGAGTCACGACCCCTCCATTGGTCTTATCGGCGATATAAGATTGGCCGGGATCGGAGTAGAAGAAGGCAAATAGCGCCCGATATATATATATCGTATATGTTCAAAAGCTGGAACTTTTATAAAATCTTACTTGCTAGTTCGCCAAATGAACTGCGTAGAAATATAAAATGCGCTTGATAACTCGGTTCTACTCCTCATACAAATTGCGATAGTCGCTTCAATTCTTGAGCGAAAGCAGAAAATTACTCCTCTCCATGACATACATATCGTCGTGATATGACGAATGATGCTTTTTCCTATATGAGCACGCCAAAAATAACCATAGTTAGATTCATAGACGTGCAAAATAATTAAATGAATCAATAAATAGGAAAATGAGAGAGAGAAAACGCCCAAAAGGGCTGCTGGGCTCGGCAGGAGGCCCAAACTCGAGTCGGGTCGGGTTGTTGGCCACGGGTCCTGGTCTGTTGCAATCGAATCCGGGTCAGATTCCTTGCAGCAGATTGCAGCAGAGGCGCGGAGCGGGAGGGCGGCGCGAGGTCGTCACCCTGACCGGCGGAGGATTCGTAGCAGGACGGCGGCGTGGTGACGGCTGGTGAGCGTGCAGCAAGGCGGTGCTGGGTTGGATGCAGGCCGATCGTGTCGGCGCTGGGTGGAGCATCGACGGCTCCAGGCTGGGCCGGCGTGCAAGACTGCTGGCGTCGGTGGCGCCGAGGATTGGCTCAAGGCTGCGGCGGCATCACAAGATTTGAGGATCGAGGTGAGATCGGCCGAGGATTGGGTGCCCAAAGCAGTTGCAGGCTCTGCCGACAAATATGTGGTCGGCAAAGGAAGATTGATATTCTTTTCCGACAAAGAGGTTGTCGGTAGAGGAAAATGTCAGGTTTTTCGTGCTTTTCCGACAAAGAGTTGCCGGCAGAAAAAAACATATTTTAGGGTTTCTCAATTTTTTTTAGGGCTATTAGACGAAGGCTAGAGCCACGTGTTGATAACGTGTTTATGGAGAAATTATAATAGGGAGAACTTTTACTTTATTCATTGATAATGAGGCCTTTATATAGGCATTACAATAAGTATACCGATAAATCAGAGATTCCCTATCTATTACATAATCATCTAATCTAGTCTAATTAGTTCAAGACACATCCAGGAAGTTACAGAAATAACCTTACTACAACAGAAGGAAAATAGTTCATTCCATAAACCTAAGGAACCTACGTCACTCCTCAATTTCTTACATTTATTACTCACAACTATTATTTTATGGGCTGATGATAAAAAAGTCAAATTTAATATAGCTAATGATAAAAAGGTCGATAACTGTTTCATAATGATAATTAGGTCAGTTAACTAAACTTCTTAAACCGTTGCCCACAAAGTTGTAATTATTTACAACTTGTGCCACTGTGTATAACTGCACGATATATTGTTCTGAATCCCAATTTCATACAACGTCTCTTTTAATTAATGAACTCAGTTTTGATTTCAGTAACTGCCATTCCATAATTATCGTTCCCCAGCGCCGGCGTCGTCTTCGAGGTGTAGCATCATCGTCGCCAAACCCGACGTCAAGGTCTCCAATCTCCGATCTCTAATACTGCGACGGGACAAACTCACTGTCCTTCGCAGACCGTGTCCAAGCCAAGCCGGAATCCAACGACGCCAATCTCATCATCCTTCTCGGCCGCGTCAAAACCAAGCCCGAATCCAACACCGACGTCCTCAAGTCCAGCAAGTGAGTTTGATTTCATTCTTTAGGGATTTCTAAGGTTTGAATTCAATTTAGGGATTCACTTTAGGTTTTGATTTGGTGAATTTCGGTTACATTAGGTTCGAATTTAATTTTGAATGTGAATTTCGGTTTGTTTTGTATCTGATTTGGTGAGATTTGGTGCATATGAATTTCGTTTGTTTTCAAATTGAATTTCCACTTCAATTTGTTTATGAAACATTCAGATTTTGGCCTGGCTCATACAATGTGGAAGGTTTGTTTACGAATTTATGCAGTTGTGGAACTAAAATGTCATATTATATATGATAGTTTTTGATTCAGTGTGAAGTTGTATCATTTTTGTTGAGAAACTGTGTGTTACTTTGCTAAGGTCATGTAGTCGTATGTGTGTTACTTTGCTAAGGTCAAGTAGTCGTATTGGGGATTCCCCTCTTTCAAAAATATTATCCTGTGGTTTGCTTCATATGTATTCATGCCATCTGTGGATCAGTGTTCTGCGATTGTTGCGATCGAATTGTTTGATTTGTTTCCCGGTGATATTAGGAAGGTGGACCCCTAAACTGCATTCTGTTCTGTTTTCCTGATTAGTATACATTACTGAAAGAGACATTTCTGCTGCATTTTCAAAAGGACCGAGTTTGTTTTACATGTCAAGTAACTGTTTTTGTAACTACTAGTGTAACTACTGGTGTAACTACTAGTGTAACTACATGTCAAATAACTGTTTTTGTAACTACTAGTGTAACTACTGGTGTAACTACTACTGTAACTACATGTCAAATAACAGTTTTTGTAACTACTAGTGTAACTACTGGTGTAACTACTAGTGTAACTACATATAAAGTAACTGTTTTTGTAACTACTAGTGTAACTACTGGTGTAACTACTAGTGTAGCTACATGTCAAGAAACTGTTTTTGTAACTACTACTGTAACTACTGGTGTAACTACTAGTGTAACTACATGTCAAGAAACTGTTTTTGTAACTACTGGTGTAACTACTGGTGTAACTACTGGTGTAACTACGTGTCAAATAACTGTTTTTGTAACTACTAGTGTAACTACTGCTGTAACTACTGGTGTAACTACTAGTGTAACTACATGTCAAGAAACTGTTTTTGTAACTACTAGTGTAACTACTGGTGTAACTACATGTCAAATAGCTGTTTTTGTAACTACTGATGTAATCTCTATTTGATCTTGTTGTTAAGTTTGTTTGTGATTAACAACTGTTGTGCTTTTTGATTATTCTCTTTTGCTGGACATATAATTCTTAGTGTACCTATCGTTGTAACTATTATTTGCTTTTTGTACTATTCAGGAACGCAATGACAGAAACAAAAGGTAAAAACATTGAATCCGATGACGACACGGACTACGAAAATAGAACCAAAAAGAAGAATGATTCCAGAACCAGAAAATCACCAAGGATTATGCAATTAAAGAAAAAATCAGTTGCTGATACAAGAAAAAGAAAAGTTGCAGAATATGGTAGTGATGGAGAAGATGCTGAAAATCAACAGAAAAAGAAGAAGAAGATGAACAAGAAAGGATCTGAGGAAGAAACAAAAGAAGAGAGTACTGAGGATGAGCAAGAAGATGAAATGGAAGACAAAAAAGTGGGGAAAATAGAAAGCATACAGTACCGCTGTCGTCTACCAAACTTTGCAGCTTTCAAAAACGGAATAAATGAAAAGGTGGTTGAAGAATTAAGGAAAGGGCCTTTTTATAAGTTGTTTGAAGCCTTTCATGAACAAAAAGTAAGCAGCAAGGTGGTTGGTAAAGTCGACAGGCAAGTGTGGCTGATTTTGGAAGCATTTGACCCCAAAGAAGAGGTGTTTCTGTTTGGAGGAAAGAAGTACAGAATTACCGACACCATTACATCTGAAATTCTTGGATTGCCAAAGAATGGAGATCGGGTAGAAACTGCTGAATTGGACCAAGAAGCTGAAGATATGTTGGTTCAGTTATTTGGTGAGAGGAAGAAAAAAGAAGATAGAGTTCAAAGAGACATGGTTCAAAGAGCTATTCAGAAACTACATGATCAGCAGCCGGAAAGTGAAGAAGATAGAAAGAGAAAGATTAAGAATCTGGCCAGACTTGTGGTTTTGGAGATATGCATTGAATTTCTTTTCCCTAATGTTTCTGGATTTCTTTCATGGAAATTCGTGAGAGCTATTTGGGGTGACTATGGAAACTTCGCATGGGCTGTTGAAGTTGGAGCTTTTTTAAGAAAGACCATCTTACGACAGAAAAACAAGCGTGTGATAACCAAAAGCATCAACTCTGGAGGATGTGTCTTCCTGATTCTGGTAATTTTTTTCAATTCTATAAACTTCTTTATGTTTGTAACTATAAATGTAACTGCCACATATTGACTACTAACAAATGTTTTTAATTTACTTTCTAGTATTGGCTATGCGAGAAGACAAAAGTTGTGGCGCCAATTGAGGGAAGAGAACAGGAAACACACTTGATGAGGAAATGGGACCTTAGAGCATTGGCAAAAAAGTTAATGAACTATGATCTCAAAGCATACACAGTAAGTGTTCTTTTACTCTCTATCAAGTAAATATAAATGTACCTAGGATTGTAACTAGTGCACGTAACTATCATGGGTATTAAGAAAATATAAATGTAACTAGCAATGTAATTAGCAATGTAACTGTGTATGTAACTATCCTGTGTATGAAGAAACTATAAATGTAACTGTGTATGTAACTAGCATTGTAACTAGCAATGTAACTGTGTATGTAACTATCCTATGTATCAAATACCTATAAATGTAACTAACATTGTAACTAGTGTGGTAACCGTGCATGTAACTATATTGGGTATTAAGTAACTATAAATGTAACTAGCATTGTAACTACCCTGATAACTACAATTCCTGCAAACTAACTGCTTGCTGCAATTTATTTCAGAGATTGTTTACCAATGCCAAACCAGATCCTAAAGACAGCGATGATGAAAATGAAGAGCCAAATCCCGGATCAAAGTTGAATGAGGATTTGACCGTTAAAGATGCAGAGCTGCGAAAAAAGGATAAGATTATTCAAGAAATACTTCTCGCCAACCAAAACTTGGAGAAAGACTGGATAGAAAATAAGACAAAGATTGAAGAGTTGGTTGCGCAAAATGAGAAGTTGTGGTTGGAAAATAGGAGTCTGAATGAGATTACATTGGGGATGTGCAACAAAGAAGTTCAAGAACAGATGATGAAGCAAAAGGAAGAGATCAGGAAGCTGAAAGAGGACAAAGAAGAGATGAGCAGAACAAAGGAAGATATGTTGAGAGAAATTGAAAAGAAGAATGAAGAAATAAAAAACTTACACAAAATTATTGATGCACTGTCCAGCTCTCAAAACTCACAACAAGCCGAAGAAATTGAAGCGCAAAAGGATGAGGAACCTAAGAAAAAGGGTAATTTCTGATCTAAGACGTACCAAAGGAGAAAACGGAAACAAATTGAATAGATTGTTTAGATTATGTGTTCTTTTTCTATTTTTATTTAGAGTTGTATTTAGACAAATTTCTGGTTTGGTATTTTAATTAACTTTTTAATCAAGTATAAAGTATTGAAATCTACTTTAAATCAAGTATTATATGTAACTGTACTTTGACGCATATGTAACTATTTATGTTAAGTGAGTGTATATTTGATATGTAATTGGCAATTGTCCAGGTGATTGTATTCAGAAAGGAACTGAGGAAAATGTTGAACAAGATGGTCAGAAAGAGGCAGAGGAGGAGGGTAATCTCAAATTTCTAATTTTGTAACTAGAGTTGTAGCTGTCAAGTGTAACTAGAGTTGTAACTGTCAGTGTAACTAGAGTTGTAACTATATCAGTAACTGTCAATATTCCTTAATTTGCAGGTTACACGATGGATGAAGATCTAGAGGAAACTGTTGAACAAGATGGTCAGAAAGAGGCAGAGGAGGAGGGTAATCTCAAAACTTTTTTGTTATTGTTGGGATTATCTTTCTAATTTTGTAACTAGAGTTGTAACTGTCAGTGTAACTAGAGTTGTAACTTCAATATTTCTTAATTTGCAGGTTACACAATGGATGAAGATCTAGAGGAAAATGTTGAACAAGATGGACAGAAAAAGGCAGAGGAAGAGGGTAATCTCAAAACTTTTTTGTTATTGTTGGGATTATTTTTCTAATTTTGTAACTAGAGTTGTAACTAGATTTGTAACTGTCAGTGTAACTAGATTGTAACTCTATCCGTAACTGTCAATATTCCTTAATTTGCAGGTTACTCAAGGGATGAAGATCTAGAGGAAACTTTTGAACAAGATGGACAGAAAAAGGCAGAGGAGGAGGGTAATCTCAAAACTTTTTTGTTATTGTTGGGATTATCTTTCTAATTTTGTAACTAGAGTTGTAACTAGAGTTGTAACTGTTAAGTGTAACTAGAGTTGTAACTGTCAGTGTAACTAGAGTTGTAACTCTATTAGTAACTGTCAATATTCCTTAATTTGCAGGTTACTCGATGGATGAAGATCTAGAAAGAGAGGTGTTGGAGTTTATGGAAGAAATCGAGCGGGATCATATGGAAAAGGCAGCACAGCGAGAAACTGAGAATGGTATGTAATTCATCAAATCTACCATGCTAAATTATGTAATTATCTATGAAAAAAAAAATTGTGATTTGCATCTGTGTGAAGACACTACTACAAAAACACCTTCAGATGACGCCTTTCAGATGACGCAAAAAAATTAACCGTCATCTGATTGATTTTGAAATAATCAGACGTCGGTTCTAGTTTGTCCGTCATCTGAATCGCTTTTAGACATCACATTTTCTCAGTTTATGAGGAAAACATCCAAAATTTAGTATTGGCAATGGTAGACATCTCAAAAACTCATCTTTCAAAAATTATACTTAATTCAGATGACGGTTGACTGTCATCTGAGGGTTTAGGGTTTCTACCAAGTTATAAGCGGGAAAATTCCCTCCCAAACTCAGCCTAGGTATGCCATCAAAAATTGAAAGGTTGAAACATCAGACGACGGTTGCACGTCATCTAATGTTTGGGTGCGAAATTTGTTAAAATTTTGCTTGAAGGCACAGGTTTTGGGATTTTTCCTAGTAGGCTCACTAGAATAATGCACTCAATCAGATGTCGGTTCGACTGTCGTCTGTATTTAGGGCTGAAATTTTAACAAATGGCGGCATTTTTACCTCCGAAAACCAACCAATTTTGGGAAACCTATAGCTAGCGCGCCACACCAAGTTATAAGCGGGAAAATTCCCTCCCAAACTCAGCCTAGGTATGCCATCAAAAATTGAAAGGTTGAAACATCAGACGACGGTTGCACGTCATCTAATGTTTGGGTGCGAAATTTGTTAAAATTTTGCTTGAAGGCACAGGTTTTGGGATTTTTCCTAGTAGGCTCACTAGAATAATGCACTCAATCAGATGTCGGTTCGACTGTCGTCTGTTTTAGGGCTGAAATTTTAACAAATGGCGGCATTTTTACCTCCGAAAACCAACCAATTTTGGGAAACCTATAGCTAGCGCGCCACACCAAGTTATAAGCGGGAAAATTCCCTCCCAAACTCAGCCTAGGTATGCCATCAAAAATTGAAAGGTTGAAACATCAGACGACGGTTGCACGTCATCTAATGTTTGGGTGCGAAATTTGTTAAAATTTTGCTTGAAGGCACGGGTTAGTCAAACCTCTAAATGCTTTAAAACGGAAATTGGCCCGTCTAAATGACGTTTTTTTGCCTGATCTCCAGCAGAGAATAGTTTCAGATCGATGAGACACAACTAATCGTATAAAAATTTTCCTCAAAATATTTACCGACCGTCAGGCTACCCATAGGAAAACGGAAGTAAAAAACAGTTAACCGCAACATTCGGCACACAGATTTTGTCGGAATCTTCTCATTTTTCAACCGTAGACGTATTTCAATATTTCGGTCATATCTTATTTCACGACACATTTGCATTTGAAGAGTCTACGTATAGTAACTATTTGAAACTTTATATTCACTTAAACACTTAGTAAACAAGTTAAGGAACATTAGTGCATATGTTCCGATTTTGAATCTAAAAGTTTGGAAAATCTATTCCAACCGTCAGATATCACCGTTAAGATTAAATACGTGTATGAAAAAAAATCCAACTACATCTGACAACGTTAAAGGCTCGATCGGGACGGTCAACCGGGTGAGTCAAACCTCTAAACGCTTTAAAACGAAAATTGGCCCTTCTAAATGACGTTTTTGGGCCTGATCTTCAACAGAGAATAGTTTCAGATCGATGAGACGCAACTAATCGTATAAAAATTTTTCTCAAAATATTTACCGACCGTCAGGCTACCCATAGGAAAACGGAAGTAAAAAACAGTTAACCGCAGCATTCGGCACACAGATTTTGTCGGAATCTTCTCATTTTTCAACCGTAGACGTATTTCAATATTTCGGTCATATCTTATTTCACGACACATTTGCATTTGAAGAGTCTACGTATAGTAACTATTTGAAACTATACATTCACTTAAACACTTAGTAAACAAGTTAAGGAACATTAGTGCATATGTTCCGATTTTGAATCTAAAAGTTTGGAAAATCTATTCCAGCCGTCAGATATCACCGTTAAGATTAAATACGTGTATGAAAAAAAATCCAACTACATCTGACAACGTTAAAGGCTCGATCGGGACGGTCAACCGGGTGAGTCAAACCTCTAAACGCTTTAAAACGGAAATTGGCCCGTCTAAATGACGTTTTTTTGCCTGATCTCCAACAGAGAATAGTTTCAGATCGATGAGACGCAACTAATCGTATAAAAATTTTTCTCAAAATATTTATCGACCGTCAGGCTACCCATAGGAAAACGGAAGTAAAAAACAGTTAACCGCAACATTCGGCACACAGATTTTGTCGGAATCTTCTCATTTTTCAACCGTAGACGTATTTCAATATTTCGGTCATATCTTATTTCACGACACATTTGCATTTGAAGAGTCTACGTATAGTAACTATTTGAAACTATACATTCACTTAAACACTTAGTAAACAAGTTAAGGAACATTAGTGCATATGTTCCGATTTTGAATCTAAAAGTTTGGAAAATCTATTCCAACCGTCAGATATCACCGTTAAGATTAAATACGTGTATGAAAAAAAATCCAAACTTCATGTTGTATGAAAAAAAAAGAAATGTCATGCCAAACTTCTCAAATCTAAAGTTGGAGGCAACTTTCCCTCTATGAGCTAAAATGAAAAATTTATGACACCATTTTATATATTTTCTGTTGTGTCTTTAACTTAGAAAATATTTAAGACAAAACAAAGACACCCAAACAACTCACAAAGACTTCTCTTCCTCGCTCATAACCACCACAAATCTCTCAATTCTCACTTCTACCTATTCTCCTCTCTCCGCAAATCCTCCCTGAACAAAAAAAAAAAAAAAAAAAATCTCGCTCAAGCTCAATCCTCCCCTCAGCTCTCAACCTCTCCCTATCTCTCTGAAACTCTCTCCCTCCTCTCACCTGCTCCTCTCTCTCGTGAACCATCTCTTCTAAATTCCCCAAATTCGAAACCCTAATTTCTCAGGGCTGACGTCCTCAATCCATGGCCGCTCAGAAAGAGCGACTATCCATGGCTTGCGTTTCGACTTTTGATACTCCCATGGCTTCGTCCTCAGTCCATGATGCGCCGTCGACGACCTCGGTGACTTTGATTTGAACCCTCAGTGACTTTGATTTGAACCCATATTGAGAAACAGTGGGTTTTGATGGTTTTTGATTAATTGAGGGAGGACAAGGTCTTCCTTACTGTGCTTCTCCCCAGTGTCTTCATCTTCCCAGATTTCTACTTCACCTCCTCCTCCCTCCAACCCGTCATCTTCAACCATGAGTGATATCTGGGGCTTCGACTTCCTCGCCGTTGTATCCCTCACCGTCAACATAGCTGCCGTTGCAGAACCTCATGCACTCAGAGCAATGTGTAGGTTAGCCATTTCTCTCTATCTTCAAATTCATTATTCTCTGTTTCAGGTTTACCCATTTTCAATTCAATTTCTGTTCTTGATCATTGCTGTTTGAATTTGTCACAGCCAGAATGAAGGTATACGAGTGATGCAGAAGTTGAAGGTCGATCTGTTGGCCCAGCTGAAGGATCTCAAGGTGGAGCACGCCCTCCTCCGCGTCGCCAAGGTTAGTTACTTTTTGTTCATAGCTTGTTCTTACTTTCTGAACTTTTGGTGTGCCTGATTGTATTATTTCCTGAACTTCGATTTCTTTTTCTCTGATGTCAGATTGGGTTTGGAACATACAGTAATGTGTACAAAGCTGAAGATATGTTGATGGAGAAAATTTTTGCTCTAAAGAAAATTAGATTTGACAATTTGGAACCCTAGAATGTGAAGTTTATTCTAATTTTACAGATATTAGATCATTCTAATGTTGTGAAGTTGGAGTGTCTGGTTACTTCAAGGATGCCATGTAGTTTCTACCTGGTGTTTGAATATATGGCTGGACTTGCTGCAATGCCAGATATTAATTTATAGGATCTCAGGTTAGCCATTATTTCCCTGAACTTTTATATCTAGTTAACAACTTTGAATATATGTTTGGTTGTTTGCTCCTGTTATATTTTCTCAAATTGATGCACTTTACAGTTCAGGTCTATCCCACACTAGTAAGCACACCAGTAAGCATGTTGTGATTCATATTTTACTATCGGAGTGCCGCCATCTCCTCCTCTTTCCCCTCAGGCCGGCCTCAACCTCCGTGGCGTCGTTCAAGCAAGCTGAGGTCTCTATCTTTCTCTCTCTTTCTTTCTCTATTTAGTCTTTTAGAAGTTCAATTTGGGAATTGAGATTAGAAATTAGGAATTTGAAGAGGCGACTCTAAAATTTTGACGTTTGTGCAGATAAGACCTTCATTCAGACTTGTATTATCTTTGTTTTGGGTTAATGTTATACAAGACTATGTGTTTCGTTTTTTGTTTTGGGTTAGTTCCATGAAATATGTTGTTGTTGGGGTATGTGGAAATAGTCTTATGCTTTCTGGAACAATTGGCGAGGTTTTGAAGATCATTGGACATGGATTTGGTTAGTGTGAGAAGATTGATGGGGCTTTTGGTAGAGGTGTCTATCTTGCTCTTGATGATTCTCCTTTGGAATGGTGAGTTTTTTATCTGAATTTTTCATATATTTCCCTTAATGTGTCCACTTTTAGCCTGGAACATATAGCCAGGTTATGTTCTCAACTTCTGAAACACTGCAGCTTGTATAATATTATACAAGCTAATTTTTGAAATAACACCTTAAGGCTAGGAAAATCCTATTCATTTTTGGTATAATGTAGGGAGCTACTAAACAAGTCAAATTCTAGACTCGATTTGGGAAATATTTAGCTGCTGCTTTAGGAAATAGTGTCAATATTTTTGAGACTGCCAGTATAGACTTGTATTCAAAGGTAACTTGAGATCATATCCTGCAATTTGTGTTAGTAGTTTTTGCATCTTGTGATTAAACTGGATGGTTATTCATTTTGCTGGATGACTGCTATTCTTTTGACATGCCTTTTATGGTAGTGACTGGCTCTAGACAAAGAGTTGAAGAAGCTTGAGATAGTAAGCTTTAAAGTTGTAAGAAATTGTTGAATATTTTATATGAAAGTTCTATAAGAATTTTTTCATATCTAATGAAAATGGTGATCAATGGTTTAAGTGACTAAACGATGGCTTCAATCCTGTGATCAGAGAACATGCATTAGATTATTTGCAGCATAAGTTTGATGACTTGACTTTGCGTTTTTGTACATAGCGTAATGCACTAACAAGCATCTTTTTTTACATAGCATAATGTACTATATATATATATATATATATATATATATATATATATATATATATCAAGCATATATCTTTGAGTTTCAGTTTTGATATATATATGTGTAATGATATCAGTGGGAAAAAAGAGATCGACGTGCAAACGAGTACACTCGAGAAGATATTGACCAAGTAAGGGATGAGATTGCAAGCTATCAATTGAAGAACCATGTGAAGCTTTGAATGAGTAACAAGCAGGTTAAATGTTTTGGTATATAGGATGCTCAGAATTCTAGTGGTACCTATAGTATATGGCCAATCCTATTACAGTTATGTGGACTTGAATTGGTCATTTTTTTGCTACTGGCAGCTACAATTGTGATGGAAGAAGTTGATATTGGTTTTGCTGCCAATGCATGTGTTTTTAGAAGTGATTGTATTACTCATGGTTTAAAACAGATCTAGGTAGAGACATATAAATATGGCAGGTTTATTGAGTACTATCCTACAGTTTTGGTTTATTTGCATGAATTCAGGTTTTATATGTGGAGATGAACCAGTACTGTGGATTTGGTCAGTACTGTTCATTTGGTAACATATCAAATGAACACAAATGACAGACTCAGTCATAAAATAACTGACGTTAGAAACACATTCATATGACACAAACGAGTGACATCTGAACCAAAATCGTATGACACAAACAATATTATGCAAGACTGACGTCTAAGAGAGCTCAGATGACATACTATATGATAGTGTAAATGACATCTGTTCAAAATTCAGATGACATTCGCCTTGACAATATGACCGACGTTACATTGCACTTTACATGACGGTTTGAGTGTCATCAGGTTACATGCCATCAGACACAAGATGCGCACACCATGAATGCCAACCGTCATCCTTAGAAGATGTAAATGACAGTCATTAAAAATGAAAGATGACGTCTGAGAAGATATCACACGACGCTTGGTTTGATATATTAACTGACATAAAAAGTAGCATTAGATGACAGTCGACTGTCATCTCAATATATGCCATTCATCACTAAAAATGCGCACGTAAGTTGGCATCAGTTGGCACCATGAATGCCAACCGTCATCTGAATACAAAACTGTCATCCTTATGATCGGTAGATGACAGTTTTTTTTGGGTTTTAACCGTCATCTGAATGCGTTTTAATAGATGACATTGCGATAGATGTCAGTTTGGGAGCATATGAGATGACGGTTAAAAACCGTCATCTGAATCGATTTCTGTACTAGTGAGAAGGCATGGAACTGTAGGTGTTGGTCTATCTCTATTTATGTAACTCACAGTGTAATTGGTCATATTATGTATGTTTAATATGTAACTATATTAGTAACTGTTGGTGTTCCTTACTCTGCAGATTACACGACAACAGAAAAAATAGATACGCTGATTTCTGAGGTTGTCAAAAGTATTGAACAAGAGGCACAGGAAAAAGGTGATTGCTTGTTCTTAATATTTTTAATATAGTACTCTATTATGAGTTAATTAACTTGTTTTATCTCTGTGACTTTTTTGTAACTGACTTGTACTGTTAGCGTAACTGTTGGTGTAACTGGACTGTTAATTTAATAACTCTAGTTTTATGTAACTGTTGTTGTAACTGACAGTGTTCCCTACTTTGCACAGGGGAAAATATGAAATCACAAGTACAATCTCCACCTCAATCAATTCCCAAAGAAGCTAGATGGTCACCGAAAACACCAGTGACCGAAATGCCGACATTTGATCTCATGCCAGGCATTATCTCTCCTTGGGCATCTTGGAAAACCCCACCAGCACCTGAAATCAGCAACATGGAGGCTCAGCCGCAATGGAAAACCCCACAAGCACCTGAAATCAGCAACATGAATGCTCAGCCGCAATGGAAAACCCCACCAGCACCTGAAATCAGCAAAATGGAAGCTCAGCCGCAAAATTACCAAATAGTTGCAACACCATCTCCTATCAGCTATATGCTTCCTGGCGATGTGGTAACGAAGAAGAAAGAAGAGATCCGTTTGAAGATAACAGATGAAGTATCTGGCAAGAGTGCAGAGTCGATGGGGTTGTACTCATACTCATATATAGCACGGATTAAGAGCAGAAAAAGGGTGAAGACAAGGGATACAAAAAAAATATATTGGTGGGGAGAGGTGAAGAAAGACAGAGAGAAGAAAGTAAAGAACAGAGAAGAACTTCAAAAGAAGATGAAACAGCAAATAGAGAAACAAGAGGGAAAAGGAGGCAAGGATATTAATGAAAAGAAGTATGAAATCAATGAAAAAGGAGATATAATAGAAGTTATCAGCGACAGTGAGGTTGAAATCCCTAAGCCTAGACACATAGAAATTGAGCACTGGACGAGCTATACAGTTTTTAATCTCATGGATGATAGCACAAAGAGGAAATGGACAAGATTATGGAACACTATTCCAGATGGGTAAAAACTTGAAGTCTCGGTTTAATCTTTTTTTTTTTACTCGCAACGAAACTGTCCTTTCTAATATTTACTATAATTCGTCTCTGTAGGGAATTCGTTTGGAAAGGGACGATGCCTGGGTTGGAAATTTCAAAACATGATCTGAAAGAGTTGTTGATAGAGAATGGAGCAATTGGAATGAACGTGATAGACGGCTATGGAGGTGTTTTGAACGACGAATATTATGTACATGATTCTTCAGGTCACCCTACACCAAGGTGTATGCCAAGCTTGTCATGGGTAAGGCCCTGGAAACACCTAACTACATGTAACTGCTGTTGTAACTACTGGTGTAACTAGTAATGTAACTGAAAAATGTAACTACAAGCAAAAAAGAATAATATTGTAACTAGAAATGTACCAATATAAAACAAACTGTGTAATTAGTGTTGTACCTGTTACCGACTTTAAACACCTAACTACATGTAACTAGTAATGTACCTAAAAAATGTAACTGCTGTTGTAACTACTGGTGTAACTACAAGTAATAAATAATAAATAATGTAACTAGTAATGTACCTATAAAAAGTAAGTGTTTTTGTAACTAGTAATGTACATGTTGCTGACTATACTTTTGTGTAACTGTTTTGCTTGAATTAGCATTCGGTGGAGAATCTACATACGAGGAACCTTCACTATTACATGTGCGAGAAGCTGTTTGAACATTTAGGAGAATCAACAATGTTGTTTTTCCCGATGACACATCAGAATCAATTTCACCACACATTATTAATGTTTCAAACGGATCCGCCCCAATTTTTCCACCTCGACTCATTGCAGCCAAGAAGAATAAATCGTGACAACACTTGGAAAGATGCAAAAAAAATGGTAAGCAGATTTTGACCAAGTCTAATATGTACTGCATGCAACGAGAAAGTATTTTCTTTAGTTTTCTCATGGTTGTTTTATGACACTTAAATTGCAGGCAAAAATGATTGAAATTTGGATTATGGCAGTAAAAGATCAAGCAGAGGAAATGCTTAACGAGGGTTCTAGGATGAAGTATCACAATTCAAGCACCCATGAAGAATTGATATTGAAGAAAAAGAAGCTCACTGCAAAAGATGTGAATACGATCAGATACATCCAAGCAAATATTGAAGAGAGCAACATCAGTATCCATAAGTTCAAAACAATAAAAGGAGAAAGCCCACCTCAACAACAACCCGACTCGTAAGTAAAGGTTTTTTTCAACTTATAAGTTGAGGTCTATGCACAGAACTCATACAGAAAAAATGTAACTGAAGATGTAACTAGAAATTAATAATATAACTGACAGGGTAACTGTGTAACTATGTATGTAACTGTGTAATTTAACTTTTACAGTAACAGGTTTTGTTTTGTAGCTACATATGTAACTGACAAGATTTTTTCTTTGGCAAACAGATTAGATTGGGCGCATTTGTAATGTACTACATGAACAGGCTTGCCGATGAGAGAGATTTTGAAGACAAACCAGATATTACAAAGTTTCGAGCTGAAGTGATCAAGAAGTTGCTGAATCATCACAAAAGTTGGATATCGATACAAGATAGGAGAAGAAAAGTGTCGTTTAAGTAGACTGTTCAATGATTTTCATAAGCTTTTAGGGAACTATGTTATATATACTCATAGTTATTTAAAATTGTTGACTTGTAAGAATTCAAGTAACTGGTTATGTAACTAGACTAAATGGTTATGCAACTGATTATGTGCATTTTCGTTTCATCTTATAACTGATTAAAGTGACAAAAAGAGATGTTTCATGTAACTAGTAATGTAGCTAACAAAAGTAACTGTGCATGTAACTGTATCTGTAACTACTGGTGTAACTACTGGTGTAACTACAAACAAACATGAATATATGTAAATTGCTTCTGTAACTACAAGCAAACATGAATAATAAATGTAACTAGTAATGTACCTATGAAAAGTAACAGTGTAACTAGTAACGTACATGGTGTAACTACTGGTGTAACTACATGCAAACATGAAATGTATGTCATATTTTTCCTTTAAAGTTTGCAGCGTGCCGCTACACCGCAATGGCAGCGTGCCGCTGCACAACGAAATTATATTAAGTAACTATAAATGTAACTAGCAGTAACTATCCTTGAGAAATCCATTCACCACATGAACATTACAAGATTTCTACAGTTAATATATTTCATATATTTCCTTTAAACTTTCCAGCGTGCCGCTGCACCGCAGTGGCAGCGTTCCGCTGCACAATGAATAAATGTAGAAGAAAATTTCTTAAAGAAATGTAACTGGAAATGAAAAAAAATGCTGATGTAATTATTGAGATAAAGTAACGAATGAAAGAACAAGTCAAAGATTATTTCACTTCCTAATGTCGAATATAATCCAAGTCAGAAACCAAATAGCTATAATGTAACAATCAGCGTAACTACAAATGTAACTGTCAGCGTAACTGTCGCTATATCGGATCTTTACAACTCATTCTGTTGTGCCTGCCATATTTTCCACACCTGCCGCACTTTATCTGTTTTCTCAGTACTTCATCCTTACTTCTGAACCTTTGTTTTTTTGGTCTTCCGGGTGGTCTCCTTGTGAATGGTGGTTGTACAAAAATACTAGACTTTGGAAGCTCCAACGGCTTGGCAATAGAAGAAACGGGATTGATTGTATAAGAATAGGTTTGACGGTATTTCTCCACCTTGAAGCAAAAAAGAAGAGAATGATTAGCTCAAAATTAACTACAAGAAAACAAGAATAATAATGTAACTAGTAATGTACCTACAAAAAGCAACTGTGTAACTAGTAACATACATGTTGATGGCTATAAACTTCAAATTTCACTTAACTAGTAATGTACCTATAAAATGTAACTGTTTATGTAACTACTGCTACAACTACAAGCAAACATGAATAATAAATGTAACTAGTAATGTACATATGAAAAGTAACTGTGTAACTAGTAATGTACCTGTTGCTGACTATAAACATCTAATTTCATGTAACTAGTAATGTACCTATACAGTACTTTTCATGTGACTGAATATGTAACTACTAGTCTAACTATACAAAAAAAGGGGAATAAACTAACAAGATGAACAAGGATGAAAAAAACACCTGGTAAAACGGAGTGACATATGAATAAACTGAGGCACCAGCATTTTGCATAACAACAAGACCATGCGAACAAGGAAAACCATGACAGCTCCATTCACCACACGAACAATATGAGGTTGCCAAATTCACTATAACTCTATATTTCTGACAATGAACTTCATAGAGATTAGTATCTGATCTACTAACTTTCCAATGTCTTCCTTCGGCCAAGTTTTCCTTAAGCTTCTTTTCCATCTTCGGACACAAAAAAGAAAACCATTCTTTTGCTTCTTCTTTTCGAGAAGAAATCATCTCCATGTTCTTCACACGAATACCTTCATTCATCTCAACAATAGGAAGACATTTCAAAGGCAACACCCAATTGTTAAAACACTCTGCCAGATTCGATGTCATTTCACCAAACCTGTCCCCATTGAAAAAAGCCACACACCAGCTCTCCTTCGGAAGATCCTTCAAAAAATCTTCAACTGGTTTGCCACCTTCTGCCCTCAACAATGCCATATTGCTCTCATACATATCCGGTGTGCGAGAATAAGCACAAGACATAAACAACTGCGGGATCCGCTGCTTTAGGTAGCAATCCTTAGGATACAATTGAGTCAGATTCTTAAGAAGGTGCCTAAAACAAAATCCTAAAGGGTTATTAGGAAACACTTTTGGATATGCACTAAGAAGGCCACTATTACGATCGGAAACAAAAGTGACCCGCCTTGTAGAATACCTAGCCAACTCTTCAGATAAGCATTGGAGGAAAAATGTCCAATTGATTTCAGATTCAGAATCCACAATAGCATAAGCTACTGGATACATACCTGGAAAGAAAAAAAAAATGATGTCAGTTTTGTTAGATGCAACACTTGTTACACCAATAGTTACACCGTAACTATTAGTGTAACTATTAGTGTAGCAGAAAGTGAACAAAGTGAAACAAGTTACTAACTGGTCATGTAACTGACTTTGTAACTACACAAATAACTGGTCATGTAACAACCCATGTAACTGATTTTTGTAACCCCAACTAACTGGTCATGTAAGTGACTATGTAACTACACAAGTAACTGGTCATGTCATGCAATTGATAATGTGCATTGTCGTAGCTATCAAAAGTAA
Source organism: Potentilla sterilis (assembly GCA_963682095.1). Classification (NCBI taxonomy): domain Eukaryota; kingdom Viridiplantae; phylum Streptophyta; class Magnoliopsida; order Rosales; family Rosaceae; genus Potentilla; species Potentilla sterilis. Next base: position 24,941,911 of record OY821756.1, read on the forward strand.
CTGTGCATGTAACTGATTCTGTAACTACTAGTGTAACTGTCAGGATAACTGCTAAAAGCAATTTGTAACTATACAAGTAACTGGAAATAAAATAATGTAACTTTCAGCAGAAAACTGTAACTATTAAAGTAACTGAAGTGGTAAATGGAAATAAATAATGTAGCTGAAAGCTGAACAAAGTCACACAAGAAATTGAACAAAGAAGGAAGTGAAGAAAGTCACACAAGTACCTTGATTACCATCCTTTGCTGTTGCAGCAATAAGCTGACCTTGATACTTATTGGTGATGAATGTGGCGTCTATGAACAAAAGGGGTCGGCATGATAGAAAACCTTTCATCCAAGAAGAATAACAAACAAACATCCGTTGAAAACTTTTAGTTTCAGAGCAAATATTCAGTTCGATTCTAGAACCAGGGTTGGATTCAACCGTTCGCTCACAAAACCACACTAACTCAAAATACGAATCTCCTTCATCACCAATCACAGCTTCCCTTGCACGCTCTTTACCATACCATGCTGTACGATAAGGAACATCTATTCCAAAATCAGTTTTTAAGTCTCGACATACATCTGCAGCCGTCTTGTTTGGATTCTCTCGAAGCTTGTCAAACATCACATACTTTATAATCTTGGAACCCATCATCCTACTACTCTGAAGGCGAATAACACTACAACAGCTATGCTCATTCACCAATTTCATAATCTGAAAAAAACCGTTGAACCTGCACAAATATAAAACAAAGTGTTCATGTAACTACCAATGTAACTATGTATGTAACAATAAAATCGAATCCAATAAATTGATTTCACCACAAAATGTGACTATATGTATAACAATAAAAGTAACACATAAGACCTAAAGCTGAAAATCATGCAGTTCAAAATGTAACTATAAGTGTAACAACTTGTGCAACCATGCAAAGTAAACATATCAAAACTCAAGCTAAACTTCATGCGACCGATATTGTCACTATAAGTTTAACAAGTATTGTAGCTACAAAAAGTAACAGAGCAAAACTAAAGCTAACCTTAATGTAACTATGATTGTAACTATAACTTTAGTAACTGAACTTAATGTACCTGCACAAGATGCCTTCACAAACCAGCCACAGCCGTCAGAAACTTTCTTGGAACAACAAGCTGCAACAGTTTCTTTATTATTCCGCAGAAACTGAATATCAAATCCAACCTCCACAGCATACATACGCAGCTTCAATCTAAAATCTTCCACCCCACCCTCAAAAATCTGACCCACTGAATGAATAAAAGACTCCCAGCCATGAGTGCGATATACCTTCGGCTCCTCCCGCGTATAGCAACCCAAATACTGATTTTCCTCAAGCAAAACACTGCTCTCATCAATATAATTGTTACTAACCACACTCTCTAAACCAAAAACACTGGAATCCTCATATAAAACATCAACATCAACAAGGTCTGAGTTGTAACGTGACATAAGTCTACAAAGTATTTTCATATCAATGTCATTTTCCAATTGATATACTGTAACATCAGGATGGATGGTAAATCGAAGCTTGAAGACTATTCTATTCAAATCTGGATAGCGATCTCTTACACGCTTGCAAAAATCTAAAAACGAGCAATTATCCGAGAATGAAACTGCTGCTCCTTTACCACAACATACAAGCTTTGCTGTGTAGTTAAAGTCCATTGCGCCTGCAAAAACAAAACATAAAAATATAACTATAAAGTGTAACTAGTAATGTATCTATAAAATGTAACTGCTTCTGTAACTACAAGCAACCAGGAATAATAATATAAATAGTAGTGTACCTATAAAAAGTAATTGTGCATGGTATATTGCTTTTGTAATTGCTTTTGTAAATGTAACTATAAATGTAACTAGCAGTAACTATCCTTGAGAAATACATTCACCAAATGAACATTACAAGATTTCTAGAGTTTATATATTTCATATATTTCCTTTCAATTTTGCAGCGTGCCGCTGCACCGCAAGGGCAGCGTGCCGCTGCACAATGAAATTATATTAAGTAGATACCTACAATGTAACTAGCAGTGTAACTGGAGTGCTAACTGTGCACATAACTATCCTAGGTACAAAGTAACTATAAATGTAACTAGCAATGTAACTATTGTTGTAACAGTACATGTAACTATATTGGGTATAGAGTAAATAGCAATGTAACTATAAATGTAACTAGCAGTAACTATCCTTGACAAATCCATTCACCACATGAACATTATAAGATTTCTAGAGTTTATATATTTCATATATTTTTTTTAAACTTTGCAGCGTGCCGCTGCACCGCAATGGCAACGTTCCGCTGCACAATGAATATATGTAGAAAAAAACTTCTTAAGGAAAAGTAACTGGAAATGAAAAAAAATGCTGATATAATGTAACTAGTAATGTACCTTTAAAAAATAACTATAAACACCTAATTTCATGTAACTAGTAATGTACCTATAAAATGTAACTGCTTATGTAACTAATGGTGTAACTACAAGCAAATAGGAAAGAATTATGTAACTAGTCACTACCAGATACGGCCGAATAGCAGACGAAAATTTTTTCGTCGGCCATTCCATTTTTTCTTCGGCTATACCCTCTGCCGACGAAAATTTCGTCGGCCATAAGTCGTCGGTAATACGCCGTCGGTAATACCAATAGCCGACGAAAAAAAAATTTCGTCGGCTATTGTTAAGTATGGTCGACGAGTCAAAAAATTCGTCGGGCAAACGTGGGTGAAATAGCCGACGAACTTCGTCGGGTATTTTTGAGTATGGCCGACGAAATCCATTAAGTATGGCCGACGATTTAATGAAATTTCGTCGGCTATGGTGTTTTAACTATAGCCGACGATTTAATAAAATTTCGTCGGCTATGATGTTTTAACTATAGCCGACGATTTAATAAAATTTCGTCGGCTATTGTGTTTTAACTATAGCCGACGATTTAATAAAACTTCGTCGGCTATTTCCTCGAAATATATTACTATTTTAATAGGTATTAATTAGTTATAGCCGACGAAATAAGGCAATTTTCGTCGGCTATACAAGTTATAGCCGACGAAAATTGGTAAAATTCGTCGGCTATACTTGTTATAGCCGACGAAATAATGCAAAAATCGTCGGCTATTCTTGCATTTGGGAAAAAAAAATTAAATTATTTTCTAAATTACCATTCCAAGCAAGCTGCAAATCACAAAAACAATTCATGCATTTGCACCAACAAGAAACACGTCTAAATACCATTTTTATTAAATTCGTTCCAATATACATAAAATATAACCCTAATTATCCCCTAAACTACTAAAGTCTAGGATGTCATCTACAGCATCAGGCACATCATCCTGCTGACCGAACTCGAGAGGTTCAGGCATTGGAGGCTCCACTAACTGCTGAAACGGGAGCGGGGGTGGACGGCCTTCTTGTTGTGCCGCGAACATCTCATAAACCCACTGTTGTTGGCCGTCGTAGTTGTATTGCCGAATTCTGGCGCACTCAGCATTCCAACGGACCATATCCAACTGATACTGCTGGTACTGCTGTTGTCTGCGGCGCAGCTCCTCTACTGTCTGGGACGAGGTCGCCAATTTTGCGGCCAATCGCTGCACTTCCCCCCTCATATGTTGGGTTTGGCCGCCTCCCTTCTTTTGACCTCCCTTAGTGGTCTTCAGGAGCCCTTGTCCAGAACCTCCCAAACCCCGGCAGTAGTACTCGTTGGACTGCTGTGGGAAGGCTGCGTTGAACATCCTCGCCGCCGTTTGGATATTGGTGCGGTCGACCCGGTGCACGGCTTCTTCCATATCTGCCTCTGAGATGTCCGGTTGTGTCTCCCGAACTATTTGCTGGAGCACCTCTTGTTCGGCCTGGGTCACCCGCTCCTAATTGGACGGGGAAAAAAAATTAATATTCTAACAAATGGATAGTTAAGTAAAATTAATAATTTAAATTTTAAAATCATAATGAACGACTTACGAGATCTTCTGTCGCTTGTGGATAAGCGATCTTGAACGTCTCCACGTAGGGGTTGCAATCAGGATGATCTCTGAGCGCCTCCTCCTGATATTGTGCAAACGGCCTTGAACCGCCGTGATGGAGGATTGTGTTACGGCGGCGGTTCTCCGAGTTTATCCGAGACCGTTCCTTCAAACAAATAATAAAATATTAGAAAAATGCATCAAAAAATATAACTGAAATAATTATAAAATATTTAAACTAATAATTAAAATTTTAATAAAATAAACATTTATAGTGAAGTTTAGTATTTACCATCATAGCCGGGTTGTCGAAGACTACGGTCTTCAACCAACGCCACTCGTACTCCCTGAACATGAACTCTCTGGGAGTACTCATACGACCACGGTTGCCGTACTCGTTATAGTGGGAACGGAGCTCGTTCTTCCACTCTTTGAACCTACGAAAAAAACAAAAGTGCATTAGAAATATGATTAATATCATAAAATATTTATAATTATCAAATAAGACATTCCCAACGTACCACGAGCTCTGTTGGGAGTCCGCCCAACCCCGCTTGTGTTCCGCAACCACAAAGTATGTCTGAAAGATAATATTTTATTAGTTTTATAATTATAAAAATACCGAAAATTTTTAAATATTACGATAACTAAATTAAATTTTTTTATTTACTCACCGACGCGGCGTTGTTCAACTCCATCTTGATTTCTTCGGGCACATCAGCCCACCGAGCCCACAACATAGGGATTCTGTCCCTAATGAGTGCACCCACGCAACCCGAGTAGTCGCGTTTCTTTTTCGCCCCAACCTCCTGATTAGGAGCTTCGTCAATCTGGATCCTCCCGCTCCGTTCAACCGTTCTCCTGAGCGTCTCAAAACTGATGACACCTCTGGTATTCCTCTGGGTTGAACTGCTAGCGCCTGTCCCTATCACATAAACGACGATTGGTTAATAAAATTAAATATTAGTGCGTTAATTTTAATAAAATATTTAATTAATAAAATCGAATGTTACCTGAACCCGATGATTCGGTTGCCGTCGACTTTCCTTTTCTCCTCGCCGAAATCAGGAGGTCAGGGCTCTCCCATGGCTGCTGCTGGTATGCCTCCGCAGCACTCACGAACTGAGGCATATCAGGCCACTGGGGCTGACCCTGATAGTCGACCTTGGGTATCGCAGGAATGTTGTAGGGGAGGAAGAGCTGGTTTGGGAGAGTAGGCCCCTCAGTCGAGTCACCAGCAGACTGAGTCGGACTCGGCATCGGCTCCCGATGAACCTCAGGCATACGAACCTGAGGAACGTCGGCAGCTATCTCCTCGTGAAACAGCTGCCGACTAAACCTCGGCGCCACAGAGGGACCGACCTGCGGAAGTGAAGTGCTCGACGGCCGCCCCGCCTGGAGAAGGGTCTGGTGCCGAGCACTCACACTCCGCCGCGGCTGGGCTGCATCCACACTCCTCCGCGGCTGGCTGGTGGTCCTCTCAGGCTGGCTAGCCGTCCTCTCGGAGTCTGGGGAACCGGCGGCATTTCCAGAACCGGCGGCATTTCCAGAACCTCTACATCTAGAACGACGACCTCCGAACAACTGCCTAAATGCATCGGCCATCTAAAGCCAGACGCATTAATACATTAATTAATATTAAATTATATTATATTAAACAACAAATTCTAATTAATATAATACCCAATAATACTAACATATTTTAATATTTACCGATTTATATAATAACCAATTTATACATATAAATTATACAATTACACCTAAATTATACAATTAAAATAAATTTTACAAAAATTACCTAAATTAACATAAAAACCTAAAAATTACATACATTAACATAAAAACCTAAATTATAACTAAATTAACATAAATACATAAATTATACCTAAATTAACATAAATACATAAATTCTACCTAAATTAACATAAATACATAAATTATAACTAAATTAACATAAATACATAAATTATATCTAAATTAGTATAAATACATAAATTATACCTAAATTAACATAAATACATAAATTAACATAAATACATAAATTATACACAAATTAACATATAAATACATAAATTATACCTAAATTTACAATTATATCTAAATTAACAATTATATATAATTTATTAACCATAATTTAATTTATTAACAATTAAATATATATAAAAAAAAAAAGGGAGGCCGGGTACCGAATCGGGGAGGAGGAGGAGGAGGGGGAGGCGGCCGGAACAGGGAGGAGGAGGGGCGGCCGGGGCTGCCGGAACAGGGAGGAGGAGGAGGAGGAGGGGCGGCGGATCGAACCAAGGAGGAGGAGGAGGAGTCGCCGGCCTGCCGAACCAAGGAGGAGGAGGAGGAGGCGCCGGCCTGCCGGAATAGGGAGGAGGATCGACGGATGAAGGAGGGCCGGATTCGAGGAGGAAGATTGTTTAGGGAAAATCGGGCAAATGGAGGCTAGGGTTCGGCTGCATTTTACTTATACCCGATAGTATAGCCGACGAAATAAAGCGATTTCGTCGGCCATACTATAGTATAGGCGACGAAATAAAGCAATTTCGTCGGCCATGCTATAGTATAGCCGACGAAATTACATAATTAATTTTTCGTCGGCCATGTTATGGCATAGCCGACGAAATTACATAATTCGTCGGCTATAGTCTTCGTCCCTCAGCATCCGTCCGATCTCCCCCATCCAACGGTGGATAATGGAAAGGCGCGGATCACCAGACTTTAGCCAACGAAATATAACTTCGTCGGCTATACTTTTGGTCAAACTACAAAGTCAAACCTCTAAACGCTTTAAAACGGAAATTGGCCCGTCTAAATTACGTTTTTTGGCCTGACCTTCAACAGAGAATAGTTTCAGATCGATGCGACGCATCTAATCGTATAAAAATTTCCCCCAAAATATTTACCGACCGTCAGGCTACCCATAGGAAAACGGGAGTAAAAAACAGCAAACCGCAACATTCGGCACACAGATTTTGTCGGAATCTTCCCATTTTTCAACCGTAGCCGTATTTCAATATTTCGATCATATCTTATTTCACGACACATTTGCGTTTGAAGGGTCTACGTATAGTAGGTATTTGAAACTATACATTCACTTAAACACTTAGTAAACAAGTTAAGGAACATTAGTGCATATATTCCGATTTTGAATCTCAAAGTTTGGAAAATCTATTCCAACCGTCAGATATCACCGTTAAAATTAAATACATGTATGAAAAAAAATCCAACTACATCTGACAACGTTGAAGGCTCGATCGGGACGGTCAAACCGCAAAGTCAAACCTCTAAACGCTTTAAAACGGAAATTGGCCCGTCTAAATTACGTTTTTTGGCCTGACCTTCAACAGAGAATAGTTTCAGATCGATGCGATGCATCTAATCGTATAAAAATTTCCCCCAAAATATTTACCGACCGTCAGGCTACCCATAGGAAAACGGGAGTAAAAAACAGCAAACCGCAACATTCGGCACACAGATTTTGTCGGAATCTTCCCATTTTTCAACCGTAGCCGTATTTCAATATTTCGGTCATGTCTTATTTCACGACACATTTGCATTTGAAGGATGAAGCAATGGTTTGTCGATAGTGATAGAAAATGGAAACTGCTCTTTTTTTGTTTTTTTTTTAATCATAGCCGACGAAATCAAACCTAGTATTCGTCGGCTATTGTTTTGTCGTTTTCTGTTAAAAACTTATGGCCGACGAAATATTTAATGTTCGTCGGCCATTGTTCGTAATATTATTATTTTTTTAAAAACTTATGGCCGACGAAATAGTTATTTTTCGTCGGCCATTGTTCGTAAATAATTATTTTTAAATAACTTATGGCCGACGAAATAATTAGTTTTCGTCGGCCATTGTTCGTAAAATAATTATTTTTAAATAACTTATGGCCGACGAAATAATGCATTTTTCGTCGGCCATTGTCCGTTTAGCCGACGAAATAATGCATTTTTCGTCGGCCATTCTCTGAAAAAAAAAACCAAAAAAATCAGTGGTTTTACACCTCTCCTATTCCGATGTCCTGTTCACATATAACCAAAATTGAACATAAAAAATCAGAAACCCAACAGTCAACATATTTCAAATTTTTGTTTAAGGGGTTTGGAACCCAGCCTAGCTGGGAGGCTCATCCCCACGCCCGTTCATTAGAAATGAGTTGATTACATATGAAAGGATTACATCATTTAAATTACTTAATCCGTCGGATTGTAATCGGAATCATCGGATGAGTCTTCTTCGGTTTCTGAATTGCTCGATAGGGGTAATCTATGTCTTTCCTCACCACTAGAGTCCTCGTTAGTTTCTTCAATTGGATCAACATCAACAAGCAGTGGCTCTTCACGTCGAATTCGCACCGGCGTGTCAAGGCGAATAAAAGAGGAGTCAGGAATACCGTTTGAGTTGGGCTCTTGATACGTGGTGCCCCCTTCCTCGTTCTCTTCAGCCACTCCAAGTGTAGACGCCCGGTAAATATTGCGATGGTGGATAGTGTTGACTACTTTCCACGGGTCACCCTTGGCGAGATCATCAAGATAAAACACTTGTTTCACCCATGTGGCTAAAACGAACGGGTCGTCCTCATACTATGATGTACTAGTGTTCACAGAACTTACGCCGTATTGATCGGTTTTCATGCTCTGCGGCCGTGTGTCAAACCATCTACACTTGAAAAGGTGCACTTTCATGCCTTCCCCGTAATGCAGTTCCACAACTGAATGGAGAACACCGTAATAGTCAACTCCACCATCCCCACCATGTGCCATAACCCCTGAATTTTGTGTTTTCAGTCTGAGGTCTCTGTCTTCACATCGAAATAACACACCATTCACCTTGCACGTCGCATAAACTTTTGAATAGACCGGCCTCCTCGCTAAAAGTCTGAGTTCGTGCGACCAATTTGGGTGATTATCATTTGCAATAAGGTCCATCTGCAACCATCAGAATCAACTATAAATATGAATAAATATACACAATAATATATGAACACGTATAAAATAGTGTTAAAGGTACGTACCCAGCGGCCGAAATACTCTGCGAATGTCTGGTTGTGGTAATCGCGATCACTTGCTACTCCTTCACAACGTAGATGTATGTCCTTCCAAAACTGAACTTCTGGACAGTTGATTAGTACCCACCAATGTGCAATGGCTACCTCATAATCTTTCAACTTATAGGAAACTGGCATGTTTCCACCGAGTACAACATCGTCGGAGAGTATGGAAAGATTGAACTGTGAAGGTACATCTTCCGGTATGCTTTCCTGTAACGCTCCGAAATACAGCTTCATGTAGGTAACGCACTCGTGCGCAATATCTGCTTCAGCTATACATCCTTCAGGTGCGGATCTGTTTTGGACAAAACCACCGTATTGTCCAAGTTGCCTATAAATCAAGTTTTTAAAGTGTTATGATAATACATTAACACTATATCACAGATATTGATGAGGAAATTAACATAAGGTGTAAAATACGTACCTTTCCATCCGATACATCCAAGTGAAGTGCACAGGACCGGTAAGCAACAACTGCCGAGGAAGATGGATCATGAGGTGAGGCATGATGTCGAAAAAATTTGGAGGAAATATCATCTCAAATTTACACATGATATGAACGATGTCTTGTTGCATTTCCCGGAGGTCAAATTTTCTCACTTCCCGTGTGCATACCTTCTGGAAAAATCTTGCCAACGCTACTAACGGCTGCACAACGTGACGGGGAAGGAACGGTCGAATGAAAACAGGGAAGAGACGTTGTAGCAGGATATGATTGTCATGACTTTTCAACCCGTACAGATTGTTGCATTGTCTGTTGACACACTTGGCTATATTTCCAGCAAAGCCTGAAGGATACTTGGCCTCACTTATCCAATGCAAAATTTCTGATTTATGCTCAGGCTTGACGGTGTAAGGAGCTTGAGGCATTTTTATCTTCCCTTGTTTCAACCATAGTGGTTTTCTGATATTCATGTTTTGCAGATCAGTGCGAGCCTTAGGACCGTCTTTCGTCTTCCCCTCCAAGTTTAGCGTTGTGCCCACCACACTTTCAGAAATTTTTTTTTCTATGTGCATAACGTCTAGAAAGTGACGGATCAGCAACTCACACCAGTACGGGAGTTCCCACAATATGCTCCTATGTGTCCAGAATTTGTACTCCTCAGGCCTTTCAGGTATTTCCGCTACAATATCGGGATGATTGCTGAGGGGCCCAAAATCGTACTGATTAAGTCTTGCTAAAATTTCTCTTCCTGTCCATCTTCTGGGAGCACGGCCGTGTTCTTTGGTTCCATCAAATGCGGCGGACTCGTAACGCCAGTGGTGATCCGCCGGAAGGAACACACGATGACCCATTCGGCATATCTTGTTGCAATGAGGGGTGCTCCCATAATCGCTGAGGCACTCTGGACAAGCCTTGTATCCCCTAACAACGCTGCCCGACAACATCCCATAAGCAGGAAAATCACTGATGGTACCAATAACCATGGCATGCATCTGGAACGTCTCCTGCTTGTACTTGTCAAAAGTGGGATGACTAACGTCCCACAATACCTTAAGCTCTTCAATCAATGGTCTCATATACACATCGAGACATTTCCCTGGGTAACCAGGCCCCAGAATCAACAACGTCAACATATTATATTCCTTCTTCATGCACATCCACGGAGGAAGGTTGTAAGGTACCAAAACCACCGGCCATATACTGTATGAAAGACTCATGGTGCCGAAAGGGTTGAACCCGTCGGTTGAGAGCCCGAGCCTGACGTTTCTGACATCTGACGCAAAATGAGGAAACTCATTGTTTATATGCTTCCAAGCCGCTCCGTCAGAGATGTGTGTCATGATATCTGCGTCTCCCGCGTCCCGCTCACCGTGCCACCTCATAGCTTTTGCGGTGGTTTCTGACATGTACAACCGCTCAAGCCTATCTCTCAACGGAAAATACCGAAGTACTTTCACAGGTTTCCTATTGCCTGCTCCCGTCAACTTATATCGGTCAGACTGACATATCGGACATGCGTCAAGGCTAGCAAGGTCATTCCCTTCTGCATCTTCACCCCAGAAGAGAACGCAGTCAAATGCGCATGCATGGATCTTAATGTAGGAAAGCCCTAGATCTTTGAGGATACTTCGGACCTGACGGTGATTGGTAGGATTACGATGACCCTCCTCCAACAACGAAGAAGTGTACTGTAGATATTCATCCACTTGCCTGATAGTCGATTTTGTCTCGACTTTAATCCTCATTACCTCCATCACACTTTGAAGAACTGTCTTCTCAGAACTTGAAGACACAGGGGTCTGTTGCAATGCAATCAGTTTGTTGTACTTGTCAAAGGCAGCAGTGTTAACAACTTGTGGGAACGGCTGCACCGGGTCCTGCATATATTGTTCCCCACGTACACCGCTTTTAAAAGGAAACACGTCGTTGACGAATGCCATTGTTGGATCGTTGGATGTACTACTACTGCCCGCCTCAAAATACTGCCCATGATCATGCGATCCATCTAATGATGGCTCACCGTGATATATCCAACGTGTGTACTTCGGCCAAAACCCATTACTCTTTAGGTGCTCCCATACTGTCCTAATCGGAAATCGACACATATCACTGCGACACTTACATTTCTTGCACGGGCAATAATGGTACGGTCCTTTTGCATTTTCCTCGACGAACTGCATAAAATCCACAACTCCTGTAGTGTATCGTCGGTCATGCCTGGGAAGCGAAATCCAACTCTTATCTCGATCCATATATAGCCTGATAATAATATATATGTATAACTTTAATTAATAATAAATTAATTAACACATATATATTACAATATATATTATTATCAACATCAACTTATATATATATATACCATTAATTAACAACCATTATTTAAGTTCATTACACTATCAACAACCATTAATTAACATATTTATATATATTTTAACACTAATTAAAATAACATTATTAAATTAAAACACATAATTATACTCTAACTGAAAATCAACTCAACTACAACTCAAAATCAACATATATACATACATACATTCTAACACTAAAACAACAACAAAACAAAAAATCATTTACTATATCAAAATCACTAAAACTCAAAATCAACATATATATATACACATATATATATATATATATATACATACCTATATATAGCTCCACAATGTAAGAGAGGACGGATTTCAATAATACCCACAGATTTTTCACTCTTTCTCCCGTTTTTTTTTTAAATGAGCAGCTTCTGGCCAGATCTGAAAATATAAAGACTTATAGCCGACGAAATTGCCAACTTCGTCGGCCATTCTTCCCAAAGTTATATAGCCGACGAAAACTTTAAATCGTCAGCCATTCTATGTGTATGGCCGACGAAATAATGAATCGTCGGCCATTCTATGTGTATGGCCGACGAAATTTTTTTTTTGGCCGACGATTTTTAATTTTTACCGACGAAATAATTAATTTTTCGTCGGCCATAAATGTAATATTTATTTTAAAAAAACTTATGGCCGACGAAATAATTAATTTTCGTCGGCCATTATTATTATAGCCGACGAAAGGATGCATTGTTCGTCGGCTATTCTATGAAAAAAATAAAAAAATAATGATGATGTTAGTGACACTTCGGCTAGCATAAGTCCTCTTTCTCGTGCTTCGATGAAAGGAAAACAGAATGCCAAGCTCTCTGGAGTTTTTATCAAAACAGAATGATGATCAGAAGGTGATCCAGGCTACTAAAATGTTCAAACCGAAAGATCCTTTTTTCGCAGTTATCTTGTAACCATTCGACTTCATTAACTACTTAATCCTCACCAGATAGCAGTTAATGAAGTTGAATGGTTGCAAGATAACTGAGAAAAAAGAATCTTTCGGTATGACCAATTTAGTAGCCTGGAAGACATTCTGATCATCATTCTATTTTGATAAAAGCTCCAGAAACCGTCAGATATTCTGTTTTCCTTTTATCGAAGCACGAGAAAGAGGACTTATGCTAGCCGAAGTGTCACTAATATCATCATTATTTTTTTAACACTAATTAAAATAACATCAAAACCGATTACTCTTTAGGATTAAAATAACATCAAAACATATATTAAAACTCAAAATCAACTCATACAACTAAAACCCAAAATCAACATATATACACATGTACGTACCTATATATAGCTTCACAATGTAAGAGAGGACGGATTTCAACAATATCCACCGATTTTTCACTCTTTCTCCCGTTTTTTTCAAATGAGCAGCTGCTGTCTAGATCTGAAAATATAAATACTTATAGCCGACGAAATTGTAAAATTCGTCGGCCATACTCCAAAAGTTGTATAGCCGACGAAAATATAAATTCGTCGGCCATTATTGGAGTATAGCCGACGAAAATAAAAATCGTCGGCCATTCTTGTAGAATAGCCGACGATTTTTACTTTTTAGCGACGATTTTTTTTTTTTAGCGACGAAAAATCATTTCGTCGGCCGTTTTTTTTTTTTTTCGTCGGCAAAACTCATTTTTCTGGTAGTGAGTAATGTACCTATAAAAAGTAATTCTGTAACTACTGATGTAATGTAACTAGTAATGTACCTATAAAAAGTAACTATAAACACCTAATTTCATGTAACTAGTAATGTAACTAGTAATGTACCTATAAAATGTAACTGCTTATGTAACTAATGGTGTAACTACAAGCAAATAAGAAAGAATTATGTAACTAGTAAAGTACCTATAAAAAGTAATTCTGTAACTACTGATGTACCTGTTGCTGACTATAAACATCATACTGAAAACGTAGATCTATTTTGTTATATTTATACGAATTCTGTATCACTGAAAAAGATCATATAATGTATATACCAATTCTATTCAGTAGTGCTGCGAATCTTCATCGAAGTTTGCAGCGGTTTCATTAGGCATGCAAGACACGAGAGAGAGAGAGAGAGAGAGAGAGAGATAAGAAAAATGAGGAAACTGACCTAGTCGATGAAGGCGACGAAGAACCGGAGAACGTCAGGGGAAATAGCTAGAGGAAAAGGCGACAAATGAAATCGATTTCGGCAATCGTCGGGGAGGACAGCGCAGATGAAATCAAAGTTGATGAAATCAAAATCGACAAATGAAATAAAAAACGACGAGTGCGGCAACAAATGAAATCAAAATCCAGATCGGCGATCGTAGGCGAGGACGCGCAGATGAGGAGGATTTGTCGACGGTGGAGATAATTGAGCACTGGTAGTGATGGAGCAAGAGCAGGAAGAGGCAGCGGAGATAATTGAGATCGGGACGAACGCAAATTCAGAATTCAAATAGGAAAGAAAGAATATAGCGTGGGAGCCAAGAAAGGAAAATAGCGTGAGATCGGGTTCTGTTAGAGAAAAGAGTGGAGCTGTTATAACCAGGGGTAAAAAAGTCATACAAAAAACTAAATTCTGACCATTTTATCATTTGATATAAAATAATTAGACAATTTTATCATTTGATATAAATAGAGCTGACTTTTTTAACATTTCAAAAAAAGGAGTGATGTAATTATCATTAGTGAGTGTAAATGGTTTTTTTTTGTCATTTGCCGTTATTTTATTACATTAATTACATCACTTTTTACAATTTTTCTGCTAACTTTTCTTATATTACAAAATACAGGAAATAAAAACTCACTTCCCCCTCAAGTTCCATTCCCGTGGGAAAGGAGTTAGGAGAAACTATTTTTCTTTCCGGAAACCAAACGAGGTCTAAATAGAACGCTGAGGACACAACATGCGAATGGGGGAGACAATTAAACCGTATCGAAGATGCATGTAAGGTGGGAATGACTAGATTAGATAGGCGGTCTGTCGGCTACAAATTTAATCTCAAAAAATATAAGACGAAACACAATAAATTGAAGATGTGAATAATAAGTATGAGGAAGTCCTCATGAACATGCACTTTAATTTGCCAAAGGGTCATCTATCTTCGGTAATTTGTTTAGGTAGAGGTAATAGGCTTCCCAGAAGCCCTCCTCTTATAATGAACTACGTACTGATGAGTTTGCTCAACTATTCTAATTGATTTTTGGTTGACTGACACAATTCCCTTCAGAACAAGATTAATATAAACAAAATACCTGATCAACAAACCATGGCGTAATTTACTGAGAAAATTAATTAAACATAAATATATGCATGGCAAGTGAAAACTGCTGCGTCGCATTAATCGAACTGTGATCGTGATTCTCAAGTCTCAACTATAAAAACAAAATAAAAAGGAATGAGATTGGCTATTGGTCAATGATTGACTGCCACCGACCGAAATGGGACACGAATATCTGACTATCTGAGGGGTGGGGCGTTTGAGATCAGGGCACGGCATTGAATGAAAGGGTCCCCGGCGAGGAGGGGGTTCTCGAGTCTCGTACCTTTCCCGGCCCTCTAGCTAGCTATCATCCCCTGCTACTGTTTTGACGGTAGATCTGAATCTCTATATGTTTTAAGGAACCTTCCATGCAGCCATGAACACGTGTTCATAATAAACCCAATGCATGTCACCAGCTGCTGCTGCTTGGTTGGGTGGTAGTTGTAGGGCTTAGCTTTTATAGTGAGAGACCAGATGAGCTAGCAGAGCTCTGTGATGTGCTACTGTGTGAGGTTATCGAGACCTCAGCTTTTCTTGCCTGGACTCCAGCCACTCTTCTCTGATCCTGTTTATTATAAGCCCTAAACTAGCTATTCCCCAGAATAGTCTCTTTTATATTTATATCATGCATGCATGCCTCAGGAGAAAACAAGATTTTTTGTGTTTTCGATCTTCTTTTGTAAAACAATTCTGGGCAGTCTTCAATTCCCCATGGAGCTAGTTATGGGGGGAAAAATGAACGAAGAAGTGCATATGCAAGTCAGATAAGATGAACAAGACTTTGAGAAAAGCAAAGCAAATTAAGCTACTTGTTGGTAATAACTTGATAATGCACGTACTTGAGATCAAAGGCATTAACACTACATTCACCGGTCATGCGCTGACCGGCGGTATTTTGCGATTCCGGCGGCATCATGTAGGCGGTTGTTGGTGAAGAAGTATCATGTAGCTAAGCTGCAGGTTTGTTATTTTCTAAGTAACAAACGAGTCCTAGGAGTGCTCAATACTCCCGCATGAGACTGCAAAATCAAGGAGAGACTCAAAAGACTAGAATATGTTTGCTTCTGTTTGTATTGATGACTTGTGCGGGAGTAACTGCACACATGATCGATCGTCAACGTTCACTACTACAAAAAACTCAATACACAACGGTGCTGCACCGTTGTGTAAGTTCGGAAAAACCGTTGTATATCTCGAGCTTGTGTGATGAAACGTCCAACAACCAACTTATAATTTCTGTTGTACAACTTATATGCCATGCCATGGCTGGCTTGGCATTCGCTGCACTGACATGTCTAGTTCATACAACAGAATATACATACTTTTATGTTGTGTAAGTTTTAAACATACAACAAAATATTACAATTTTATCTGTTGTCTCATTCGCACAATAGATTTCATCTCCCACTTATTTAGTTGTCTGATTCAGACAATTAGTTTCGTTTCATATTTATTGAGTTGTATGATTCACACAACTGATTTGATCATCTAGCTAGCTTGTTGTAATGTTGTATCACACAATAGACTGAAGCTTTTGGTCATATGAAAATTTATTGTCTAAACTTCAAACATACAACACATTTAACACAAAAACATGTACACTGTTGTACAAAACCTGCACCATTACCGCAAAAAAAATTAATCGAAACCATTGCATATAAATTAAGCTTCAATACATTTCATTCAAGTGATCATTGTACCACATACATGTAAATAGCCTAAGCTGCTATATTCCTAGCTATAATTAAAAGCTACACACCCTCTACCACATACAAATTCAAAAGCTGCTAGCATGATGCCATTCACATTCTCCACAGCCTAAACCATCAGGAGATTATGTCATTCATATTCTCCACATTCTCCACAGCCTGAGCTCCATTGGGCACAGCAGCTCTGGCAACAGTTCCATGGGCACAGCCTAAACCATCAGGAGATTATATCATGTAAAAACAAGGCATTATACATGACTTAGCATAAGACATAATTTGACCATATCTTCAATTCAAAAACCGTGCTACAAATTAACTAACTCTTCAATTCAAATAGACATTAAGCCAGCAGTATCGAACTTCTAAGTTCATCAGATAGAAGAAAATTAGATATAACAAGTGAACAAAACAAATATGTAATAGATGAGAACTGCTCAAACTTCACGGCAGATTTGGGCAGCAAAACTCCTCCAGCTGATTTCTGTGGAATAGGAATTCAGTATCATCCAAAGTTTTCTCAGAGATAAGTATGTAACACTTATTCTCCCAATACAGACTTCCAAATGTTCCATTCAGTAGCAAAGGATAGTAAAACTACTCATTTGAACCCCACTATATAAGCCAACTAATTTGATCAATCAATTCCCAGCATATTAAGGTACCATGGTTCCACTAAAACATTTTATAAATAATCTTATATAGCATATATGTATTACAGACAAGCATTCAAAGAAAAATCAGACATTGCAGCACACATTGTAATCACACTGCTCCGCAATTACCTGTCAAGCGGAAGAAGTGACTAAAGCTGATTGCCAGAGAGTGGAGTTCAGTACGTGAGGAAGCCATTAGCTGCCTAGGTAGTAGCTGCAGAGACAATGCTTGATACTCAATTGATGTGCCATTTTAAACTCAAATAATGACATACATTATTTAGAGTTTAGACGCATACATTGACATGTTGAAGATCATCAGTTGAGACAGAAACTCACAAGCTTGTGTTTCTACAAAATATAATGGCGAAATAACTGATTATATTAAGACTCATCTATTAAATGAAGCAAATGTGATAGACTGAACACTTTGAAGGGGATATACCTTTTCAGTCACCACGCCCGGTGATAGAATAATACAGACAATATATGCCACCAGCCCGATGAATCTCTTCTCTCCAATAGCTTCAGTAAGGTTAAGACACTTCCGTCCATCTGATTAAATCAAAGGTTTTATGTGAGATAGTTAATCACTCTAGCTAGCACATAAAAAAAAGTGAAAAACCAAGAAGTTGAAATTGTGACACAAATCTAAAATGCAGGTATATATGCAGCTTCTTACCAAATTAGCATGCCCTCAGCTTGACGTACAACTCCAATGCCATTCTGAATGTGAACAGTACGAGTAGCCTTTTCCCTTTACGAGTCTGTATAAGATAAAAAAACGTAATTAGAGAAGTTATGTGGATCATATGATTTGATTACTTAAAACTAAGACAAATTTTGATTTGATTGTTGAGTTTGAAGATAATATCAAATTCAGTTACCTGACACTATTAGCCCATCCCAAATGCACATATATTGACAGAAAAATGGTTTTCCATAGAAATATAAAAACTTCAGTTGAAGGAAGATTTGGAAAAATAATAGGTATCACCCCTAAAAAATTGCCTTTCAAGTACAAAGAAATGTTGTGCATCACTACCTACAGAAATACTGAGATTATTATACCATTGGTTCTAATATAATTACGGACCTGCAAACACCCTAAGAAGTCACAGACCTTCTGAATTCTTGAGAACAAGTACTCAAAGACTCTAGGCGTCATTCCAAAATTTTTGAGAAGTCACAGACCTTCTGAATTCTTCATACCAAAATTTTACCTGAGTAACATTCTCATCTGCAACAATGTCAAATGTAAACCGGGACTCTGGATGCTCGGTCCAAGTAACCGTCTGACAGCTCTCTTGACGAACACATTTGCTATGGCCTTGCACAGATATTTCATTGCTATTGAGTGGCCGAACCCGAATAATAACCTGACCAAATCCGATACACATTTAGTTAGTTAAAGTGCAGCATGACCAGTAGGATCACGATTAATTCTTTGATACTGAAGCAATTTCCTTCAGAATCTCTTCTGAAGTTGACTCTCAATGCTAAACATACAACAACTATCCAATAATACAAAAGATATTCAATTAATGAAAATTTAAGTGAATAGACTATAGAAGGCATACCGAGAATTCCAGTATAGTAAGAGAGAGGAATATCGGGGTGTTGGTGAATCTTAAAGAGAGATTGGGTTGCAGTGATGAGAGTGTACTCTTCCCACCCAGTAACCCCCC
This sequence comes from Potentilla sterilis, assembly GCA_963682095.1. Lineage (NCBI taxonomy): Eukaryota > Viridiplantae > Streptophyta > Magnoliopsida > Rosales > Rosaceae > Potentilla > Potentilla sterilis. Next base: position 24,961,038 of record OY821756.1, read on the forward strand.
AAATCAAGTCACCCTGCTCAAACTTTGGATCCCCAGACTCCAAAACTCTAGCCACTCCAAATCCGGTTATAGGCTGCACAGCACATACAAATCAAAGTTGAATAACAAGCATGAATTGTGGATAGAAAATGAAGAGATCGAGGTAAGGAAGAGAGAGTACTGACGGAACCGGGATGGAAAGTGTCGACGTATGAGGCAGTTTCACGTTTGGTCATTCTGCCTCTCATGTAAGGATCGCAGGACAAGTAGAGATTCTTGACGAGAACCCCGGTGGAGCCTTCTGGAAGCTTCAATGAGGTTGTAGAGGTCCTCAACTCCATGTCGGATTCTTTAGGGAAGCCGGTGACGTAATCTTTCAGTATTACCTGCTTGTTGCTCAAAATCAACATCAAAACACATACAAATCCGACTCGAAAACTTTGAAATCAGAAGCCTATACAAAGCTCAAAAATCAACATTAAATAACACTCAAATCCGAGTCGAAAACATCGAAAACAGAAGCCTCCTAACATTCTTAACACCAATTTCAATCTGCGTCTTGAAAAACAAGCACAAAAGCAATTTCGATAATACTTTTCAAATCTCCAACCCTACCTGAACGTTGTGATCTTTCCAGAAGGAAGGATCTTCATTGAACTCGAAGCTCTGGCTGGACGACGTCGTAGAGGCGCTGACTGCTTTTCCGTCATCGTCGCCGTCGTCGTCCCAGGCGGGGAGACTGCGAACCGAGAAACTCCCTTTGGCGGCGGAATTGTGGAGCTCCGGCGCCGGAGTGTTCCAGATCGGGTCGGAAGAGTGGTTGTGGAACCCGAACCGGCTCTTGAGAGCGGTAGCCGTTTCGGAGATAAAAGACATTTTGGATGGAAATCTCAGACATAGTGTGAAGGATTCGAAGTGAAGTGAAATTTTGAATTTGGGTTACGGAGAGGGAGGAAGGGGAATAAAGGGATCTGACGGTGGATGCTGAGAGGTGGACATCATGGCTTGATTGAGAGAGAGAGAGAGAGTTTGTATGGGAAGAGAGACAGGTTGGAGGGAGGAGGAGGTGGAGTAGAAATCTGAGGAGGGTTTGAGTAGAAATCTGGGGAGGAATCGAACTGGGTTTGTGGGCTGAGAGATTTGGTTATGGTGGAAGATTCTGCCGGAGCCAAAAACGAACTCGGGATCGAGAGAGAGTCCGGGGTTTGAGTCGTTTGGAGGGAGGAATCGAACTGAAGTGGGGTGGGGTGGGGTGGGTTTGGAGTGGACAGAGAGAGAGAGAGTGAGAGTGAGGATCTGGAGATTTTTGGTGACATTCCAGGTCGAGAGAGGTGGTGTGGAGGTCGCGGTTTTTCTTCTGAGAGAAGAGAGTGAAAAGAGAGAGGAATGACTTTTGTAAGGAGAGAGTCAGAGGACTTCTATAAAATTTTGGCTCAAATCTGCAACCGAGGGAAATTTGCCGCCGGTCTTCCCAAATTTTGAGCAATTGGAGCCAAAATGAATGTTACACATGGACAAGCAAAACAAGTCATACAACAGAATTACAAAATTCTATTGTACAAGTATTTTTCATCTTGCACTTGTGGCATCTAATGCAAAATGTGATATTATCATACAACACATAATAAGAACTTTGTTGTCTGTCCATTTAGACCTTGCCCAAATTTGAGTTTCAATGTCGGAGGGAGTTCTGCCGCCAAGATTTTCATTAATCATACAACAAAAAATGTGTGTTAGAGTTGTGTGACAAAATCTGGAAAAACATTTTTCAGAATATGGAAAATGTGTACCATCATACAACACAAATTATTCACTTTAGGTTGTGTGAAACAGTTCAGTCATTCACACAACATGTAACTTTCAAAGTGTTGTCTGATTTGTGTTGTGTATTGAGTTTTTTGTAGTAGTGGTTGGCTACTTTGCTATCGTGCATATGATAATGGGATGGTGAAAGCTAAGACATAATAACAATGTGCCAAATGTTTTGATTCTCAAGTGCTCAGTTGGCCATGAAAGGGAGTGAGTGATTCATATTTGGGGAGGGGATTGTGCAAATCAGATAAAGTTGTTCATCATCGATCATCACCTGATCACCATCATTACTTATACGGAGACTGGCTTTAGAGATTTTAAGCGACTACTCAAGGCCGTGGTCGACTCATGACGAAGGTAATGGGGGACAGCGGACACCATCGAATTCATAATGCTTAATTACTCAACTAATTCTATTGGTCTTTTTGCTTCATCTATGGCAAACGTTGAATTTAGTTACCTTTTGTCACATATCATGGCAATCATAGATGGTGCACACCCTTTTTACCATGAGACTTGCTATTGGGCATCTTGGTGTTTTCTTTCTTTAATTGCTCAATCAACCATTTATCCGACTGCGCAATGTGGGGAACTGGCTATGACCACACCAATATACAGTATGGTTTTTCAAACATTTCTAATTTCATTTTGAGAACTCATAATAGTACCTCAAGGACTGATGTACGTAGTAGCTAATTACGGAAAAATTCTTGTTATATTAAAGTTGGTTCGATCATTTGAGTAACTAGTTTGTATGAAACCGGAATTTATAGTAATCGCCAGTCAGCCATGAATAAAATAAATGGCAAGGAACAAACAAAAAAAAGAAGGTTAGCATCTTACTTGATTAGAGTTTAGAGTTAAAGTTAGACAAGTTTTAAATACACTCCTCAAATCACTTAATACACATACATATTAAATACACCATCTATTCAAATTCTGAATCTAATACACTCCTTAAATTCTGAATCTAATATCACTTTGGTCATCCAATTATGTTTAGTTTAACACTACACTACCAGAAAAAAGGCTTTTCCCGACGAAATTAAAAAAAAAACGGCCGACGAATTAAAAATTTTGTCGGTAATTCCAACGAATAGCCGACGATTTTATTTTTTCGTCGGTGGAAAAACAAAATCGTCGGCCATAGTTTAACCATAGCCGACGATACTGTTTTTTCGTTGGTATAAACAAAAATCGTCGGCTATATTCATATTTCAGTCGACGATTTGGATTTTCGTCAGCCTTTCTCTGAAACATTAGCCGACGAAAACTTTTGAAATTTTGGCCGAAGAAATTGATATTTTCGTCGGCTATAAGTTTATATATTTTCATATCTAAACAGCAGCTGCTCATTTAAAAAAAACCGAAAAAAAAAAGAAAAAAAACGGGAGAAAGAGTGAAAAATCTGTGGGTATTGTTGAAATCCGTCCTCTCTTACATTGTGGAGCTATATATAGGTACGTATATGTGTATATATGTTGATTTTGAGTTTTAGTTGAGTTGATTTTGAGTTTTAGTGATTTTGATTTAATAAGTGTTTTTTTGTTTTGTTGTTGTTTTAGTGTTAGAATGTATGTATATATGTTGATTTTGAGTTGTAGTTGAGTTGATTTTAAGTTAGAGTTTAATTATGTGTTTTAATTTGATGTTATTTTAATTAGTGTTAAAATATATATATATATATATATATATATATATATATATGTGTGTGTGTGTGTGTGTGTGTGTGTGTGTGTGTAGTTTAATTATATATATATATATATGTTAATTAATGGTTGTTGATAGTGTAATTAACTTAAATAATGGTTGATATATAGTGTAACTCAAATAATGGTTGTTAATGGTATATATTTATGAGTTGATGTTGATAATAATATATATTGTAATGTAATTAATTATTAAGGATTTATATATATATATGTGTTAATTAATTTTTTATTAATTAAAGTTATATATATATATATATATATATATATTATTTTCAGGCTATCTATGGATCCGGATAAGAGTTGGATTTCGCTTCCAAGGCATGACCGACCATACACTACAGGAGTTGTGAATTTTTTGCAGTTCGTCGAGGAAAATGCAAACGGGAATGAATACCATTATTGGTCGTGCAATAAATGTAGGTGTCGATTTCCGATTAGGACAGTATGGGAGCACCTAAAGAGTAATGGGTTTTGGCCGAAGTACACACGTTGGATATATCACGGTGAGCCATCATTAGATGGATCGCATGATCATGGGCAGTTTTTTGAGGCGGGCAGTAGTAGTACATCCAACAATCCAACAATGGCATTCGTCAACGACGTGTTTCCTTTTGAAAGCGGTGTACGTGGGGAACAATATATGCATGACCCGGTGCAGCCCTTCCCACAAGTTGTCAACACTGCTGCCTTTGACAAGTACAACAAACTGATTGCATTGCAACAGACCCCTGTGTCTTCAAGTTCTGAGAAGACAGTTCTTGAAAGTGTGATAGAGGTAATGAGGATTAAAGTCGAGACAAAATCGACTATCAGGCAAGTGGATGAATATCTACAGTACACTTCTTCGTTGTTGGAGGAGGGTCATCGTAATCCTACCAATCACCGTAAGGTCCGAAGTATCCTCAAAGATCTAGGGTTTTCCTACATTAAGATCCATGCATGCGCATTTGACTGCGTTCTGTTCTGGGGTAAAGATGCAGAAGGGAATGACCTTGCTAGCCTTGACGTATGTCCGATATGTCATTCTGACCGATATAAGTTGACGGGAGCAAGCAATAGGAAACCTGTGAAAGTGCTTCGGTATTTTCCGTTGAGAGATAGGGTTGAGCGGTTGTACATGTCAGAAACCACCGTAAAAGCTATGAGATGACACGGTGAGCGGGACTTGAGAGACGCAGATATCATGACACACATCTTTGACGGAGCGGCTTGGAAGCATATAAACAATGAGTTTCCTCATTTTGCGTCAGATGTCAGAAACGTCAGGCTCGGGCTCTCAACCGACGGGTTCAACCCTTTCGGCACCATGAGTCTTTCATACAGTATATGGCCGGTGATTTTGGTACCTTACAACCTTCCTCCATGGATGTGCATGAAGAAGGAATATAATATGTTGACGTTGTTGATTCCGGGGCCTGGTTACCCAGGGAAATGTCTCGATGTGTATATGAGACCATTGATTGAAGAGCTGAAGGTATTGTGGGACGTTGGTCATCCCACTTTTGACAAGTACAAGGAGGAGACGTTCCAGATGCATGTCATGGTTATTGGTACCATCAGTGATTTTCCTGCTTATGGGATGTTGTCGGGCAGCGTTGTTAGGGGATACAAGGCTTGTCCAGAGTGCCTCAGCGATTATGGGAGCACCCCTCATTGCAACAAGATATGCAGAATGGGTCATCGTGTGTTCCTTCCGGCGGATCACCACTGGCGTTACGAGTCCGCCGCATTTGATGGAACCGAAGAACACGGTGGTCCTCCCAGAAGATGGACGGGAAGAGAAATTTTAGCAGTGCTTAATGAGTACGATTTTGGGCCCCTCAGCAATCATCCCGATATTGTAGCGGAAATACCTGAAAGACCTGAGGAGTACAAATTCTGGACACATAAGAGCATATTGTGGGAACTCCCGTACTGGTGTGAGTTGTTGATCCGTCACTTCCTAGACGTTATGCACATAGAAAAAAATGTTTCTGAAAGTGTGGTGGGCACAACGCTGAACTTGGAGGGGAAGACGAAAGACGGTCCTAAGGCTCGCACTGATCTGCAAAACATGAATATCAGAAAACAACTATGGTTGAAAGAAGGGAAGAGCAAAATGCCTCAAGCTCCTTACACCGTCGAGCCTGAGCATAAATCAGAAATTTTCCATTGGATAAGTCGGGCCAAGTATCCTTCAGGCTTTGCTGGAAATATAGCCAAGTGTGTGAACAGACAATTCAACAATCTTTACGGGTTGAAAAGTCATGACAATCATATCCTGCTACAACGTCTCTTCCCTGTTTTCATTCAACCGTTCCTTCCCCGTCACGTTGTGGAGCCGTTAGTAGCGTTGGCAAGATTTTTCCAGAAGGTATGCACACGGGAAGTGAGAAAATCTGACCTCCGGGAAATGCAACAAGACATCGTTCATATCATGTGTAAATTTGAGATGATATTTCCTCTAAATTTTTTCGACATCATGCCTCACTTCATGATCCATCTTCCTCGACAGTTGTTGCTTACCGGTCCTGTGCACTTCACTTGGATGTATCCGATGGAAAGGTACGTATTTTACACCTTCTGTTAATTTCCTCATCAATATATGTGATTTAGTATTAATGTATTATCATAACACTTTAAAAACTTGATTTATAGGCAACTTGGACAATACGGTGATTTTGTCCAAAACATATCCGCACCTAAAGGATGTATAGCTGAAGCATATATTGCGCACGAGTGCGTCACCTACATGAAGTTGTATTTAGGAGCGTTACAGGAAAGCATACCGAAAGATGTACCTTCAAAGTTCAATCTTTCCATACTCTCCGACAATGTTGTACTCGGTGGAAAAATGCCAGTTTCCTACAAGTTGAAAGATTATGAGGTAGCCATTGCACATTGCTGGGTACTAATTAACTGTTTAGAAGTTCAGTTTTGGAAGAGCATGCATCTAAACTGTGAACAAGTAGGAGGTGATCTCGATTACCACAACCGGACATTCGCAGAGTATTTCGGCCGCTGGGTACGTAACTTTAACATTATTCTATACGTAATTATATATTATTGTGTATAATTATTCATATTTATAGTTGATTCTGATGGTTGCAGATGAACCTTATTAAAAATGATAATCACCCAAATTAGTCGCACGAACTCAGACTTCTAGCGATGAAGCCGGTCTATTCAAAAGTTTATGCGATGTGCAAGGTGAATGGTGTGTTATTTCGATGTGAAGAGAGAGACATCAGACTGAAAACACAAAATTCAGGGGTGTTGGCACATGGTGGGGATGATGGAGTTGACTATTACGGTGTTCTCCATTCAGTTGTGGAACTGCATTATGGGGAAGACATGAAAGTGCACCTTTTCAAGTGTAGATGGTTTGACACACGGCCGTAGAGCATGAAAACCGATCAATACGGCATAACTTCTGTGAACACTAGTACATCATGGTATGAGGATGACCCGTTCGTTTTAGCCACATGGGTGAAACAAGTGTTTTATCTTGATGATCTCGCCAAGGGTGACCCGTGGAAAGTAGTCAACACTATCCACCATCGCAACATTTACCGGGCGTCTACACTTGGAGTGGCTGAAGAGAACGAGGAAGGTGGCACCGCGTATCAAGAGCCCAACTTAAACGGTATTCCTGACTCCTCTTTTATTCGCCTAGACACGCCGGTGCGAATTCGACTTGAAGAGCCACTGCTTGTTGATGTTGATCCAAATGAAGAAACTAACGAGGACTCTAGTGGTGAGGAAAGACATAGATTACCCCTAGCTATCGAGCAATTCAGAAACCGAAGAAGACTCATCCGATGATTCCGATTACAATCTGACAGATTAAGTAATTTAGATAATGTAATCCTTTCATTTGTAATCCACTAATTTCTAATGAACGGGCGTGGGGATGAGCCTCCCAGCTAGGCTGAGTTCCAAACCCCTTAAAAAAATTTTTTGAAATATGTTGACTGCTGGGTTTCTGTTTTCTTGATGTTCAATTTTGGTTATATATGAATATGAAATAGGAATACGAGAGGTGAAACCTACTGATTTTTTTAACCTTTTTCATATAATAGCCGACGAAAAACACGTTATTTCATCGGCTATACTCATAATAGCCGACGAAAAATGCATTATTTCGTCGGCCATAACTATATTGAAAAATACATATTTTATTTTAGACAGAAAACGACAAAAGCATAGCCGACGAGTACGAGGTTGTCTCTCGTCGGCTATGATTTAAAACAAAACAAAAACAAAAAATGACCAGATTCCATTTTCTATCACTAACGATAAACCATTGCTTCATCCTTCAAACAGAAAAAAGTCGTGAAATAAGATATGATCAAAATGATAACATACGTTTACGGTTGAAAAATGACAAGATTCCGATAAAATATGAGTGTCGAAAGATGCGGTCAAAGGTTTTATTCATTCGTTTCTCTAATGGTAGCGTTACCTTCGGTAAATATTTTGAGGAAAATTTTTATACGATTAGTTGCATCTCATCGATTTGAAACTATTATCTGTTGAAGGTCAGGCCAAAAAACGTCATTTAGACAGTCCAATTACCATTTCTAAGCGTTTTGAGGTTTGACTTACCCGGTTGACCGTTCCGATCGAGCCTTTAACGTTGTCAGCTGAAGTTGGATTTTTTTCTCATACATGTATTTAATCTTAACGGTGATATCTGACGGTTGGAATAGATTTTCTAAACTTTTGGATTCAAAATCAGAACATATGCACTAATGTTCTGTAACTTGTTTACTAAGTGTTTAAGTGAATGTATAGTTTCAAATAGTTACTATACGTAGACTCTTCAAATGCAAAAATGTTGTGAAATAAGATATGACCGAAATAATGAAATACGTCTACGGTTGGAAAATGACAAGGTTCTGATAAAATCTGTGTGCCGAATGTTGCGGTTAATTGTTTTTTACTTTCGTTTTCCTATGGGTAGCCTGACGTTCGTTAAATCAATTTTGTAAAATTTTTATATGATTAGTTGCGTCTCATTGATTTGAAACTATTATCTGTTGAAGGTCAGGCCAAAAAACGTCATTTAGACAGTTCAATTACCATTTCTAAGCGTTTAGAGGTTTGACTTACCCGGTTGACCGTTCTGATCGAGCCTTTAACGTTGTCAGCTGAAGTTGGATTTTTTTCCATACATGTATTTAATCTTAACGGTGATATCTGACGGTTGGAATAGATTTTCTAAACTTTTAGAGTCAAAATCAGAACATATGCACTAATGTTCCTTAACTTGTTTACTAAGTGTTTAAGTGAATGTATAGTTTCAAATAGTTACTATACGTAGACTCTTCAAATACAAAAATGTTGTGAAATAAGATATGACCGAAATAATGAAATACGTCTACGGTTGAAAAATAACAAGATTCTGATAAAATCTGTGTGCCGAATGTTGCGGTTAACTGTTTTTTACTTTCGTTTTCCTATGGGTAGCCTGACGTTCGTTAATTCAATTTTGTAAATTTTTTATATGATTAGTTGCGTCTCATTGATTTGAAACTATTATATGTTGAAGGTGAGGCCAGAAACCGTCGTTTAGCTAGATTAATTTCCGTTTTTAAGCGTTTAGAGGTTTGACTTAGTAGTTTGACCTATAGTTTAGCCGACGAAAATTATATTTCGTCGGCTAAACTCTTGGGATCCGCGCCTTTTTATTGTCCGCCGTTGGATGGCTCAGATCCGACGGCTGTTGATCTTCCAAAGTATAGCCGACGACATTCAAAGAATAGCCGACGAAATATTTTAAATCGTCGGCTAAACTCTTGTGATCCGCGCCTTTTTATTGTCCGCCGTTGGATGGCTCAGATCCGACGGCTGTTGATCTTCCAAAGTATAGCCGACGAGATTCAAAGAATAGCCGACGACATTCAAAGAATAGCCGACGAAATCTTTTAATCGGCTATTCTCTCTGCTATAAAAGCTGAAAGTCGCAGCAGCCCGTCTTTTTCTCTCCTAAACCATAAAACATCTCCTCCTCCTCCTTCTCCTCCTCATCCGGCCTCCTCCTCCTCCTTCCCCTCCTCCTCCTTCTCCTCCGGTCCTAAGGTAATTTTTTTGTTTTTGTAATTTATTTTAATTGTATAATTTAGGTATATAATTTAGATATTTAAGTGTGTGTTAAATTGTTATATATATTGGTTATATATATAAATTGTTAGATTAATTATATATATAAATTTGTAGATTAATTATATAAATTGTTATATATTTGTTAATATTGGTTATATGTTAATGTATATTTTAATTGTTATATAGAAATTGTTAAATTAATTATATATATAAATTGGTAGCCTAATTATATAAATGGTTATATTTATGTTAATATATAAATGGTTATTTGTATGTATATATATGTTAATGATGAAATATAGTTATATTTGTATATAAATGGTTATATTTATGTTAATGGTTAGTATTATTTAAAATTAGTTAAATTATAAATATTAATTTGTTAGTATGTTTTAAAATATGTTAGTATTATTGGTTATTATATTAATTAGAATTTGTTATTTAATGTAATATAATTTAATATTAATTAATGTATTAATTTATTTGTTTTCAGATGGCCGATGCATTTAGACAGCTACTCGGAGGCCGTCGTTGCAGATCTAGGGGTTCTGGAAGTTCTGGCAGATCCGGAGACTCTGAGAGGACCCCTAGCCAGCCTGAGAGGATCACCAGCCAGCCTCAGAGGATCAATTCATCCCAGCCGCGGAGGAGTGTGAGCAACCGGCACCAGGCCCTTTTATCGGCGGGGCGACCGTCGAGCAGTTCATGTCCCCCTCTCCGGCCAGATCCTCCGAGATGTAGTACGCAGCTATTTCAGGACGACATAGCTCCAGACTTTCATCAGGTCCGTATGCCTGAGGTTCATCGGGAGCCGATGACGAGTCCTGCGCCGTCTGCTGCTGACTATACTGAGGGACCTACTCTCCCTAATCAGCTATATCTGCCATACAACATTCCTGCCATACCCGAGGTCGACGAGCGTGGTGTGCCCATATGGCCTGCTAGGCCTCAGTACGTGAGTGTTGCGGAGGCATACCATTATGAGCCATTTGAGAGACCTGAGCTCCTGATTTCGGCGAGATTAAAAGGAAAGTCGACAGACGGGTCATCGAGTTCAGGTAACATTTGATTTTATTAATTAAATGTTTTATTAAAATTAATGCACTACTATTTAATTTTATTAACCAATCGTCGTTTATGTGATAGGGACCGCCGCTAGTAGTTCAAGCAGGAATACGAGATGTGTCATATGTTTTGATACGCTCAGGAAAAGTGTTGAGACCAGCGGGAGGATCCAGATCAACGAACCCCCTAATCAGGATGTTCAGGGGAAAAAACGCCGCGATTACGCGGGTTGCGTGGGAGCACTAATTAGGGACAGAGTCCTTATGTTGTGGACACAGTGGGCTGATGTGCCGGAAGAGATCAAGATGGAGGTCAACAACGCGACGTCGGTGAGTAATTTAAAAAACTTAATTTCTTTATCGTAATATTTAATAATTTTCGGTATTGTTATAATTTTAAAACTAATAAAATATTTTCTTTCAGGCATACTTCTAGATTGCCGAACACAAGCAGGCTTGGGTGTACGCGATGCAGAACTCGAGGTACGTTGAGAATTCCTAATCTTATAATTTGAAATATTTTATGATATTAATAATATTTCTAATGCACTTTTGTTTTTTCCGTAGGTTCAAAGAGTGGAAGAACGAGCTCCGTACCCACTTTACCGAATACGACAAATATGGTCGTATGGGTACTCCAAGAGAGTTCATGTTCAGGGAGTACGAGTGGCGTTGGTTGAAGACAGTAGACTTCAACAACCCAGTTATGCAGGTAAATACTAAACTTAACTATAAATGTTTATTTTGTTAATATTTTAATTATTAGTTTAATTATTTTATAATTATTACACTAATATTTTTTGATGCATTTTTCTAATATTTTATTATTTATTTGAAGGAACGGTCTCGGATAAACTCTGCGAACCGCCGCCGTAACACAACCCCCCATCATGGTGGTTCTAGGCCATTTTCACAATATCATGAGGAGGCGCTTAGAGATCATCCTTTAAGTAACCCGTACGTAGAGACGTTTAAGAAGGCTTATCCATTAGCGACAGAAGAGCTTGTAAGTCGTTGATTACGATTTAATTTTACTTAATTATATATTTGTTAGAATATTAATTTTTTTTTTCCCGTTCAATTAGGAGAGGGTGAACCGGGTCGAAGAAGAAGTGTTGCAGGAAGTAGTTCGGGAGACACAACTGAACATTTCAGAGGAAGATCTGCAAGAAGTCCTGAGCCAGGTCGACCAATCGAATGTCCAAACTACCGCGAGGATATTCGACACAGCCTTCCCAAAACGGTCAAACGACTACTACTGTCGGGGTTTGGGAAGTTCTGGAATAGGGGTCCTGAAGACCACTAAGGGAGCTCAAAAGAGGGGAGGCGGGGACACCCAACAGATGAAGGGGGAAATGCAGAGATTGGCAGAAGAAAATGCAAGATTAGCGGCACAGTTCCAGAGATCACATGAGCAACAACGCAGAACACAGCAGTATCATATGAAAATGAAGCGTTGGCATGCTGAATGCGAGAGAATTCGGCCACAGAACTACGCCGGCCAACAAAACTGGTGGTATGCTATGTTCGCGGCACAACAACAAGGTCATGAACCCCCGCCCCCGTTTGAGCCGTTAGATGAACCTCGAATGCCGAGAGCTCCCGAGTTCATTCAACAGGATGACGAGCATGATGGACAGCAGGATGGTGGCCAGGATTAGGGTTTAGGGTTTAGGGATGGAACAAATTAAATAATTAATGAAAAACGTGTTTCTTGTTGGATTGTCATTGTGAATTGCAGGTTGCTTGGAATGGTAATTTAGAAATAATTTAATTTTTTTTCCCCAAAATGTAAGAACAGCCGATAATATTGACATTATTTCATTGGCTATCACTGCTATAGCCGACGAAATTTGGTAAATTTTGTCGGCTATAACTGTTATAACCGACGAAAATGACATTATTTCGTCGGTAGTCTATGTTAAATAGTGACGGTTTCGTCGGCTATAACTAATTAATGCCTCTTAAAATATTAATATATTCTGACGAAATCTTCATGTCGTCGGCTATATTTCAGAACAAATAATCGAAGAAACAGAAGAGATCGTCGGCTATATTTTACGATATCGTCGGCCATATGTGAAAATATCCGACGAATTTCGTCGGACATTATGCCAAGGTTTGGTCGACGAAATGTATTTTCGTTGGTGATAATGGCCGACGATTTCGTTATTTCGTCGGGCATATGTGAAAATGGCCGACGATTTCGTTATTGTCGTCGGGTTTCGTTATTACCGACGCCGTTTTATCGACGAATAATAGCCGACGAAAGTTTCGTCGGTAGAAGGAATACCTGACGAAAATTTTGAATAGTAGACGAATTTTTTTTCGTCGGCTATTCTGTTCGATCTGGTAGTGTTAGTTCTCAATTAAACGATGACATTTTATTATAAGTGAAATATTTGGAGCATGGTTCTATAGTCTCAACCCTATTCTTTTACTTCCGAGAATCAATCTAGGAAAGAGACAATGAGTCTTGAGAAAAATGTTGTTGTAATTTGCTTGGCAGCTCTATTCATTTTCATAGCAGTGAATTGAACATTCTGAGATTTGACAAGACGCATGTGGTGTGGTGTTAGAAAAATATGATTTGTGGTGAAGATGAGAGATTTAACAACATTGAAGTGTTGGATTTAGATTATTGTTGGTAAGATTTTGGATTGGAAAAATGAGCTTGTGCAATATGTGTTGAAAGAACTATCTGGTTTCTACTTTTGTTCGCACATATATTTTTGATCGAGTTGGATATGAATGCCTTTAACAATAGTACCGACTATATATAAATTTATAGCAGAATTGTGGCATAATGCATTATTACTACTTTGCTGCATTTTGCAATGCCGCTTGAATTTAGATATGAAATCTAAACTTACCAATGTCTCTAAGACTAACGATGAGTTCATGCTTTCGGTAATGAGGGTTCATATGGTAATATGGCTGAACTCAAGTCCGCTAATGGCTTACGCCGTTTCGGCCGAAGTCTTATTTTTCAGTGGAATATGAATCAACTTGTACTCCGTGAAAGAAATTGAGATTCAGGTTGCCAGTCTGGGCCTGGAGGAATACACGATAATGAAGGTGGATGAGCAGGTTCAAGCAGAAAACATGCACAAGACTAAATGGTTTTGGTTTCTTAGGCCATGAACCTATCCTTTTAACTCAAGCCCCTGTCTACCATCTTCACAATTTCCAGCCTCTCCAGCCTCTGCAAGTGCAGGTGACCTTGATAAATGAACTTGTCGTGTTAAGTGGTCTCACAAAAAACTTAATGTTATAAGTATGTAGGTCGGACTTGTAGTAAGTAGCTAAGATCATCAAAGTTTTGTATGATTCAGTAACTAAATGTCAATATGTGATATAAGACTTGTATCTCTCTATATCATTAATGGTTTAACTTATTTGGGGTGATATCTGAGCTTTTTTTTTTCAGAAAAAAAAAAAAGTCCGCTAATGATTTTTTAAAGAGAGATTCTAGTTGTACCTCTAAAATTGCTTTGTATACCTCCACCATCCTTGTATTTTTTTTCTTGACTTTGTCAACTCATATTAAAAGATATATCAGGACAAATATAAAAATTTCAAAATAGAGAAAAAAAAAATTACTTTTTCTACCTTGATCTGTACTATTTTTCTTTAGGTGATTCTAGTTGCACCTTCACTTTTACTACATGCACCTCAACAACAATACTTTTTCCTTAAATAATAAATTTCCCCCCTTATTTTTATTATTGTTAATTTTTCTCTTTCCTCGTCTATGTTTTTTTTGTGTTTAAGTCTATCGCTACCTCTCATTCTCTATTCTATTCATCTTCTATCTCTCGTCAACTAATATATAAATAAGATTATCACGGATTAATGACCTAATAAAATTGGATGGATTCTATTTTGGGTTTATTGTTGTAGCATGTCCTTTTTGTATTTTATAAGTTTGAACTAAGTTTGAGAAGAAGAAATTTGGGTAACTTAGTTACCCAAGAGTCAGTAATGCACTGCATGTCGTCACTAGTGACAATGTAAATCAACTCACCGACTGAAAAGAAAAGAAAAGATATATGCATGAGAGGATGCATAATTGGAGATGATGCATAATGGAAAAACAACTCTCGTTTTCTAGTGTTTTTTTTATATAAATTTATTTAGGTTGTTTTTTCTTTTAGTTTTCTGGAGGGACATAATAGTAATAAAAAAATTACAAAAATCTTTAGAGGTTCATACAGCAAAAAAGGAGGTGCAAATAGAACTTCTCTTTTTCTTTTCACTCTCAAGATGATCTCGCAATAAAAGTCTATAAAAATCTCAGATTGTTGTTGTTTCTCTCTAAATTCACTTTTTGTTGATGTTCCTAGAAGTATCAATTGTGAATTGTCTTCTCTTATGCTAAATCCTAGAATAGCAATTAAATTTAAATCAATTTTCTAATCTAACGATTCATGAGAGTACTTGATTCAAAGGAGTGCATATATAATACTTGAATCATATGCATCCTCTTGAATCGGCCTTCACCCACTTTACTTGTTGCTTTGAAGATTTGTGGTGTATTTCTTCTCCATTGTTGCATGCTGATTATAACAATTTATTTATCGACAAGAAAACTATCGTTTACCATCATTCTTAACATCAAACTAATCAAAATAGCATCAGTCTTCAAATCACGATAACGTGATATACATACATATCAATGCTGAAATGTTGATTCCTCTTTTTATTGATGGAGAAAAATGACTATAGATTGTGAGAGAGTTTGAGGGTATTTTGGTAAGAGTATGAATGTGTACTAAAACTTTTAAGTATGTTAAAAAGTAGAATTGAGGTATATTAACTAAAAGATAGCAAAGATGAAGATGCAATTTCCCTTTTTTAAAAAAGAAATTGAACAAAAAAATAGTATGATATGTTTATTTTATTTTTATATTGTTGACAAATGAGTTGGCTTCTTCTGTTCGCTAAGCTCACCCGAACTCCCGCTCATTATACTCTCAAACCTGAGTCCGTTCATCTCATCCTATTCTACTCTGGTCTGTCTACTCTAGTCTAATTGTCTTCTTAGCTTTACTCTAGTCTTATTTTGCTCTCTCTCTATTCTGATGGAGTCCCGAAATCCTCTTTCACTCACCACCCTCTCTGACTCCTACGCCTACCACCTCCAAGCCTGCCTCAACAACCGACACCCATTTGCCGGCAAAACCATCCACGCCCAGATCATCAAGTCAGGCCTCCACCTCGGTGTCTTTTTGATGAACAATCTCATCAACTACTACATCAAAACCGACTCAGTCGTCGACGCACACCACGTGTTCGTCGAAATGCCGCTGAGAAACAAGTTCTCGTGGAACACGATTCTCTCGGGCTATACGAAGCAGGGAAGGCTCGATGCAGCTCGTGCGGTTTTCAATGCAATGCCTGAGCGTGACTCGGTTACGTGGACTGTGATGATTGCGGGGTTTAATCAGGTGGGTTTGTATGACAATGCGATTCGGATGTTCTTGGAGATGGTTAAGGATGGTGTTCTGGTGACGCAGTTTACTGTAACTAATATTCTTTCGGCGTGTGCGGCGTTTAAGGGTTTGGATGTTGGTAGGAAGGTGCATTCCTTTGTTGTTAAGCTTGCTATTGGTAGTTATGTTTCGGTTGGGAACGGCCTTGTGAACATGTATGCGAAATGTGGGGATCCCGGGACTGCGAAGCTTGTTTTCGATAGGATGAGATTGAAGAATGTGTCGAGTTGGAATCATATGATTTCGTTGCATATGCAATGTGGTCGTGCAGACCTTGCTGTTGCAGAGTTTAATCAAATGACGGAGCGCGACATTGTTTCTTGGAATTCGATGATTGCTGGATATAATCAGCATGGGCTTGATATGGAAGCAGTGAGTGTTTTCTTAAGTATGCTGAAAGATTCTTTGCTAAAGCCAGATAAGTTCACATTGGCAAGCATCTTGTCGGCTTGTGCTAACCTTGAGAAGTTGGAACTTGGAAAACAAGTACATGGTCTTATTATAAGAGATGGATTGGACACGTCTGAAGCAGTAGTGAATGCTTTGATTTCAATGTATGCTAAGTCTGGTGGGTTGGAAATAGCCGAAAAGGTTTTAGGGCAATGTGGGACTTCAGATCTCAATCTTATAGCTTTTACTGCCTTATTGGATGGATACATTAAGGTTGGGGATGTTAACCCAGCCAGACAGATATTTGACTCATTGAGAGACCGTGATGTGGTAGCATGGACAGCTATGATTGTCGGTTATGTGCAGAATGGGTTAAATAATGATGCTTTGGAGCTCTTTAGATCAATGATAGCAGAAGGCCCCAGGCCAAACAATTACACATTAGCAGCTATGTTAAGCGTCAGTTCAAGCTTGGCTTCTTTGGATTATGGAAAACAAATTCATGCAAATGCAATACGAATAGGAGAAGTCTCTTCAGTTTCTGTGGGAAATGCTCTAATTACCATGTATTCCAAAGCTGGAAGCATCAGTGGTGCAAAGCAAGTATTTAATCTGATTGACCGGAATAGAGATACTGTTTCTTGGAGTTCCATGATTTTAGCCCTGGCTCAGCATGGTCTTGGGGAAGAATCCATTGAACTATTTGAGAAGATGTTGTCACTTGGTATTAGGCCCGACCATATAACTTACGTTGGGGTGCTCTCTGCTTGTACACATGTGGGATTGGTTGACGAGGGCAAGAGCTACTATAATTTGATGAGGAGCATACACAAGATTGAACCCACCCATAGCCATTATGCATGTATGGTTGATCTGCTTGGGCGTGCTGGGTTACTTCAAGAAGCATATGGCATGATACAAAATATGCCAATTGAACCGGACGTTATAGCATGGGGTTCACTTTTATCTGCTTGTAAGCTTCACAGAAATGTGGATTTGGCTAAAGTTGCCGCAGAAAAATTGCTCCTTATTGAACCAGACAACAGTGGGGGGTATTCAGCTCTTGCTAATTTGTATTCAGCTTGTGGAAGGTGGGCAGATGCTGCAGATGTAAGAAAGTTAATGAAGAATAGGAGAGTGAAGAAAGGCCAAGGATTTAGTTGGCTTGAGTATCAGAACAAAGTCCATGTGTTTGGGGTTGATGATGGAGTTCATCCACAGAGAGATGGAATCTACAAGAAGATGGAGAAAATCTGGAAAGAAATTAAAAATATTGGTTTTGTCCCTGATACTGAGTCCGTATTGCATGATGTTGCCGAAGAATTGAAGGAGAAGATGCTTATGCATCACAGTGAGAAACTTGCGATTGCATTTGGGCTAATAAATACCCCAGAGAACAGTACTCTGAGGATTATGAAGAACCTCAGAGTTTGTAATGATTGTCACTCTGCCATTAAATTTATCTCCAAGCTTGTGGGGAGAGAAATCATTCTGAGAGATGCTACTCGTTTTCACCATTTTAAGAATGGGACGTGTTCTTGTCGGGACTATTGGTAGACATACAGATGAAGTGGTATTGTATTCAAGCGTACAAAGATGGTTGGAATGTACTATGTAGAGATTAATAACCCATAAAGTAGGAGCTGAAGTGCTGGCTGACTAGTTAGTTCAACATGGCTCCAGGATGCTACTAAGACAGTCAAAGGGAAAGTTTCTTTGTGATCTTATTTGTGTTCTCTGATAGCTGCTATAAAAATAGATGGTATTTGAGACATTCAATTCACACTGCAGCATGTTATGGTGCTAATAGGACGAAGGAGATACCAAACTTTGTTCAGGTTTGATATGTATTGTTGAGCCATTTACTATTGACTTAAACTTTTGGGGTCCATTGGTAATCCAACAGGTTGGTTTGAATTGCAATTCTCAACATTTCTCAACAAGTCTTATTTCGGCACAGTCTTACTTCTGGTAGATTTCAGCATTTATTTTTCAATAGGATCTTGGAATTATTTGGGGGCAGAAAGAATTTGCTCACATATGGCTTTCCTTTTTCTTTCTATCTTCATTTTGACATCATATAGATATATTTGTTTGTTTATCAGAGACTGTAATTCAATTTGTTTATGACATGAAAGTTGTCACCAGAACGCATCTGGGTTGAACCTTATGAAATAAAAAGTTGCTCATTTGTAATGTTTTGATTCTAATGCTTTTGTGTTTTCTTTTTGGTTTCTTTCTTTAAGCTGCAGCATGGAATTCTGCTGCTTTTGTTGTTTTGCTTTCTCACTGTGTTTTGGCAAACTAATAAATACTTCAGTTTATACTGGTTGCATTGATTTATTATCATATCCTGAGGCTTATAAGGCATATCTGTCGATGAACCTTAAATAAAATTTTTACCAGTAATATTTTGTTACTTTTCTAAGTTTTGCTAGTCGGCTACATTCTTGTCACTTCAGGTCTATAATATCTCTGTTTTCTCCTTCAAGTTGTCAGACGTGTTTTCTAGTGTTTGTATCTTACGTTGTTTATTTTACTGATAAGTCAATTTTTTAATTGGTACTTTGTGTTTTTGGTTATGAAAAATGCCCTATATTTACATGAATATTATTCTCAGATTTTCCAAGTTGTTTATGGCTGCCTATTGGGGACAAATCTAGACTATACGTCACATTGATAATGGAGATTATGTTTAAGAAATGCAGTTCTGCTGGAGTTGAACTATTTACGCCAACAAGGGTTTTGTCAAGGGTATTCTGGAGGTAGTTTCCATTTTCTTTGTCTCCCAAGTTGAACTGAGTTCCTCTGGATGACCTGAGAAATTTGTTGTACTGTTACATCTATTGCAGAGCCGCTGCGGTAACAAGAAAAGTTGTAACAAAGTTGCCACCAGGGAACCAGATATGGAGCAGGCAGATTTTTCAACCAACAGGTCTGATGTCATTCTGAATTTCTAAAAACTTACAGCCACCTGTTATTTTGTTGGAATATGCTAATTGTACTCTTCTTTCAAAAGATGGGGAACAGAAAACGTAAGGAGTTGGCTCTTCTACCTGAGAAAAAATGGATCAATGGTACATAAAAGGAAAAAGGGTGACAGAAATGGAAGCCCCAATACTGATGGTATCTCTTGTCGGGGTGGAGATGGACCAAAACGGTATGAGAACTAGGCAATCTGATGGGATTAAATCATTTAAAGACCAATCAGAAATAAGTTGAAAGACAGACAAAGAAAATTACAGTAAGTGACCCACTGGTGGTTGCAAAGGAAAGATGGGGAAAGTGAATACAGGCAAGGAAGTGACTGCGGTAAGGAGACCTGGCGCTACAACCAAAATGTTCAAACACAAGAAAGTTGGAAAGAAATGGTATATTATCAAGTGTTCATTTAGCATCAGATGGCAAATGCATATGTGGAAGGTGATGAGAATTGCACACCCCGCATTTTGCTTATATCTTGCAACTGGTTTTTTACAATTTTCGCATTTTTGAGGATGACCAGAAGAATCAAATTTCTTGGTTTTGGAGACTATACGTGCGCACTTGTACACTAATCGTGTTTGCCTTTTGTTTTCTTTCAGGGAAATCAATATTCACTAATGAAGTAACGAACTAAAGAGCTTCCTCCACAGGCGGAGGTGCTTCTAATAAAAAATACTGATGGACATTCCTGTGTACTAGCAAGTTGTGCTAACAAATGAGGAACCTGATTAGCTGATCCTCTAACATGATTCAAACAAGGGATAGAGACCTGAGGTAGACTAGGCGCAAGCCTTTAGCTCTTGCTAACTGAACCCCATCATAGCAATCAAGCAACTCTGCATGCTTAGAAGATAAAATATTTTGTTTCCCTGTGCATAAAAAAACCAGCCTAGGATGAAGTTGGATCAAAGCCTGCATCTACAGTTGATCTGATAATTCCTTGCAAAGCTTACTTCCATCTGATCTCACCTTCACCCCCTCCCCCCCCCC
The DNA here is from genome assembly GCA_963682095.1 of Potentilla sterilis. Lineage (NCBI taxonomy): Eukaryota > Viridiplantae > Streptophyta > Magnoliopsida > Rosales > Rosaceae > Potentilla > Potentilla sterilis. The sequence continues at coordinate 24,981,552 of OY821756.1, forward strand.
CCCCCCCCCCCCCCCAAAAAAAATAAAAAAAATAAAAAATCCTGGAGCTTGCTTTCCAAATCAAAGAGTCATTCGCACACATCAATCTGCCTAGAAGAGTACACTCGGAGACGCGATAGGCACGGCACTGTGTATCAATATCGACTCCTTAGTTACTCAGCCTACTCGTTGCCTCGTTGGAATAATTTTGGGAGAGGCTTCCAGATACAAATCATGACTTTACCTGCAAAATGAGCGTACCAAATCTTTTTCCAAAGTGATCATATGTATGTGGAGGAACCTCACCACCTTATAAGTTGACTTAACAGTGAACAAACTCCTTTCAGCACTAATGGGTAGTTCCAAAATCTGAACAATACGAGGTGAAAAAAACCCTCAGATTTTGAGGGTGTTTTGAACAATAGAAGTTAAGAACAGACATATTTCAATGACCTCTCCACTCTCAACCATCAACTCCAAAACCATTCTAAAGTGAGGGACAATATATAAGAACTTCAAATAAACCCCTTGCAGGCGCAACGCCTCCCATATTGTAGTTACATCATTCCCAATTTTGTAACCTCCATGGACTTGTGAATACTTCTCCAAGAGTAAGAAGAACGGATTTGACGTCCAAAATCGAAGAATTAGGGAAGTAATGAAAAGCCTTATACCCCAATTATGAATAAATGTCCAAGCCTGTTTAGCTAACATTGCAAGATTAAATGCATATAACATACAAGTGTCAACACACCTTTATCTTTGGGTTTACAAACTTCTTCTCACGCATGCGAGTGCATAGCTCTTTTATTATCAGTCACCCCACCAGAATTCATCAATAATACCTTGAGGCACAATGTAACAATTCATAGCATAAATAGGAATGGCTTGATGACCGCACTGCTAAACATAGTTGATTTCCAACCCTTCAGCTTCTTAAACCATCTTTCCTTGATGTAGGCAAAACCTTAGATTTTGATCTATCAACGTAAGTTGGCAACCGAGATATATCTCAAGCAAGGCCAGACGTGATACACCCGAGAGCTCTATCATAAACTCTTTATTCACGAGGTCGGACACTCCCACTTAATATATCTTTTTATCACCACACAATTCTTAGGCAATATCACTTTCATAGAGCATACTATTATTGCAAAGTGTAAATGACATATCATGGGAGCCCCCATCGCAAACTTGATGCCCCCTCATCCATACTGCCTTGGCATGGTTCGATTATAAGGATGTCAACCTTGCCACACAAAAAAAAGAAGTTAAAACAAATAGTCAAATACAGATAAATTTTTAAAGGGATCAATCTCAACCTGTCACTCCAGTGATTCTTAGTAAAAAGACTTTTCTATCCTTAATTCTCTCTCTCTCTCTCTCTCTCCGGTGACGCCGCCCCACGGAAGGACTGCGACTTCATTTTTGGCTCATCCGACATGGCTTTTGCGTCGAAAATCAACCGATTTAATCTGCCGCTGCATTCGATTCTGACGAAGCCTCCGATGAATCCCTCTGCACTCGATTCCGACAATACCTCCGTGTTCGATTTCAAGTGAAATCGGCTAACAAAATCTATATCCAGTCGCATATTTGAAATTGTTTTGTGAAAATAAGTGAGAAAATAGGATTGGATAGCTTGAGCTTGGAGGGAGTAAGGTCAAAAAAGTTGTGGCGGCTGGAAATCACGGGAGGCATATGAGATTGAACTGGCAAGGATTTGGTTTAATTAAGGAGGAGAGCTTATTGAAAAGGAAGGAGAAGGTGAAGCCGTGATGGAAAATGCCTTGGACTCTAATTCCTTACATTCAATTGACTTTACAAGTCTAAAGTCTTGATTGTAAAAGTTGATTGACATATTTTTGACTTTGAATTGTTAGGTTTGTAAGGCTGCTCTGGTTTATCGGTAAGTAGTAGTTTAATCGATAATATTGAATCACGGGTTCAAACCTTATTGATGTATGTAATGTTGCGTGAGTTATTTAATAAAAGATTTTTTTTTTCTTTTAAAGTTCTTTGTTGTTTATTAGTGTTTTCTAGTTGTTTTGTCTGCAAAATTAAGGTTCTTTGTCGACTCCATGATAATATATGTTTTTTTTTTCAATCATATCTTTTTATACCCGTGACACACTGTAATACATCAATTTAGACATGCAATCACAACTTAGTAAGATGCACATTTTTAAAAGCATCTTTTCGAGAAATCTTTATGATTGTCGCTTTCATTTAATTTCTTGTATGAGTAGTAGTCACAACTTTTCTTATCATAGTCCACGTGATGGAGAATCTATAAAAATACTAGTTGTTACACAAGATAAATTTTTAAATTTCTATTAACGTACAAAACACGAAATAAGGTAAAATTCACTTTCTTACATATGTCAAATCAACGTGAATTCACTGAATTTTCTAGTTTTTTAATAATTTTTCGGCTTTTCAACTAGACACATCCAAAGATGCTAAACTAAATAACACTAGACATGTCCCCTGATGTCAAACCAAATATTTGTAATTTGATTATGAATGGTATATCTTATATTATTATGGTAGATAATTCAAATCCTAATTCATTTTAGAGTAATTAAGTTCACATTTGAGAATTTCATTTAATTTCAAAAATCCTGAATCAAATCACAACTTCATTTTGCACATTCTCACCATGAGCCTTTTATAAGAAATCTATTTTTATGATTGTGCAGTTCAATTATCTAGCTCTCTTAAGGTTAACACTCTAGTCAGTACAAGAAATCTATTCCTCGTGGATTCAACAACCTTTCTTAATCCTCATATGATCTAAATATAAAACTATTTTATAGGTAGACTTTACAAAGTCATTATTTTATTATATGTTGGCAACAACATTGTTTATGGGGAATTTGGAGAAACTCTCAAAATAAATGATTTGCATCAAGTCACTACTATGATATGGGGAGTACCAAAACATGATGGAAATGTTAGATATGAGGTGTGAATTGACGACAATAGATTAACAGTATCTTTTAATGATACCAATTTATTTAGGCAAGCATTTTTTTTTTCAATCCTTACATACTTGTTGTTTATTAAATTGTCATTGAAATTAATTGTACAGAGTAATGATATAAGAGATCCTTATAGGGTACTGAACTAGATAAGGCTAAGAATTACATCACAGTAGCTGCCGGAGAAACTGCAACCATTTGGAACCTAATGTAAGTTTTGAACTATATTTTCAGTTCTTTCATAGTTGTAGCAACTATTTGGAAACTTTCTTCATAAAAGTTGTAGAGGACATTAATTAAATTTGTAGACACGTGGTACGCTTAAATCGGAGTTTGTAGACTCAAAACCAAAATGATACTGCAACTAGGTTGATTCAAACGATACAAAAACCAAAAACCTGCTAATATGTTAACATGAAGCATAAAATCGACTCAAAACCAAAATGATACTGCAACTAGGTTGATTCAGATGATACAAAAACTAAAAACCTGCTATTGCGTTAACGAATCTAGATAGGAAGCATAAAATCGAATTCAATCTAGAAAAAGTTCGTAACGAAATCGAGTTAGAAGATTCAAACTAACCTGAAAATCAATTGAGAAGAGAAAGTAAGGAGATTAGAAGTCTCAGTTTCCAATGAACTATCTGAAGAAGAAGATAAACTTATGAATGCCATATGAAATCAACGTCTAAATCACCAGCTAAACCCGCCAAAATTTATGAATATCCGATGAGATTAGGGTTAGAACTAACCTCCGGCGAGGTTAGAGTTACAGTGAAGATGAAAGAAGGAAGATCACAGAGTGATGATTTGAGAAAGGGGATTTCAAATTCCCTTTTGTATACTGGAATACTCTCAGGGGTAAAAGTGTCAAAGTTTTAGTGACATGTGGCAACTTGACAGCATTTTGTACTGATTTATAAATTTCAGTTCTAATTTGCTCAATTGAATATGTAAGTCAGTTATTTGTAAAACAAATTATTGTCATGTACTTATATGTAGTTTGTTATTTTCTTAATCATTATATATGTCTATTTTGGTCATTTAACACACTTACAATATCTTATTTGAAATATATCTGAGAATGAGAAAAATATATATTTGAACCAATCATGTGGTGTTTAAGAACATCATAAGAAAACATAACGCGCCTCACACAGTCGACGTTCTCGCCGTTGGGGCTCGGTTCGGGAGAAGATGTTAGTTTAGTTATTAGGGTAGGTGCTAGGAGAGGCTTTGGCCGTTTTTATTTTTGAGCATTGTACCCTTAGCCATCGGGGGAGGTGAGTGGTGGTATTAATTAGGAGGAGGGATGGGGGAAGAGAGGTGCAGATACAGGTGGTCGCCGACGGGTGAGGGGTCAAATACAAGACCGGCAAGAGTGGTGATTTTGTTGAGGGTTTGTTTCTTGATCCGGTGTGCTCTTGTTTTTAGATCTAGATAGTCTGGGTCCGCATCGAGTGGATCGGAGATCCTGAGTAATTTGAGTCAGGTTGGATCTTCGGCCGAGTGTTGATGGGTGGTCTCAGGGGAGTGTTGCAGGTTGGTGAGGCCGTGGATATGATGGTGAAGGCCTAGTCGGAGGCGGTTTGAAGTGGCTAGTGTGACCCAGATCTACAACTATAGAAAAAGGCGGAGGCGCTTGGGGTGGTTTCTTTCCTATGGTCGTCGATGGCATGGTGAACAATACTGGTTAGTTTATTCCTAGAAACTAGGTTGAGTCTGAAATGGGTTGGGCCTATGAATGGGCTTTGAGCCTTTGCCTCGCTTCGGGCTAGACCACAGTCCTTCTAGGAGGCTGCTGCTTCTCCTTTGTTAGTTAGTTCACTTTGTTATCGGTTTGTTCGGGACTGAGATCCTCTGTTCATATTTGTCTGCTCATATTGCCTCATGAATGAATCTTGTCCATCCAATTGTAATCATGTGGACAACCTTTTTCATGTATTTAAACCATGTAATGTAGAACCCACACTAATGCAAGGAAATCTGACCATATAATTAAGATTGGATGACCTAGATGCAACATGAGGCAATATGAGTAGAGAAGCATGAGCAGAGGATCCGAGTCCATAGGTGTAGGTGTGTTTTTGTTTATTTTTGTTTATGCTTTGTGTGTGACCGTTGTGCTCATGCTAGGACACCGATGGTCAAGTGATGACGAGGTTCACTGCATCTATCACATGTATTCACTATCAGGAGGCGGAGTTGACTCAAGTGTTTGTTTAATCCTTTGTGGGTTTAGAGCCGCTACCCAGTTGGTATGCCGATGCGCCTATTTCCACTTTGTTGACACACGAAGTGCAGTCGGACGAGATTTCTTTGATGGTGTTGTGCATATATCTGCGGTTTGGAGGTTGGAAACGAGGATTAGAGATCTTTTATGTCCTCTTTAGTTTCGGATGGCTGCTGCATCAAAGGAATTTGTATTAAAGGATGACATATCGGAGCTTGGTTCACTACAAGGTTGGTGTGACACCTCACGGTGCTCGGTAGTCAGCCTGGCGTTGGTGGTTCGACAAAGAGGCTCATAGGTGAGTACATACAGTGGGTGTTTCATCAGATCTTGCTTTGGATCTCCGTTCCAATTCTGATATGGTGGATTGGTGGGAGTATGGTGAGTTCTGCAAGCGCGCGTCAGTGGTGGAAGCCCGATCCCGATGGTGCTTTGGCTGGTTCGATAGTGGCGTGGCGGACGACTGTTTTGATGCTACGAAGGTGTCAATTTCTGCGGCGGTGGTTAGCACGATGACGGGTTTGATGCAGTTGTCGTTAGGGACTGGGCGGGCAGCGCATGGGATCGCTCCCTTGACTTCTTGGGCCTTTTTGTCTTGGATACAGCCAACAAGGTGCTGCCTCATATTCTCTAGGCCTGGGCCTAGGCCTAGGTCTTGACCTGGGTTTGGGATTTGAGCCCACATGAGGTATCTATTTTAATTTTCAAGTTCATTTTAGTTTATAATTTATCAAAGGCTGCATGCTTTTGAATCTCTGTCACCCTTGTAGTGTACTGTTATCCCTCTGTGGATCATGCTAGCTTTGTCCAGAACGGGAAGACCTAGTTCCTCACATCGATATCATACAATCCCATTTTTTTTTTCCAGATTTTTAGACACCCGACACTAAAACAACCCAACAATCACCATTGTCAAACTTCCTCTGGTTTGCGGGTATCTATATGATTTGTATAAAGAGATTTGTTTGGCATCGGTTATTCGGGCAGCAATGCTCCAATTTGACACTCCATACTATTTAATGGTAGCTAGCGGCGATGGTGGCAACAATGTTAGCTACCGTGGATGGTTTGTGTGATAGATTAGGTGATATTTCTGATTTATTTCTTTTAGTTGTTGGGTAATCGGTCTATAGATTAACGAGCCGTTTATTACAAAAATTAATTCAGATGGCGACGGCGGAGTGCTGTCCTCAAAACCTTATTCGCCGTTGTAAATCACCAACGACGACGGCGTAGCGACGACAATTTCTCTGTCACTGTTGCCGCGGTTGCCAATACATCTAGTGATGGAAAATTGCCGTAGTGGTAGTTTGCGACAACATTACCGTTGCAGCTACACCGTCGTTAAAAGAGCGACGGCAGTCAACGACTAAAAGTGCCGTAAGAAAATATTACTTTGCCACGGCCTTTACCGTCGTTGTAGTAACTTTTAGTAATTTAAAATAAGTTGCGATAGCAATTTTACCATCGTTAAGTTTTAAGAAATTAAAAAAAATGGCTAGCAAATTTCGCAGCCCTTTTTCTTTTTGGGCAATAGATTCACACAAAAAAAGAAATCAAGCATATTAAAGAGAAAATAAATATTTTAATTATACTCATGTTTTATAAATGTTACAAAAGAAATAAATCTCTTACACAAGAGTTTACAAGATAGTACAAAACAAGATATATTTTCTTTCTCTACTTCAAGATAAGCTTTACAAGATCTTCCTCCGCCATTTACTTCCTACATTAGAATTTAATAAGAATGCAGTTTAGTCCAGGTCATATAAAAAAATATGTCTAAACAACTCTAGCAATAAACTGCATATCACAGCTAACGCGAACAACTTAATAGAAAAGCTTTCCAAAATCAATGCAAGTGAACATTATTTACCTGTAATTATGGCACTGTCGTGCATCTCTTTGTAATGTTTTTCCCCTCACTTCTAGCATATGACTAGCTACCTAAACAGAACAAAACGAAGTGATGAGTATATAAGTAAACAAAGTGATGAATATTAGAACATCTATTCCGAGTTCTACAACATAAATATTAGATTATTAGCACAGCTAGTATAAAGATATGTTCTACCCTGAAAGCCTTCCTGACCAAGAGACTTGAATAAACAATGTCACTTCTCCTGAACACCAAAGAGCAGCAGCAGTTTCACCTGCTACTTTATATTTCTGCACAAAAGAATATGGCATAAGCACAAACAAAGAAATTAGAATGAATGTAGGCTAACAAATACAAAGAGCATGTGACTTTTATCTTACTTCTAAGGGACTTATCATGCTAATTTATAGTTATAAAACGAGTTTGAAAGAGTCGGACACTTACCGCATACTGCAAGTATCAGCTGCAACTGGACAAATTCATCCATGTCATGAAGGCTAGAAACTGCAAATAAGACCTTATCATAAGGCAACATCAAAAATGAAAGTCTCGTCTCAGAATTCCAGAAAAAGGGATGATGCAACACATCCACTGCTATTTGCCTAGCAATATATGAAATTCACATAATCAATTTCACAAACTAAATACTCAAGTTCAACATCAAGCACAAATACATATTAGATGGCAGAGAGAATTTGAAAATGATAGGTGTTCAAAGACATAATTCAAATGCATGTGTTATTTGTTGTGTTGTTACTGTACAGTCTGCGTGAAACTCCAGGTGACTGAGAATGATGGAACCACTAAACATGGGTTCCTCTAGTATCTTACTATCTTTTACCACAGTAAAAATATGATCTTCGTGAATTTCAAACTACCAACACAACCAAGTAAATCCTCTTCTGCAGTTCCAAGCTTTTCGACAGATCAACTAAATGTCAGAAAAGCTAATAGAGCAGATATATTGTAACATCCCAACCCCGATTAATATGGCTTAATCCGAATTAGGGTGTTATTTTCACAAGAATTTACTCCCACAATTATTTTTAGTCCCCCTCCTGGGGGATCTTTTCTCCTCTTTCTCCAAATAATTCACGAATTCACCACAGAACACGAAGAAAATTGAAACTAATCCAAGACAAGCTAGAAGCAACAATGACGTTGAAGAACGATGAAGAACATGATCGATCGCCAAATTAAAGCGACTCAAATAATGATAAACCCTATAAAAGATCGTTAGTAGTATAAGCAAGTAGAGATCGTTCTAGCCGGGAATTAAGGGTACCTGAAACATGAGAATGTTAAATAAAAATATACAAATATATACACAAAATCGTCACACTTTGGGGGAGGGAATAGGTTCGGCAGCAAGGCTGCCCTAAAGTCTAAGATACGAAAATAAATCATATTCTAATATATACAAGTGATCATCATCTTTCACACAAAACATTTAGCACATAAGACTCTTTAACATATAGACTCGCATGCAAGAAAGTAAGGAACAAGTATCAACATGTTAGATTCAATTGTGCGCAATAGTCTAAATTGGAGACAAGCAAAACAAGTAAGGTCGTCAATCTTCTTATTTTAACATGCAAGTATCTAAAGTATTAAACTCTAAGTAAGCAACACAAATCAAAGCGACCTTTTAAGTTTGGCAAAGTTCGTTATTACTCTAGCCGATTAAACCTAGCACCTAGATCAATGTTCAAGACAACACTAAGTACCGATTTTCATGCCCAATCCTTAGATACTAACCAATTTTAAACCTAAACATGCAAGACACCTACTGTCCTAATTATCTATACACATGAAATCCATAAATTAAAATTGCAAAACTATTTTATATAAACTTCAAACCGAATTCATAAAAGAGTTTAACAAAAACCAAGAATTGAAACAAGTTCTTACAAACTACACAAACATGAACAAATACATAATCCATAGAGGGAGTGGATCACACTTTAGAAACCTTGAAGACTTCCAAATCATGGTGGAGAGGACTGCTCAGCTGCTCGGCAGAAAAGCAATGTGAATGGAATCATAATTTGGGTGATGGTGGTGATGGTTTCGGCTATGTGTTTGGTGTTTGTGAGACTTGGAAGAGTTTTTAGCTATTACTTGTGCTTGAGATGAGATGATTTTTCTGTAGAAATTTGGCCTCTATATATAGGGAAAAATCGGCAGAAACCCTAGGGATAAACCGATCACAACAAGGAATGCAAAACCTAAACCAAGTTGGTTTAGGAAACTTGCCGGCCAAGACTTCTTCTTTCCTTCCGTGCGTTTTCTTGAGTGGATCGGTAGCCATTTATTTGATGGATTTAAAGGCCCAAAAACTGGTCATAGCCTTCCCTCATTGCACCCGGAAGCATGTTCTCCTTCTTCCGCTAGGTTTCCTTGCTGCACATTGCTTGGTCTTTCCTTGTAGCAGCCGCTCGCAGCCACTTGGAAAGGCAGAAAGACTTGGAAGTCCCTTGGAAGCTCTCTCTCGGCAGAGGCTCTGTTTCTCGGTTGCAGGGTTGCGCGCGCGCGTGCGTGCTTGGCTGGCTGGCACGGACGTGCATGATGGCGCGCAGAAGGCTGGCGCGCATGCGCAGCGTCTTCTTGTTGGACTCTTGGATACGTGCGCAGATGCATGTCATGTTGGCGAGGCTTTTGTGTAGCAGCGGTAAGCAAGGCAGCATCGCGGAAGGCTACCTGTGTGTGGGACGTGTGCTGGGGTAGGTGCCCCTATCGGATAAAAGATGCCAGTATCCGATACGGCGCGTCATAGGTCAGAACCTCACTGGACACGTGTCGGATACGCCATTGGATACGCCATATTTGATCTTGGATACGAGTCGGACATGTCATGCCCGTGTCTGATACATCTTGGTGGCATGGTGTCCTTGTCTGCGCGCGTTGCGCTATGGCGAGGCTACAAGTTGGCATCCGGAGATTTGCAGCCTATCAGCAGGGACTAAGCTGAAATTTCCATTCATGTCGGCAGATTTGACCTTCGCGTCTTCAAACGAGTCTAACTTTCTCCAAAAAATAGCTATTGATGCGATTCCAATTTCTATGGAAATTAGACTCAGAGATCTTTCCAGACATATATGGTACATCATCTAGTTCCAAATGAGCTGTTCTGAGAAAAATCGGAAAGTTGAGTGATGTGTCCAGGAAATTCCTAGAACCTACTGTATCCGAATTTGCATGGCAATTTCCGGCATATTCTTTAGCTCTAAGCACTCGAACTCTTTCCATTGCTCAATCATATATGTGTATACTGCTCATAAGAGAAGAAGAAAAAATCCATCAAAAGCAAAATGGAAGTTTTACAGAATCAACGAAACATATAATGATTTCGATTTTCAGCACTTTGTTAATTTTCTGTAAATTTCCAGCTTTTAAGCACATTTTTGCTAAAATCTACCAAATATTCACTAATCTATATTATGACTCGATCTTAGATAAATAAGGGCTAAACAAAACAAAACATAAACAATGGCATAAACATATTAATATCATAGCACTTTGTGCTCCTATCAACTACCCCACACTTATCTTTTGCTAGTCCCTTAGCAAAACTACTTTAAATTATGACTTTAAAACATAGTATTGCCCCTAATGATTTGTCTCAGGCTCGTATGAACACATAGCTTTCAAGTTGATGCATGATAATGCTAAGCACGAAAATTCCAAGTTTCATGAACATGTAACATCAATATAAGCATGCAAGAGCAACATATAAGCATGAAAACATGTTAAGCTAATTCAATCCTGCTTACTAGACATACTCTCTTCTTTTCACTCGAAGCATGGTTAATCACACATAAGTATATGCAAGTAAAGATAATGAATTACGAAGAGTGACTTGCATATATCAAAGCACTTTGTGAAATGTTTATGGAAAAACCTCAATTAACAACTATGTGCACCAATGAACCAAAACCATATGCTTACGCTTGAGATAATCTCCATAAATCAAATTTAACCATCTTATGAATCATGAAAAGATCAATAAAAGGGATGTAATGGGGCTAGGCTAAAGGTATTCGATATTTTAGATAAGGGGGTTCAAAATGTCATTAAGGCCTTTAGCAAAGCTTGATTCTCCTTATGTCTTCTTACCAAGGGCCGAATTTCTTCATGTTGGACCCTTCCTTCATTCTTAACTCCCCAAAATATTACAACAATACTTCAAGACTCAGGCCATGTGAAAAATTTTCAAACTGTGCCTAATTTTTCTTTTCATGCTCTTGGATTCTTTCTTTTCTTTTTCTTTTTGTCCGAGCAAAACTTTCTTTTTCTTTTCTAAGGCACGGCTTGCATATATTTCTCGTACATATTTTATGGCTTAGTCTACCCCACATTTATTCTTCTTCATCACTTCAACTCTTTCAAAAATACCAAGCTTTGCCGAAACTTGATCAAGGTAAAGACATCACTATACTAAGCTTTATGGAAAGTGTTTAGGGGGTGATGAAAGAAAAAGGCTAATCGTAGGCTCAAAGAGGTTTAACTAAGGTGTCCCACGACGGGCACAAATAGGCACATGCTTTATTTGGCTATGGTGGTAAACTTAGAAGATCTTTTCAATCACTTTCAAAATCAAGGTATTTTATGATAAAAAAACGTTTTAAAAAATTAACAAAAGTAAGTTCTAGCATTCTAGAGTTCATTAAAAAGTTATGGCACATAATTGTTGAATATGCAAAGAATAATGAAGTTCATATATTAGTATGCTCGAAATTCTTCAAAATTTTATCACTCATGAAGAAAGCAATTTGGCTCTAAAACTCACATAGGTTATAATGGAAACAAACTAGCTAAAACATGCATGCTTTATTAATTAACAAGTCCTACATGCTCCTACCAATGCGCATTATCCATGAAACTCACAATTTTTAAGGTATGCACAACTATCATCTATGTATGCACACATATTAGGGGCATCGTAAGACTCGAAACAAACAATAATTTAACACTCTATTTTTGTGGAACAATTTTCTGAATTTTCTATTTTTGTATTTTGTTTTCAATATATGACTCAAAACATAAACGAAACATGTAAACCCATCCCACACTTAGAAAATTACATTGTCCTCAATGTAAGCATAAAACTATAGCATGTAATTTCCTAAGCATAATATGAGCTAACACATTTCAAACATACCATCACAAACCAAAGAAAAACAGAAGGGTTAAGAAATTTCAAACTCTCGGTGATGGCTCCTTCATTTTTCTTTGATCGAATTGGGTTGCCTCCCAATTAGCGCTTTAATTTTATAGTCTGTAGCTTACACTTTTCACCATGTGATGTTGCATATGTTCATCGTTGCTTAAAGTAAGTTAGATCGGCAAGAATAAGCTCAAGAAGGTGCGCTTGGCACTTTTCTGCCATATCGGCAGTGAGGTGGCTCGTATCGGCATCATTGTGGCTAGTACCGACAGCTTGGAGATGGGTAGTGGGCATGTCTTGCATATCGGCAGCTGCATGTGTCTTATCGGCGGCATCGCAAGTGGCTGTGGGCTGCAAGCTGTGGCTCGCGGCTGCATTGGCAGTATTCAGGACTGTATCGGCAGAAGACGGGGCAGTAGGCTGCGTCTCAGCTGCATTGCTTGTATCCGGGTGGACTAGCGTGTCCGTATCGGCAGGAGTCGCAGCATGTGTCTTGGCAGTGCTACCGGCAATGACAGGTCCGACAGGTGCCTGCGCGTCTTGGCTCTCGGCATTACTAGGCCTAGCGCGTTGTATGTATCGGTAGAGCCTTGTGCAGGAATGGCCTGCGCGTAGTTATCTTCGTGGGAGGCTGCAAGTTGGCACTCCCTGTTTTGCACGGTATCAGCAGGGGCTGAGGCTACGGCTGGGGTGTGCGCGGGTGCTGCTTGCGCATCGGCAGCTACTTTGGCTGTGGGCGGTGCGTCGCTCATGATTTGCTCCTCGATTGTGACATTGGTGAAGGGCTCATGGTACGGCTTCAAACTGTGTCCATTGAATTTAAATGCATTACCCGATACCTCGCTTTGGATCTCGATAGCACCATGAGGGAAAGTTCTAGTAACAATAAAAGGACCAAACCATCAAGTTCGTAACTTACTCGGAAAAAGTTTAAGTCTTGCATTGAATAAGAGAAATTTTTGTCCAACTTGAAACTCCTTCCCTCGAAGCATTTTATCGTGGTAAGCTCGAGTCTTTTCCTTGTATATCCATGGGGCCTGGTAGATATAGATGAATCCAACTTGATCTCCTGCAAACCTGCTCACTAAGGGGAATACCGGGCGGGCCGGCCTTCTCCTCTCCGATGCCTAAGTTAGTATAGTTGGAGTATATATAACTTGAGCATGTATGTAAGAAGTGAGAGAGATAAGTTACCTATTAAAGAGGGTAGTTGGGGCCCTTATATAGGTGGTTGGGGGTGAGGGCTGGCCTCACCCTTCGATGTGGGACTGGTTCCCTTCTGTTTGTACATTCTGGTGCCCTCTTTGGCAGGCAGGCGCCCCCGGTCCCAGGGTCCCTGGAGGCAGGATAGAGTGCTGGACCCCGAGGCCGGGTGCTGGTGATCCGGTCCCGGGCCTTGGGCCGGGCCCTGGTGCGCTTGCTGCGGGTCTGTGGGCCTGCTGTAGCCCCTCTACGGCTACTGTCAACAAGTCCCCCAAGTTCCCGGTCAAGTGCAATCTTGAATGGGGACTTAAATCTGTCTTGCTCTTGTCTCGCAGACCCACAGGGTTACCAACCTAACGGTGCCCAGTCCCCCAAGTCTGCGTTGAAGATTGGGCGTGACCGAGGTGAGTACCTGTTACCGATGGTAAGTAATAGTTTATAAGTGCGTTTGTAATATAAGTAGTACTGTGCTCAAATGTTGTGGTGCTATGAGCATGGAGTGGGGTGGAACCCGGAGAGTGTATGAGATGATGCCATGATGCCATGCAATAGACGTGTGCATGGAATGATAATGGGGCGTTGAAATCCGCCATGCAAGAGATTTGTGCATGGGATGATGATGGGGCGTTGAAATCCGCCATGCAGGAGATTTGTGCATGGGATTATGATGGGGCGTTGAAATCCGCCATGCAGGAGATTTGTGCATGGGATTCCGACCGGGCGTTTTGCCCTATCGGTGAGAAGCGGAGCGCACTGGGCCACAACCTGGCGATCTGCCAAATCAGAACGGAGCGGAGTTCATGGGACCTCGACCGGGCATTCTGCCATATCGAGACGAGTCCCAGGTGAACTTAAGTAATGGACCTCGACCGGGCGTTCTGCCATATCGAGACGAGGTGGAGGAAAGGACCTCGACCGGGTGTTCTGCCATATCGAGACGAGTCCAGGAGTATGGGACCTCGACCGGGCGTTCTGCCATATCGAGACGAGTCCCATATTGCTAGGCTGCGGGGAGATTACCCCGGTGTTGCGGGCTGTTTAAAGCACCGGTGAACACTTGCTAGTTCTTCTCAGCTTGTGTTGAATAAGCGTTGAGTTAGGGGGGGGGGGGGGGGGTGGCGTTGAGGTGACAAGGCTCGTCGTGCAGCCCCGTTTCCCGCAGCTGGTGCGATGTAGGGTTTTTATCCTGCTGGACAAGCGTACATGGGTTAGATGTAAACTCACCCGGGTGTATAAAGCCTATGCCGGTCGAATGTTCTCATGACCGGGGTCAAGCCATGGTGCCGGGCGGGACTCGACCGGGCGTCCTGCCATATCGAGACGAGTCCCCCAGTGAAATGCCATGGGGCCGGGTGGATCCTGTTCCCGGAATATGCTCTCGAGCCGGTTGGATGCGTCGTAACCGGTGGGCGGATCTCGACCGGGCGTTCTGCCATATCGAGACGAGTCCCCCAAGTGAGATGTAGCTAGGTGGACCTCGACCGGGCGTTCTGCCATATCGAGACGAGGTCCCCAGTGAAATGCCATGGAGCCGGTTGAATGATACCTAACCGTGAACTGTTATGAAGCCGGGCGGGACTCGACCGGGCGTCCTGCCATATCGAGATGAGTCCAGGAGTATGGGATCTCGACCGGGCGTTCTGCCATATCGAGACGAGTCCCCTATTGCTCATACCCGGATAGATGCTCTCGAAGCGGTTGGATGATCACCACCGGTGAGAGGTCTTCGAGATATGCAGCGAAGAAGCCATGCAGCCGGTTGAAAGATCATAACCGCGAACTGCCATGGTGCCGGGCGGATGGCTCATACCCGGATAGATGCTCTCAAAGCGGTTGGATGATCACCACCGGTGAGAGGTCTTCGAGATATGCAGCGAAGAAGCCATGCAGCCGGTTGAAAGATCATAACCGCGAACTGCCATGGTGCCGGGCGGATGGCTCATACCCGGATAGATGCTCTCAAAGCTGTTGCAACCGGTTGACCTGTAATGACGATGGCGTGCAACCGTGGAGCCTAGAGAAGTGTGGGAGGGCCTGATGCCTCGGTTCCCGCTCCTACCTTCCTGTCGCCAGCGTGTGGGACAAGTGGCTGACATGCATTTAAGGAGGAAGTCCATCAGTCCTGTCAGTTATGATGGCATGGGCAGTTTACCAATGCTGGGACACGTGCCAGCAGGGGGCGGTCTTGAGATGAAGGGCCTGGATTCGCAGGGGTTTGAGTTGCTCTGATTACTTGTTTTGGAGGGATTTCAATTGCCTAGGGCACCGGTCCCCTCTATAAAAAGGCCTCTTCTGCTCTTCTTTCTGCTGTTGCTTCTTGCTTTGGAGAAACTAAGAAAAAAGAGAGAAATCCGGCGAAAACTCTGAGCCTTTTGTCCCACGAGATCCGTTTTCTCGAGCGCTCCCTACTCTCTTCCTACCATTGCTCGCTGCTTTTGCAGGGCGGACTGTCCTCGGTTGAGCATATTAATCGGTAAGTTTGTTGATTTCTTTGCCCCGGTGTTGTTCTTGTTTTGGTTTTGTTATTTTGCGGCGGGGGGTGGGGGTGGGGTGGGAGGGATCTCTGTTGCTGACTGAACTGCTCTGCGTCAAACTTGGGGAGAGGCCGTAGAAGGCGCTGTTATAGCCTGTTGCTGATGAGCGCTAGGGTTTTGTTTTCTTCCCCTAGGTTAAGATGTCTTCTTCAAGTTCTGACCGGGCTTCCGAATCGGCTGCCAGAGGCCCCATCGTGGATGATGCGGAGAGGCTGGAGGACTGGCTCAGTTCAGAATCCCCGGAGACCGAAGTCGCTGACTGCTCCGGGAGCAGGGCTTTGTCTCCGTCTTTGTCTTCGTCTTCCGGGACTGAATCCTCGGAGACTGAAATACCGCATGGGGTGCGCCTTGCGGGTGCTCCGGCCGTGAGCTACACCATTGGTAGAGGGAAGGATGCTGTGGTGTGTGATGAACCGGAGGGTAGCATGACCCCTGGAGAGATTGCAGCGTTCCGGGAAACGTGGGGTATCCCGGATGTGGTTCTGCTACGGCCCCTGAATCCTGGAGAATCAGCCTGCAACCCGGAGGCAGGTTGGGTTGCCGTGCATCAGGACCAGTTCCGGCATGGACTCTCGCTCCCGCTACCAAATTTCGTGCAGTATATGCTCAGTGCGCTGCAAGTGTCGCCCGCGCAGCTTCCTGGGCTCCAGTGGAGGCGACTACTGAGCCTCGCCTGCCTGTACGAGTTTTCCGGGATGAGTATGCCAACGGTAAACGAGTTCCGGTCCTTGTATAGGCTGTCGTACTCAAGGAAGCAAGGGTCCCGGGGTTGCCTGTACTTCAACGCCCGGAACCATCAACCAACCATCACCAATATGCCTACATGGGTAGACAACAGCTGGAGAAAGAAGGTGGTGATGGTGGGCGGGAGGTGGCAGAAGAGGAGTAAAATGTACCGGGTTCCTGGCGCCTTCCAACCCATTGGCGACCAGTCGTTCGAGCTATCCGATCTGGAGCATGAGAGGATCTCGACCATACTCGGATGTTGGGATAATCTGGAACGGAGTTCCTTCAACTTTATCCGGCGAGAAATGCTGGAATACTGCCAACTCGGGCGGGGTCCCGGTGCGTAGCAGGCCCTTTAGCGGTGATACTTTGTGCTAGTTCTGGCAAAATGCTAACTGTTCGCTTTCCCTGCAGGTGCATCTTCCCGGGCGGTCATCAAGCCCGAAACCACTCTCTCAATGGACGGGGAAGACCTCCTTAACAAGCTGAAGGAGAAAGGCGAGACCGTCTCGCGGACATCGGTAGACGAGGAGTCCGGCCGGCTCACGACTCACCCGGAGCCGAGGGCCATGGATGTTGATGATGGCGCCTACATTCTGAGGCGGGTGAAGACCCATCCCGCTGCGCCCCATGCGGTGCCTGGAAAGGGCAAGACTACCGGGGGGCCAGTGAGGATTCCCGGTGGGGTGAGCAGGATCCCTAACCGGTCGGTGTATGTGCCGCACGTGGCTCGTGTTGCCCGGGTAGGCGCACGATCTTCTTCTCCGGAAGGCCGGGGAGAGAAACGGAAAGGCGGGGACATTCCTTCCTCCGCGCTGGTGACGCTTACTGGCGGGTCGTCACAGGAGAACCTGGCCAAACGGTTCAGGGCAACCAGCGGTGCTCAACCTAACTCCGCCGGGGAGAAGGCTGCTGCCGCCCGACAGAGTAGTCCCGCGCCTGCGGAGGCACCTAGGGGAAGCTCGGACAGTGCACTCGTCCGACAAGTGGCGGTGGACTTGGCCGGCCTTGGTCTGGACAGACCTGGGGTTGCTGGAGCCCTGGCGGGCGGGAACCGCCCAAAATGCAAGGAATCCGTTCTCCGGGTAAGCACTAACTGGTGCCACTATACCCCTTGTAGGTTGTGTGTCTTACTGCCCGATTAACTGTTTCTGTTGCTGTGCAGCTGCTATACAGTCTGTACCAACCAGACGCGAGCGAGGAGCTGTCGGAGCTGAAGAGACAGATAGCTGCTTTATCGGAGGCCCGACAGCGCCTGGAGGTGGAGAAGTCCCGCTCGGATCGGGAGAAGGCCAGATCGGAGGAGAGGGCCAAGAAGCTGGAGGAGCAGAACCGGAGCCTGGAGAAGGAGAGGGCCGAACTGGAAGCCAAGGTGGACGAGCTCCAAGTGGGAGCTTCCGCTCTGCGTGCCGCCACTGCTGCTGCGACTGGGGAAGACGACCCGGAACTCTACGAGCGGGTTGTTCTCAAGTATCGTGAGAGCGATCAGTTCCTGGAGTTTCTGGAGAAGGCCAGGGAAGAGGGCATCTCAGATGTGTACACGGAATGGGCGGGGAAGGGATGGTTAGACACTTTCCTGATGCCGATTGCTGCTGAAGGAGATATCCATGAGCAGTCGGACATCCATCAGGAGGCGGTGGAGGGGCAGCCGGAAGAAGTGATTCGCTCAGACTTGGATTCTTTTACCAACGGTGCCAAGTCTCCCCGAGCCAGAGTCAACGCCGGAACTGAGGTCAACTACGAGGGTACCGCAGGAGAGGTTGGCGGATTGCCTGCTGAGGGCGGAGTCGTGGCTCCTTAGGATTTTCCTTGCTCTTCTCCTTGTAATCTTTCCGGAACGGTTACTGCTTGTATACTTACTTGATTATGAATATATTTGAACTGGCAGAGTCGGTGAAATTTTCTCAAAAGTAGTTTGCATACATTTCCTGTGGTGTTACAACGGTTGAACCGGAGACATGTCAAACTAACCGCTCGGAGTTAGCGGGTTTACCAGGCCTGGTCACGTTCTCGGTCGGGGTCTGTTCTTCTTTCCCCTACGTACCGTTGGAGCTGGCCGTTATCGATCAAACCCTGCACCGCTGTCTTGAGAGCGCAGCACTGATTTGTTCGATGAGTAGCCTCATCATGATAAGAGCAGTACTTGCCCGTCTGTGCCGTTGTAAGTTTCCCCTTCGGGTACTTTCTCTTGGGCGGTGGGGGAATGACGCTCCCGTTCTCAAGTAAAATATCCTCGTAGGAAGTGGTGAGAGCGGTGAAGACTTCTTGACCGGCTGGTGGTGCTGGCATGATTGCCAGGGGGCGCTCTTGGCGGTACGGCGCCGGCTTGTGCTCGTTCTGGGGTTTATCAGAATAGGGCCTCTGCTGCCGCTATGGCCAGTTTCTGTTGTTGGCGTTCCGGCTGGGTCGAACGGTGCGGTTCTCGGTCCGTTGACTGGGCTTGGCTTCCTGGCTGGGCGGAGGGTTCTCTTCCCGGGGATGGTCTTCCTGCTGCTCATCCCGCTTCCTCTTCAGTAAGTGGTGCCCATAGGTCTCATGATCGGCCTGGGCATGTCGGATGACCATAGCCATCAACTCGTCATACCCCTGCGGGAGCTCTACCCGGACGCCGTAGGAAAACTTACCCGCTCGGAGCCCCTGCTTAAACGCCATCACGGTGATGCCTTTGTCCAGGTTCCGAACCCCGGCCGTAGCCGTCTGCCAGCGGTTGACAAAGGTTCTCAGCTCCTCTCCGGGGGCTTGTATGCAGTTGAAGAGGATGGTCGACGTCCGGGCTCTCTCGACTCGGAGAATGAAGCGGCCTACGAACCGGTCGGCTAACTGCTCGAACGCCTCGATCAAGTTCGCTGGAAGCTCGTAGAACCAGCTGAGCGCTTCTCCAGACAAAGTCTCCTGGAAGATGTTGCAGCAGACTGCATCGGAGTAGCCCTTGGCGCAGGTTTGGGACCGGAAACTGTCCAGGTGCTGATACGGGCAACCGGACCCCGAATAGGTGAGTTTGAGGGACTTCTGGTTGCCAGATCTCCCCGACTCTATGACCCGGTGCGAGAAAAGGCCCATGCGCTCATTAAACCGGGCGCCCTCCATCGGCCGCGCGGCTCTTCTCTCGTTGGCCTCCATTTGGGCCTTTAAGTCCGACACGGTGTTGGCTAACATCTGCAGCGCCCGTGCGGTCGGAGTCTCAACTTCATCCACAGACGAAGCGCGGAGCTGGTGGGAGGTTGGCGTGCTCTTCGGCGGGCCTGCGCTTGCGGGCGACTTTTCTCGCACGGGATCACCGGGCCGACCGCCTGAAGACTGCCCTGCCTCGGTGTGTTGAGGTTGGACCGGTGGGAGTGCCGCCTGCGCCTCGGCCATGGCGTCACTACGCTGCTGTCCCCTCTCCAGGGCGGCTACCAGGGCAGCATTCACCGCTTCCATCTCTTCGTACCGGGCGTTGGACTTAGCTCTGTCCCTGTCGCTCTCCTCTCTTAGACGATTGACCTCTGCGGCCATTGCCCGTATCTCTCCCGCCATACTGCTATGGCCGGGGCTGTACGTAGGGTCCCGGTCCGGGCTCTCAGATCGATCGCTCGGATCATCTGAGAACGTCAAGGAGAAGCCCCGTTGTTCTGGACTGTCTTCATCCCCTGCCGGGTCTTTCCCGCGTGAGCTGTCGTGGTGGGGCCCCGGCATGCCGGACGGTCCCCCACAGCTCCCTCCTTCCTGACCGTTGCCCAGGTCGCCGCGCGGCTCCCGCGTGACGGCCGGGGTGGAGGTGAGCGTCTGCACTAATGCAACACGTCCCTCCTCGGTGGTACCTTTCTCTTGACTCATTTCCGAATTTTCTTCCAACGGTGTTGCTTACACGGCTTTTTGTTCAAGCTTCCCACAGACGGCGCCAATTGTTTCTGCCTAAACCCGGGGGCCTGGTAGATACAGATGAATCCAACTTGATCTCCTGCAAACCTGCTCACTAAGGGGAATATCGGGCGGGCCGGCCTTCTCCTCTCCGATGCCTAAGTTAGTATAGTTGGAGTATATATAACTTGAGCACGTATGTAAGCGGTGAGAGAGATAAGTTACCTATTAAAGAGGGTAGTTGGGGCTCTTATATAGGTGGTTGGGGGTGAGGGTTGGCCTCACCCTTCGATGTGGGACTGGTTCCCTTCTGTTTGTACATTCTAGTGCCCTCTTTGGCAGGTAGGCGCCCCCGGTCCTAGGGTCCCTGGAGGCAGGATAGAGTGCTGGGCCCCGAGGCCGGGTGCTGGTGATCCGGTCCCGGGCCTTGGGCCGGGCCCTGGTGCGCTTGTTGCGGGTCTGTGGGCCTGCTGTAGCCCCTCTGCGGCTACTGTCAACAACGTATTTCTTCAAGTTCGTTGAGTTGAAGCTTTCTATGAAGGCCGGCCTCATCAATGTCCATGTTGAAAGCTGTAACGGCCTACCATGCCTTATGCTCTAGCTTTACCAGTAAGTGACATGCTTTACCATAAGTTAACCGAAAAGGAGACATACCTATTGGTGTTTTGTATGTGGTTCTATAAGCCCATAAAGCATCATCGAGACGATCACTCCAATCCTTCCTCGAAGGTCCAACGGTTTTTTCTAGAATTTACTTGATCTCTCAATTGCTTACCTCGGCCATGCCACTTGTTTGAAGATGATAGGGTGTAGAGACTTTGTGTGTGACGCCATACTTCTTCAATAATGCTTCAATAGTGCGGTTGCAAAAGTGGGAGCCTCCATCACTTATCAAAACTCTTGGAACTCCAAAGCGTGAAAAGATGTGAGTCTTGAGGAATTCGGCAACCACATTTGAGTCATTAGTGCCTGTAGGTTTTGCTTCTATCCACTTTGACACATAATCAACCTCAAGCAAGATGTAGAGGAAGCCTTTACTTGAAGAAAACGGCCCCATAAAGTCTATTCCCCATAAGTCGAAGATCTCTACTTCAATAATTGGCGTTAGTGGCATTTGGTCTCTAGCTCCAATGTTCCCCGTTCTTTGGCATCTATCACATGCTTTACAAAATATGAATGAATCTTTAAAAATCGTAGGCCAAAAGAATCCACAATTAAGAACCTTCAATACCGTTTTCTTTAGGCCACCACAATTAAGAATCCACAATTACAAAACATGCTCGTGCCCACCACAAGCTTCACTATGACAAAAGGTAAGGATGGATTGATGCTCATCTTCCGGAACACATCATCGGATGACTTGGTCACTACATTGTCGCCATAGGTACGGATCGTCCCACAAGAAGTGTCGAGCTTGCCTCTTGATTCTTTGCTTGAGATGGCTCGGCATATATATCTTGAGGGAAGTGACGAGTTGCAAGATAATTGGCAATGTCGGCATACCGAGGTTCACTTTTTGCATCGATCCGAAAGAGTTGCTCATCCGGAAAACTCTGCAGTAGTGGTAGTCGATCCTCCTCATTGACGATTCTACTCAAATGGTCGGCTCCAACATTCTCTACTCCCTTCTTGTCTTTGATCTCAATGTCAAATTCTTGAAGTAAGAGAATCCATCGAATAAGTCTCGGCTTAGCATCATTCTTTGTTATGAGATATCTCAAGGCGGCATGATCACTATAAACAATTACTTTGGAATTCAAAAGATATGATCGAAATTTTTACAAAGCAAAATTTACCGCCAAGAGTTCTTTCTCCGTTGTGGTGTAGTTGAGTTGAGCATCATTGAGAGTCCTCGAAGTATAGTAAATGGCATGTGACTTCTTGTCCACTCTTTGGCTGAGCACGGCTCTCCCATAGCATAATCACTTGCATCACACATCAACTCAAATGGCAACTCCCAATTTGGTGAAGCAAGTATAGGGGCCAAGCAAAGCTTCTCTTTTAGCCGAATGAATACTTGCTCGCATGCCTCACTCCACACGAACGACACAACTTTTTGTAGTAGCTCGCTTATTGGCTTAGAATCCTTGGAAAAGTCTTTGATAAATCGTCGATAGAAACCAGCATGTCAAAGAAAACTTCGCACATCTCTAACACATGTAGGGCTCGGCAAGCTTTATATTAGTTCCACCTTTGCTTTGTCAACTTCAATGCCCTTCTCAGATATGATATGCCCAAAAACTATACCTTGATTTACCATGAAGTGACACTTCTCCCAATTAAGTACAAGGTTAGTCTCTACACACCTCTCAAGTATCTTCTCCAAATTTGCTAAACATGAGTGGAAGTCGCGTCCATATACACTAAAATCATCCATGAAGACCTCGATCTTGCTTTCAATAAAGTCGGAGAAGATATTGTACATACATCGTTGAAATGTACCGGTGCGTTGCATAAGCCGAATGGCATCCTCCTATAAGTAAAAGTGCCAAATGGACATGTGAAAGTAGTCTTACTCTTGATCATCCGAGTGTATGGCGATTTGATTGTATCCACTATAGCCATCAAGAAAACAATAATAGCTATGGTCGGCTAGCCTCTCTAGCATTTGATCTATGAATGGTAAAGGCATGTGATCCTTCCTGTTTGTTGCATTGAGCTTCCTATAGTCGATACACATGTGATGACCGGTTACTAGCCTTTGTGGTACAAGCTCATTCTTCTCATTCTTTACAACCGTTACACCACTTTTCTTGGGAACTACTTGCACGGATGAGATCCACTTACTATCCGAGATGGGGTAGATGACGCCATAATCCAATAGCTTAATAATTTCATCTTTGACGACCCTCATCATTTGAGGGTGGAGACGTCTTTGTCCCTCATGTGTTGGCTTCGCTTTTTCTTCAAGCAATATACGATGAACACACATTGTAGGGCTTATTCCCTTGATATCCGCCAAGGTCCAACCTATGGCGGTCTTATACTTCTTTAGCACATGTACTAACTCTTCCTCTTGCTTCTCAATAAGCGATGAAGACACAATAACCGGTAAAGTATCTTCTTCTCCAAGATAAACATACTTCAAGTGGCTAGAGAGCTCTTTTAGTTCTAACTTTGGGGCCTCTTCCACACTTGGCCGAAATTTGGTTGTGGCACTTGGCATTGACAAGAACGAGTTCTTTGTAAACATAAGGGCTGCATTGGTCCGGCAACCACTTTCCTCATGCTAGGCTCGGCAAGATCTTCATCTTCTACCTCAACTCGTGCTCCCTTCTTGTCAAAACCGACCCCTTGCTCGATCGTTAGTTGCTATGCGTCGAGTGAGGTCAACATAACTTGCTCGAACTCCTCCAAAACATTACACAATCGGCTCTCCTTAATATAAAAAATGGGGTACTCCATGGCATCGAAAACATTGAACTTTATCACTTCCCCATCGAACTCCATCGTCAAGTTGCCCTTGGCCACATCGATCTTCATCTTTGTCGTGCGCATGAATGGCCGGCCTAATAGCCATTGCGTGCTATTGACCGGCGAGTCTTCCATGTCTATAACATAGAAATCGGCGGGAAAAATAAAATGGTTCACTTGCACAAGCACATCCTTCACATAGCCCTCCGGATACTTGCTCGACCTATCCGCAAGTTGGATGATGACATTGTCCTTCTTGAGTGGCCCTATACTCAATGTTTGGTACACATTGAGTGGCATGACATTGATTGAAGCTCCCAAGTCCAACATAACATCACCGAAACGAGTATTGCCTATCACACAAGGCACATTGAAGCTTCCCAGATCTTTCATCTTTGGTGGCAACTTCCTTTGAATAATGGCCGACACCGTTTCACTCATTGTGACCACACGAGTCTCTCTTGTATGCCTTCTTGCCATACACAAATCTTTAAGAAACTTGGCATACTTAGGGACTTGTTTAATTCATTCCAACAAAGGGATGTTGACTTGCACTTTCCGGAAAATCTCCAACACTTCCTCGTTGGACTAATCCTTCTTTGATCTTGTGAAGCACGAAGGGAATGGAATGTTTGAGTTTGACACCCCTCCCTTTTACACTAGGCTCGGCTGCAACTCTTTCTTCGACGTGGCGGGATCATGCTTGAGCTCGTTCTTCCTTGATGCATCGGCAGCAGCCCTTCCGACAGCCCTCTCCCTCTCGACACCAGTAGGCTGCAGCGCATGCTGCTCGGCAGCAACCCTCTCAGCTGCGTGGCTTTCTTTCTCTGCAGTAGGCATGCTGCCTGTAATGGCAGGTCTGTCAGTAGCCTCTTCTTCCTCAATCACGTCTAGTGGCATGCTCGACTTCTTAGGGCTCCTCGGAGGTAACAACTCCCTTCCGTTTCGAGTTTTTATTACCTTAGCTTGCTCGTTCCTCGGATTAGGAATTGTATTGCTTGACAACTTGCCTTGCTCGGTAAATCTCCCCATGAAGTCCACGACTTGCACTACCAGATCGGAGAGAATAGCCGACGAAAAAAATTTCGTCTACTATGCCAAATTTTCGTCGGCTATTCCTTCTGCCGACGAAATTTTCGTCGGTTATAATTCGTTAGAAAAACGGCGTCGGTAATACCAATGGCCGACGAAAATAACGAAATCGTCGGCTATATTCGAGTATGGCCGACGATTTTACCGACGAAAATTCATTTTATTGACCAAACCTTGGTAAAATATCCGACGAAATTCGTCGGATATCTTCGAGTATGGCCGACGATATCGTAACCTATAGCCGACGAAATTCGTCGGCTATTTGTTCTGAAATATAGCCGACGATTTCATCTATTTCGTCGGTTATTTCGTCGGAATATATTAATATTTTAATAGGCATTTATTAGTTATAGCCGACGAAATAATGTAATTTTCGTCGGCTATAACGGTTATAGCCGACGAAAATTGGTAAAAATCGTCGGCTATAGTGCTTATAGCCGACGAAATAATGCCAATATCGTCGACTATTCTTACATTTGGGAAAAAAAAATTAAATTAATTTCTAAATTACCATTCCAAGCAACCTGCAAATCACAAAGACAATCCATGCATTTACACCAACAAGAAACACGTCTAAATGACTTATTATTTAATTTGTTCCAATATACATAAAATATAACCCTAATCATCACCTAAAGCACTAAAGTCCACCACGTCATCCCCAACATCCTGCTTTCCATCATGCTCGTCATCCTCGGGAGGTTGAGGTATTGGAGGTTCAACTAACGGCTGAAACGGGGGCGGGGGTTCAAAGGCTTGTTGTTGTGCCGCGAACATATCATACCACCAGTTTTGTTGGCCGGCGTAGTTGTGTTGCCGAATTCTCTCGCATTCAGCATGCCAACTGGCCATATCCAAATGATACTGCTGTATTCTGCGGTGTTGCTCCTGTGATCTCTGGGCCTCGACCTCCAATCTTGCGGCCAATTTCTGCACTTCCCCCCTCATCTGTTGGCTCTCCCCGCCTCCCTTCTTTTGACCTCCCTTAGTGGTCTTCAGGAGCCCTATTCCAGAACTTCCCAAACCCCGGCAGTAGTATTGGTTTGACCGGTCTGGGAAGGCTGCGTCGAACATCCTCGCTGCCATTTGGACATTCGATCGGTCTACCTGGCGCAGAGCTTCTTCCAGATCTGCCTTTGAAATGTTCGGTTGTGTCTCCTGAACTACTTGCTGGAACACCTCTTCTTCGGCCCGGTTCACCCTCTCCTAATTGAACGGGAAAAAAATAATAATTAATATTCTAACAAATATATAATTAAGTAAAATTAATAATTAAAATTTTAAAATCGTAATCAACGACTTACGAGCTGTTCTGTCGCTTGTGGATAAGCGATCTTGAACATCTCCACGTACGGGTTGCTATCAGGATGATCTCTAAGCGCCTCCTCCTGATATTGTGCAAATGGCCTAGAACCACCATGATGGGGGGTTGTGTTACGGCGGCGGTTCGCAGAGTTTATCCGAGACCGTTCCTTCAAACAAATAATAAAATATTAGAAAAATACATAAAAAAATATTAGTGTAATAATTATAAAATAATTAACCTAATAATTAAAATTTTAACAAAATAAACATTTATAGTTAAGTTTAGTACTTACCAGCATAAGTGGGTTGTTGAAGTCTACTGTCTTCAACCAACGCCACTCGTACTCCCTGAACATGAACTCTCTGGGAGTACCCATACGACCACGGTTGTCGTATTCGTTGAAGTGGGAACGGAGCTCGTTCTTCCACTCTTTGAACCTACGGAAAAAACAAAAGTGCATTAGAAATATTATTAATATCATAAAATATTTCAAATTATAAGATGAGGAATTCCCAACGTACCTCAAGTTCTGCATCGAGTCCGCCCAATCCTGCTTGTGTTCGGCAATCTCGAAGTATGCCTGAAAGATAATATTTTATTAGTTTTACAATTATAACAATACCGAAAATTATTAAATATTACGATAAATAAATTAAATTTTTTAAATTACTCACCGACGCGGCGTTGTTCACCTCCTTCTTGATCTCTTCGGGCACATCAGCCCACCGTGTCCACAACATAGGGACTCTGTCCCTAATCAGTGCCCCCACGCAACCCGTGTAGTCGCGGCGTTTTTTCTCCTGAACCTCCTGATTAGGAGGTTCGTTGATCTGGATCCTCCCCCGGAGCGCAACAGTTCTCCTGAGCGTGTCAAAACATATGACACCTCTCGTATTCCTCGTTGAACTGCTAGCGGCTGTCCCTATCACATAAACGACGATTGGTTAATAAAATTAAATATTAGTGCGTTAATTTTAATAAAACATTTAATTAATAAAATCAAATGTTACCTGAACTCGATGACCCGTCTGTCGACTTTCCTTTTCTCCTCGCCGAAATCAGGAGGTCAGGGTTCTCAAATGGCTGCTGATGGTATGCCTCCGCAACATTCACGTACTGAGGCATAGCAGGCCATATGGGCACACCACGAAAGTCGACCTCGGGTATCGCAGGAATGTTGTACGGGAGGTAGAGCTGATTTAGGAGAGTAGGCCCCTCAGTCGAGTCAGCAGCAGACGTCGTCGGACTCGTCATCGGCTCCCGATGAACCTCAGGCATACGGACCTGAGGAACGTCTGCAGCTATCTCGTCCTGAAATAGCTGCCTACTGAACCTCGGAGCATCTGGCCCGACAGGGGGACGTGAACTGCTCGACGGCTGCCCCGCCTGGAGAAGGGTCTGGTGCCGAGAACTCACACTCCTCCGCGGCTGGGATGAATCCACAGGCCTCTGCGGCTGGGATGAATCAACACTCCTCCGCGGCTGGGTGGTGGTCCTCTCAGGCTGGCTAAGGGTCCTGTCGGACTCTGCGGAACCGGCGGAACTTCCAGAACCCCTAGATCTGGAACGACGCCCTCCGAATAACTGTCTCAATGTATCGGCCATCTGCAGCTTAAGGCATTAATACATTAATTAATGTTAAATTATATTACATTAAATAACAAATTCTAATTAATATAATAATCAATAATACTAACATATTTCAAAACATACTAACAAATTAATATTTAAATTTTAACTAATTTTAAATAATACTAACCATTAACCTAAATATAACTATTTATATACAAATATAACTATATTTCATTATTAACATATATATAAATACAAATAACCATTTATATATTAACAAAAGTATATAAATGGTTATAATTAGACTACCAATTTATATATATAATTAATTTAACAATTTATATAACAATTTATATAACAATTTATATAATTAAAATTAAATATATAACAATTTATATACCTAAATTATAACAAATATATAACAATTTATATAATTAAAATTAAATATATAACAATTTATAAAATTAAACTAAATTGAAAAAAAAAAAATTTAACCGGATCGGAGGAGGAGGGGAAGGAGGTCGGACGAGGAGGGGAAGGCGGAGGGGAAGGAGGAGGAGGAGGAGGCCGGCTTGGAGGAGGATTTGAGGAAGGAGGAGGATCGGAGGAGGATCGGAGGAGGAGGAGGCCGGAATTAGAGGAGTGTGGCGCTGCCGATTTGAGGAGGAGGAGGAGCAGCGCGGCGGATTGGAGCAAGAGAGCGGCAGATTGGAGCAGCAGGAGGAGGAGGAGGAGGAGAGGGAAAAGTCGGCTAGGGTTCGAGAGTTTCTGATTTATAGCAGAAAGAATAGGCGACGATTAAAAAAGATTTCGTCGGCTAGTCTTCAAAATAGCCGACGAAATCTTTAAAATTGTCGGCTATTCTTTGAATGTCGTCGGCTATGCTTTAAACATCGTCGGCTATACTTTAGGAGATCAGCAGCCGTCTGATCTCCGCCATCCAACGGCGGACAATAAAAAGGCGCGGATCGCAAGAGTTTAGCCGACGAATTCAAATATTTCGTCGGCTATGCTTTGAAAAATCAGCAGCCGTTAGATCTGAGCCATCCAACGATGGACAATAAGCGGATCGCAAGCGTTTAGCCGACGACTTATAATTTTCGTCAGCTAAACTGTTGGTCAAACCTCTAAACGCTTTACAACGGAAATTAGTCTAGTTAGACGACGGTTTCTGGCCTGACCTTCAACAGATAATAGTTTCAAATGGATGAGACGCAACTAATCGTTTAAAAATTTTCCTCAAAATATTTACCGAACGTCAGGCTATCCATAGGAAAACGGAAGTAAAAAACAGTTAACCGCAACATTCGGCACACAGATTTTGTCGAAATCTTGTCATTTTTCAAACGTAGACGTATTTCATTATTTCGGTCATATCTTATTTGACGACATATTTGCATTTGAAGATTGTACGTATAGTAACTATTTGAAACTATACATTCACTTAAACACTTAGTAAACAAGTTAAGGAACATTAGTGCATATGTTCTGATTTTGAATCTAAAAGTTTATAAAATCTATTCCAACCGTCAGATATCACCGTTAAGATTAAATACATGTATGAAAAAAAATCTAACTACATCTGACAACGTTAAAGGCTCGATCGGGACGGTCAACCGGGTGAGTCAACCCTTTAAACGCTTAGAAATGGTAATTGGCCTGTCTAAATGACGTTTTTTGGCCTGACCTTCAACATATAATAGTTTCAAATCGATGAGACGCAACTAATCGTTTAAAAATTTTCCTCAAAATATTTACCAAACGTCAGGCTACCCATAGGAAAACGGAAGTAAAAAACAGTTAATCGCAACATTCGGCACACAGATTTTGTCGGAATCTTGTCATTTTTCAACCGTACACGTATTTCATTATTTCGGTCATATCTTATTTGACGACATATTTGCATTTGAAGGATGAAGCAATGGTTTGTCGATAGTGATAGAAAATGGAAGCTGGTCTTTTTTTGTTTTTGTTTTTTTTTTTATCATAGCCGACGAAATCAAACCTAGTACTCGTCGGCTATTCTTTTGTCGTTTTCTGTCTAAAATAAAATATGTATTTTTCAATATAGTTATGGCCGACGAAATAACGCATTTTTCGTCGGCTATTATCAGTATAGCCGACGAAATAATGCATTTTTCGTTGGCTATTCTATGAAAAAAAATAAAAAAACAGAAATTGAACATTAAAAATTGAACATTATATCCTGTTCATATATAACCAAAATTGAACATTAAAAAAACAGAAACCCAGCAGTCAACATATATAACCAAAATTTAACTAAATTTTATTTTTTTAAGGGGTTTGGAACCCAGCCTAGCTGGGAGGCTCATCCCAACGCCCGTTCATTAGAAATGAGTGGATTACAAATGAAAGGATTACATCATCTAAATTACTTAATCCGTCGGATTGTAATTGGAATCATCGGATGAGTCTTCTTCGGTTTCTGAATTGCTCGATATGGGTAATCTATGTCTTTCCTCACCACTAGAGTCCTCGTTAGTTTCTTCATTTGGATCAACATCAACAAGCAGTGACTCTTCACGTCGAATTCGCACCGGCGTGTCTAGGCGAATAAAAGAGGAGTCAGGAATACCGTTTGAGTTGGGCTCTTGATACGCGGTGCCACCTTCCTCGTTTTCTTCAGCCACTCCAAGTGTAGACGGGCCGCGGCGGCCCGGTAAATGTTGCGATGGTGGATAGTGTTGACTACTTTCCACGGGTCCCCCTTGGCGAGATCATCAAGATAAAACACTTGTTTCACCCATGTGGCTAAAACAAACGGGTCATCCTCATACCATGATGTACTAGTGTTCACAGAAGTTATGCCGTATTGATCGGTTTTCATGCTCTGCGGCTGTGTGTCAAACCATCTACACTTGAAAAGGTGCACTTTCATGCCTTCCCCATAATGCAGTTCCACAACTGAAGGGAGAACACCGTAATAGTCAACTCCATCATCCCCACCATGTGCCATAACCCCTGAATTTTGTGTTTTCAGTCTGACGTCTCTCTCTTCACATCGAAATAACATACCATTCACCTTGCACGTCGCATAAACTTTTGAATAAACCGGCTTCATCGCTAGCAGTCTGAGTTCGTGCGACCAATTTGAGTGATTATCATTTTTAATGAGGTCCATCTGCAACCATCAGAATCAACTATAAATATGAATAATTATACACAATAATATATAAATACGTATAGAATAATGTTAAAGTTACGTACCCAGCGGCCGAAATACTCTGCGAATGTCCGGTTGTGGTAATCGAGATCACCTCCTACTTGTTCACAGTTTAGATACATGTTCTTCCAAAACTGAACTTCTAAACAGTTAATTAGTACCCACCAATGTGCAATGGCTACCTCATAATCTTTCAACTTGTAGGAAACTGACATGTTTCCACCGAGTGCAACATCGTCGGAGAGTATGGAAAGATTGAACTGTGAAGGTATATCTTCCGGTATGCTTTCCTGTAACGCTCCTAAATACAGCTTCATGTAGGTGACGCACTCGTGCACAATATATGCTTCAGCTATACATCCTTCAGGTGCGGATCTGTTTTGGACAAAATCACCGTATTGTCCAAGTTGCCTATAAATGAAGTTTTTAAAGTGTTATGATAATACATTAATACTAAGTCACATATATTGATG
The DNA here is from genome assembly GCA_963682095.1 of Potentilla sterilis. Lineage (NCBI taxonomy): Eukaryota > Viridiplantae > Streptophyta > Magnoliopsida > Rosales > Rosaceae > Potentilla > Potentilla sterilis. The sequence goes on from OY821756.1 coordinate 25,013,140, forward strand.
AGGAAATTAACATAAGGTGTAAAATACGTACCTTTCCATCGGATACATCCAAGTGAAGTGCACAGGACCGGTAAGCAACAACTGCCGAGGAAGATGGATCATGAGGTGAGGCATGATGTCGAAAAAATTTGGAGGAAATATCATCTCAAATTTACACATGATATGAACGATATCTTGTTGCATTTCCCGGAGGTCAGATTTTCTCACTTCTCGTGTGCATACCTTCTGGAAAAATCTTGCCAACGCTACTAACGGCTCCACAACGTGACGGGGAAGGAACGGTCGAATGAAAACAGGGAAGAGACGTTGTAGCATGAATTTTCAACCCGTAAAGATTGTTGAATTGTCTGTTCACACACACTTGGCTATATTTCCAGCAAAGCCTGAAGGATACTTGGCCCGACTTATCCAATGGAAAATTTTTGATTTATGCTCAGGCTTGACGGTGTAAGAAGCTTGAGCCATTTTTCTCTTCCCTTATTTCAACCATAGTTGTTTTCTGATATTCATGTTTTGCAGATCAGTGCGAGCCTTAGGACCGTCTTTCGTCTTCCCCTCTAAGTTCAGCGTTGTGCCCACTACACTTTCAGAAACATTTTTTTCTATGTGCATAACGTCTAGGAAGTGACGAATCAGCAACTCACACCAGTACGGGAGTTCCCACAATATGCTTTTATGTGTCCAGAATTTGTACTCCTCAGGTCTTTCAGGTATTTCCGCTACAATATCGGGATGATTGCTGAGGGGCCCAAAATCGTACTCATTAAGCACTGCTAAAATTTCTTTTCCCGTCCATCTTCTAGGAGGACCACCGTGTTCTTCGGTTCCATCAAATGCGGCGGACTCGTAACGCCAGTGGTGATCCGCCGGAAGGAACATACGATGACCCATTCTGCATATCTTGTTGCAATGAGGGGTGCTCCCATAATCGCTGAGGCACTCTGGACAAGCCTTGTATCCCCTAACAACGCTGCCCGACAACATCCCATAAGCAGGAAAATCACTGATGGTACCAATAACTATGGCATGCATCTGGAACGTCTCCTCCTTGTACTTGTCAAAAGTGGGACGACCAACGTCCCACAATACCTTAAGCTCTTCAATCAATGGTCTCATATACACATCGATACATTTTCCTGGGTAACCAGGCCCCGGAATCAACAACATCAACATATTATATTCCTTCTTCATGCACATCCACGGAGGAAGGTTGTAAGGTACCAAAACCACCGGCCATATACTGTATGAAAGACTCATGGTGCCGAAAGGGTTGAACCCGTCGGTTGAGAGCCCGAGCCTGACGTTTCTGACATCTGACACAAAATGAGGAAACTCATTGTTTATATGCTTCCAAGCCGCTCCGTCAGAGATGTGTGTCATGATATCTGCGTCTCCCGCGTCCCGCTCACCGTGCCATCTCATAGCTTTTGCGGTGGTTTCTGACATGTACAACCGCTCAAGCCTATCTCTCAACGGAAAATACTGAAGCACTTTCACAGGTTTCCTATTGTCTACTCCCGTCAACTTATATCGGTCAGACTGACATATTGGACATGCGTCAAGGCTAGCAAGGTCATTCCCTTCTGCATCTTTACCCCAGAAGAGAACGCAGTCAAATGCGCATGCATGGATCTTAATGTAGGAAAGCCCTAGATCTTTGAGGATACTTCGGACCTTACGGTGATTGGTAGGATTACGATGACCCTCCTCCAACAACGAAGAAGTGTACTGTAGATATTCATCCACTTGCCTAATAGTCGATTTTGTCTCGACTTTAATCCTCATTACCTCCATCACACTTTGAAGAATTGTCTTCTCAGAACTTGAAGACGCAGGGGTCTGTTGCAATGCAATCAGTTTGTTGTACTTGTCAAAAGCAGCAGTGTTGACAACTTGTAGGAAGGGCAGCACCGGGTCATACATATATTGTTCCCCACGTACACCGCTTTCAAAAGGAAACAAGTCGTTGACGAATGCCATTGTTGGATCGTTGGATGTACTACTACTGCCCACCTCAAAAAACTGCCCATGATCATGCGATCCATCTAATGATGGCTCACCGTGATATATCCAACGTTTGTACTTCGGCCAAAACCCATTACTCTTTAGGTGCTCCCATACTGTCCTAATCGGAAATCGACACATATCACTGCGACACTTACATTTCTTGCACGGACAATAATGGTAATCATTCCCGTTTGTATTTTCCTCGACGAACTGCAAAAAATTCACAACTCCTGTAGTGTATGGTCGGTCATGCCTTGGAAGCGAAATCCAACTCTTATCCGGATCCATAGATAGCCTGAAAATAATATATATATATATATATATATATATAACTTTAATTAATAAAAAATTAATTAACACATATATATATATATAAATCCTTAATAATTAATTACATTATAATATATATTATTATCAACATCAACTCATAAATATATACCATTAACAACCATTATTTAAGTTACACTATATATCAACCATTATTTAAGTTAATTACACTATCAACAACTATTAATTAACATATATATATATATATATATATATATATATATATATATTTTAACACTAATTAAAATAACATCAAATTAAAACACATAATTAAACTAAAACTCAAAATCAACTCAACTAAAACTCAAAATCAACATATATACATACATTCTAACACTAAAACAACAACAAATTAAACAAAAAATCACTTAATAAATAAAAATCACTAAAACTCAAAATCAACTCAACTAAAACTCTAAATCAACATATATACATACATTCTAACACTAAAACAACAACAAAACAAAAAATCACTTACTAAATCAAAATCACTAAAACTCAAAATCAACTCAACTAAAACTCAAAATCGACATATATACACATATACGTACCTATATATAGCTCCACAATGTAAGAGAGGACGGATTTCAACAATACCCACAGATTTTTCATTCTTTCTCCCGTTTTTCCTTTTTTTTTTTTTTTGAAATAAGCAGCTGCTGCCCAGATCTGAAAATATATAGACTTATAGCAGACGAAAATGTCAACTTCGTCGGCCATACTTCCAAAAATTTTCGTCGGCTAATGTTTCGGAGAAAGGACGACGAAAGTACAAATCGTCGACTGAAATATGAATATAGCCGACGACTTTTTGAAAATACCAACGAAAAACCGGTTTCGTCGGCTATGGTTAAACTATGGCCGACGATTTTTTTTTTCACCGACGACAAATAAAATCGTCGGCTATTCCTTAGAATTACCGACGAAAATTTTAATTCGTCGACCGTTTTTTTTTTTCGTCGGGAAAACCCTTTTTTCTGGTAGTGTTGTCCCATTTGAGTCTTTAACTCACCTTTGTCTTTGGAGTGATTTTATTGCCCCGTAAGCAACGCTTGAGTAGCACTCGAAAGAGATTGGATCAAAGCATCGTAGTTAGGATTGCTCGATCCTCCTTGCATTTGGTTCAGTTGGAACGTGGCTTGGCTCAGCTGCCCTCCTTGGTTTGGCTGGAATTGTGGTCGAGGTACATAAGGAGCTCTCGGTTGAAACGGTGTAGTAGCCTCTGTTTGGGCCTAAATTAACATTTATTCGAGACTATGGGCCGAATCCCAAAGGGTCACCCATTAGTGGGTAATCCGATATATTTTAAGATCAGATTCCTTCTAGGAGTAGATTTGGAGTCCTTCTAGGAATCCGAATTGGAGGTGGTTTAAGGTAATACAATCCTATTCGATATCAGAATCTATTATGCTTGATACACAAGTATTTGGGATTTTGAGATCTCTATATAAAGAACTCTAGGACAACGTAGAAAGGGTTCAACCATCTAACAACAAGCTTTTGCCTCGCAAATCTTGCAAGCCTCTCCGGAGCAATCTCTCGCGAACCACCTTCCACCAACTGCAAACGACCATTCGTCCAACCTAGCCGCAAACCTACGCCCACCTACGTACACCTGCCGCTGTTGTCGAAAGTGCCTTGCGTTCGTGTCGAAGCATCGCTGAGACATATCGAGTCTAGTCGTCATGCCTTGTGACAAATCGAGTCGTTACTCCGGTAACAGTCTTTCCCAATCTGCCAAAGGTTGGACGAACATACTCCGCGGTCTTGATTTAAAGCTCTGCTTTGCATCCCAGGATCGAAGTAAGATTATCTCAATCTACAAAAGGTTGAGTAGAAAATCCTAGTAATCATTTACTTAGGTCTTGCTCGAGCCCTTTACGCCGGCCTGTCAACGCCCGCGTAACAGTCGCTTGATCGAAAAGTCAGGTAGAAGGGAGCAGACGAGTACGTTCGCCAGAGTCATCCGCTCGCCAAGGGTGATTCATCCGCCAGATGTCGTCCGCCACCGAGGTTGTACCTAACCCAAAGGTACTGGCACGCTCGCACCAGGACTGAAATCTACGTCCGCCACCCCCACGTGTTGACAGTTCGACAGGTGTCAAAACCGACGCGAACATTTTTGGCACGCCCAGTGGGACCAGTGTCAAGATTGCTGAAGCTAATATCTACAAACGATCGATGTAGTCGTGCAAGAAACCAGAACATCAGCTGTTGAAACAGCACAACTCAGCTGCATGTAGAGGTCTGTCGAAATCTCAGTTACAAGCCAAGTTTGGAGACGGCAGACCTGAGATTGAGGATCTGAATGAGGTTCTTGAGGGAGATAACCATGCTCCCGACAACTCAGAGGGTATCGCTGATCGCCAGGAGGTAGTCGATATCCCAAATACCGCGATAGCTCCATCAGTTTCTGAAACCAATGATGGAGATGGAATTCTCCAAACTCGGACACCATCTTCTGCGGAGATAGTAGAATCTTTTGGCCATGTAATATCTAAGTTTCGGGCCACTGATGTTATTCTATAGAAGATAGAGGCTACTCTGAAGGAGTTGAAGACTGAACAGATAGGGCATATGACAAACATTAATGCTTTGGCAAGGCAACAATAGGCGAATGCTGGACATATTACTTCTCTCACTAAAAGTCTTGATAGATTAGTGAGGGGGCATCAAGCTGAGTTCAGCGAGCAACTCCAACAACAGCAGGCGGAGTTCAGAGCACAGATGCTGCAACAGCAAGATCAGCTGGAAAAGACCAATGTCGCTGTCGAATGATTGGCGCAGATGGTGCAATTAGGGTTTGATGCTGAGATTTCTGAACAAAGAGAGCTAACTCCTCCAGTAAAGCCTGTGAGGACAATGGAGAAAGGTCCAGCTAAAGCAGCTAAGCCTCGTAATAAGGGGTTTGAAACTGCTGCTCCGCCAAGACAACAGAAGAAAGGTGGACGGATGATAGATCCACCATCCGACGAAGAAGGAGAAGATCAAGAGGGAGACGTAGAGGACTTTATAACTCGCAACGACATACAGAAGGTGTTTTTGGAACAATTAAGGATCATGCAAGGTTTGCCGGATCCTAGGATAACCTATACCAATCCATTAACACGAACTGTGAACCTAACGCCATGGCCCGCGAATTTTAAGCGTAAAAGGTTTACCCCTTTCTCGGGCGAATCTTCTGAGGATGCGAAGGTGGTTTCGTTCCTAAGTCAGACTATATGGCGGGCAAGAAGTATTGCAGTTTTCATAACATGAATAACCATTATACTAAGGACTGCGTCAAGCTCAAAGACCAGATCCAAACGTGGATCAATGAGGGAGTCATGGAGATGGAGACTGCTAAGGAACCTACTTGGACGGAGACTCGACCCTTTCCGGGGGTGAACATGATTACTCTGGTTCCCAACAAATGCCATGGACTGGAACCTCGTCAACAGGGTTCTAGATTCTAAACCTATACCTACAACGCGCACAAGGCGCAGGAGATTTGGCGACTCTTGATCCAGAAGGGAATGACTGCTCCTGAATACATGCCAGAGCAGCACCAAAGCATTGGGTTAGACAGATCCTATTGTTCTTTCCACCATTCAAATAATCATTGCACGTCTGCATGCATAGAATTGAAGGATCAAATCCAAGAATGGTTGAATGAGGGGATCCTGCAATTTGATAATAACACGGTGGCATCCATTCAACACTTTTGGGTGAATGCCATCGGCCACGATGGACCCAATAACGTCTCGCGAACAGACAAGCTAGTGAATCCACCAGTCAGGGAAGAGATGGTGACGGTGCCTAGGGCTCAATTATGCCTTAACTATAAGATAGATTGTCGTGTACCTCTTACACACGAAGAGCTAATGAAGGCTCTTCAGGAGGCGACATAGAAGGCTCTTGAGACGTCCAAACGGACCCACCCGTGGCCGGAGCGCTCTAGGTCTGGTGACCCCAAGCGGGCAAAATATCATCACCAGGAGAAAGCAGCTTATGCTACTCCAGCAAGGTCTCGGCACGACCCCGGACCTTCAGGAACCAAACCAGTAGTAGAGGCACCAACCCCTCCAACTAGGAATATCCAAAAGCGATACGGCAAGGCTAGAAGAACTTTAGACACTTTGAACTAGGGGAAGGTGACTCCTGATGAACTCTCCATGCCCGTGGAGCACATATGTGACGCCTATAAGCTTTACAAATCCAAAACTTATATAGACTCTTGTCGGGTACGGAAGGAGGAAAAATCACCACCTCTAAGAAGGAATGTCCATGAAAGGATTTCACATCCCACAGCAGCAGATGGTGCACCTCAGAGAGCTCCGCGGAGGAGATAGAAAAAACACCCCTCCGCTCAGCTGTTGAGATCCCACCAAAGCCCAAGTCTATCCATATAACCTCTGACAAAACAGATAAGGTAGATTCTGTCGTTCTGAAATGGCAGCCTAAGGGGATGACGACGGTTTCCACACCAACAACTACTAAGGTCTGTGAGATACAGTCAGATACTCAGGAATCTGCTCCGGTCCTTAGCAGGTCATCGGCTCAGCCGGTTCCGGTTCTCACTGGTCAGAAGTCTGTAAGTCAACAACGTGATCAGCCCTTTCCTCAGTTCGTAGCGCAGCAGTTGAAGACTGATTTTTCTGTGAAGCAAGCAGAAGCTGCTCTTATACCTTCACAACCTAGGGTGAATACGAACTTATCACAGGTAGATAGGGACATACCGGACGCGGACGACGAGATGCTGGAGGATGAAGAGGGTTATACGGACGATGATGAGCCAGTTCTAGACTGTAATATGGCTTTCATATTATCCTCTAGTTATGCTTTGTCTGTGCCGATCCTAACGGCGGACAAACCAGTATGTCTTATCCAAGCATCAGACAATGAAGATCTTCCCGCCAATGAGGATTTGTTTTCCTCACCAGGACACAATGACCATCATGTGGTCACTGATCTTCATAGCTCACACATGGTTTTTCCTAAGCCTACGTTTACAATGACTCAACATCTCAAACCTCTCTACGTTACAGCAGAGGTGGAGGGTGTCTAAGTGAACAGGATACTCATCGATACAGGCGCAGCGGTGAGTGTTATAACACTTAGTACTATGGAACGACTTCAGATTCCAAGAGAGAAGATCCAGGACTCTACTATAAAGGTTAGAGGGTTTGCTGGTGCTGTTGCTCAAACGGCTGGCTTCCTAGTGCTCAAGGTTAAACATGGACCCTTTAACGCTTGTCACGGAGACTACGGTCCCGTACACGATGATCTTGGGACGTGATTGGATCCACAAAACATACTCAGTACCATCTTCGCTACATCAGGAGATGCTCATGTGGGATCCAGCTTCTGATAAACCAGTTTTGATCAAGGCGGACGAGCGCCCTTTTTCTATAGCGACTTGCTCGCTGGAAGCTGATTATTATTACAGCTCTATGCGTCCTCTTGTGTTCGACAGGGTTGATAGTAGGGGACACCCGCTAGGGGTGACCTCTATTGATCTCACACGGTGGGGATTGACTCAAGCTCAGGCAGATTGTTCTCGGCCTGTCTCCATCGATTTTCAACCAGTCGTCAACATGATTGACGATTTCAAGGCTGAGGAGGCAGAAGCTGTGGCCTCTCTGCTACAGCGGCTGGCTGTGTTTAGAGCTGACCAGTTAGCCTCGGATACGGTCGCTCTAGTTGAGTGTATCGACGAAGACGACGTCATCACCACAGAAGAAGTGGAGACCATTCCGCCTGCACCGGCAGCCTTAGACGACACTCCGCCTACAGTCCGTGACCCAGTGGAGAAAATCAACCTTGGTACATCCGACGAACCTATGGAAGTCGGGATTAGTCAGTAGCTGGAGCCAGAACTGAGACAGCAGTTAATCAATTTGCTGTAAGAATTCAAGGATTGCTTTGCGGAAAAGTATCAGGATATGCCTGGATTGTCCAAGGATTTGGTCTGCCATCGTTTACCTATCAAGGAGGGAGCCAGGCCTATTAAGCAAGAGCAGAGGCGAATGAACGCCGAAACCGCTATAGTAGTCAAGAAGGAAGTTCAAAGCATGGTTGATGCAGAAATCATCCGGCCAGCCCAATATACACAGTGGCTGGCGAATGTGGTTCCTGTCAAGAAAAAGAACGGTAAAATTAGGGTCTGTGTCGATTAAAGAGACCTCAATGTTGCTTCACCAAAGGATATATACCCTATGCCTATTGCAGATCTTTTGGTGGATGCAGTCGCATGGCATGAGATGTTATCATTCATGGACGGCACCGCAGGATATCATCAGATACCAATTTACGAGCCGGACATTGACAAGACTACCTTCCGTTGCCCAGGCTTTGCCGGAGCCTTTGAATATCTTAGCATGCCATTTGGCTTGACCAATGCAGGGGCCACATATCAGCGTGCTATGAACCTGATCTTCCATGACATCCTCGGGGACATTTTGGAAGTTTACATCGACGACGTGGTGGTTAAGTCTCAATCCAGGTCAGACCATATTAGCTACCTACGTGATGTCTTTACACGAATAAGGAAGCACCAGCTCAAAATGAATCCAGCCAAGTGCATTTTCGGGGTTCGTGCTGGTGATTTCCTTGGTTTCGTGGTACATGAAAGGGGCATTGAAGTGGCGGGGGATAAAGCACATGTTGTTCTAGACGCCCCAGCACCTCGGAACAAGAAGGAACTTCAAAGTTTGCTGGGAAGAATCAATTTTCTCCGACGTTTTATATCTAACTCAGCTGGAGAGATTGCTCCTTTCTCTCCTTTATTGAAACTCAAGAAGGATGAACACTTTGTTTGGGGTCCTGAACATTAAGCGGCTTTCGATAAAATTAAGGAATATTTGGCCAGTCCGCCAGTATTATGACCGCCAAAACCGGGAATCCCACTCAAGTTATACATTTCTGCTTCTAACAGTTCTGTGGCTGGGCTATTGGCTCAGGATGAAACCACTACAGAGGGTAAGAAAGTCGAATATGCGGTTTCTTACCTCAGCAAGACCCTTTTGGACGCAGAAACAAGATACTTCCCTATCGAGCGGCTGTGTTTGGCATTATATTTTGCCGCGACCAAGCTCCGTCACTACATGCTTTCCTTTACCACCATTGTGGTAGCTCAAACGGACTTGGTCAAGTACATGCTTACTCGGCCTATCTTACGTGGTAGGATCGGCAAGTGGATCTTAGCTCTCTCTGAGTTTTCTTTACAGTATGCACCGCTGAAGGCGATGACGGGACAAGTAGTAACTGATTTCCTACTTCATCATCCTTTGGAAGAATCGGTTGAAGATCCTATCCCTTTCGTCAACATGATTGGAACGGTGCCTTGGATCCTTTACTTTGATGGTAGTAGTACAGACTCCTTGGCGGGTGCAGACATTTGCATCCAGAGTCCATCAGAGACCAGCCACTCTTATTCTTTCCAGCTAGAGTAGACGTGCACAAACAACCAGGCTGAATACGAGGCCCTCATCATTGGTCTGGAACTACTATTGGATATGGATGCCAGAAAAATCAAAGTGTATGGTGATTCTCTACTAATCATCAAGCAGCTTACAAGCGAATACAAGTGCTTGTCTTTTCACCTAATACATTACTGGAAACGAGCATCAGAGTTGTTAGATCAATTTGCTGACGTGGTGCTCGATTACGTCCCTCGTGAACAGAACTTTGCCGCCAATGAATTAGCACAGCTCGCCACGGGCATTACTCTTGCCAATGGCGTCAAGGAACGTATCCTGAAAGTAGAACGTAGGACGCTGCCATCTTTTGCTGCAAGAAGGGAACAACGAGGCGATTAGTTGGTTGCTACACTAGACATTATTGATACCGATTGGCGGCAACCAATCATTAAATACTTACAAGACCCTTCTGCCCCATCTGAAAGACGAATCAGGTACTTAGCTACTAATTATTTACTCAAAGGCGACGAGCTGCTTCTCCGGGGTGAGGAAGGCGTGGACCTCAGGTGTGTCTTTGGAGTAGAAGCCAAGAGGCTAATGCGTGAAGTTCATCTGGGTGTATGTGGTTCACATCAGAGTGGATCAAAGATGAGGTGGCTGATCCGCCGATATGGTTATTTTTGGTCATCTATCCTCAAAGACTGCATCAGCTTTGCCCAAGGTTGTATTGAGTGCCAGATTCATGCACTAGTTCAACGGATTCCTAATATTCCCATGCAGCCTATCATCAAACCTTGGCCCGCCAGGGGTTGGGCACTTGACTTTGTTGGGAAAATCCATCCAAATTCTTCCCTCCAACATAAATACCTGCTGATTGGCACAGACTTCTTCACCAAGTGGGTTGAAGCCATCCCTGTTCGAAACTGTGATGCGGCAACGGTCATCCGTTTCATATTTCAGAATATCATCTGCCGCTATGGAATTCCTGAGTGTATTGTAGCGGACAGGGGAGCAGCGTTTATAGCGGAGAGTACACAGACGTTCATTCAGGATTATGGCATCCAGTTTTTACACTCTTCCCCGTATTACGCTCAATCAAATGGCCAGGCTGAAGCTAGTAACAAGGTTATTATTTCTATCATCAAAAAGATGCTGGCGGATAATCCCAGAACTTGGCATATTGAGCTAGACAATACTTTGTGGGCGTATTGTACCTCTAAACGAACTCCTACAGGAACTACCCCCTACGCCTTGATGTTTGGCCATGATGCTGTTCTTCCTTTGGAGATCAATGTTCGATCTCTCCGGGTTCGTGAGCAGCATCAGTTAATTGGAGATGATTACATTCAGGCTATGTTCCAGGAGCATGAAGATCTCGATGAGCAGCGACTAGACGCTTTGCAGAACATAGTCCTGGAGAAGAAAAAGGTCGCCAGAGCTTATGACAAAAGAACCAAGGGTAAGTCCTATGGTGAGGGCGATCTGGTTTGGAAGGCTATGCTTCCCTTTGGTGAACGAGATACTGGACGTGGTAAATGGTCTCCCAAGTGGGAGGGCCCCTTTGTCATTGACCGGATTGTTGGCAAGGGTGCTTATCAACTTAGAAATTTGGAAGGTGACGTCCATCGAAACCCTATCAATGGGCGCCATCTCAAGAAGTACTTCCCTAGTGTTTGAGAATATGAAGAGCCGCTCTCTATGGTTGAGACCGGGGGACACACTACCAGATCGGACAGAATAGCCGACGAAAAAAATTTCGTCGACTATGCCAAATTTTCGTCGGCTATTCCTTCTGCCGACGAAATTTTCGTCGGCTATAATTCGTCGGAAAAATGCCGTCGGTAATACCAATGGCCGACGAAAATAACGAAATCGTCGGCTATATTCGAGTATGGCCGACGACTTTACCGACGAAAATTAATTTCGTCGACCAAATCTGGGCAAAATATCCGACGAAATTCGTCGGATATTTTCGAGTATGGCCGACGATATCGTAAACTATAGCCGACGAATTTCGTTGGCTATTTGTTATGAAATATAGCCGACGATTTCATCTATTTCGTCGGTTATTTCGTCAGAATATATTAATATTTTAATAGGCATTAATTAGTTATAGCCGACGAAATAATGTCATTTTCGTCGGCTATAGCCGTTATAGCCGACGAAATTTGGTAAAAATCGTCGGCTATAGCACTTATAGCCGACGAAATAATGCCAATATCGTCGGCTATTCTTACATTTGGGGGAAAAAAAATTAAATTAATTTCTAAATTACCATTCCAAGCAACCTGCAAATCACAAAGACAATTCATGCATTTGCACCAACAAGAAACACGTCTAAATAATTTATTATTTAATTTGTTCCAATATACATAAAATATAACCCTAATCATCACGTAAAGCACTAAAGTCCACCACGTCATCCCCAGCATCCTGCTCGTCATCATCGGGAGGTTGAGGCATTGGAGGTTCAACTAACGGCTGAAACGGGGGCGGGGGTTCAAGGGCTTGTTGTTGTGCCGCGAACATATCAGACCACCAGTTTTGTTGGGCGGCGTAGTTGTGTTGCCGAACTCTGTCGCATTCAGCATGCCAACTGGCCATATCCAAATGATACTGCTGTGTTCTGCGGCGTAGCTCCTGTGATCTCTGGGACTCGGCCGCCAATCTTGCGGCCAATCTCTGCACTTCCCCCCTCATCTGTTGGCTGTCCCCGCCTCCCTTCTTTTGACCTCCCTTAGTGGTCTTCAGGAGCCCTATTCCAGAACTTCCCAAACCCCGGCAGTAGTATTGGTTTGATCGGTCTGGGAAGGCTGCGTCGAACATCCTCGCTGCCGTTTGGACATTCGATCGGTCGACCTGGCGCAGGGCTTCTTCCAGATCTGCCTCTGAAATGTTCGGTTGTGTCTCCTGAACTACTTGTTGGAACACCTCTTCTTCGGCCCGGTTCAACCTCTCCTAATTGAACGGGAAAAAAAAAATTAATATTCTAACAAATATATAATTAAGTAAAATTAATAATTAAAATTTTAAAATCGTAATCAACGACTTACGAGCTGTTCTATCGCTTGTGGATAAGCGATCTTGAACGTCTCCACGTACGGGTTGCTATCAGGATGATCTCTAAGCGCCTCCTCCTGATATTGTGCAAACGGCCTAGAACCACCATGATGGGGGGTTGTGTTACGGCGGCGGTTCGCAGATTTTACCCGATGCCGTTGCTTCAAACAAATAATAAAATATTAGAAAAATGCATCAAAAAAATTTAGTGTAATAATTATAAAATAATTAAACTAATAATTAAAATTTTAACAAAATAAACATTTATAGTTAAGTTTAGTACTTACCTGCATAAGTGGGTTGTTGAAGTCTACTGTCTTCAACCAACGCCACTCGTACTCCCTGAACATGAACTCTCTGGGAGTACCCATACGACCACGGTTGTCGTATTGGTTAAAGTGGGAACGGATCTCGTTCTTCCACTCTTTGAACCTACGGAAAAAACAAAAGTGCATTAGAAATATTATTAATATCATAAAATATTTCAAATTATAAGATAAGGAATTCCCAACGTACCTCAACGACTGCATCGCGTCCGCCCAATGCTGCTTATGTTCTGCAATCTCGAAGTATGTCTGAAAGATAATATTTTATTAATTTTACAATTATAACAATACCGAAAATTATTAAATATTACGTAAAATAAATTAAATTTTTTAAATTACTCACCGACGCGGCGTTGTTCACCTCCCTCTTGATCTCTTCGGGCACATCAACCCACCGTGTCCACAACATAGGGACTCTGTCCCTAATCAGTGCCCCCACGCAACCCGTGTAGTCGCGGCGTTTTTTCCCCTGAACCTCCTAATCAGGAGGTTCGTTGATCCGGATCCTCCCACTGCTCTTATGTGTTCAGAATTTGTACTCCTCAGGCCTTTCAGGTATTTCCGCTACAATATCGGGATGATTGCTGAGGGGCCCAAAATCGTACTTATTAAGCATTGCTAAAATTTCTCTTCCCGTCCATCTTCTGGGGGGACCACCGTGTTCTTCGGTTCCATCAAATGCGGCGGACTCGTAACGCCAGTGGTGATCCGCCGGAAGGAACACACGATGACCCATTCTGCATATCTTGTTGCAATGAGGGGTGCTCCCATAGTCGCTGAGGCACTCTGGACAAGCCTTGTATCCCCTAACAACGCTGCCCGACAACATCTCATAAGCAGGAAAATCACTGATGGTACCAATAACCATGGCATGCATCTGGAACGTCTCCTCCTTGTACTTGTCAAAAGTGGGATGACCAACGTCCCACAATACCTTAAGCTCTTCAATCAATGGTCTCATATACACATCGAGACATTTTCCTGGGTAACCAGGCCCCGGAATCAACAACGTCAACATATTATATTCCTTCTTCATGCACATCCACAGAGGAAGGTTGTAAGGTACCAAAACCACCGGCCATATACTATATGAAAGACTCATGGTGTCGAAAGGGTTGAACCCGTCGGTTGAGAGCCCGAGCCTGACGTTTCTGACATCTGACGCAAAATGAGGAAACTCATTGTTTATATGCTTCCAAGCCGCTCCGTCAGAGATGTGTGTCATGATATCTGCGTCTCCCATGTCCCGCTCACCGTGCCATCTCATAGCTTTTGCGGTGGTTTCTGACATGTACAACCGCTCAAGCCTATCTCTCAACGGAAAATACCGAAGCACTTTCACAGGTTTCCTATTGTCTGCTCCCGTCAACTTATATCGGTCAGACTGACATATCGGACATGCGTCAAGGCTAGCAAGGTCATTCCCTTCTGCATCTTTACCCCATAAGAGAACGCAGTCAAATGCGCATGCATGGATCTTAATGTAGGAAAGCCCTAGATCTTTGAGGATACTTCGGACCTTACGGTGATTGGTAGGATTACGATGACCCTCCTCCAACAACGAAGAAGTGTACTGTAGATATTCATCCACTTGCCTGATAGTCGATTTTGTCTTGACTTTAATCCTCATTACCTCCATCACACTTTGAAGAACTATCTTCTCAGAACTTGAAGACACAGGGGTCTGTTGCAATGCAATTAGTTTGTTGTACTTGTTAAAGGCAACAGTGTTGACAACTTGTGGGAAGGGCAGCACCGCGTCATGCATATATTGTTCCCCACGTACATGGCTTTCAAAAGGAAACACGTCGTTGACGAATGCCATTGTTGGATCGTTGGATGTACTACTACTGCCCGCCTCAAAAAACTGCCCATGATCATGCGATCCATCTAATGATGGCTCACTGTGATATATCCAACGTTTGTACTTCGATCAAAACCCATTATTCTTTAGGTGCTCCCATACTGTCCTAATCGGAAATCGACACATATCACTGCGACACTTACATTTCTTGCACGGGCAATAATGGTAATCATTCCCGTTTGCATTTTCCTCGACGAACTGCAAAAAATTCACAACTCCTGTAGTGTATCGTCGGTCATGCCTTGGAAGCGAAATCCAACTCTTATCCAGATCCATATATAGCCTGATAATAATATATATGTATAACTTTAATTAATAAGAAATTAATTAACACATACATATATATATATATAAATCCTTAATAATTAATTACATTACAATATATATTATTATCAACATCAATTCATATATATATACCATTAATTAACAACCATTATTTAAGTTACACTATATATCAACCATTATTTAAGTTAATTAATTACACTATATATCAACAACTATTAATTAACATATATATATATATATATATTTTAACACTAATTAAAATACCATCAAATTAAAACACATAATTAAACTAAAACTCAAAATCAACTCAACTAAAACTCAAAATCAACATATATACATACATTCTAACACTAATTAAAACAACAACAAATTAAACAAAAAATCACTTAATAAATCAAAATCACTAAAACTCAAAATCAACACATATACATACATTCTAACACTAAAACAACAACAAAACAAAAAATCACTTACTAAATCTAAATCACTAAAACTCAAAATCAACTCAACTAAAACTCAAAATCAACATATATACACATGTACGTACCTATATATAGCTCCACAATGTAAGAGAGGACGGATTTCAACAATACCCACAGATTTTTCACTCTTTCTCCCGTTTTTCCCCTTTTTT
This sequence comes from Potentilla sterilis, assembly GCA_963682095.1. Lineage (NCBI taxonomy): Eukaryota > Viridiplantae > Streptophyta > Magnoliopsida > Rosales > Rosaceae > Potentilla > Potentilla sterilis. Next base: position 25,029,043 of record OY821756.1, read on the forward strand.
TTTAAATGAGCAGCTGCTGCCCAGATCTGAAAATATATAGACTTATAGCCGACGAAAATGTCAACTTCGTTGGCCATACTTCCAAAAATTTTCGTCGGCTAAAGTTTCGGAGAAAGGCCGACGAAAATACAAATCGTCAACTGAAATATGAATATAGCCGACGGTTTTTTGAAAATACCAACGAAAAAACGGTTTCGTCGGCTATGGTTAAACTATGGCCGACGAAAAAGAAAATCGTCGGCTATTCCTTACAATTACCGACGAAAATTTTAATTCGTCGGCCGTTTTTTTTTTTTCGTCGGGAAAACCCTTTTTTCTAGTAGTGGCAAGCTTCGGCCTAAGGCCTCCTACCAACACAATAATGCTCTATCTTAGTTCCCTTGGGTTTGGCAGCGTACCTTGCCTCAGCCTAAGGATACTAGGGGGGCAATACAAGGGATGCTCCTCATAGAAGACCCGACGGTTGAGGATAGAAGACTTGGCGGTTGAGTCCGCCAGCGATAAATACCTGGCGGTTGAGTCCGCCAGCGATAAATAGAATGTAGAAGATGAATCTGCTTGAGTTTCATTAGTCTTTTTCGTTTTCTTTTGTTATGAATCTGTTCGAGGTTCATTTACTTAGTCTGATTGAGAATCAATGTTTATGGTTCTCAACAATTTATGGTTATAATAAATACATTCAACACGGAAAACAACAATGTTTCTGTTTTTCGGCAAGATCAATTGAAGGGTTTATTTACATTTCAAGAATGACTTTGCGGTCAAGAGCTTTACAAATACAGAATTTCCTATAAGCCTATACTTCTAAATTTCTTGAACGAAATTTACCCATGGAGGTGTCTCAAATTCCCTCCGACCATCTGTCCAGAGTGTCTTCTATCTCACCGACCCGTAGGTTGCTTCAGCCGTTGGAAGCAATTAGGCTCACTGAGGAGGAAGCGGTAGCATGAACGGTTCGCAGAAGACCAGAAGAAAAGAAATTTACACCCGCCGTTCATAAACAACTTGTAGATACTGTTTTTCGCTCCTAAACTCTACCAGGATGGTGCCTAAGCCACTATCCGCTATTATACCCAGGGACAACGTGGAAGAAGTTCGTTCTTTTGGGATTCTATCCAGGATCCACGTTATCCAAACGGGCATAATACCAGATTATGCGACTTAGACGATATCTAATACCAGATTATACAACTTAAGGTGTTTGAACAAACATCTCTGTATAATCTGGGGGAAAGGATTCAGGAAGCCATAGTGGCTTGGTGGAGAATCTAGAGAATGGAATAGACATGCTGAATTCAAAAGGCAATGAAAGATATGTTCTCGTTGCATACTAAAGGTTTCATTATATAGCGAATGACGAGTGAAATCCAACGGCTGGGATGAATTAGGGTTTCCCACCATCGGTCAAATCAGAGTTATGAAGGTTTTTATGGTCCTCAACCGTTTGGTGGTACGGAGGATCACGAGGTTTGAATTTCAAACTGACCACATCTTGGAAGTTGACAGTTGCAGATAGGGATCATTAAATGCTACATTGCTGGACCGGATAAGTCTGGGCTTTGTATCAGGGTTGAATTTTTTGATACTAATCCAATATTATATGAAGGATAAATATTACATAAGGGCCCAACTCACTCGGGGGGCATGGCCTGGAGTTCAAACAACTCAAATGCTAACTTTCCTATCCTAGCCTTCAGATACTCGATTTCACCCAGGAGTTTCACTTCCTCTGCTTGGCTTTCTTCTGTCTTGGCCCGAAGCTTCATCAAGTGAGCCCTTTTCTCGTGGGCTGTGTCAAGTCGAGCATTTTGTCTCTCCCGCACCATTGCTATTTTCCGATCGAGAAGCTCTTTTTCTCGCTCCAGGCGTTTGATTTCCTCCTCGTCTTCTTGTTCGACAGCAAGCACAAGGGAGAAGTAGGATTCCATGGCCTTAGACAGGACTAAAGTCTTCTTGTTGGTTTTGGTTTTTTGTTTTGGAGCCTCACCCGTCTTGTTTTGGAGGGTTTCAAGGAGCTCGGGGAAGGTGGTCAGAATCTCTTTTACCCTGGCTTGAGCTGTGGCGGGCAGACGGTGAACTTGATTCTCCAGGGTCTGCAGTGCGCCTTGGATCCTCTCACGAACCTTCTCATCCGTGAGATTTTCCTGGTATACTTGGCTTATGAAGCTCCAGGCTTCCTTGAGTTCAGCTTTGTCCCTCTTTGGGGTTGGCAGCTGCATTAGAGGATCGTCACTAAGCTGAGGGATGGATTTGGAGCCGGAGGTGGCGGTGGCGGTTTGTGGGTAGTTTGACGCGGATGGACCCTTGCTTGGGATTTTGGGCTGAGGACGAAATGGGACCAAGCTCCGTTCGCCAATATTCTCAGCAGTCCTAGACTGGATAGGAGTCTCTACCACCTGAAAAGAACATGAGTGTGATGAGAATTAATACTTAAACAATCTAAACCTAAAATGAATAAAGGTTGTTAGAAGGGTACCTCTGGTTCAGGAGGGGTATCCGCCGGGATTTCTACCCATGGAGTTACTGCCTTTCGCAGGTTCGCCCAGGGAAGAAGCTGGTGGCACTTCTGGGTAGGATCCGGCCTCTATGACGACGTCTGCGTTTGACTGCAGGAACTCTTCAATGGTCACCCCTGGTACTTCTGGTTCTTGGTCTGACTCCAGAAGAATCACCCTCGGCGTTTCTTTCACGATCGCCAGTGTTGTCGGGACTCGGGCGGATGATGTCTCTCCCACGGTTTCCTCTGCGGAGGGGGCCGGAGTGGTCAAAGGATTAGTCTGGGCTGGAGTTGGAGCATTGATCAAGGGAGTGCAGGTGGTACCTATATCAGGAGAAAACCAGTTTAGGGGAGTCGCATCTATAGGAGGTTTCCTCCAGCATCGATCAATAAAACTTTCAAGTTTTCGCCAGGCGGCTTGGATTTCGTCCCAGGTCTCTGGAATTCTATGTCCAGATTCAGAACCACTTGGTGGTGAACTAATTGAGGCGGAAGACTCACCTGAGGAAATCTCAATTGGTCTGGGTGCAGTGGGAGCAGTGCTGGGAGCTGGTTTTTTACTTCGTCTGAGAGCTAGCCCCTGGGGAAGAAAGTTCGCCAACTACATCAGACTTATAAGTTGGTCTAAAGGAAAATATCAGTTAAGGATTGGCGGATAATGGCGGATTAATGTAAACACTTACTGACACGTTGTCTTCCTCATCTTCTTCCTCTTCAATCGCTGGGGGAGGAGGCTTCACTTTCTTCTGACTTTGAGCCGCCGCAGGGGGAGTTTGAGGAGCCTTCCTTTTCTTCATGGCAGGAAGGGATTTCTTGGAGACCTGTGGCACGAAAAATCAGTTAGTGGTTTTTCTAGATACAACATAACCAAGGTGAATAGTAGCTTAGCGAATGTTTACCTGTACAATATCAGCTTCAGGCTCAGGGTACAAAGGACCCCCATCGAGTACCTTGGCGTCCTCAGAGGTGAAAAACTTCCGGTGGCTCCGAAATAAGGACATGAACCAATGCATAGACTCTTTCTTGAAAAAGTGGCCTCGGAGTTTTTCCCACCAAATTTGATATTCGCCTGAGGCAATGCCGGAAATTGTCAACTCTTGGCATTCCTCTAGCGAGGGAAAGATTGCAGGACGCAGGGTAGAAGTTGAAGGAGCATCTTCATCCGCCGGATTGTCCTTGCTTGGCCGCCAGGCGGAGGATAAGGGAGAAGCTGGGTAAGTCAGAATTGGCGGGCGAATAGATGGGGTGCATAGACTTCGACGCCTTGTCCACCTTTGTCTGAAGAGAAGAGGGGGAGGTCCGCCATGGATATGCATTGCAAAAATAATTTTTGCCCCTCCTCGCATTGATCGACGGACGGCAGAAAGCCAGTCCTCAGAGATGAAGGGTGCTGCCGGCTTAGGAGCATCTGGGCCTCCGAGTAGAAGCCTAGCGCATCCGTCTGGTAGATGATATCAAAGCAAGGCGCGTAGCCTTGACCATAGCGAGGCGGCTGGCCAGCGTAGGCTGCTCCCACAATCATCTCGTCCCCTAGCTCCTTTGGCTCCGAAGCCAATCCGGGGAAGTACATATTAGCCCATATCTCCAGAATCCACAGTGGCCCAGGGACTTTGCAGGTCAAGGGATTCATCGAAAGGGTATGGAGTCCCCTGTAGAGGTGGGCCAAGACTATTGGGGCAAGGCTGATTTCGTTGCGGGCATAGAGGATTTCCGCCATTCGTTTGTAGGTCTTGGTCATCTTGGAGGCGGATGGGCAGAATACGAACTTGTTTAGCCAAAAGTCGAGGAAGGCGATTCCTCCGATATCATCCGTCATCGGGCTAAACTCATCAATCCATGTCTGATAGCTCATATTGTGGAGAGCAGGCAGAGGGGTGGATGGCACATCGCTCTGCGGGTAGTCATCTTGATCAAAGGGTTTTCTGCCCATAGGGTATCCTAGCCCGGCGTATAGGTCTAGAAGGGTGACGCTATTCCAGAAACATGCCAGGAACATAAACATGCAGCGATTTCCTCCCTTTGGATTGAGGATGAAGCAAAGGTCGAGGACCTCTTCAATCCCGGCATACCGCCACCTTCGGGCGTCTATCTTTTGCCTCTTGACATACCAATCCACCATGGTCCGAGTTGGTAGAGGCCAGCAGCCAGGGGTGATGGGAACCTCAAAATGGTTCATGGATTTCCATTCTCCATAGTTGATGCTATGTCCGCAGAACGCCACCGGTGGTGGACGACACTGGTCCACAATGGAGGATAAGGCTTGGGTGTTGCACTCTTGTTGCTTGGGACCTAGCCCGGCACGGCCGTAGTCATCAGGTGGGGTAAGGGAGGTCTGAAATGGGCTTCCGATTTCGAGGACGGAATCAATGATTCTTTTGTTTCCACGAAGAGCTTCTGGGTAGTAAATTTCTGAGGCCATGGTTGAGAGGTGAAGAAAAGTTTGAAATTTCGAGATGGAATAGGTGTTTCTTGATTAGGGCTTTATAGAATCTGAAAAGAGGTTCTGTGAATTTCTGAGGCGGTGTGTTTGGAAACGATTTAGGGTTTCGTGAACAGTCTTCTGAGCTCGAATTGGTAAAGTTGCATTGGTTAGAGGGAACGACGCATTCTTTCAGGTTTTTAAATGGGTCCGGATTGGGCTTTCTCAACCTTCTTCAATTTCAATGGGCTTTTAATTTCGAAGGGTGGGGGGCAATGTTTGGGCCTAAATTAACATTTATTCGAGACTATGGGCCGAAGCCCAAAGGGTCACCCATTAGTGGGTAATCCGATTTATTTTAAGATCAGATTCCTTCTAGGAGTAGATTTGGAGTCCTTCTAGGAATCCGAATTGGAGGTGGTTTAAGGTAATACAATCCTATTCGATATCAGAATCCATTATACTTGATACACAAGTATTTGGGGTTTTGAGATCTCTATATAAAGAACTCTAGGACAACGTAGAAAGGGTTCACAACCATCTAACAACAAGCTTTTGCCTCGCAAATCTTGCAAGCCTCTCCGGAGCAATCTCTCGCGAACCGCCTTCCACCAACTGCAAACGACCACTCTTCCAACCTAGCCGCAAACCTACGTCCACCATCGGTCGCCGTACACCTGCCGCTGTTGTCGAAAGTGCCTTGCGTTCGTGTCGAAGCATCGCTGAGACATATCGAGTCTAGTCGTCACGCCTTGTGACAAGTCGAGTCGTTACCCCGGTAACAGTCTTTCCCAATCAGCCAAAGGTTGGACGAACATACTCCGCGGTCTTGATTTAAGGCTCTGCTTTGCATCCCAGGGTCGAAGTAAGATTATCTCAATCTACAAAAGGTTGAGTAGAAAATCCTAGTAATCATTTACTTAGGTCTTGTTCGAGCCCTTTACGAGTACGTTCTCGCCAAGGGTGATTCATCCGCCAGACGTCGTCCGCCACCAAGGTTGTACCTAACCCAAAGGTACTGGCACGCTCGCACCAGGACTGAAATCTACGTCTGCCACCCCCACGTGTTGACAGTTCGACAGGTGTCAAAACCGACGCGAATAGCCTCTTGGCTCAGCTGCATTGGTGCTCTAAGCACGTTGTCATTATTCGCCCATCGAAAGTTCGGATGATCGTTGAACCTTGGATTGAAGTTGCCATACCTTTGCCCTTAAAACCTATGGCGTTACACTCCTCTACTCCCTCACTCGATGCAAGTTGAGGGCATAGCTCGGTTTCATGGTTCTCGGTGCACACGCTACAAACAATGGCACGCTTTCCCTTCATCATGCTACTCACCAAGTCGGCAAGCTTGTCAATTTTCTCTTCCAATTTTGAGCTTTAGGACGTCTCATGCACTTTCTCGCTCCTCAAGGCATTGTCTCTTGCCATGCCAAATTGTTGATTGTTCAAGGCTCGAGCCTCCAACAAATTCTTTGCCGGTGCGGCATCTAACTCCAAGAAACTACCTCCCGCGGCCGAATCAAGAAACTCTCTCTCCATTAAGCGCAACCCCTCATAGAAATATTGCAATAAGAGTCCATCGCTAATACCATGCGATGGCACAAAGAGACGAGGGATTTGAACCTCTTGTAGTAGTTGAAAAAAGTCTCATCTCTGGCTTGCTTTACACTTGTAATTTGCTTCCTCAAATCCGTGATAAGTGAAGCAGGAAAGTACTTGAGTAAGAACTTATCCACCATAGTATTCCATGAGTTGATTCGACCACTAGGCACCTCAAGCAACCACTCATTTGCTTGATATTCCAATGGGAACGGAAAATTCTTCATCTTGAAGTCTTGCAAGTTGGTCCATCTTGGACACATGCTCTCGGTGGTGAAGTTAAACCATTGCAAGTGCTTCTTAGGATCCTCACTTGGCAATCCATAGAACGATTTCAACTTGTGGAGGAATCCACTCCTTAATTCTATCTCTCCGGTCTTGTCGGCTTCTAAAGGAGGAAAAGTGATATTAGAGGTTGCGGCTCCTCCTCCTCCGGTGACATGACCGTTTTGAGCTCTAATCGAAGGCATGACGATTGGTGGCTCAACAATTGGCTCGACAAAAGCTTCAAATTCGGGCCCTTGAAGATCACACGACGATGAGATAATCGATGGAGAGCTCGGCACACTTGCTGCAGAGCTAGGTGACGATGGTGATGATGATACCGAGCTAGAAGATGGCTCAGATGGTGGTAATGGTGCGATGATAGCGATGGCGAGCTCTTGGTTCAAACGTTGCAAACGACCTTGATGATCTCGTGTCCAAAGCCTAGATTTGGACATGCACTATTCTGAAATTTGCAACATTTAAACAAGTTAGAACATCAAAAAGAAATAAAAATCAAGAATATACATCATTACAAGCCACGACATTGGCGATTACAAACAACTTTCAAACAATGGCACACATACAATTGGAATCGGCAAAGAAGAACACACACACAACATTATAGAGCAAAAGCAACGAAAATTTCATGTTCATGTAATTTCTAAGTCTAATTGCTTTTAAGATTTGTTCTAACTCTCAAGGTACGTGGAGCAGAGGAGATAACAGTGCAATGGACTGATGCAGCCCCCGGTAGTATCATGCTTTATCCGATATACCTCAAGAGTTTGAACCACACAAACCGTTTTCTTTTAAGTATAGAAAGCCACTCATGCCAAACCTATCAAAGCTTTGAGGCTCGGTGAACATACGGCCGAGGTGCTATCGTCTAAGCATAATCGTTCCGTGGTTTCAGAAGGCTAGCATGTATCATCTGAAATTAGCTCAAGGCAAGACTCATTTATTAGTTCCACGGAGGACAAGTCTCTTACCGATCCCTTCACCGAGAAGAATGATCAGTCTGTGGGCCTCTGAGATGTAGTTTTATTAACCTTGATGCTAAGTCGGGACAACACATGCTAATAGGCGAACCTTTTGCCCCTTACTCAGTTAAGAACAATTGTGTCGACAGTACCACAAGTGTCAATAAAAGCCACCCCCAATCTCATGAAATCTCGAAAGGTAGCATGAAGGGTTAAGGTTAATATTAACAAAAGTAACCTTCCCTACTTCCTCTTCCCCTCAAAACTCAAACAAATCCAACACAAATAATTCTCTACACTTCCTACCAATTCTCTACACAAATAAGGGTTATTACAAGCATATATTCTTTATACATCACACAACTTTCGAAATTTAAACTCTACATGCTGAAACATATTTCTACTTTACAAATCCCAAATAAATCGAAAATTATACAACTTTAAACTATACACGAAAAATTTCCAACAACTTTATATACAACACATGCACATAAATCTAGCTTTTATAATCCCCGGCAACGGCGCCAAAAATTGATCGATCGCCAAAGCGACTAAAACAATGATAAACCCTACAAAAAGATCGTTAGTAGTATAAGCAAGTACAGATCGTTCTAGCTGGGGACTAAGGGTACCCGAAATATGGGAATGTTAAACAAAAATATACAAATATATACACAAAATCGTCACACTTTGGGGAGAGAATAGGTTCGGCAGCAAGGCTGCCCTAAAGTCTAAGATACGAAAATAAATCCTATTCTAATATATACAAGCGATCATCATCTTTCACACAAAGCATTTAGCACATAAGACTCTTTAACATATAGACTCGCATGCAAGAAAGTAAGGAACAAGTATCAACATGTTAGATTCAATTTTAGTTCCAACCATAACCTAGTTGTAAGACTTCTCAAGTTTTAAGACCGAACTTTTGGTTATGGGCCATAAAATTATGTTAATACTTTTGAGACTTAACAATTGTGCGCAATAGTCTAAATTGAAGACAAGCAAAACAAGTAAGGTCGTCAATCTTCTTATTTTAACATACAAGTATCTAAAGTATTAAACCCTAAGTGAGCAACACAAATCAAAGCGACCTTTTAAGTTTGGCAAAGTTCGTTATTACTCTAGCCGAGTAAACCTAGCACCTAGATCAATGTTCAAGACAACACTACGTACCGATTTTCATGCCCAATCCTTAGATACTAACCAATTTTAAACCTAAACATGCAAGACACCTACTGTCCTAATTATCTATACACATGAAATCCATAAATTAAAATTGTAAAACTATTTTATATAAACTTCAAACCGAATTCATAAAAGAGTTTAACAAAAACAAAGAATTGAAACAAGTTCTTACAAACTACACAAACATGAACAAATACATAAGCCATAGAGAGAGTGGATCACACTTTAGAAACCTTGAAGACTTCCAAATCGTGGTGGAGAGGACTGCTCAGCTGCACGGCAGAAAAACAAAGTGAATGGAATCGGAATTTGGGTGATGGTGGTGATGGTTTCGGCTATATGTTTGGTGTTTGTTGTTTGTGAGACTTGGTAGACTTTTTAGCTATTACTTGTGCTTGAGATGAGATGATTTTTCTGTAGGAATTTGGCCTCTATATATAGGGGAAAATTGGCAGAAACCCTAGGGATAAACCGATCACAACAAGGAATGCAAAACCTAAACCGAGTTGGTTTAGGAAACTTGCCGGCCAAGACTTCTTCTTTCCTTCCGTGCATTTTCTACTTGGACCGGCTGCAACTCATCATGGACTCCTTGAGTGGATTGGCAGCCATTTATTTGATAGACTTAAAGGCCCAAAAACTGGTCATAGCCTTCCCTAGTTGCACCCGGATGCATGTTTTCCTTCTTCCTCTAGGTTTCCTTGCTGCACATTGCTTGGTCTTTCCTTGTAGCAGCCGACCTTGACTTGGTCTCCTCACACTTTCCTATCTTCCTAGCAGCTCTAGGAATGGTTGCATCCGCTCGCAGCCACTTGGAAAGGCAAAAAGACTTGGAAGTCCCTTGGAAGCTCTCTCTCGGCAGAGGCTCTGTTTCTCGGTTGCAGGGTAGCGTACGCGCCCGCGTGCTTGGCTAGCTGGCGCTGACGTGCATGCTGGAGCCTAGAAGGCTGGCGCGCATGCGCAGTGTCTTCTTGTTGGACTCTTGGATACGTGCGCAGATACATGGCATTTTGGCGAGGCTCTTGTGCAGCAGCGGTAAGCAAGGCAGCATCGCGGAAAGCTACATGTGCGCTGGACGTGTGCTGGGGTAGGTGCCCGTATCGGATACGAGATGCATGTATCCGACACGGAGCGTCATAGGTCAGAACCTCACTGGACACGTGTCGGATACGCCATTGGATACGCCATATTTGATCTTGGATACTAGTCGGACACGCCATGCTCGTGTCGAATACGTCTCGGCAGCATGGTGTCCTTGTCTGCGCACACTGCGCTGCAGCGCGGCTGCAAGTTGGCATCCAGAGATTTGCAGCCTATCAGCAGGGACTAAGCTGAAATTTCCATTCTTCTCGGCAGATTTGACCTTCGCGTATTCAAACGAGCATAACTTTCTCCAGAAAATAGCTATTGATGCGATTCCAATTTCTATGGAAACTAGACTCAGAGATCTTTTCAGGCATATATGGCACGTCATCTAGTTTTGAATGAGCTATTCTGGGGAAAATCGGGATGTTAAGTGATGTGCCAAGGAAATTCCTAGAACCTACTGTATCCGAATTTGCGTGGCAATTTTCGGCATATTCTTTAGCTCTAATCACTCGAACTCTTTTCATTGTTTGATCATATATGTGTGTACTACTCATAAAAGAAGAAAAAAATCGATCAAAAGCAAAATGGAAGTTTTACAGAATCAACGAAACATTTAATGACTTGGATTTTCAACACTTTTAAGCACATTTTTCCAGCTTTTATTTTTCTGTAAATTTCCAGCTTTTAAGCACATTTTTGCCAAACTCTACCAAATATTCACTAATCTATATTATGACTCGATCTTAGATAAATAAGGGCTAAATAAAGCATGAACGAGGGTATAAACATATTAATATCGTAGCACTTTGTGCTCCTATCAGAACAGCACAAACCCATAAAACCCAAAACAGAATCACTCCATAAATTGATCGAATCGAAATTCACCAGAGTGATGTGGACAATAAGAGGAAGTATTCTCATAGCACAAACAGACAGGATGATGAGTCGCCAAAGCGAGCATCAAGCAATAATAACCCTACAATCGTTAGTAGTATAGACATAAGTAGGGATCGTTCTAAGTCGGAGATTAAGGGTACCTGAAACATGAGATTGTTAGACAATTATACACAAAAATATCACACAAAATCGTCACAATGGGGAATGATATGGGATCGACAGCTTTTCTGCCCCTCTAAAACTAGGGTACGAAATTAAATTGCTGAAAATAAATCCCAAGTCTAATATTTACAAGTTTGGTCGACATCTTTCACACAAAGCACTCCACACTAGACTCTTTAACAAATAAGACTCGCACACAAGAAGGTAAGAGACAAGTATCAACATGTTTAAATTCAAAATTAGTTCCGACTACAACTTAGTTGTACGACTTCTCAAGTTCTTAAGGTCGACCTTCCGAGTATGGACCCTAGAATATATGTTAATCCTTTTGAGACTTAACAATTGATCACAATAGTCTACATCAGAGACATGCAAAACAAGTAAGGTTGTCAATCATCTTATTTTAAACATGCAAGTATCTAAAGTATTAAACCCTAAGTGAGCAACACAAATCAGAGCGACCTTTTGAGTATGGCAACGTTCGTAATTACTCTAGCCGATTAAACGTAGTACCTAGATCAATGGTCAAGACAACACTAAGTACCGATTTTCATGCCCATTCCTTAGATACTAACCAATTTCGAACCTAAACATGCATCTATACCACTGCCCTAATTATCTAAGTGTACAAATCTTACAAGTTTTTATATTACGAATTAGCATGCAAAGACTCAAAGAAAACGTAGCTTAAGCCTAGACCTAAGCAACGAATCAAACAAATATTCAACATGCAAATTATAAAACCAAAATCCAAATTGATTCATACATAGACATATAAACCAAAACCAAAAATACAAAAGAGTTTCATAGACAAAACTATTCATAGCTACAAAAACTTTACTAAACCAAAAGAGGGGAGTGGATCACACTTTTGTAGACACCTTGATGACTTCGACTCGTGTGGATCCGGCGGAAGATGGAGGAGACATGGAGGGGTTGCTTGGCAATAGGTAAGTGTCGGCAGAAAAGTTCCAAGTTTCGGCAGAAACTTGGGTGAAGGTGAGGGTGGTTTTTGGCTAGGGTTTATGTAGGATCTTTGGGGAGAATTTGGTAGAGCTTTGGTTTTGTGTTTTGGCTTGAGATGTGACACTTTTTCATGATGGGTGCCGGCCTCTATATATAGGAGAAAGGCTGTGAAGTTTGGGACTTTTCTTTGTTCAAAATGGGATAGAAATCTTCAATAAATAAGGTTTCCCAATCCGAGTTGGAATAGGCTTTTCTCTCCTAATTGAACAAAGAAACTCTTGCTTGGCCGGCTTATGGTTTCTTTTAGGATACGCATAGGAAGCTTCTTGGACATTGCAAAACTCTTGGGAATGGCTTGGCACGCTTACAGCCGCTTGATGACATTACCGGAAATTCCACTCTGCTCGCGAGTACAGACTTTGCTAGTATCGGGTACTAGCGAGGCTTCTTGGCGGGTCGCGCGAATTATGTATACTGGCATGCGCGGATGGTTGGCGAGCGGATATGTGCAAGCTGGCGAGCTAGTGTTGGCGGCTGATTTTCTGGCGAGCAAGGTTGTTGGCGGACAAATAAGGACTTGGCGAGCGAGCTCTGGCGAATGGACATTCTCTCGGAATATTTGACCTTTTGTGTCTTCAGTCGAGCATAACGTTTTGCTCAGCACTCCGATTAATTTGAATTTTTTACACAAGACCCATTAGCAAGCCAATAGCATGCATACCAAATTTCAGCAAATTTGAAAAAGGATAGGTCACAAATCTATTCATCTCAGAATCACGAAAAAGACATATTTTTCACTATTTTTCAGAATTCTTAAACTTAGTCATTTTTCGGATTCTAAAGCATATATTTCCAAAACTCCACCAAAATGACACTAAACTAAATTATGACTCTATCTTAGATAAATAAGGGTTAAACAAAGCATAAATGAGGGCAAAATACATATTAATATCGTCGCACATTGTGCTCCTATCACAAGACTCGAACCAGATTTCACCATGAAATCCAGATAAGGTCCTGTAGGGACCACCTTAAGACTAACTCTATGGATAAATCGATAACCAAATCTTAAGATGGACAACCCTAAAACCTGCATCAAATAAAAACACTTCTAATTCAACTTCCAACCTGAACTCCTGGAGCCATCTGCTCCCCAAATCATAACAACCGCCACAAATAAACACAAAAACAACTCAAAACACATAGATAATCAGAGCAATCTAACATAATGACTGCGAATACAAAATAGAAAGGTAAAAGGATCAAAGGATCCTACCAAGCGGAAGCAAAGACGACGACAACTATGCCTCAACTCTGAGTACTCTTGACCTCAAATAAGCTATTCTGCACACTGGGCGAATTAAAACGAAGGGCCCATGGGAAAGTAAATTAAAAACATTAGAGTGAGTGGATAAAAATAAAATAATTTAATATAATAATTTAAATAAAAATACCATATTACTTTCCTAATGTTTTATCAATAAAAACCACAATGCATGCATTTTAATAAAACGTCCCACGTTTAAGAAAAACATATTTAATATTTCACGAAATGCTTTTGAAAATCAATTAATAAAATTTCACGACCAATCTCATTGGTCATATAAAAACCCAGCGCCGCTGGTTCGGGAATTTATTAAATAACAGAAAATCTCATAAGAGAAAATATTTCCGAAATCTAAATAATATAAAATCATGACCAATCCCATTGGTCATATAATAGGGGAAGGTTAGCACCATTTAATAGTAAGCCTCCAAGACTCTATAGCGTCCCACGCTAAACCTCTACACATCTACGTCGATCACCGAGCGTGAATCTGACCTATATGGTCAAGTCGTCACCTCGCATGAGATGAGATTAATAAGATAGCTAGCATCAATATATAAACGGACCCTGATATGGTGAAAATCCGAAAACAAAACCAAAAAAACGCTTTCCCTTATATATCATAATTAGTACGGTCCCCGACTGCACATCTGAAGCTTATAATAATCATAAATAGTATAATAGCCTCAAACGATATACATATATATCCGACATATCCGACATGCCGTAAAATAATATCGAAAAATTTATATATATAACATCGACATGTCTCACATGTCCCAAAATCACAAATAGCGAAAACATAAAATCCCCGGAAATCTTATTTCCAGGCTTTACATTTAAATACATATAAAACTCATTCAGCATGATCAATTATGAATGATCAATTACCTTTTTACTGTTTTACTTTTCACCTTTTACCTTTCTTCTACCTCTTGCCGCCGCCACCGCCGCCGGCAGCTCCGCCACAGAGGCCAAAAACGCCTCCAATCGACTCGAAATTTATCCAACATCATCACCACCATCTCAGGACTTCGTCCCCGCCGCCTCTGCCGCTAAAAATTATCGCAGCCGCCGCAAACGGCGACAGAACCTCCCCAAATTCGAAATTCATCAAAATTCAACCAATCAAACATCAAATTACACTCAATCGACTTTAAACAATGTTCTGAACTCAAATTCAACCTCCAATTGCACAACCTCCACCGAAATCATAAAAAGCCTAGAATTTCAAATCCCAATTTCTCCTTACCTGATTCAAAATAGATCAATTCCTTTCATGGACTTGTTGCACAAGTCGAGACCTTCAATTCTCCCTAAGAATCGGGTCGAACCTTGGCCGGATGAGAGAGTTTCCGGTTCGACACAGTCAAACCCTCTCTAGCTTCCACCGGTCGAATGACAGCGCATCGAGCCGCGTCACTGTTACAGAGGATAAAAGGAGGAGGAGGCGGTCCAAACGAGACCAGTGGCTCGGCAATTGGTGCCGGACGGCGGAGAAAGGTGGAGATGATAGTGGTCGGTGGGGGGGGGGGGGGGAGTCGGCCGAGTCGGGGAGAGAGAAAAGAGAAAAGGAAAGAAAAGAAAAAGAAGAAAAATGAAAGTTTCCCTTTCGGAAAATTTCATTCCCCGCTATTTATACTCGTTCAAAAATGGCAACTTACCAATTTGTACGTCGTAACTTTTTCACACGAACTCCAAATTAAACGTGTCACATGTCTAAGAACTCGTTTCAACGTCTTCTATATCGTCAAGAAATAAAATTCTCCGTCGGGTCAACTTATTTAAAAGTCAACTTTAAGAACTTTTAAATCATAAAAATAATTTCCGTAACGTAAAATAAAAGATAAAACTGTGAGGAAGTATCTCGAAGTTCGGGTCGTATCAATTCTCCCATCTTTATAAAAATTTCGACCTCGAAATTTACTTTCCTGCCAAGAAGAAGGATGGGAGATACTGACGTCACGCTATTCCTCCATAAATAAGATTCTCAAAACCCCAATTTAACTAGAGTTTTCTGTCAATATCTCGTCCCACGAGAACTGACGTGTGGATAAACCCGAAACACTGATTTACCCAACGACAACAGTAACACGCATTTGTAGAGATAATGACTGCTCAAGTCATATCTAAATCAGTAAGTGGTCCCACCACTATACGATTCAAAAGAAATTCTCTCATGCTGCCTCCAATGACCTCAAAGAGGAAATCTTCAACAATAACTATTTTAAAAAGAAACATTCAGCAACTCTTCTTTTTGTAAAAGAGGTAAACCTGGCAAAATTATGCTTGTAAAGACTAAATAATATAGGATTGTAGCAAATCCCAACAACCTTTACGCCAAGATGATGACAGCAGACCATGAAAGTAAATATAGAATAAGAACAAAACGTCTGCTAGTTGTTTAAGACAAAAAGCAATTGTCATCACAAGCCAAGATAAAAATTGAAATATCAAGAAAGAATAAATCGATTCAAACTAGAATCGTAACTCAACTTGTTTAACAAAACCAAATTCCAAGAGAAACTTATTTTATCAGCCAGACTTGCAAAAATGAATTATATATAGACATTACAGATGACAAGAATGAAATCAGAAATAGACTCAAATATAGCCATCTGTAAAATCACCAAGCATCTCTTTGAAATTATGTCTCATTTCTATTAGGAAACATGACTAATAAATCAAATACGTTACTGGAAATCAGATAACATTCCAATAAGTTTGAAATACACTGCCTTTAAAACAAAACAGAGATACTAAAGAATGATCAATGTTGATGGTAAAGTATATTCCAATCAGTTCTTCAATAGGAACTAAACATTAGGGAGTAAATAAGAACTTGTAACAAGTCCTTAGTAAATAATAAAATATAGTTCGCATGAACTGCTTATAAATTACAAAACTTGATTCTGGTAGGTAGCAAGACCAAAACGAAATCTGTAAAACAATTTAACTCGTCAATAGGTTATACTAAATCAATTGGCTAAAAAGCCCAAATTATGCCTGGTAAAAGGGAGGTCAATAAATGTAAATTTTTTGATAAATAAACCGGAACATATGATAGCTATATATACAAATTTTCTACTAAAAGAATTCGTAGCAAGAGAACATACAAGAAGGAGAGATAAATATATAATTTCTTTGTGGAAACTTGAAAAATTCCAGCTATTTCAAATCAAAAGCTAATCCCATAAAATAAAGTAAAAGTGGTCGTTTAGATGAAATCATTTAACATAACTGAAAACAGAATTTCACGTAACAACTACATTTAAGAAAAGCCAATTCAGCAAATATATAGATGAGCTGGTAATAGTATCTTTCGACGTGATATGAATTTGACTTCATAAATCCATGAGTAGGAGAGTAATTAACTAAGAAAACTAAATTTTAACTAACAAGGAAAAAGACCCTAACTTGATGTAGAATTACAAGAAAATAAGTCTTTCATTAACCAAGATAAAACTAGTATATATATATATATATATATTTAATATAGTAAAATACTGTAACTGAAAATTTTGTAGGAAGGAGGAAAATATGGCTACATGTGCGTAGCTAAAGATTTTGTTTAGAGAAGTCATGGTGAAGGTCATACATATATAGTTAATTTCAGCTGAAGATTAAACACAAGACTTTCTTTCAGCAGTAAACTTTTGAGTCTATAACTCACAATTACAATACAGAGATAGTCAAAAGAACAAAACTTTGCTCTAAGAAAATCTCATAAAGGAAGAGCTTTGATTCAACTTAACGCAGAATGAATAAAAAACCGGCTCCTACACTACCAGAAAAGGGGTCATAGCCGACGATATGAAAAAAAACGGCCGACGAAAGAGTACTTCGTCGGCTATAAGTGGTTATAGCCGACGAATTACTATTTCGTCGGCCACATCGTCGGCTATGCCTTGACGTCGTCGGCTATAACTATAGCCGACGAAAAGTTTTTGGTTATAGCCGACGAGGAGGGTCTTCGTAGGCTATAACCCTTATATCAGATCTATTCTGCAGCAGCGAGCTCATTCGTCGAAATTTTTTCGAAACATTTCGAAAACGCTCTGAAATCGTCCAAAACCTCGGCCATAAACTTGAAAGGTACGTATATTGCTGTGTGTGTTGATTTAGTTGGTTATATGCAGAGGTGTGTTAATTTAGAGTTTAATTAGAATAAATGTGTGATTAATTTGATATATATATATATATATATATATATATATATGTGTGTGTGTTGAGATGAGATTATTAATGGGTTGATATGTTGGTTAGATAGAATTGAAGTTTTGTTGAAGATTAGTGATTGATTGTTGATTTAGAGGTGATTTTAGATGAATTTGATGAAAAAATGTATATATATATATATATATATATATTAATTTAATTGTAATTAAAAATATATTGTTGGTATATATAAAAAATATATTGTGTATAATTAATTAGGGAGATTGACGATGTTTTAATTAATTTAGGGATGTGTATATATATATGTGTGTGTAATGATGAATTTTTTAATTAATTAGTACGTACGTACGTAGTACGTGCATATATACATATCTATATGTAGTTATATTTATTTATTGAATTTACAGGATGGACAAGAGGTGGATTACCCTTGGAAGATGGGATCAGGCGTATCATGATGGAGTTAGGAGTTTCCTGGAATTTGTGATGGCTAACTGTGGAGACACTACACTTCATTATTGCCCGTGTAAAAAGTGCAAGTGTGCCAGCCCACGACAACGTTTTTCCATAGAGAAAGTGGAGCAACACCTGGCTAGATATGGATTTTGGGTCCTATACACTAATTGGATTTATCACGGTGAACCAGAGTTTGCGGGTCCTCATGATCATGGACAATTTGCCGAGAGAGGAAGTTCGTCCAATGATCCAACAACGAACTTGATCAACGATATGTTTCCTCGTGAGAGCGGTGTCTTTGATGAAGCACCCGATGTGCAACTCCCTCCTCCGGAGATGGAGTGTTTCCCTGATATTGAGCCACTCGAGCCATTACCCCGATCACCGGTCAACACAAGTGGTATGGAAAAGTACAACAACCTGATCGCATTGCAACAGACTCCGTTGTACCCCAGATGCAGTAAGACTGTCCTTGAATCTGTCATGGGAGTGATGAAGATCAAAACGGAGAACAAAGGCACTGTCAAATCGGTTGATGATTGGCTGAAGATATGGGGTGGGGTGATGCCCCCCGGACATCGGCTTCCTACCAGTCATCATAAGGTGCGACATATCCTTAAAGATCTCGGCCTTTCCTACATCAAGATTCATGCATGCAGATACGATTGCGTTCTGTTTTACGGGGAAGGACTTGCAGATCTTGAATACTGCCCAGTATGCAATACAGAGCGGTATAAGTTCACTCCTAAAGGGAACAAGAAAGCTGTGAAGATACTTCGGTACTTCCCGCTGATTGATAGGCATGAGCGGTTGTTCATGTGTGCTTTCACGGCCGAAGCTATGAGATGGTGGGCTGAGAGGAATGTGCCTGACGATGACACCCTTAGACATCCCGCCGACGGAGAGGCTTGGAAGAAGAATGTGTTGGAGTTTCCTGAATTTGCATCAGAGGTTCGAAATGTTTGGCTAGGGCCATCATCCGACGGTTTCAACCCTTTTGGCAAGAAAGAGCTTCAGTACAGTGTGTGGCCAGTTATTTTGATTCCGTACAACCTTCCACCGTGGATGTGTATGAAGAAGGAATATAACATGCTCACATTGTTGATTCCAGGCCCAGGTTATCCGGGAAAGTGTCTCGATGTGTATTTGAGACCCGTAATTGAGGAGCTTCGGTACTTGAGTCTGAAAGGCCACCTGGTCTATGACCGGTTCAAAAATGAGATGTTCCGGATGCGTGCCATGCTTGTTGGCACGATCAGTGACTTTCTTGGGAGGGGTATGTTGTCGGGCAGCGTCACCAGGGGTTACAGGGCTTGTTCAGAGTGCATGACTGTTGATTGCTCTAGTCCTCATTGCAGCAAGATTGTCCAGTTGCGTCACCGTTGTTGGCTTCTGCATGACCATCCATTTAGGGACGATGCACATGCTTTTGATGGGACTGAAGAAAGGGGCTGGGCACCGGAGCGATGGACAGGGGAGGAAATATTGGCAGTGTTGAATGAGTATGACTTTGGTCCCTTAGCAATCATCCCGATGTGTTGCGCACGATTCCAGAGAGGCCCGATCGGTATAGGTTCTAGTCACACAAGAGCATCTTCTGGGAACTTCCTTATTGGGCCAGGTTGGCTATCAGATACTACCTGGATGTCATGCATATAGAGAAGAACGTGTGTGAAGCCGTGGTTGGCACAGTTTTGAATTGGGAGAAGAAAACAAAAGACACCCCCAAGGCATGCGTTGATCTGAGAAATATGGGACTGCGGGACCATTTGTGGTTGAGAGAGGGCAGGAGCAAAATGCCCCAAGCTCCTTACACCGTCACCAGGGACCAGAAACATGAAATCTTTGGATGGATGAGTAATGTCAGGTAACTTTTTATTAGGCATGTATTCCCTAAAGAATCCATCTGTTGTTGGACGACTATATATGCATGAAATCTAATTGTTGTTAATGGCTATGCAGGTATCCTTATGGCTATGCGGGTAACATAAGCAAGTGTGTTAACTACCGAGACAACAAGATGTACGGATTGAAGAGTCACGACTGCCATGTACTGCTTCAACGCCTCTTCCCTATTTTCATTCGAGCGTACTTGGAGGATGAAGTGGTTGAGCCGTTGGTGGCGTTGTCAAGATTCTTCCAGAAGTTATGCGCTAGAGAAGTTAGAAAATCAGACCTCATGAGAATGCATGAGGAAATCGTTTCTATCTTGTGCAAGTTCGAGAGGATATTTCCCCCAAACTTCTTTGACATCATGCCTCACCTGATGATCCATCTTCCCCAACAATTGTTGCTTACCAGTCCCGTACACTACACTTGGATGCATCCCATCGAAAGGTACATGTTATTCCTAAATTTGATTTATACATGTTTTTAAATAAAAGTTGCATGCTCTTAACATGCACTTGTTAACCTTGCAGACAACTTGGAGACTACAAGAAATATGTGCAGAATAAATCTGCGCCTGAGGGGTGTATTGCTGAAGCTTACATTGCGCATGAGTGTGTAACGTACGCCAAGTTGTACCTGGGAGCGATGGAGGACCCCTCACAACATCCAAGTCGAGATGACCCCGAGTTCAACCTATCTATCGTCGCCAACGATGTTGTACCATACGGAAGCTTCAAGAAGAAGGGTGTGGACAAGTTGTCTGACCATGAGGTAGGGATTGCCCACTGGTGGGTTCTAATAAACTGTCCGGAGGTACAATATTGGAAACAAACCCATCTTAACTGCAAGGAAGTTGGCGGTGATCTCGAGTACCACAACACGACGTTTGCAGACTATTTTCCACAATGGGTAAGTGTATAAATATATATATTAGATGACTTTCTTTTACAGTTCCCTATTCTTTAATCATGAATACACCAAGTGATTTGAGTTATATTTTTCAGCTGATGCAAGTGGCTGCGAAAGGTGGTCATAGAAATTACTCAGAGGAATTGAGGCTGTTGTCGATGAAGCCGATATCTTCCACAGTCCGCCCAATGTGTGATGTCAACGGCGTTAAGTATATATGTGAAGCTAGAGATGGGGAACGCAAAACACAGAATTGTGGGGTGATGGTCGATGGTGCAGAGGGGGGCGTGGATTATTACAGTGTCCTACAGTCAGTTGTTGAACGCATATATGGGAACCGCATGAAAGTCCACTTGTTCAAGTGTCGATGGTTTGATACTAGGCCGCACCGCATAAGGATCGATCAGTACGGCATACTTTCGGTGAATACCGCTACTAGTGTGTATGAAGATGACCCATTTGTTTTCGCCACAGCGGCCAAACAGGTCTTTTATCTTGATGATCCATTGAACAAAGGCACGTGGAAGGTAGTTAACCATGTGTCTCAGCGAGACATATACAGTGCTACCACACTTGGTGTGAGCACAGAGTGTCAAGAAGCGACCGCATACCAAGAGCCGGACGCCGTCGACATTCCGGAATCCTCCACCATCCGCGATAATAATGTGACGCCGGGCAGAGTGGTTCGACTTCCTAGGGGTCAGGTGCCCATGTATGATGTTAATCCGAATCGTCTATCTCAGGCAGACGATGACTCAGACGACGAGTACGAGCACCGGTTGCTAGATATTAACTATTATACTACGTCTGACTCAAGTGATGAGGATGATTCTGATTATCATCCTTAGTATACTATGTATGTATTTGTGTACGATGGTGCATGCATGTATGAATACATTTTTTGTCCTTAATTACTGTTTTCGGAGGTTATGGGAAATTGTATTGAATTGTTTGTGCGATGTTCAGGAATTTATCAGGTGAAATAGGCAATTTTCAGGCCCTAAATGGCAAATTTTCAGAAAGATAAGCATTATAGCCGACGAAATGGACCATACTTCGTCGGCTATAATGCCCATTCTGGTAATTTAATATGCAAGTCGTCGGCTAACGACCAAACGTTGAAGGTCGTCGGCTAAAGTATAGCCGACGAAATGCAAGTCGTCGGCTAAAGTATAGCCGACGAATTGCAATTCGTCGGCTAAAGTATATTGACCGAAACCATTGCTTCATCCTTCAAATGCAAATGTGTCGTGAAATAAGATATGACCGAAATATTGAAATACGTCTACGGTTGAAAAATGAGAAGATTCCGACAAAATCTGTGTGCCGAATGTTGCGGTTAGCTGTTTTTTACTTCCGTTTTCCTATGGGTAGCCTTACGGTCGGTAAATATTTTGAGGAAAATTTTTTTACGATTAGTTGCGTCGCATCGATTTGAAACTATTCTCTGTTGAAGGTCAGGCAAAAAAAAAGTCATTTAGACGGGCCAATTGCCGTTTTAAATTAAGCGTTTAGAGGTTTGACTTTGCTGTTTGACCAAGGAATAGCCGACGAAATATTTAACTTCGTCGGCTAAACTCTTGCGATCCACGCCTTTTCATTGCAATTCGTTGGATGGGGGAGATCTGACGGCTACTGAGCGCGTGAAGTATAGCCGACGATATTAAAGGTATAGCCGACGACATTCATACTATAGGCGAAGAAATCGATAAATTCGTCGGCTATAACCGGCCCGCCCCACGTACCTCGGCCCGCAAAGCCCAACTTCGGCCCAGCCCGGATTTAGGGTCAGAGTATAGCCGACGAAATTCGTCGGCTATAGTATAGCCGACGAATTAAAATTGACATCGTCGGCTATAGTCCTTCGATTTAAAGCAGAACAGAGCGCGCCTCCCTCATTTTCTGCATTCTCCCCTAAATCCCTAATCGCCGCCCGCCCCTCCCCGACACCGACCGACCACCACCGACCCTCCCCGACGCCGACCGACCCTCCCCGTCCCTACCCGACCCCCTCCCCGCCCCCTCCCCGTCCTCCCCGACCCGAACTCGATCCGAACGCAGCCGCCGTCGCCGCTGCACCGCACCACCGGTCCTCGTCCCCGT
Source organism: Potentilla sterilis (assembly GCA_963682095.1). Taxonomy (NCBI): domain Eukaryota; kingdom Viridiplantae; phylum Streptophyta; class Magnoliopsida; order Rosales; family Rosaceae; genus Potentilla; species Potentilla sterilis. The sequence continues at coordinate 25,051,974 of OY821756.1, forward strand.
CGCACCACCATGTCAGGTAGTCCCGGTCTCCCTCATTTAGGGTTTTTGTTAATTTTGTGTTTTTGTGAAATTTAGGGTTTTTGTGAAATTTTGTGGAATTTAGGGTTTTTGTGAAATTTATGGAATTTTGTGGAATTTTTGTGGAAGTTTTAGGAGGATATATATATATATATATATATATATATAATTAGGTATAAATATATGTAAGTATATATATATAATTAGGTATATATATATTTAATGAAGATTTTTATTTTTTTGTGGAATTTTTGTGAAATTTATGGAATTTTGTGGAATTTTTGTTAATTTTGTGGAATTTTGTGGAATTTTTAGGAGGATATATATATATATATATATATATATATATATATATATTTCGGAATATATATATATAATTAGGTATAAATATATGTAAGTATATATATAATTAGGTATATATTGTTGTAGGAAAAATGGGAATTGGTCTACTCATTTCATTGATAATCCCCTTTATATAGGGTGAGTATTACAACGGTAATAGGAAATACATTAATGACAATAATGACTACATAATTATCTATCGTCCGTTACATTGACGAAGGCACATAATACGTTTTTCCTTCAACACTCTCCCTTGTGCCGAGTCAGAGGTAAAATGGTGCATGTGGTGTTGCCTCATTAAAAACCTTGCCAAGTAACAAAAACTCAATGGGAGAAAATAAAACTTTGGTCGAAGGACAAAAAGAGCGCAACGCACCTATTACATTTGAAAACAACATGTATGTGCTAGACTCCCCCTGATGTCTGCACCTCCCCCTGATTTTTACATTAATCATGGGATTCTCCCTGATTCTTTCATTTGATCAAGGGAGCTTCAGTAACATTAGCATAGTTATGCATTTTCACATGTTTTTCCAAATATGACTTTGAGCAATGATTTAGTAACTAAATCTTGCCACATCGTCCTCAGATCCAACTTGATTTACTTTGATCTTGAGGATAAGGTTGTTCATGAACTGAATGCATAGGTTCATGTTGAACATCAGGTTCACTCGTGGTATGACCTTTAATGCGTTTTTCTTTACGCATAGTTAGCTATGACGTGGATAATTTCTTTGTCATGTCACATTCTATGTAGAGATTGAATAAGCCCAAATCTTTCATATCTTTAATGAAAGAACGATTTGCGTTGCGTAGGCGCATAGCTAGACATAGCTTTACAAATTTACATCGAATGAGAGGTCGAGTCTTACATATTATGTTTAAGTACAATCATGCGTCATTGCACTTGTATAGGAATTTCATTTCCCAATACTTCTTCGTCATCTTCCTTTAGATGAAAAACGGATCTATTGTTAGAGTAAAGACTTCGACTGATCATGGGAATATCTGTAGGCCTCACTTTATTCTTTAGAGTGCCTAAGCCGATTGATGGATGATCACCATCATTACAGTCCTTGAGTTCCATTTCAAGACTGTGTATTCCCAAAATCTTTTTCATTCTCAACTTAGGATTTACAATACACTGAGTTTCTCTTATTTCATTTAGAGTTCATATATATCCATAATGAAAACGCAAGGGCATAATTCATCAATCCCTTTCCAATCAAGTAGTCACTTTAGTGAACGTTTCAATTTCTTTTGCAAACGTACTCATGTGATCTAGAGTCACTTGATTTGGGTGGATCAAGTCCGTTTAGGGTCCTCATGTATATCTCTTAATTTAGATCCCCATAGAGATATATGTTTTGATCACTTTTCGTAAGCTGCATGTTCAGTTTTTCGGAAACTACCAAACTGACAAGGTAGTGGAGTGCAATGACATCCATTACGAGAGTTTGTCTCATCGTAGTCCATTACGAGAGAATATCTCCTCGTAGTCGATTCCAGTGCGTTTTTGAGAGACCTTGCGCCATAAGGTGAGTTTGCATACTCTTATTCTCATTAATTACGCATTCTAACAAAGATATATTTGATAGGGTTTATATTTGCGGTGTCGGCGTCACCTGCCCAAATACCTATCCCTTTGTTTATACTGGATCGCTTCTTTCCATTAGGCCAGTTTACTAAGTTGATATTTTTCAACGAAGTATGGTTCGATAGTAGACTCATTATTCCACGTCCTCATGTACACTAGTGTAATGTGTTTGTAGAGATCTCTATACTTTAAGGATTGGTTCTAACATTTGAGGCGTCCCCCAATGATAACCACAATCCATAAATATTCTCATGAGACGGATTTGAGTATCACTGATCAATAGATCAGGTTGTGCCAAACTTGTTTTCTTCCTTTACACAAGTATGTATCGAACCTAAGGTGGTCTCCCCCTCTTCCTTGGAGAGCCACGGCCTGTGACACCATTTATGCCACTTATGGCGTCACCATGCCACCATCCATGGTGGCAGTGCAATACCCAATTCCTCTTGGGTGGTACCATGTCCTTTTGATAAAACACAATCCTTGCAAGTATATTTGCAGCAGGTTTATGTGATCTCGTCACTTTAATGTATAAGATATCTACACACCTTACTTTGTGTGATTTTTGGGGATCGAGATGAGACACAGTAGGGACAAACCACGACAATTCCTGTCGTTCCACTTGAACATGCTTGTTCTTATCTCCCCCTAACGACGGGAAGACTGTCTCATCAAAGTGACACTCCGCAAATCTAGCGGTGAAGAGATCGCCTGTCAAGGTTTCGACATAGCGGACTATAGCTGGAAGTTCATATCCAGCATAAATATTTATTCATCTCAATGGACCCATCATTGTGCGCTGTGGCGGCGCAATTTTGGCACATAAAAACATTTAATGGAGCTCAAAGATTGTAGATCCGTGTCAATCCAAAAGAGCTCAAGGATTACAAGTTCGTTTGAAATCCTTTAAAATCTTCACACATAGTCACTAGCTATGGTGTAAATTGGTTCAATGATGATGGCCATAGATGAAAAAGTAACGCTGCATGCAAAAATTGCATAACCCAAAACGGAAGTATTGGTGTGCTTTACCAATATTAAGACTATTACTGTAGTCGTTTTCCGTGAGACCAATTGGGTTTTTATATATAGGAATATGATGTCCATTACAAATCCCATATAATAAGCCATAAAATCATCACACCTACGGAAATTAACCCGGCCTAAGTGCTTTGACTTTCTAGCATAAGCAGCATAAATTTTAATTGTGGATGGTGTCATGACACGTGACCAGTGTGTCGACACAACAACCAACACCATAAAATATCTATGGTGTCCGCAAGTTGGTTGAATCGATCCACTGAATCCTCTTTTGATTCAATATAACAACATAATGAGAAACTCATGTGTCCTTTGCATATGATGATCTCAATCATAATTGCTTTAACGAATAGGCTTTGAATGATGTACTTTTATCCATAAAATCATGACGGATAGGAGAAGCATAATAAGGTATAAATGCATATGCTTGTGCATCAAATATATTATAATGCCACATTGGGGGAGCGGCGGAATTTAGGAATTGAACATACGTCTTCAACCCTATATGACAATATTTGAGGATAAAATGTTCATTGATCGTCCTCAGATTCGTGTGTGAACCATATTCTTCTGGTGTTTGCTTCTATTTATCCAAAAATATGGGTGTCCATAGTAGTTTCTTTAATGTATGGATCACCATATCAAAGCCAATCTATGTCAGAATTCCAAAAGATCATTTTCTTATGACGTTGGATTTAATTAGCGGTTACTTAGAACCTACTAAGTTGACATATAATCTTCTCTAATACTCGTTTACATTCGCAGTCATTTAGAGGTAATGCAAAGGAGCTCAAATGAATTCTCACTTGTATCTTTTTCACATGAAAAATCGTGGCGTAAATTTCTTTATAATGTGGAAAACAAAATTCAATTTTCTTTTATCGCATAAATTGTCAATTTGACATATGCTCAATATATACATCGAAACGTAACTCAAGTTCTTTAGAGTAAATCGATGGGGATTGTAATGAAAAGGTATTGTAATCCCAATTAGGCAGGTGTATTATGAATCCCAAAGGAAAATATATACTGATCATTATCACTTTCTTTGATATACTAATCATTATCATATACTATTGATATAGTGTTACTGTTCTTCAGTACTATTATTTTAGGGATTACATTGTGCGTTTCTTTGCACACGGTTCTTTGTTTCATGCCTATATTATGATATGTTGCTTTACTTTATGCAATACTTTGCAAAGTTAGATGTAGAAAATTGAATCATGTGTATTATGAATAAAATTTGAATAATCTCAATTCCTTTAGAGAAGATTCAAAAAATTAACATGCCAACGATTACATTTAGTCTTGTCCAATTTAGAGAGAGAAATTTTAAGACCAAAAGTCTAATTTAGGGCCAAAAGTCGTATTTAGGCGTAATGGCCTTTATAAGGATATCTTGTAAATTTAAAAGTAGACTAATCAAAGTCTATCTTGGATTGAGCCAGATCCTTTTTGCTCTTTTAATAGCTGCAATGATGAGATTTGTCATTTAACATATTCTTCCCAGATATTGTGTTTTTAGTTGTAAACTCATTTTCAATGTTACTGTTGGATATTGAAGATACTTTTCCAAAATCCGCGTACTCATATGATTCTTCATATTTATTGAAAGTCGTAGCTAATTCTTTGCTAGCTTATAATGTACGTATCAATAGTTCATTGAATTACAACAATGGCAGAGTGCTTCACTACACATGACATGTCCCCTATGTCATCTTTTAAATGTTACATTGTTTCCACTTACTTTTGGATGATTATATGAATTTTACGTCCATGGTGATTACCCTTTGTTTTAGGGTCGTTGCATTACTTTGCCCAATTTGTTCAAGAATATATATATATATTTTTCTAAGACCTTACATCGTCATTGTTTTTTGATTTAGGGTTGTTGCATTACTTTGCAAAATGTGTTCCAGAAAATTTCTTTTTCTCATACCTTACATTATCATTACCCTTTGGTTTAGGGTTGTTGCATTACTTTGCATAATTTGTTTCAGGAAATTTCTTTGTTTAAGACCTTACATCGTCATTACTCTTTGTTTTCTCATAACTTACATCATCATTGCCCTTTGTTTTAGGGTGATTGCATTACTTTGCATAATTAAATTTCAGGGATTTTTTTTCTTAGACCTTACATTGTCATTCAAGATATTGAAATTATTTATTTAGCTATTTACATAAAGCAATTTGCATAAATATACCATACTCAAGCCTTAGTCGGCTTAATAGGGGAATTTGGTACTCAAATTCTTCAGCGTCCAATATGTCAAAACTAAACTGTGATGGTTAAACCATCTTTAAAATAGAGGAAGAATAGAATGTATTAATCTCGTGGTCTAAATGACATGCACGACGATTAATATAAACCAATATACATTATGGTAAATCCGATGCTTCGTGAAATTTCGTTATCACAATAAAATTTTGGTTTCTCCATTTTTATTGCATGTGAAGCTAATGAAATTCCATTATCGTTGCTTTCAACACAATAAATAAGATATCCATGTTGAAAAATTTTCAATAAATAAAAATTGGATTTCAAGACCGAAATTTGTAATGGTCATATTTTTCTTACTTCGTGAAAATGCTTTTTCACAATATAGGTTTGTCACTTTTTCTTTATATTACAATGCTCATGAAATTACATCATCAAGGCAATGTTTAAACTAAATAACATGTTAAATAAAATAATTATTTAACATAATAACATAGACATATAATGATGCTCAAATTTCATAAGTATATGTCATGGCAATGCTCAAACTAAATAACATGTTAAATAAAAGTAATTATTTAACATAATAAAATAGACATATAATGATGCTCAAATTTCATAAGTATATGTCATGATATAATAAGGTAAGTTTGAGCATTATATCATTAACAATTTAATGAAAATGATGACTTTAATTAGATCTTACTTGTTAGTTTGCCAAAGAAACTGCATATGATACAATTTCTCGATCTCCGACTCCAAATTGTCGTCACATATTGATCGCCGTATCGTAATTGTTATGCCACATAAAAACAAATAATATGCATATGATTAGTCACTTTAATCATATATATTTCACATTTATCATATAAATTAAATAATTTCAAATTGACGATGAAATTTGAAAACAGTAAATAGTCACACAATAGATATAAATTACTGTGTGGTAATTTCGAAATTTACTTTTGTATTTTACCTTAAAAAAATTCCTTTTTTTTCTTTTTTTTCGGGTTGGGTCAGGCCCAAGGAATCCGGGTCGAGCCCAAATGATCCGGGTCGGATCAGGCCCAAAATATCCGGGTCGAATTTTTTTTTTTTGTTCTGCAGATCGCAGCCGAGGGGCTGGATCTCGTCCAGGCGGCGCAGGGCGGCGCCAGGTCGTCGGGCTATCTGGGGCGGGGCAGCTACGGAACCGGATCGTCGTCGAGGGCCACGTCGACTGGGCGGTGCAGACGCCGATCGAGGCGAGGGTGGGGGCTTGCCGGCTTCGGGGAAACGGGATCGGGAGGCGCTGGAGGTGGCCGATCTAGAGGCTGGCGTCGACAGGGGTGGCCTGGGGACGAAGGACTGCCAGTCGGGACATGGCCGGAGCGGCTCTGGAGCGGATCGGCTAGGCAGTGGTGCCGGGACGTGGCCGGAACGGCTCTGGAGCGGATCGGAGAAGAAGGTGGTGCCCAGAGAAAATTTCTGGGTGCCAATAGAATTTTCATCTCTGCCGACAAATCTCTCGTCGGCAGAGTTCTTGGACTTGATTTTACCGACGAAATAGTCGTCGGGAAAAGAGTTTCTAGGGGAAGAAGTCATTCTTTGCCGACAAAAAAATGGCCGGCAGAAGAGAATTTCTGGGATTTTTCTTTCTTTGCCGGCAGAAGAGGAAAAAAATATTAGGGTTTTGATTTGATTTTTTTTTTCAGAGACAAAACCTAGGGTTTTTTTCTGGCTAAAGTCTCAGCTAGTAAAACTACGTGCTGATAACGTGTTGTAGGAAAAATGGGAATTGGTCTACTCATTTCATTGATAATCCCCTTTATATAGGGTGAGTATTACAACGGTAATAGGAAATACATTAATGACAATAATGACTACATAATTATCTATCGTCTGTTACATTGACGAAGGCACATAATACGTTTTTCCTTCAACATATATATATATTTAATGAAGATTTTTATTTTTTTGTGGAATTTTTGTGAAATTTATGGAATTTTGTGGAATTTTTGTTAATTTTGTGGAATTTTGTGGAATTTTTAGGAGGATATATATATATATATATATATATATATTTCGGAATATATATATATAATTAGGTATAAATATATGTAAGTATATATATAATTAGGTATATATATATATTTAATGAAGTTTTTTATTTTTTTGTGGAATTTTTGTGAAATTTATGGAATTTATATACTAATTGTGCAGAAAACCGCCGCGCTGTAGACCGATGGATTGCCAGACCGACCGAGAGCGACCCCGAAGCTCAGGCAGGATACAGCCGTGGAGGGGGGGCGGATCCAGCGGTCGTCGGGGCCTACGCCGGCCACTGAACAGGCGCGAGGAGACGTTGATGGGATTGACCCCGACCGATACACGTGGGGGCTCATCGTACGAGTCGACGGGAGCGGGCCCAATCTCGAGCGGCAGAGGAGGACGCACAGCCGCACCCTCCAGACCCCACTGCACTTCAGCGCTGTTCCAGGATCGGCAGCCGACCCCACCGCGCGCCGATCAGGACCCTCCAGAGATGCTCCCTGTCCCCCCACAGCGACAGCGTCCACAGCGACAGGGCCCACCGTCAGGGGGATCAGGCCTCTCAGGGTCCACGCCCCGGATGTCTCCGCCATCGGGGATGTACATGGTCCACTTCCTCCCTGCCATCCCCGAGTACGACGCTAGGGGGAGGCAGATTTGGAGGCACGACCGCCCACACGAGATTCCCTGGGAGGACGCCTACGTCCACAGGCCATTTGACTCAGAGGACTGCCGCGGCCTGTGGTGTGTTCGTGAGAAGGACAAACAGTACAACGACGCAGGTAATTAGTTAGTTTAATTAATTATTTAGATTGTTTAATTAATTATTTAACTACGTCGAAGCTTAGTTCATAATTAGTTAGTAAATTAAATTAGTTAGGTCGTTAGTTAGTTATTAAATTAAATTAGTTAGTTAGTTAGTAAATTAAATGTGTTAGTTAGTTATTAATTTAAATTAGTTAGTAAATTAAAGAATTTAGCTAGTTAATCTAGTTACTGAATTAAATTATTTAGTAAATTAATTTAATTTAGCTAGTTAGTTATTAAATTAAATTATTTAGCAAATTATTTAGTTAGTTAATTACTAAATTAAATTAGTTAGTTAGTAAATTATGTACGTAGTTGGTTAGTCAATTAGTTAGTTAGTACAGAATTTTTATTAGGCATGTATTCATTTTAATTATGAAACAGGCGTCCTCGTTAATAAACCCGCGGGGACGAGACGGACCAGAGGGCCAGCGAACATGTCGACCCTGGAGAGGGAGCTCGCTGGTGGGATCAGGGAGATCCTGCCCGGTCCCGGTGAGGATGGACGCCCGATCGAGAGGAGAGACACCACGACCAAGTATATCAACGTGACGGGCATGATCGTGCGGGACAGGGTCCCAATGTTGTGGCCCGACTGGGGCTCTGTGCCCGATGACATCAAGGCGCGAGTGTACAATGCACTGTCGGTGAGTTAAATCGTATTTTTATTATAGAAAATAAACATTTATGAATTGAGTCCTTATAACTATATAAAAATATTTTCTAATTAATTTATAATATTGCAGCAATGGTTTAGAGTCCATCCTACCTTGGACTGGTGGAGAGACGAGCAGCTGAAGAACAGGTTATGTGTTTCGCGTTATTTTACTATCATTCGAGTTAGATTGAAGACGATTAAAGATGTACGAATATATCTAACAGTTGTGTTTTGTTAATATAGGTACTCCGAGTGGAAGAACGAGCTGTCGACGCACTACAGGACGTACCATGTGGAGAAGGGCTTGGGGCGAGGTGCAACCCCCCACGAGTTCCGGTACAGGGAGTATGAGTGGCTATGGCTGGTAGCCTACTTCGGGAGCGACAGGGTCTCGGTAAGAAAATTTAGCCTAGTCTATAACTTTTTAATGTTATTTAGTAATTAAATTATGTAGTTACTAAATTAAATTAATTAGTTAGTTAGTTAGTTATTAAATTAAGTTAGTTAGTTAGTTACATAGTTAGTTAGTTCGTTACTAAATTAAATTAAATTAAATTAAATTAGGTAGTTAGTAAGTTAGTTAGTTACTAAATTAAATTAGTTAGTTAGGTAGTTACTAATTAAATTAAATTAGTTAGTAACTAAATTAGTTAATAATTTTTTTTTGGTTAGTTACTAATATTTTAAGTTAGTTACTAATTTATATTTGCGTTTATATGTTCGTTCTTATAATAAAGAAAATCTCGAAGACGAACAGCGACAACCGCAAGATGAACGAGCACCCCCACCACGGCGGCGCCCGCTCCTGGAGGCAGTGGGCAGAGATTGCAAGGAGGGACCGACCGCTGAGGCCGTTGTCGTGGATTCATGCGCAGATGTATCCGGACCGTCCCGACCAAGTGGTAAGTATTCGCCCATCTTCAATAAAAGTGTTTCATTAAATTAATTTATATATATTTTTTTATTAATTCGTTTATTATATTTTCTTGTCAATTAGGCGGGAATAGATGCGGAGACCGACGCGATCACCTTGGGGATCGCGCGAGAGACGCTGGGGGAAGGGGCGTCCGACGAGGCGATCGCGGAGTTTGCCTCCACGATCGACACCTTTGAGCCGCGCTTGGCCTCTCAGATCATGCACGCGGCGGTAGGGACTGGCAACAACTACTTCTACCAGAGAGGCCTAGGCGCGGCGGGAGATGGGGTTCTGAAGTACACGCCGGCCAATCCCAGCACGCAGCGTGCGGCTTCGACGAGTAGAGACTTGCAGACACAGCTGCAGAGGACGCAGGCGGAGTTGGCGAGGGTGGTGGAGGCGCTCCAGCAGCAGGCTTCGGTGCAGCTGGCCAGCAACGCGGCCGCGGCAGAGATGTACCGATGGATGCGGCAATCTTGGGAGGCCCAGCGAGCTGGAGAGGAGCCCCCGCCTCCGCCACAGATGCCCGATTTCGTCGTCCCCACTTCCCCCCGCATCGGAGTACGCCAGGCGATCAGGGTAGCGGTAGCCACCGGAACTCGAACGATCCCGTCGACGACGCTACTCGTTTAGGGGGTGATGAGTAGTTAGTAGTGTACGTAGATGGCTAGTTAGGGGGTTTGTACAGTAGGATATTACAGATGGATTGATGTGGATATTTGTTGGCTATTTGGATGTATATTTGTGGATTTTCTGCAGGCAAACCGAAGACGAAGTGGAATTGGGCCCGAGCAAAATTTATAATTTTTTTTTAAATATTTAGGGGTTATAACCGACGAAATGGGCATATTTCGTCGGCTATAACCTCCCGGCTTCCGGCAAAAATTAAGGCGTTTCCGGTACCGACGAAGTTTAAAGCCGACGAATTAATTCGTCGGCTTTGCCTGACTTATAGCCGACGATAGAGTCGTCGGCTTTTATGAGAACATTGCCGACGATAGAGTCGTCGGCTATACTTTAGGGGTTTAGGGGTAATTAGGGGAGAGTTATAACCGACGACTCTATCGTCAGCAATGTTCTCATAATAGCCGACGACGCTTTGTTCGTCGGCTATACTTCGTGGTTTATAAGTCGACGACTTACCCTCAGTGTCGTCAGCTATACTATAGCCGACGGGGCATTCCCGACGACGGAATAACCAACGATACTTCGTCGGCTATGACTATAGCCGACGATTTAATGGAAACGGCCGACGAGATGGCGTCGTCGGCTATAACCCCTTTTCTGGTAGTGCTAGTAATTATTGTCAAAAGCCAATTATATCTAATCTCATATATATACACACACACACATAATTGAAAAGGTGTAAACTAGAGAAGGAAGAGAACTTCGTTCTCAAACACATATTACAGAATCTCTACAAATACGTCTCAAGTTCGAGCTTCAATTTAAAAGACTCAAAACTGAATTATGATAGGAAGCAAGGGATGTGTACTTCTTAAAATCTGTTAGTCCCTTTCAAAAATAATTACAAATCAAAATAGAGGTAAGGCTCTACATAAACATATATATAACAATACTGAAATCAAATAAGATCATACTAATAAATATCCTTATCAAAATCTCATAAGAGTTCGTACGAGATAAATTTAAAAACAATCACACCCAGATTTCCAATCCCATGGCATGGTCAAATGCCGAAAATAAGAAAAGAACAATAAGGTCAAGTGATTATCAAAACCAATACTCCAGAAGGATCAACACTCAAATTCGACAAATCATTTTCTAAACGGTTGAAGTTTATAGAGACAACAAAACAATAGCACCCAAGCATAGAAACCAGATTAAAATCAAAATATAAAGAAAATTTGGTTTTCCTACCTCAAACTTTAGAAATCAGCAGTCAAGCATCTCAAACAAATCTTGCAGAACCCCTTAAACACAAGCACCCAATCAACCAAAGCAAAACCAATCACAGGAGTGAAACTTTAAGCAGATCAAGAAACTCTGAAACTCTAGAGCAAATAACTCATGCAGTAATCTCTTGAGGTTAAACACGCTTTGGATAGATGAACAAAAAGTCAATTTTTCAGGAACAAAGAACAAGAGAAAAGGAAAAGATGAAGATTGATGATGAATAGTTGTTGGGTTTTGTTCGATAGAGATGTTTTCTGGAAGTCACTGTTGGATTTCACTCCAACCACCATAGATGGAGAAACTGCGTCGATAAGAATCTGTAGTCACTCACGGATTCATAATCAGAATTACGGATCAAACCTCATGATCCGCGGAAGTTTCGTCGTAAATCTTCGAGAAGAACACAAAGGAGCGAAAGAAGTGGGTGCTCAAATATAAATATAAATATTTATATAATGACCAGTCGAAGAAAGCTACTAACCAAATTCTGGTGCAACAACCAAAATCTTCTTATCTAAATTACCGAACTAACCATAAAATTGTTAAATAGATTCCTGATATCGGTAATTCAGGTATCATCTTTAACTGCTCACGTGGTAAAGCCACGACACCAAGCCCAAAACTGATCATGCTTTAGCTGCGCCACTCACTGAACACAACGTGGATAAGAGACCAAAGTCTCATTTTGTAGCCCTATAGGAAAAAGACACCGTCCCAACTCGAGAGAAATGGGGCCAATACACCCGAGTTCTCAACTCGCAACTTGACACTATATCGGCAGATAAGCATCAATGCACACTGAATAGGTATAACTCACATACCTATTACATATGCAAGAACAACGTCCTAAGAGGTCGATGTACTCGAGGCATAGTCTAAAAATACAACTCGATACCTGAAATGTATTTTACATAATAATGGCATTAGCACCAAGGAACATACGATGGTTATCCGCTGCAGTCCGGCCATCAGTCTATGTACTAAGCATTACTAAGAATATAAAATAACAGAATAGAATAGTACTCTTCAGAATACATAACAAGATACCAAGGAATCTGGCTCACACACTTAATGCACACACTAGCATCGAAGAGTGTGATGAAAATCTGCCGCGGTCGAACCATCACTCAAAGAACACTAGGCGTCATCAAGTAGGAAGGACAACACGACACAACGAAATAAAAGGACCAAAAGCTCTGATACCAAACTGACAGGACCCGAACCAGATTTCACCCTGAAACCCAGATAAAGTCCTGCGGAGACCACCTTCAGACTAACTCTATCGATAAATCGATAAGCAAATCTTAAGATGGACAACCCTAAAACCTGCATCAAATAAAAACACTTCTAATTCAACTTCCAACCTCAACGCCTAGAGCCATTTGCTCCCCAAATCATAACAACAACCATAAATAAACACAAAAACAACTCAAAACTCACAGGTAATCAGAGCAATCTAACATAATGACTGGGAATACAAAATGGAAAGGTAAAAGAATCAAAAGATCCTACCAAACGGAAGCAAAGACGACGATGACTATGCCTCGACTCCGAGTACTCTTGACCTCAAATAAACTAGTCTACACACTGGGCGAATTAAAGCGAAGGGCCCAGAAGAAAGTAAATTAAAAACGTTGGAGTGAGTGGATAAAAATAAAATAATTTAATATAATACTTTAAATAAAAGTACCATATTAATTTCCCAATGTTTTATAAATAAAAATCACAATGCATGCAATTTAATAAAACGTCCCACGTTTAAGAAAAATATTTTTAAAAATCAACCCCGCTGATATGTCAAATAAACAAATAATATTTTTGTTTATATATATATTCAAAACGAAATACTTTTGAAAATCAATTAATAACATTTCAAGACCAATCCCATTATTCATATAAAAACTCAGCCCCGCTAGTTCGGGAATTTATTAAATAACAAAAAGTCACATAAGAGAAAATATTCCCGAAAACCAAATAATATAAAATCATGACCAATCACATTGGTCATATAATAGGAGAAGGTTAGCACCATTTAATAGTAAGCCTCCAAGGCTAAGGGTCGAGCCTCCAAGACTCTATAGCGTCCCACTCTAAACCTCTACACATCTACGTCGATCACCGAACTTGAATCTGACTATATGGTCAACTCGTCACCTCGCATGGGATGAGGTTAATAAGCTAGCTAGCATCAATATATAAACGTACCCTGATGTGTAAAAATCCGATAACAAAACCGAAAACACGCTTCCCCTAATACGGTCTCCGACCGCAAATCTGAGGCTTATAATAATCATAAATAGTATAATAGCCTCAAAAAATATACATATATATCCGACATATCCAACATGCCGTAAATTAATATCGAAAAATTTATATATATAACATCGACATGTCTCACATGTCGTAAAATCATAAATAGCGAAAACATAAAATCTTCAGAAATCTCATTTCTAGTCTTTACATTTAAATACATATAAAACTTATTCAGCATGATCAATTATGAATGATTAAAACATACTATTTTCAGAAATCTCATTTCCGGGTAAATTACATACTACTTAAAATAGTAGTAAATATATCACCCAAATCCATAATTTACTTAAATATCAATATCATAAAATTATATGAATTCTCATGCTTCAAAAATCATTTATTTAAAATAAACTGCATTTTATTAAAATATTTATTCATGTATTTATTTAAAATAAAATCCACTCACAGTACGGTCGAGCGCGCCGCTATTCTAAGCTCTTGTCACATTGAGTAACTTTTCGACCTGTAACAGAGACGTATTTAAAAGATATTTCAAAACTCATAATTTGATCATAAAAGTTAAATCTACGGACGTCCTCACTCTCCCGAATAACACAATTTCAATTCTTGTTATCGGTATAGAACTTACTCCTCAAATACCGAAACAATTTACGTCCAAAGATTACTCAGGACACCCATCCCGAGTCCGATAAATTCTTTAACTGGTTAATTTGTCGTAAAACCCTTTTTACCAGCTTTTATCCTTTTTACGGAATGTCCACCGTAGAGTTTTTTGGTCAAACAGTTATTTCTCTAAGTCAAACAATAATTGTGAAAGTTAACAGTAAATGGTCAAAATTCATATTACTATTTACCATTTACCTTTACTGTTTATCTTTTACTTTTATCATTTACCATTTACTGTTTACTATTTACTTTTTTACCGTTTTATTTTTCACATTTTATCTTTCTTCTACCTCTCGCCGCTGCCACTGCCCCCGGCAGTTCCGCCACATAGGCCAAAAACGCCTCCAATCGACTCTAAATTTACCCACCATCATCGCCACCACCTCAAGACTTCGTCCCCGTCGCCTCTGCCGCAAAAATCATCGCAGCCGCCGCAAATGGCGACCGACACGGCGGCAGAACCTCCCCAAATTTGAAATTCATCAAAATTCAACCAATCAAACATCAAATTACACTCAATCGACTTTAAACAATGTTCTGACCTCAAATTCAACCTCCAATTACAACAAAAACACAATTGCACAACCTCTACTGAAATCATAAAAACCCTAGAATTTCAAATCTCAATTTCTTCTTACCTAGTTCAAATTGGATCAATTCCTTTCATGGACTTGTTGCACAAGTCGAGACCTTCAATTACCCCAAGGAATCGGGTCGAACCTTGGCCGGAGGTGAGAGTTCCCTGTTCGACACAGTCGAACCCTTTCTGGCTTTCCACCGGTCGAATGACAGCGCACCGAGCCGCGTCACTTCTACAAAGGAGAAGAGTAGGAGGTGGCGGTCCAAACGGGACAGGTGGCTCGGCAATTGGTGGCCGGACGGCGGAGAAAGGTGGAGGCGACAGTGGTCGATGAGGGGAGGGGTCGGCCGAGTCAGGGAGAGAGAAAAGAGAAAAGGAAAGAAAAGAAAAAGAAGAAAAAGGAAAGTTTTCCTTTCGGGAAATTTCATTCCCTGCTATTTTTACTCATCCAAAAACGGCAAATTACTAATTTTTACGTCATAACTTTTTCACACGAACTCCAAATTAAATGTGTCACATGTCCACGAACTCGTCTCAACGTCTTCTATCTCATCGAGAAATAAAATTCTCCGTCGGATCAATTTATTTAAAAATCAACTTTATGAACTTTCGAATCGTAAAAACAATTTCCGTAACGTAAAATAAAAGATAAAACTGTCAGGAAGTACCTCGAAGTTCGGGTCGTATCAGAAACACTGTTGAAATCGATTGAGTCAAAGAGACCACGCTCAAAAGCTCGAAGCTTCACTCGTCAATTCTCTCCTCCGTTGACAATGGAACAAGCCACCCCCACATGAATGATGTTGGCGAGGAGAGGAAGGAAATCGTACCAGGGACCAGGCCTGAGCAGGCCTAACGGCGGAGGTACGGTGATCGTTCTTCCGGGTAGGCGAGCTAAGAGGTGGGTGGAGTGCTCGATGAGTCTCGAGAGTTCTTGAATCATTCTAATCTTAACCCATATATATATAACTGCCACCAACTTGTAATCCAAGGGTTAAGATTAAACGGTGAGTTTCTAATTTTCCAAATATTTCATCATTTTGCATATATACTCTCTTATCAACCTTGACAAATTTAGATTTTCACCTTACTTACACAAATTCAATTAATAATCCGAGTACTCTTAGTATCCACCGAGTTCAGTTTTAGATTTTCCGTCAAACACCAGTTAGCTCGTCTCAATACAAATATTAATGACGAGTCATTTGTATTTGCATATATAATTAATTTGCTTTTTAAAATATACAGGGTATTACATATATATTGCTTCTTGGAAGCAAAAGCTTCTTGCAGTGAATGCTTCTCAAGGAGCCGGCGGAGGCGATGGAGGTAGAGGCAGCGGAGGCAGCAGCGACAGATGGGGGAGGCGATGGAGGTGGAAGAAGCAGTAGGGGAGCCGATGCAGGTCTAGGGAGCAGCGGGGGAGGCAATGGAGCTCGAGAAAAAAGTGAGGGAGGCGCAGAGTAGGGGGGCCAGAGTGCAAGGTGGCTAGTGGCGGCTGCTTGACGCTTCGCAGTGTTCATTCCCGGAGCCATGAGTTCGACTACGGTTGAGAGAGAGGAAGATGATTTCGGACCGAGAGATGAGATTTGAGAATTAGGGTATTTTGGGCAGGAAAGGATTGAGAGACGCTGCAGTCCTTTTATTTAAAGGGTACCTAAAGCGACGAACCAAATAAAATTTCGTCGCTAGAGTAATTTCAAATTTTCAGGAAATTTTGGTGAAAATTTTCGTAAATAATTTCAAATGTCGTCACTTGATTATTAGACTAAACGACCGTTGGATGTCAAATTTACGTATGTTAGGGTACGCAATCAATATTCGGGTGTCATTTGACCGGGTGCCATTTGACCGTCCGATCGTCAAGAAAACCGAAAAAAGCGCACTTTGACCACACAAAAACTCTTTGACCGCCGCCCTCCGGAAACCTTCCTCAGCAACGGGCAATGGGCTGTAGAAAAGAATGACACCCCCCCTGAAACGCCCACGTGATCGGGTCCACCCATAGGGAATATTAGTGTCGTTTTTGGTTTTCCCAACGATCGGACGGTCAAACGACGCCCGTTCTACCACAAATTTTCACCGGCCTTATTTGACGAGTTGCCTAAACACTTCATAAATAATAACCCTACAAAAGATCGTTAATAGTATAAGCAAGTAGGGATCGTTCTAGCCTGGGATTAAGGATACCTGAAACATGAGAATGTTAGACAATATTCACATATATACAATCATAAAATCGTCACTTCTTGGGGGAGAAAAGAGATCGGCACCAAGCTGCCCTAAGTTACTAAGACATGAAATTTAAACCTATTTCTACTATTTACAAGTTGGTCGACATTCTTTCACAAAGCAATAGCACAAAAACAATCAAAACACACAACAATTTAGCAAACAAGACTCACAGCAACATATTAAAGTGTTCTAGACTCGACTTAGTTCTAACCTAATTAGCTCATAAACGGTGTCACTAATCGATTAAGACTCCTTATGTATTTTAAGTGACTAAATGCCTAACCTTAAAGTTTTACTAGTTATAGTTGAAAACTCTAAACAATAAAGACAAACACAACAAGTAATTAAGCACAAAGTCCTTTTAGTCGGAGACAAGTTAATAAGCAAGGCGTTACTCTTCTTATTACCAAGTAAATTCTTTAGACCACTCTAACCCTAGTGAAATAATACAAATTAAGACAACTAAACGTTCGACTAAACCTATTTTAATTTCGGTAGAAACAAGATCGATACTCAAAACACATTGCAATTGTGCTAAGCAGCAATCTTTGAGGCATATGGATCTAAAGTCTTAACCAAGTACGAATCATAAAACCAAATTAACATGCTCGCCGGTTACCTAGTTACTATCTTGTTACATCTTTTCTTTACAAATTATCATGCGATTCGAAACTTATCTTTGAAAAACTTTATTAACAATATAAGAATAAAATCGAGATGCATCTTTATAAAACCAAACTCATAATCGTTTTTCACATAGACATGAAAACACAATAACCAAACATACACATGAGTTTCATAGACAAAACTACACATAACTACATAAAATCTATTACAAACCGAAAAGGAGATGAAGTAGAGTGGATCACACAATATAGACACCTTAAGAAGATCTTCAATGCGTGGTGGAGAGGCTCGGATGGAGGCTGAATGAAGTGAAGGAATCGGCAGAATTTTGAAGGTGGTGGTGGTGATTTCGGCTTATAACTTTTATGTAGGATTTTTTGCTGAATATTGGTAGAGCTTTGGCTAGAGTTTTTGCTTTAGAATGTGACAAATTTTCTGTATAGAATCGGCCTCTATATATAGGGGAAAGGTTTGTGCAAAACCGGCAACAATAAAGAAATCAAAACCTAAGCCGAGTTGGTTTAGGTAACTTGCCGGCCAAGATTTCTTCCGTGCATTTTCTTCCCGGACTGGCTGCATCTCTTCTTGGATACCCCATGTAGATCGGCAGCCCACACTTTGATGAATTAAAAGGCCCAAGATCGGACGCAGCCTCTCCCTAGCTCACCCGGAAACACTAATCCTTCTCTCGGTAGGATTCCTTACTGGCCTTAGCTTGCTCGAGCGTGCGTGGCTTTTCCTGGTCTTCTCATGTCTTCATATCTTCCTAGCATCTCTATGAAGAGTTGCAGCCACTTGCAACGGCAAGCAAAGGCAGAAAAAACGTTGAAAGCTTTTCGAAGGCTCTCTCGGCAAGAACTACACCTTCTCGGTAGCAGGGCGCGCATATGGGCTGGATGAGCTGGCGTGCTTCTTCTCGGCAGTTTCCGGATATGCGCATGTTGTACGCATGTGTGCTAAACAGGTTGGCGCAAGCGTGCGAAGCTTCTGGACAACAACGGTAAGGAGGCATCGTCAACGGTAGGCAAGCGAGGGTGCGTGCAGGCGCAGATCAAGTGTAGAGTGAGTGCTCGTATCTGATACGATATGCCAGTATCGGATACGGCACTTCATAGGCTAAACCTTGGCAAATACGCTTGGAATACGTCCTCGGATACGTCTGGGCCTATCTTGGATATGAGTCAGACACGAGGTGCCGGTGTCTGATACCTCTCGGCGGCTCGGTGTCAATGTTGTGTAGCTACATTGCGCTGCTGTGCGCAAGTGTGCGTGTGCTGGCTTTCGAGTGTCCGATACTTCGTTCTCTTTTTGGTAGATTTGACCTTTGTGCCTTTAATCGAGCATAACTTCCTCTAGAAAATAGCTATTGATGCGATTCCAAATTCTATGGCATATATGGCACGCCATCTAGTTCCAAGTGAGCTGTTCTGGGGAAATTCTGGAAGTTAAGTGATGTGCCCAGGAAATTCCTGGAACTTACTATATCCGAATTTGCATGGGAATTTCCGGCAGCTTCTTTAGTTCGAATTACTCTAACTCCTTCCATTGCTCGATCATATATGTGTGTGCTGCTCATAAGAAAAGAAAATTCCAACAAAAGGAACATGGAAGCTTTACAGAATCAACGAATCATATAATGACTTCGATTTTCAGCACTTTGTTATTTTTTTGTAAATTTCTAGCTTTTAAGCACATTTTTACAAAACTCTACCAAATATTCACTAATCTATATTATGACTTGATTTTAGATAAATATGGGCTAAACAAAGCATAAACGAGGGCATAAACATATTAATATCGTAGCACTTTGTGCTCCTATCATTATTCCATGTATATGTCACATCTAACGGTGTGTATCGCTGATAAAGGTCCACTTCAATTAGCGCCTTCAAGAAGTAGAAACTTCTTTGTTAACCTATTACAAAGGTTACGCAACATAGGGGGATACTTGGGTTTACATTTAGCAAAGTAATCTCTTTTGACTAACCAACCTTTGAATGTCAAATTTACGAATATTATAGTATGCGGTTAAAATTCGGGAAGGAATGAGTGTCGTTTGACTGTTCGATCGTTGAGAAAACCGAAAAAAGCGCATTTTGACCACACAAAAACCCTTTGACCGCCCCCCTCCGGAAACCTTCCTCCGCAACGGGTGAGGGACGATAAAAGAGCATGACCATGGGTTTGGGAATAAGGAAACACCGCCCCCTCCCTCCCCCCCCCCCCCCCCCCCCCCCCCCGAAAGGCCCCCTGACAGGACCCGAACCAGATTTCACCCTGAAATCCGGATAAGGTCCTGCGGGGACCACTTCAAGACTAACTCTATCGATAAATCGGTAAAGCAAATCTTAAAATGGACAACCCTAAAACCTGTAACAAACAAAAACACTTCTAAAGCAATTTCCAACCTCAACGCCTAGAGCCATCTGCTCCCCAAATCACAATAACTCCCAACATAAGAATAAGAAATTCAACTTCTAATAATAAACATTAAAATTTATAACAACACACGATTAGCATATTTGGGTCATAACCCATAAGTAAACAAACTTTATTTTACTACAACTTGCAAACGTATCAGAGCGACTATGCAAAAGAAATATACTACAAGTAGGTTAATCAAGTAACCTACGATTTCTGACAGCGAAAGAGGAACTATATGTTTTGCGTCCTTCTAGTACCGAACGACTCTGCAAACTGGGCAATTTAAAACAAAGAGCCCAGGAAATTAATTTAAAACATTAGCGTGAGTCGACAAAAATCAATAAATATAACTATATATTACTTTCCGTATTTTCATGAATAAAAACCATGATGCATGCTTCAACGAAAACAATTTATATCATATATCGATAATATAAAAACCTCAGCCCCGCTGGTTAAGAAACATATATATCAGTGAGCCAATCACATTGGTTGTTTAAAGAAATCACATAAAATATAGGGGAATGTCAATACCACCATATTATACTGAGCCTCCAAGGCTAAGGGTCAATCTCTAAGACTTTCTATAGCGTCCAACGCTAAACCTGTACACGTCGACCACCGAGCGTGAATCTGACCTATGTGGTCAAGTCGTCACCTCGCGTGGGCTCAGGTGACTAAGCTAGCTAGCATCAATATACATATCTGGACCCTGGTATGGTGAAAATCCGAAAACAAAATCAAAGTACAATTCCCCTAATAAATCATAAATCAGTACAGTCCCCGACCGCACTTCTGAGGCTTAAATACAATCATAGCCTCGTAGAAAATAAATGAAATCAACATGTCGCATATGTCATGATATTCAAAACAAAGTGAAATCATATAATCATTGGAAATCTGATTTCCGGCTAAATATCCATATACATATAGATTTTTATAATGTCAAATTAATTGACTTAATAAATAAATCAATTCAAATTCGAAAAAAAAAGGAAATCAGCAATTAAAATAGGTTATCGACCTTCGATAATCTATATCACTTTCAAAATAAACCCATGAATATATAAATCCCAACGATAATAAAAGATTTACGCATGCATCAATTTAAAACAAAAGTCCACTCACTGTACGATTAGGTCTGTCGCTGATCTGAGCTCTCCTCACGTCTCCTCTCCTCTCGATCTGTAAAAAAATATATATTTAAAATATTCCGAACTCGGAAATCGAATTATAAAAACTTAATTTACAGGGCCTCACTCGTACGAAACTTTCGGTTAAACTTTACGCGTCCGCTTAAACCAGTTTACGACTGTTTAATCACTTACTGATCATATCGTCGTAATGCCCATTTACTCGTAATTATTCTTCATTTAACGTGAGTTAAATAGTAAGTAATTTAGTTAAACAGTAACTCATAACCAGGACAGTAACTTTCGAATTTATAATTTACCTTTTTACTGTTACTGTCTTACTTTTACCATTTACTATTTACTGAGTTACCATTTACTAATTACCATTTACCATTTAACCTTTTTACCTTTCAGGTTTACCGTTTTACCCTCCGCCGCCGCCACAGCAACAGCGTCGCCGCCGCTGCAGCAGCAGCTCCGCCACAAGGCCAAATTCACCCCCATTTCGTCTAACACCACCGTCATAACCTCAGAAGGCCACTCCCAACTCCTCGGCCGCACGAAACCCATGCAGCCGCCAAGAACGGCGGCCGACACGGCGGCCCAAAAATCCCCAAACTGAAATTCATCAATTTCCACCAATTCGAACAACAATTTTCACAAATTCGGCTCCAAACAATATCCTAGACCTAATTCCAACCTTCAATTACACAAATTCCAACATCAAAATCACCCAAATCCGAAAACCCCAAAACCCTAGAAATTCCAATTCGAATTTCTCCTTACCTGTTCCAAATTGGGTTCAATCCTTTAGAGGGTTTGACACACGTCTCTCAGGCTTCAAGAAAAGGTAAGGATCGCACCAGCTCGAGGCCGGATTGAGGCGTTCCGATCGGTCCAAGACCGAACTTCAGTAGCGCGCAGCGCTCTCCTCGGGTCGCGACGTGTGCTACGGCTGGAATAGAGAGGTAGAGGAGGAAGAGACGAGCCCGATGCGATGGGTCTCCTCCCCAAAAGTCACCGGACGGAGAAGATGCGTGGAGGCGGTGGTGATGTCGGTGGGTCGCGCGTCGGGAGGAAGAGAGGAAGAAAAGAGAGAAAAGAAAGAAAGAAAAGAAAAAGGAGAGAAAAGAAAAAATTTCCCGTTTTCGGAAATTCCTTTTCCGACTATTTATACTCGACCAAATTTGGAAAGTTACGGTTTTTACATCGTAACTTTTTCATCCGAACTCCGAATTTAGTGTGCTACGTGTCCACGAATTCGTTTTAACGTGTACTATCCCAACGTAGCAAGAAAATTCTCGATAGACTCAAATTATAAAAAGTCAACTTTTAGGAATTTCGTAACTGTTAAACAACTCCCGGGAACGTAAAAATAAAATAAAATTACTGAGAAGTTAAACACGGTTCGGGGCGTATCACCCCCAGGGTGGGGTCCACCTATAGAAGATCAAAAAAATTATTTAAGCGACGGAAACAAACAGAGTTGGTCCCTTCATTGTGCTAATACGTTGGAAACAAACAACATTTGTCGCTTCAATGTTACGATACGACGAATTCTATTTTGGTCGCTTTAGTGTCGTCGCTTAAGTGATATTTGCGACGACATTGTAAGTCCGTCGCTTGAGACCTTCTTATGCGACGAAGTCTCCTCGTTAGGCATCTAATCTTAATTTAGTCGCTTAAGACTTTCTGAAGCAACAGACTTTGGTCCGCCTGATTAAAGTTGGTCGCCTAAGATTGCAAATGGTGTAGTGCTCCCTCTTATGGAAGATGACTATATATTGATTTGACCGAGTTTCAGGGCACGGCGACTTAAAGCTGTCGTAAAATATCATAACATTTGCCACAGTTTTAGGCAGCCGTGGTAGTATTTATAACATTTTTCCACGGCCCTATCTTGTCGTTGCCAACTTCCCAGATTTTTGCGACTGTTAGGCATCGCCGTCGCCAAATTCTCACCTTTTGACGTCGGTTTTCTGTTGTCATCGCTAAATTAACGACGGTAAGAATGTCGTCTCTGAGCCGTCACAAAAATTGTACCAACGACGACAGAAAATCCACGCTATAGCTATTTACAGTGGCTAACTGAATTCTTTTTTTTAGTGGTTGGTCATCTCTCACTCTTTGCTATTAGTTGTATTTCTGGTCTCGTGTTTGCGGGTTATGTAATTGGGCTTGTCCCTCGATTAATGAATGAAATTTCATTTTTCTCCAAAAAAGAAGAAGCCAAACTTCTTATAAGGTTCAAAATTTGGAAATCATGCCTCTTATATACTTCAGAGGAAGAGTGATTTCCTTGATTGTAATAGCATTCAACATAGGGCCGCAAGTGGGGTCCTCGTGAATCCTAGGGTTGTGAAACGTAACCCTAGCTCTCTTATAACCCTGGAAGTTGCCTTGAAGGCCCATGAGTGCCACCCTCATTGCAACTGTACAGAGTCTGAATCGAGAGCTCTGCAGATTGACCCAACACGGAGGCCTCGTTACCTAGCCTTACGGCGTGGACGCCAGGCGCAATCGGAAAGTAAAAGCCACCAAGCTGCACCAAGCCGTCGATCTCCCACTTTGAGAGTGAGTTTTTGCCGATGATGACTGTTTTCTTTGGGTTCGAGGATTTGGGTGATAATTCGAAGTGTCCATTTGGTAGTTTTCCTGAAAAATAAAATTAGATTGAGTTATACATACTAGTTTTACCACACATGCGATGGATGTGTTTAACTATTTTTTATCTTTATTTTTTAAATAAAACGTGTAAGGTGGGAAGTTATTTACTATAGAGATGTGCTAGAGATGTGGGTAGTGGGCAGTTGTGGGAAGTTATTGCAGGTTTATTTTTTTATATTTATTATTATTTTTCTAATTACCAAAATATCCTTCATTAATTTAAAATTGTTTTGGATTAACCTACAATGTAAGGGTTTAAAAAATAGTATATATACATTACCAAAAGGAAAGAAAACCCATCTCTTGAATCTCAATGTAAGTGTGTGTGGTTTCCAGGAAAGCAAGTCTATCCATAGTAAATGGAGTTTTCATATACAATGGTTAAGTAATAGGCTAGTATGCTAGATCTTGAAATTTTATGCTGTTGTATGTCGAAAATACACTACCAGAAAAGGCATCATAGCCGATGAATTTAAGTCGTCGGCTATAATGGTTATAGCCGACGATATCGTCGGTTATAATTATTATAGCTGGCGATTTCGTCGGCTATAACCATTACCCGACCACATATCGTCGGTTATAACATCGTTGGAAATACGCCGTCGGTAAAACTATACCCGACGACGATATCGTCGGCTATAACCATTTTAGCCGACGAAATACCACTACAGACGACGAATTTCGTCGGCTATAATTGTTATAGCCGACGAATAAAGAGTTCGTCGGCCGTTATTTGCAATTTCGTCGGCTATAATGCCTTTTCTGGTAGTGATATATAACAACTTTATTTCTTTGCTCAACACTAATGTACAAAATTGAGCTACTTCCAACAGGTATTATAAACTCGAAAAGTTAGACAATTGATGATCCAACAATATATTCGTATTAATTAAACTCGTACATGTGACAAAATGTGACTATTGTTCGCGTCGGTTTTGACACCTGTCGAACTATCAACACGTGGGGGTGGCGGACGTAAGTTTCAGTCCTGGTGCGAGCGTGCCAGTACCTTTGGGTTAGGTACAACCTTGGTGGCGGACGACGACTGGCGAATGAATCAACCTTGGCGAGCGAATGACTCTGGCGAACGTGTTCGTCTGCTCCCTGCTACCTGACTTCTCGATCAAGCAACTGTACGCGGGCGTTGACAAACCGGCGTAAGGGCTCGAACAAGACCTAAATAAACAATTACTAGGATTTTTCCTCAACCTTTCGGTAGATTGAGATATCTTACTTCGATCCTGGGATGCAAAGCAGAGCTATATATCAAGACCGCGGATGGCGTTCGTCCAACCTTTCAGCAGATTGGGAAAGACTGTTACCGGGGTAACGACTCGATTTGTCACAAGGCGTGACGACTGGACTCGATTTGTCTCAGCGACGCTCCGACACGAACGCAAGTCACTTTCGACAACAACGGCAGGTGTACGGCGACCAGACGTGGTGGGCGTAGGTTTGCGGCTAGGTTGGAAGAGTGTCGATTGCAGTTAGTGGAAGGCTGTTCGCAAGAGAGAGTGCTCCGGAGAGGCTTGCAAGATTTGCAGGGCAAAAGCTTGTAGTTGTATGGTGTTGAACCATTTTTACGTTGTCCTAGAGTTCTTTATATAGTGATCTCAAAACCCCAAATACATATGTAACCAGCATATGGATTCTGACATCGAATAGGATTGTATTTGTTAAATCAACTCCAAGTCAGACTTGAAGAAGTACTCCAAAGCTTGTCCCAGACAGAAACTGATTTAAATGAAATTAGATTACCCGCCAATGGGTAACCTTACGGGCCTCAGCCCAAAGTCCTGGATAAATGTAATTTAGGCCCAAACATTGCCCCCCAGCCTTCGAAATTAAAAGCCCATTGAAATTGAAGAAGGCTGAGAAAGCCCACTCGGACTTGTTTAAAAATCTGACGAACACGTCGTTCCCTCTAACCGATGCAATTTTACCAAATTGAGCTCAAGCGACTGTTTAATAAACCCTAAACCGCTTCAAATCGTACCGTTTCAGAAATCCAGAGACCCCTTCCAAATTCTATAAAGCCACAATCCGAGAACGTGAAAACCATTCCAAAATCTCGAATCAATCATCATGGCTTTAGAAATCAAGCACTCAGAAGCGCTTCACGGCAAAGAAAGAATTCAAAGAGCCATCATCGAAATTGGAAGCCCCTACTGCACTTCAATAATCTCCCCAGATGACTACAATCGTGCCGGACTAGGCCCGAAGCAAAGAGAAGTCACCCTCCAAGGTCTGTCATCATTTGTAGATCACTGTCGTCCGCCTCCAATAGCCTTTCGCGATCAGGATGTCACGCTTCCGAAATGCTCAAGCCACTTCGAAACCCCCATCATTACTGGCTGCTGGCCTTTACCCACCTCAGAAATGATAAAGTGGTACAAGGCTAGAGAACAACTGGATGCCTTAAGATGGCGTCGCGCTGGAATCACAGAAGTCTTGGAGCTCTGTTTCAACCTAAACCAAAAAGGTGGAAATCGATGCGTCTTCTTGCCCCTAGTAAGTTTCTGGAATTCATCCTCCAACACTTTCGCTTTTCACTTTGGGCAAGCTAGTGTCACCCTCCTAGACCTATACGCTGGGCTAGGATTTCCTTTGGGTACTAAACCCTTTGATGCGGATAACTACCCGCACACCCGGTTTCCTACCACCATCATCAACCACACCGGCAGTTTCAGCTACCACGCCTGGATGAGAGAATTCAGCCAGATGGACGACGATATCAGAGGAATCGCCTTCCTGTATTTTTGGCTCAACAAATTCATCTTTTGTTCAACCGCCTCCAAGATGTCAAGAACTTACAAAAGGATGGCGGAAATCCTATACGCCTACTAAGAAATTGGCCTCGCACAGATAGTTCTTGCACACCTATATCGGGGACTTCACACCCTAACCATGAACCCCTTCAACCTCACAGTTCTCGGACCGCTTTGGATTCTGGATATCTGGGCGAACATGTACTTTCCAGGACTCGCCTCAGAGCCCAGAAATATTGGCGAAGACAGGATCACAGGCGCAGCATATGTTGGCCAAGAACCAATGTACGGGCAAGGCTACGCAGCATGCTTTGACATTATATATCAGACGGATGCACCCGGCTTCTATTCAGAAGCTCAGATGTTGCTTACTCGCCAGCACCCTCATGCTCTGAAGACCGGCTTCCTCCCCTCTGCAGATCAAAGTAATGCAGGCAGAAGCCTCTTTCTACAATGCATATCAATGGCGGACCTCCCACTTTTCAACTCAAACAGAGGCGGCCAGGGCTCAGAAGTGTATGCCCCTCATCTTTTCGCTCGCCAATTCGGCCTCACACAGCATGCCCCATATCCGCCAATCCAAAGCTGCAACATCTTCTCAGCCTGGCGACCAAGCAAGAACACGCCTGTGACTCCCAACGTTCCGTGCTCTTCTTGCCTGCGTCCAGCCACTCTTCCCGATCCCGAAGAATGCTTCGAGCTGATAATCTCCCAGGAAGCCACTACTGACTATGATACTTGGTGGCAAGGACATCGCGGGCAGGATTTTCAGAAGGAGGGGTCCCTCTATTATTTTGAGAAGATATTCAGAAGACATCGCAATTGTCTTACTGACTACGACAAAATGGTGCTCGACGGGGGTCCTTTGCACCCTGAATTACCAGTTGAGGAGACTCAGGTAATCATCCACTAAGTTACAACTTACCCTGATCATGGATAAGTATAGAAAAAAAAAAACCACTAACTGATTCTTATACTACAGGTTTCAAAGAAAGTGCTCCCTGCCGAAAGGAAAAGAAAAGCTCCTCTAACCCCTCCAACAGCACCCAGATCCAAGAGAAGAATAAAATTTCCCCCTCCAATAGTCGAAGAAGAAGAAGAAGACGAGGAAGACAATACGCCAGTAAGTCATTATTAATCCGCCAACACATCTACCATCTGCCAACTATTCCTTTTTTAGACCAAATTATGAACCTGACGTAGTTGGCGAGTTTCCTTCCACAGGGACTATGCTTAAGACGGAGTGCCAGACCAACCTCTAGCACTACCCCCACCATGCCAAGACCAATCGAGATCTCCTCTGGTGAGTCCTCCAGCTCCACTAGTTCACCTTCTAGTAGTCCCGAGCCTGGACTTAGAGTACCAGAGACTTGGGATGAAATTTCATCCGCCTGGCGAGAATATGGAATTCGTCTTGACCAAAGTAGGAGAAAACTCCCTATTGATGCAACTCCACTAAACTGGCTTCCTGCTGAAACAGGTACCATTCACACCCTTCTGGCCGCTGCTCCAACCTCAGCTCCCAATAATCCACTGACCAGTCCAGCCTTCTCCACAGAGAAAGCTATGGACGGAACCTCATCCGCCAGCGCTTCAACAGCACCAACAATCGCAGCGAGTACATCAAGGGTGACAAAAACGGATCCACTCCCTGGACCAGAAGAGATCGGGACACCGATAGAAGAATATCTGGAAGCAAACCCAGAAGTGACAATAGATGCAAGCCTCTACCAAGACGTGCCCCCAGCCTCACCCCAAGGCGAACCGGTGGAACCCAGCATCTCAACAGTGGGAATTTCGGCGGATACCCCTTCTGGATTAGAGGTACCCCTAAAACAACCTTTAATGATTCCGGTTCTAGATTATTAAGATATTAATCCTCCTTACGCCTGTGTTCTTTTTAGGTGACAGAGATTCATACCCAGCCTAGGAGTACTGAGAGCGTTGGCGAACGGAGCCTGGTCCTGTTCTGCCCCCAGCCAAATGTCCAAGACAAGGATCCTTCTGCATCCAGTTCTCCTCAAACCAGCACTCCTGGCTTCCAGGTCAACCCACCGCTTGGCGATGACCCATTACTGCAACCGCCAACTCCTCAGCAAGACGCAGCCGGATTACAAGAGACTTGGGATCTCCTCAACCAAATATATCAAGAAGATCTTACGGATGCAAAAATTCAAGAAAGGATCCACAGCGTGCTGCAGACCGTAAAGAATCAACTTCCAAACCTGCCCGTCTTAGCCCAAACCAGGATAAGGGAAATTCTAGAAATTCTCCCTAATCTTCTTGCCACTTTCCAGAACAAGGCGAGCGATGTTCCAAAACAGGAGGCGATCATCGAGGAAAAAACTTCAAATCTTTCCAAGGTTGTGAATTCCTACTCCTCACTAATGCTTTCGGTGGAACAAGAAGACGAGGCAGAAATCAAGCGCCTGGAAAAAGAAAAGAAACACATTGATCGGAAGATAGCCATGGTGCGAGGAAGGCAGCAAGGACGTCTTGATACAGCCGCGGTTCAGAGGACTCAGATCGTCAAGCTCAAAAGTGAAACAGAGCAGAGCCAAAAGGATGCACAGAAGACAAAGACCGAGCTCTTGTACTTGAAGACGAAAATAACTAGGCTAAGTTTCGAAATGTTCGAATTTTCTTTTATGCCCCCCGAGTAAATTGGGCTTGCCTTGTAATATCCATTTTTGACAATATCGGATAAATATTAATCGAACAACTCATCCGCGAAGCCCAACCTTGTCTGGCCCATTCAAGCATTAGCATAGCCTTGATTAGTACAAATCTACAACTGTCAATTTTCCAAGATGCGGTCAATAGTCAAACTGACATTTAAAACTTGTGAATCCCCGTGCTACAAACGGTTGAAGACCATAAAAGCCTTCATTATTTTGATAAGACCGATGATATGAAACCCTAATCCGTCCCAGCCGTTGGATTTCACACGCCATTCGCTATAAAACGCAGCCCCTAGTATCGAAACTAAAATCATCTCTTTTACGTTCAATATGTCTATTTCATTCTCCCGTTTCTCCACCAAGCCTCTATGGCTTCCTGAATCTTTTCCTCCAGATCCTATGGAGATGTTTGTCAAAACACCTTGAGTCGCATAGTCTGGTATTAAATATGTTCTAAGTCGCATAGTCTGGTATTATGCCCCCTAGAGAACATGGAATACGGATAGAATCTCCAAAAGAAGGAGCTCTTCTATTGTTCTCCAGGGTATAATAGCTGTTGGTGACTTAGAACCCATTCGCCATCATGACGGTCACTTTCCTTCTGCGATCTTTCAGACTCCTGTTAGTGACCAGAGGTGACCGTCAGTTGGCATCCACATCCTCATCCCTTAGCTCTTCTTTCAATCGCCACGGCCTTCCCTTTGAGGTAAGGTTCCAAATAAAGGTATTGGTGGATGAAGAAACTTACGGGATGGTGAAAGCGATGAGGATTGGAGCAGGAGATCGGAGGAGGAACGATACACGTCCACCCCCAAAAGAATCTGTGAAACAGATCCTCTTCTCTCTTTCGTTCAAGAAATTTAGAAGTATAGGATTTTATGTAATTTTGTACTTGTAAAGCTCTTGACCGCAAAGTCATTCTCAAAATAGAATCAATAAATTTCTATCATATTGACCTTGTCGAAAAAAGAAAAACAAAAAATTTTCTGTTTTCCATGTTGAATGAACAAAGATTGTTGAAAAATGAAAATATTGTTGAAAAACCATAAGCATTGATTCTCAATTCAACTAAGTAAACGAACCTTAAACAGATTCATAACAAAAGAAAGCAAAATACAAAACTAATGAACCTTGAACAGATTCATAGTCTATATTGTGTAAATATCATTGGCGATACTGAACCACTAACGGACTGAATCGCCAAATCATCTATGAAGAGTATCCCGTGTATTGCCCCCCTAGTAACCTTAGGCTGAGGCGAAGTATGCTGCCAAAACCAAGGGGACTAAGGCAGAGTGTTGGTGTATCGAAAGGAGGTCTTCAAGTCGACGTTTGCCCCCCGGTCTCGACCGTAGCGAGTGGCTCTTCATATTCCCAAACGCTAGGGAAGTACTTCTTAAGGTGGCGCCCATTAATGGGGTTACGATGGACCTCACCCTCCAAATCTCTAAGGTGATAAGCACCTTTGCCAATAATCCGATCAATGACAAAGGGGCCCTCCCATTTGGGAGACCATTTACCACGTCCAGTATCTCGTTCGCCAAAGGGAAGCATGGCCTTCCAGACCAAATCGTCTTCACCATAAGACTTACCCGTAGTTCTTTTGTCGTAAGCTCTAGCGATCTTTTTCTTTTCCAAGACGATGTTCTGTAAAGCGTCTAAGCGCTGCTCATCGAGATCTTCATGCTCCTGAAACATCGCCTGAACATAGTCATCTCCGATTAATTGATGCTGCTCGCGAACTCGGAGAGAACGAACATTGATTTCCAAAGGAAGAACAGCATCATGGCCAAACATCAAGGCATACGGAGTAGTGCCTGTAGGAGTTCGTTTGGACGTACGATATGCCCAAAGAGTATTGTCCAGCTCCGTGTGCCAAGTCCGAGGATTGTCCTCCAGCATCTTTTTGATGATAGAAATAATCACCTTATTGCTAGCTTCAGCTTGACCGTTCGATTGAGCGTAGTACGGCGAAGAGTGCAAAAACTGAATGCCATAATCTTGAATGAACGTCTGCGTATTCTCTGCCATGAACGCTGCCCCCCTGTCCGCCACAATACATTCAGGAATGCCATAACGGCAAATGATGTTCTGAAATATAAAGCGAATGACTGTTGCTGCGTCACAATTTCGAACAGGGATGGCTTCCACCCATTTGGTGAAGAAGTCTGTGCCAATCAGTAAGTACTTATGTTGGAGAGAAGAGTTCGGATGGATTTCCCCAACAAAATCAAGTGCCCAACCCCTGGCTGGCCAAGGTTTGATGATAGGCTGCATTGGGATATTAGGAATCCGTGGAACCGGTCCATGAATCTGGCAATCAACACAGCCTTGGGCAAAGCTGATGCAGTCTTTAAGGATAGATGGCCAAAAATAACCATAACGGCGGATTAGTCACCTCATCTTTGATCCGCTTTGGTGCGAACCACAGACTCCCAAATGGACTTCGCGCATTAGCCTTTTGGCTTCTACGCCAAAGACACATCGGAGGTCTACGCCTTCCTCGCCCCGGCGAAGCAACTCATCACCCTTAAGTAGGTAATTTGTAGCTAAATACCTGGTTCGCCGTTCGGATGGGGCAGAAGGATCTTGTAAA
The DNA here is from genome assembly GCA_963682095.1 of Potentilla sterilis. Classification (NCBI taxonomy): domain Eukaryota; kingdom Viridiplantae; phylum Streptophyta; class Magnoliopsida; order Rosales; family Rosaceae; genus Potentilla; species Potentilla sterilis. The sequence continues at coordinate 25,084,173 of OY821756.1, forward strand.
TATGTAATGATCGGTTGCCGCCAGTCAACATCAATAGTATCGAGGGTAGCAACCAACCAATCGCCTCGCTGCTCCCTTCGTGCAGCAAAAGATGGTAGCGTCCTGCGTTCAACTTTCAAGATGCGTTCCTTAACGCCGTTGGCTAGAGTAATGCCAGTGGCTAGCTGTGCTAACTCGTTGGCTGCAAAGTTCTTTTCACGAGGGACGTAGTCGAGCACCACATCAGCAAATTGATCCAACAACTCTGATGCTCGCTCCCAATAATGTATTAGGTGGAAAGAGACGCATTTGTAATCCCCTAACAGCTGTTTGATGATTAATAGAGAATCACCATATACTTCGATCTCTTTAGCGTCCATATCCAGTAAGAGTTCCAAACCAATAATAAGGGCTTCATATTCAGCCTGGTTGTTTGTGCAAGTCCACTCCAACTGAAAAGAATAAGAATGGCTTATCCCTGATGGATTTTGGATGCAAATTCCTGCACCCGCCAAAGAGTGTGTGCTACTTCCATCGAAGTACAGGATCCATGGTACCGTGCCAACTATGTTGACGAAAGGGATAGGATCCTCAACCGATTCGTCTAAAGGATGATGAAGTAGGAAATCGGTGACCGCTTGACCCGTCATCGCCTTGAGCGGTGTATATTGCAATGAGAATTCAGAAAGATTCAAGACCCACTTACCAATCCTACCCCTCAAGATAGGTCTAGTAAGCATGTACTTGACCAAGTCCGTTTGAGCTACCACAATGGTGGTAAAGGAGAGCATGTAGTGGCGGAGCTTGGTCGCTGCAAAATACAACGCTAAACAGAGACGCTCGATAGGCGAGTACCTTGTTTCTGCATCTAAAAGGGTTCTACTGAGATAAGAAACCGCGTATTCGACTTTCTTACCCGCTGTCGTAGTTTCATCCTGAGCCAAAAGCCCGGCAACAGAATTGTTAGATGCAGAGATGTATAACTTGAGTGGGATCCCCGGTTTTGGCGGTCGTAATACTGGCGGACTGGCCAAATATTCCTTGATCTTGTCGAACGCCGCTTGATGCTCTGGTCCCCAAACGAAGTGTTCATCTTTCTTGAGTCGCAATAAAGGAGAGAAAGGAGCAATCTTCCCAGCTGAGTTAGAAATGAAGCGTCGGAGAAAATTTATTTTGCCCAGCAAGCTTTGAAGCTCCTTCTTGTTCCGAGGCGCTGGGGCGTCTAAAACAGCTTGTGCTTTGTCTCCCACTACCTCAATACCTCTGTCATGTACCACGAAGCCAAGGAAATCACCAGCACGAACCCTAAAAATGCACTTTGCTGGATTCATTTTAAGCTGATGCTTCCTCATCCGCGTAAAGACAGCGCGCAGATGACCAATATGGTCTACCCTGGATTTAGACTTAACCACCACGTCGTCAATGTAAACTTCTAAAATGACGCCAAGAATGTCATGAAAGATTAAGTTCATAGCGCGCTGATACGTAGCCCCCGCATTGGTGAGGCCAAATGGCATGCTAAGATATTCAAAGGCTCCAGCAAAGCCTGGGCAACGAAACGCAGTCTTATGAATGTCCGGCTCCTAAATTGGTATTTGATGATAACCGGCTGTGCCATCCATGAAAGATAACATTTCGTGCCCCGCCACGGCATCCACCAAAAGATCCGCAATAGGCATAGGGTATATATCCTTTGGTGAAGCAGCATTTAGATCTCTGTAGTCAACACAGACCCTGATTTTGCCGTTCTTTTTCTTAACAGGGACCACATTCGCCAACCACTGTGTATATTGGGCCGGACGAATGATTCATGCATCCACCATGCTCTGAACTTCCTTCTTGACCGCCATAGCGGTTTCGGCGTTCATTCGCCTTTGTTCTTGCCGAATAGGGCGAGCGCCGTCCCTAATAGGTAATCGATGGCACACTAGATCCTTGGACAGTCCAGGCATATCCTGATACTTTTCCGCAAAGCAATCCTTGAACTCTTGCAACAAATTGATTAATTGCTACCTCAGGTCTGGTTCCAGCTGCTGACTAATCCCAACCTCTAAAGGTTCCTCAGGTGTACCGAGACTAATCTTCTCTACTGGGTCACGTACCTTAGGCGGAGTATCGTCTAAAGCAGCTGGTGCTGGTGGAATGGGTTCGACTTCTTCTGTAGTGATGACGTCGTCTTCATCGATACACTCAACTAGAGCGACCGTATCCGAAGCTAACTGCTCCGCTCTAAACATCGCCAGGCGCTGGAATAAAGAGAGTACAGCTTCGGTCTCCTCAACTGTAAAACTGTCAATCATGCTGACAATTGGTTGGAAATCGATGGAAACAGGCCGAGAACAGTCTGCCTGAGCCTGAGCTAATCCCCACCGTGTTAAGTCAGTGGAAGTCACCCCTAGCGGACGACCCTTACTATCAACCCCATCAATCACAAGAGGACGCATAGTGCTGTAGTAATAATCCGACTCCAAAGTATTAGTTGCTATAGAAAAGGGACGCTCATCCGCCTTGATTAGAACTGGTTTATCAGAAACTGGATCCCACATGAGCATCTCCTGATGTAGTGAGGATGGAACTGAAGATGTTTTATGTATCCAATCACGTCCCAAAATCATGGAATATGGGACTGTAGTCTCCGTCACGAAAAGACCCTGATAAGCATTGGAAGGCCCGAGCTTAACCCGGAGTACGAGAAAACCAGCCGTTTGAGCCACAGCACCTGCAAACCCTCTAACCTTAATAGAGGAGTTCTGGATCTTGTCCGCGGGAATTTGAAGTCGTTCCATAGTACTAAGCGTAATGACACTCACCGCCGCACCATTATCGATGAGGATTCTGTTGACCTGGACACCCTCCACCTCTGCCGTAACGTAAAGAGGTTTGAGATGTTGAGTCATTGTAAACGTGGGCTTAGTGAAAGCCAAGTGCGAACTATTCAGATCAGCGACCCGCTCATGGTCACCAAGAGTTGGTAAGGAATTCAAATCCTCGTTGGCGGGAAGATCTTCCTCGCCTGGCGCTGGAATGAGACAAACCGGCCTGTCCGCCGCCTCCTCTTGTATAAAATACGCAGTAGGGATTGGTTTAGACAAAGCATAGCTAGAGGATAGTATGAAAACCATATTACAATCCAGAATTTGTTCATCTCCATCTGTAAAACCTTCTTCGTCGTCCAGCATCTCATCATCCGCGTCCGGCATATCTCTATCAACCCCTGACGAGCTCGTAGGCGCTTTAGTCTGAGACGTTATAAGAGCTGCCTCTGCTTGCTTCAAAGTGAATTCAGTCTTCAATTGCTGAGCTACGAACTGAGGGAAGGGCTGATCACCTTGTTGACTGACAGCCTTCTGACCCGTGAGAACTTGAGTTGTCTTAGCCGATGATCTGCTAAGGGCTGGAGTAGATCCTTGAGTTTCTGGTTGTATGTCAAGAACCTTAGTAGTTGTTGATGTAGAAACTGCCGTCATCCCCTTAGGCTGCCATTTCAGAATAACAGAATCTGTCTTCTCTATTTTATCAGAGGTTGGTTTGATAGATTTAGGTTTTGGTGGAACCTCAGCGGCTGAACGCAGAGGCAGCCTTTCTGGAGATAATGCTAGCTTCCTACGAGGAGTTTTCTGAGGTGCACCATCTGCTGCTGTAGGATGCGCAATCCTTTCGTGAACATTCTTCCTTCGAGTTGGCGACTTCTCCTCCTTTCGTACCCGACGAGAATCAATATAAGTCTTAGACTTATAACGCTTGTAGGCGTCACGTACGTGCTCCACAGGCATGGAGAGTTCGTCAGGAGTCACCTTCCCTTTGTTCAAAGCCTCTAAAGTCCTTCTCGCTTTACCATACCGCTTTTGAACATTCCTAGTTGGAGGGACTGGTTCCTCTATGATTGGCTTAGTTCCGGAAGGTCCGGGATCTGGCCAGGACCTCGCTGGAGTAGCGAATACTGCCGTCTCCTGGTGATGATATTTCGTGCGCTTGGGGTCATCAAACCTAGAGCGAACCGGCCAAGGAGGATTCCGCTTGGCCGTTGCAAGAGCCTTTGCCGCTGCCTCCTCAAGCGCTTTCATCAGCTCTTCGTGGGTAAGAGGTATTCGGCAATTTATCTTACAATCAAGGCATAGCTGAGCCCTAGGTATGGTTATCAGTTCGTCCTCGACTGGCGGATTAATTTGTTTGTCCGCTCGCGAGGTATCATTGGGTTTGTCCTGATCGATGGCATTTACCCAAAAGTGCTGAAAGGGCACCACCGCGCTATTATCAAACTGGAGGAAACCCCTATTCAACCAGTCCTGGATTTGATCCTTCAAACCAATGCACGTAGATGTACTATGATCGTTTGAACGGTGAAAAGCGCAATGGGAGCCGTCTGACCTATCCTGCTGATGGTGCGCCAGTATGAAGTCAGGAGCAACCATCCCCTTTTGGCTCAAGGCTTGCCAAATTTCCAACGCCTTATTCGCGTTGTAGGTATAGGTCTGGAATTTAGAACCCTGTTGACCAGGTTCCAGTTCGCCACCTTCATAAGGAATCAGAGAAACCATATTTACATCTGGAAAGGGTTTAGTCTTTGTCCATGTAGGTTCCTTCGGAACGTCCATCACTATGAGTTTATCATTAATCCAAGTCTGGATTTGGTCTTTGAGCTTAACACAGTCATTAGTATAATGATTAGTCATGTTGTGGAAACTGCAATACTTCTTACCTGCCATGTAGTCTGGCTTGGGTATGAAACCACCTTCATGTTGGAGCCGTCCTTGTTTAAACAACTTGTTGATGATCTCTGGTGCTTGATGAGCGTTATAGGTATATTTCTCAAAAGCGGACCTCAAAGGCAAAGAAGTCATAATCTTAATAGGATCCTTAGCGAACCTTACGCTTTTCGGTTGTAGGGGTTGGCGACCCAACACCTCCACCACCGCTACGTCTTCTTCATCTTTGGTATCATCAACCCAAGTGACTGTGGGCGCTGGTTCAGCATCTATAGTCGCCACCGTTTTAGTAACAGGAGGAACAGCTGTCTTAGATTTTAGAGTACCTGGATAATACGACAATGGAATGCTCTGCCTCTTGCTGCTCTGAGCCCTTGTTTGGTCGAGGAAGTGTTGATGTCTGGCTAACCTATTGGTTAAGTCTGCCATATTTGTCACATATACTTGCTGGAAGTGCGTCTGGATTTCCGGTTCGAGCTATGCAATCGCCAGCTCGACCGTGGTCTCCTCCGTTAGCCTATCCTTGCATTTAGCTCGAAGGAGCTTAAAACGCCTCAGATAATCGATGGCGGACTCGTCAGGCTCCTGGTTAGTATCCGCCAGAAACTTAATGGTTATCTTAGCTTCGACCACCCCGAACATGGTCCTAAAGAGACCTTCCATGGATTGCCAATCTGGAATAGAACCTGGCGCTAGGTCTCTGTACCAAGCTAAAGCCGACCCTGTGAGGGAAGTTCCGAACAACTTCAACTTAAGAACGGGATCTTGGGCGTAAGGGCCACATTCGTTATGAAAATGAGTGATGTGGGTCTCGGCATCTTCAGAATGTCCGCCCGAAAAAGGGGTAAACCTTATATGCCTGAAATTTGCAGGCCATGGCGTCAGATTTACCGCTAGTGCAAGTGGATTGGTATAGGTCATACCGGGATCCGGCAAACCTTGCATGACCCTCAACTGTTCCTGAAACAGTCGTTGTACCTCGTTGCGGGTCATACCACCCTCAACGTCCTCTTCTTGAGCTTCGCCTTCATTGTCAGGTGGTGGGTTCACGTTCCGACCACCTCTCCTCTGCTGTCTATTCAGGTTGACAGCTTCAAATCCCCTGTTATTAGGCTTAGTATTTTTGTTTGGACCCTTCTCCGTTATCTTTGCGAGCTTTAGTAGAGGGGTCTGTTCGTTCGGGTCAGCTACCTCAGTCTCGAAACCCATCTGCACCAGCTGTGCCAATCGCTCGACGGTGGCATTGGTCTTGTCCATTTGTTCCTGCTGCTGCATCATATGGGCTCTGAACTCCTCCTGCTGTTGCTGGAGTTGCTCACTGAAATCATCCTGATGCCCCCTCACTAATCTATCAAGATTTTTAGAGAGAGAGCTAATATTATCGGTATTCCTATGAGCGTGATCCGCCAAAGCATGAATGTTAGTCATATGACCAATCTGTTCAGTCTTCAACTCCTTCAGCGTAGCTTCTATCTTTTCTAGGATGACATCAGTAGCCTGAGATTTAGATATTAGAATGCCGAAAGACTCCATTATTTCTTCAGTAGAGGTGGTCCGAGGCGGAAACACTCCATCCCCATCATTGGCTTCAGTATCTAATGGAGCCACGGCGGCATTCGGGATGTCACCTTCTTGATGGCGATCAGTGACACCCTTCAAGTTTTCAGGATCTTGGTTAACTCCTTCGAGGCCCTCAGTCAGATCCTCGATTTCAGGTCTGCCATCTCCAAACTTGGCTTGTAGTTGGGATTCGGACAGACCCCTACATGCAGCTGAGTTATGCTATCGCAACAGCTGATGTTCTGGTTTCTTACAGAACGACATTGGTCGTTTATAGATATTGGCTTGCGCAATCTTGACACGTGTCCCACTGGGCGTGCCAAAAATGTTCGCGTCGGTTTTGACACCTGTCGAACTATCAACACGTGGGGGTGGCGGACGTAAGTTTCAGTCCTGGTGCGAGCGTGCCAGTACCTTTGGGTTAGGTACAACCTTGGTGGCGGACGACGTCTGGCGAATGAATCAACCTTGGCGAGCGGATGACTCTGGCGAACGTGTTCGTCTGCTCCCTGCTACCTGACTTCTCGATCAAGCAACTGTACGCGGGCATTGACAAACCGGCGTAAGGGCTCGAACAAGACCTAAATAAACAATTACTAGGATTTTTCCTCAACCTTTCGGTAGATTGAGATATCTTACTTCGATCCTGGGATGCAAAGCAGAGCTATATATCAAGACCGCGGATGGCGTTCGTCCAACCTTTCAGCAGATTGGGAAAGACTGTTACCGGGGTAACGACTCGATTTGTCACAAGGCGTGACGACTGGACTCGATTTGTCTCAGCGACGCTCCGACACGAACGCAAGTCACTTTCGACAACAACGGCAGGTGTACGGCGACCAGATGTGGTGGGCGTAGGTTTGCGGCTAGGTTGGAAGAGTGTCGATTGCAGTTGGTGGAAGGCTGTTCGCAAGAGAGAGTGCTCCGGAGTGGCTTGCAAGATTTGCAGGGCACAAGCTTGTAGTTGTATGGTGTTGAACCCTTTTTACGTTGTCCTAGAGTTCTTTATATAGTGATCTCAAAACTCCAAATACATATGTAACCAGCATATGGATTCTGACATCGAATAGGATTGTATTTGTTAAATCAACTCCAAGTCAGACTTGAAGAAGGACTCCAAAGCTTGTCCCAGACAGAAACTGATTTAAATGAAATTAGATTACCCGCCAATGGGTAACCTTACGGGCCTCAGCCCAAAGTCCTGGATAAATGTAATTTAGGCCCAAACAACTATATAAATAAAAGCATATATGCAACTCCAAGTTCAAGTAAGGACATTTGATCATCAATGTTTTTACTAGCTAGGTTAACCGTACCATAATTGGCAACTCCAAGCTCAAGTAAGGACATCTGATCATCAATGTTTTTACTAGCTAGGTTAACCGTACCATAATTGAACCAAATCGAAGCATATTTGAACAAAAATGAAGCAAAATTGAATCAAACCGATATTAAGAAGAGAGAAATTCTGACATGAGCTAGTGTTAGGGTTCATATTCTTCATGATGACTATAACTCAGGTTCAAGTGGAAAGTGAGATGAATAAAAGCTTCAACCCAAATGAAATAAAAACGTAAAAAGTGTGAGAATGTCTGCAGCTTTCATTTTTGTACTTGGGGGTTATATCGGTTGTCGTTCAAATGAGTATTTTTTAAGTAATCTAGCAGTTAATAGAATCTTGCCCACTAACAGAAAAGTTTAACTAAAAAATTGAGACGCGATAATTTTGTACCACATAATCGGACAGAAAACTGTAGCTATTGGTAATTATACTTATCGTGCGAATAACACGATCTGTACAACCCTCACGCATGTACGGGAAGGATGCGTTGGCCTTTATATTCAACAATTTACACTCGGCACCAATTAGTTCCCAAATTTGCAAATCTTTTTTACAAAATTACCAATAACTACAATTTGTGGTGATATTTACCAATTACAAGACCCAATTTTTTTTTATCATCAGCAGAGAATTAACAGTAACGGACTGTTAACCCATCCATGGCTTAATGATATAATTAACCTTGTAAATCCATAAATTACAACCCATGTCATATATATATATATATATATATATATATATATATCGACATATTCTCAGTCTCACATAAAACCCTAATTGTGTTCGACTAAAAGCGGCGAGGCGGCGAGAGACGCGAGGCAGCGGGACGACAGATCTCTCTCTCTCTCTCTCTATATCAAAATCAAACACCCATTTATCTTCGTCCGGCTTCGTCATCATCAACAAATACAGATCGGCATGGGTTGTTTAGATCCAAGTTTGTTCTTTGCAACATCGAATTGCAGATTGCAAATTGGCTTTGCCAATGAGAAATTGGGCTAATTTGATACAGTTTGGAGGATTGGTAGGGTGGGTTGCGATGGGGGAGAGAGATTTGAGATGCGAGACTGATGTAGTTATGGTGGGTTGGGAATCATGAGGATGAGTGGGTTTGTTATGTATGGCTAGTTTTAATCCATTTGGGGTTGAGAGTTTTGTGAGATTAGAGATGAAGATTTGGCTATTGCGAAATCAGATAGAGTATATGAATGTGGATTTTCTGAGGTCCAATAGTATTAGAATCGTGGCGGAGGACAGCGAAAGTGGATTTTCTGAGGGTCAGTAGTATTAGAGACGCAGCTGAGGACGGCGGAGTTGGATTTTCTAAAGGTCAGTAGCATTAGAGGTACATATTTCTGAAGGGGTATCTTGCTATTGGTAAATATGAACACAAAATTGTAGTTACGATAAAAACCCAATTCAATCGCTCGGAAAAAACCATGCCCGTCCCCTGATGTCCTGAAGCGGCCCCGTCCGTCCTTGTCCTCTGAAGACCCTAACGAGGTTCACGATCTAACAGAAGAACCTGATGTCGTTGTCCGCTATGTGAAGCTGCCGCGCTCGTCCTTGTTTTTTAAAGACTCAGATGTCGGGGGCGGCCAGCACTAGAACACAAACCCGGTCTAGCCGACGAAGCCCTCAGAACCAGTACGCCGTACGCTGAAGGAGCTTCTGGATGAGTCCCCGAAGCTGTCCATAGAGAGAGATGACACGTACGCTTCGTTTTTTGATAACTGGAAGGATACGTATTTCATGTTTGCATGTTTTAGGGTTTGTCAAGTCCCAAATTTTACCTGAAATTGTATTCCTTTTATTTCTGTGCATGGCTTTGTTCTTTGAAATTTTCTCAAGTGTGTGGTTGTGTTGAGGTTTGAACTGCTACATTCTCCAAAAAACAAAACAAAGTTTGAACTGCTAGTTTTTCTGTTGCCAGTGTTTGAATGAAGAATTAAAGTAAAATGTGATGTACTTGTATTCTGGTTATATGTTATTGGAATTGGTTGTCGAGAATTGGTCTAATTGGCATAGAGTTCCACCAGTCACTGAGAGCTTATGTGTTTCTTCTTCAGATCTGCATACTGCCTTACAGTTTTTTTGTTTCTCTAGCCCAATTGATTTCCGAGTTTGATGCAAAACTGACTTAGAATTCGTGGAGTGAATTGGTGTTGAGGGTTCTTATACGTCATCTTCACCACTAATATGTTTACAAGGATTCATTTTCACTCATATGACTTTTTTTTTCATCAAAATATGCCCATAACTCATTCTTGTTGTGTTTCAGAGCCTGAAAATATCGCTCTTCACAAGCGCGCGGAGGCCTCCATCCCGGAGTTTGGTACACCCATTGTATGGAAAACATATTGTCCTAACACGCTACCCGGTATGCTTTTGAATTTTGTATTTTAGTCTGTGAAAAGGACTATTCTGGAATTTGCTTGGTTCATTACTTTTGTTTGAGGGGGTACGGTGGGGGAACACAAGTTTTGGGGTCATCTTTTGTCTTGGAAAAATCTTGTTTTATAATTGAAAATATGTGCTTTCAGTCTGGATATGGCAACAACTTATGGTTACTACCAGAGTCTGGATATGTTGTGTTTAAATTTTTGAAACAATCGAACTCTTCAATTAATTACTTCTCCAGCCAAGTTTATAAGATGTAGAAAAGTAAATCATTGTTAAGGGCTTCAAAGATGTCATTGCACCTGAAGCTTCTCTAGCTACTTGTATGTTTAATCAATAATGATTCGTTTTTGCTCTTTTTATCACATACATGCTATTGATATACTTGTCAACAGTATTACTATTTTCATAGCTTTCGACCATTCCTTTCTATTTCTCAGAGGCCGCAGCTGCTGGTGCTAGCAAGAGGACACACTCTGATACACTTTTTTGGAATACTGTTGGTATGCATTTAAAATTGGTACTTCATTTCACAATCTGTAATGAAGCTTATCAGGAAGTTGCTTGGTTTCTTTTTAGGGGACACAGTGTTGTTTTGTCAGTGGTCTCTATGAAACTTCTCTTCTTTTACTCAAAAATATCTACTTTTGATACATGTAGTAGAATGTTCATATTTGTTAACGCTCCCCCGTGTTTAACGATGGATCTGCTACAGATTCTCTGATACGTGAAGGAATAGAAGACTCAAAGTCTCTTGGAAAAAGAAGTCTGGAACGAATTCGTCGAACATCAGAAGAGTACATGGCAGTGTGAGATTTGTATGAAGACAGGGTACCATATTACGTTAGACTGCCCATATCTCGACTCTATCCCGAAAGGCGCATCTGTTGGACCTAGATATGAAATAATTTGTAAGGGTTGTGGATGGAAGGGCAAGCACGATGATACAGATATTGTGAAACGTACTATTCGAGTGACATGTTTCATCTGTGGATCAGACCACTGGGGTAACGTGTGCCCGCATGCTAAACAGCATATAACGGTTCCATATTATCCGTTTCCCTTAAACAAACGCTGAGCCTGGTGTTACTAGGGAAATGGGATCCTCTCCTCATCACTCTCTCCTCATATCTCCTCATAAAACAATCTGGACTGTCCAATTTCAATCTGACGGCTCACAATCCTCTGTTACTATTCACACAACTCTCCCTGTAAAGCAATCTGGACCGTCAAATTAAAATTAGACGGCCCAGATCTCATGATGAGATATGAGGAGCTCCTTCATGAGGAGAGAATCCGGATCCGTTACTAGGGGATTTGGTTGTGTTAATTTTGTAATCAGGGCTTCATGGTCGTTCTGATTATATGGAGATATATCTTGAAAGAACTTTGGGTCAGTAGTATCATGAATCCCAGTGGAATATATATGAAGTTATCCGTTCCATTTCTGTGTAATTTGTAAGTGAGCTTTGAAGGTTGTATATGGATTCAAACCGTTAAGTGCTATCCAAATGTTATCAAAATTTGGGATGCAGTTACAGGCTATATTGTCCTATACGACATGTATGAGGGGTAGTTTGTTCAACATTAAATTTGGTGATAACATCTTATTATCTATACTATTAAGAGAAGTTTTAAATACACTATCCAAATTACTCAATACACCAATTATTTAAAATTTAAATCTAATATTTTTACTAAATGCACAACCCAAACTACTTAAACTACCCTTAGACTAAAAAAAATCATGAAATACCCTATGTTTAATTACACAAGACTACTATTAAGTATGTTTAGTCTATTACTTTATATTGATGTTTTATAGATGTTCATATCGATTACCTATCTGAAATTATTGCAGATGTATTATTGTTCCCTTCCAATTCTTAAACATTTCATTTTCATGAAATGAAGAATACATTGTCATCATTTTATTTAGATGAAAAAAAAAACAAGAAGAAGATGAATTTAAGAGAAGTTTGAAATACTCCTCAAATTACTTAATACACATACATACTCAATACATTGCCCATTCGAATTATGAATCTCATATTTTTACTAAATACACAACTCAAACTATCTAAAATACCTTTGAACTAAAAAAAATGACATACCCTATTATTTGACTATACAAGGTTACTATATTTAGTACTTTACTTTGTGTTGACGTTTTGTAGATGTTCAAATCGACTACTTATGTTAGTTTGTAAATTCATTACAAATCTATTATTGTTCCTTTCAAATTCTTACACATGAAAAATTTAAATAAAATGAAAAATTAATACATTCTCATCTTTATATTTAGACGGAAAAAAAAAAGAACAAGATGAAATTTAATGAAATGAAAATCATAATGTTTTCAACATAAATCACTACTTAATTCAAAATTCTAAAAAAGGAAATTATGATTTTTTTCGTGAAAATAAAGAAATGAATTGATTGTTTAAGGGGGGTGTATTGTATTCAGATTTATGCAGACTTTTTTAAGTGATGGATTTATAAAGAGTTCTTAAATTTATACAGACTTATAAAATCTTCTAAATTTCCTTAGATTTATAACATAAACTTTTAAGGATTTGTGAAAACAAAAATACAACTTTTATGGATTCTCATTGATTTTGACAAACTTTTTATCATTAATCACTTTATCAACATAAATATGTAACATAAGTAAATAGACAAGCAAAAATGGATTTTCTCTTCCTCCACCCTAGCCCCCTTGGCTTTGGAATCCAACTATGGTGGCCACCCATGGCCATCGCTCTAAACCATTTTATATGGCTCTTCAATGTCATCCTATTGTGGTGACTGCCCAATCGAACGAAACCATTGGTCCCATGAAGGCTTTCATCCACTTGGTGTCGTGCAAGAGAGGTCTTGATGCTGAGAAGGCTGTCGATCAGTGACAAATTCAATGGAGACCCAAAGCTTAGGGGGTGTGAAATCCAATTCGAATTCACCCGAGTCGGGCTCAGCTCAAAGAAGATTTTGTTTGGATATGGGAGACTACCAGGAGATCTTGGGATTTTGTGTGTTCATCCTCTGCTCTTAGCCGGCATCAGAGCGCTCCGCGATGATGGAGAAGTATGTGAGGGTCGGCGTAGAATTTAGACACAAGGTGAGGAAGTCAGAGATGATTTAACGACTATAGAGGTGCGCTATGAAGTGGCTTGGTGACAAGACCCGCCCCGAATAACAACACTGTTATCCCGGATGAGTCCTGCGGGGACCACTTTAAGAGAGGTTTCTACCGAAAATTCGGCATGACCTTTCTTAAAATGGACAACCCTGACCTGAAAAACAAAACCCAAAAACACTCCGATAAAATCCAGCCTGACTCATGGAGCCACCTGCTCCCCCGAAAACAAGTACTTCTCAATAACCAACAACAGTTCACTTTTCATAAAAGAAACGATAAATAAAAGTTTCCGAAAACCGTAACATCTGAGGTTCAACCCAACAGTAATAAAAGTAGAGTTACATAAATACACACTCGAGTATCAGAGCACTATACAACAAGGAAAATAAAAGATACAAGTAGGCTATACTAATAACCTACACTTCAAGCAGCGGAAAAGAGGAACTATGATCTTTGTCTCGGGCACCGGACTACTCTGCAAAACTGGGCAGTTGAAAACGAAGGGCCCAGGGAAAAGTAATTTAAAAACATTAGCGTGAGTGGACAAAAAGTTCTACAAATAAATATAATAATGTAATGAACAGTTATATTTTACTTTCCACCATTTTCATAATATACAGAAATTCACGATGCATGCATTCATCATAAAAATCTCGTTTTAAAAATAAATAGACTTTCCATAAAAGCATATCCCAGCCCCTCTGGTTCGGGAATTTATAAAAGTCGAAAAACCACATAAAACAAATATTCCCGCAACCAGTCAATGAAAAAGAAAACATCTCATAATGACCAAATCCCATTGGCCATGTAACAGGGGAAAAATCCATCCACCATATAACTGGAACCTCGTCAGGCTCCGGGTCCGAGAGTCCTATTGACTCCCCCCGTGTCTAAGTCTACTACCTAGACACGTAATCCGCCTCAATATACACAACCCTACGTCGACCACCGAGCGTGAATCTGACCTATATGGTCAAGTCGTCACCTCGCGTGGGATGAGGCCCGCTAGCTAGCATCAATATACAATAACGTGGACCCACGAATGGTGCAAATCCGAAAGCAAATCAAAACAATTTTCCCCTCAAATATATATATCCATCTGTACGATCCCCGACCGTACATCCGAGGCTTATACTCATAATTATACTCAAACATCAACCCAGCCTCGTATAAATACATGAAATCCACATATCTCGACTATTATAATTTCGGAATATTTCAGATCATATAACATATGAAAATTTCATTTTTTTTTTCCGATCAAATATCAACATATGCATAATCTCATGGATACAATTTAATCCAATTTAAATGATAAACCGATTTAAAATCAAAAGGAAACAATCATCAATTCAAGTAACTTTATAACTTTTCAATAATGCAAAACATTAACCAAATAATCATCCCATATAATTCAATCCCATAAAACCAAATATTTATGCATGCATCATTTTGAAAACAAAAGTCCACTCACTGTATTAAGTCGGCCTCCGACTCGTGTCCTCCTCCCGAAGAGTCTCTCCTCGGCCTGTCAAAGAACAATTTCAAAACCTCAGACTCGATAACAATTTAGAAACCCAAAACAAAACCGTCCTCACTCGTACGATTTCCTCTGACTTCCCCCAACTATGTGAACAAGGCCTCTAAAACCATATTAAACTCCCCTTCGTCGCCGCCACCGCCGCAGCAGCGGCAGCCGTACCGCCAAGGCCCCGATGCCTCCCAAAACTAACAAAGGTGCATTTTTCCCCTCTCCTCCTAACTGCACCACTGCAGCCGCCGCACATGGCGGCTGCCCCGACGACACTCTCCATATCACCAAAACCAACAATTTCCAAACTTTACAATTCCAATTATTTAGAATAATTCCTAACTCCCTTAAGGAAAATTCAAAAATTTCCAAAAATAACGCTAACACGATGCACTTATCAAAACAACCAAAATTCGATCTCAGAACATCCCCCACGGCGGCGGCACCGCCGGCGGCAGCGGCGGTCAACGGCGGTCAACGCTGCCGCCGCCGCCCAACAATTCCCAAATTCCAACACAAGCTTCAATTCCACATTTCTAACAACTTTCTCTTCTACAACCATCACCAATTCTAAGCCTAAGAGGTTCAATTTCACAAAATCCCCAAATCGGCACTATTCACAAAAACCCTAGAATTTTTCAAAACCCCAAATTTCCTTACCTAGGCCGATTTGCTTCGATTCTTTTGGTGGAGTGGTGGCCGGCGTCGTCCTCTACCTTTCCCCCCTCAAAATCCGGCCAAGAAATGGCCGGTTAAGGGAAAAGTTCTTGGGCTCCTACACGGCTGCACGGTGGAGGAAACGTCCGGACGCGGCAGCTGGCGGGGTGGTGAGGCTGACCAGCTTCGTCCGGTGCTGGTGGAGGACGGAACTGTGGCCGGTTGGCCGGTGGTGGTTCCAGGGGAAGCTCGGCTGATCGGGAAGAAAGAAGAACAAAGAGAAAGGAGGAGAAGAGAGGCACGGGGAGAAGAGGGGAAAAAAAAAAAAAAAAACTGAAAAGTGAAGTTTCCCTTTTGGGAAACATTTTCCTATTTATACTCGGCCCAAAACGGAAAATTTTAATTTCCGTCACGAACTTTTAATTATTTCCGACGAAACGAAATTCACTCGACGATTTACTCTAACGTTTTCTCCCACTCGTCTCAAACGAATTTCCGCTCAACCACTAAACGAACAAAACTCAAGGGCGTAAAATTTAAATCAAATTAATCAGTAACTAAACATGGTTCGGGACGTATCACTTGGTGTGAGGACACGATGCTTTACTGATGGCATGGAGTCAAGCAATGGAATGCTACAAGTTGTCGGCGCAATGGTGGATGAGCAGGTGAAAGCCGAACAGAGATATCATGGTGGAGGCTCTCAGATGTGCAATCAGGTTTGGGTGCCCAAATCATATTGGAAGCCCTTATCTAATTGGACGATTGGGGTGTCCATGGCAGGTGGATTCGTTTGTTGGATTTTGGTCCAAGTGTGGCCTAATTTAGTAAACCTTGGCCTCTTAGGGTTTCGCATTTGGGATCCAGATGAGGGGTCTCAATCAAACAAGAGCATATGCTACATTAGCGGATTTTTTGGAGTAGTACTGAAAGATGATTCGAGTTATATTATAAGAGCAAAACATGGAGTATTCAATGAATGGACCTATTTTTATATACCATTGTGGGTACTACCACAACTTCTTGTTCTGTATATATATGGCAGCCAGAGGGTATGTAACGGCTATTCTGGCTTGAGGCTAGAACAAATTTATCTTGTTTTGGTGATGCTCCAGAATGTGTTCTGGATGTGTAGTGATACAATTATATTTGACTCGCTAGATTGAGTCATATTTTATTTATAAAGTTCTTTCCTTTATTTAAAAAATAATAATTAAGTAAATAAAAAAAAATTAACATGGAACATTTCCAAGTTAACAAGTTCTATATGTGTATCAAACTAGACATGTATATTATGGAGAAAAAAGAAGTATAAGGATAAAATGATGAAAATAAAAAAATTATAAATACACGGAAATGACGAAATGAGTGAGGGAGAGAGATAAAGAGGTTGGTCGATAAAATTTGAGATTAGATCGAGTTGGTGCCATAAAGTTAATTAATAGGATTACACATATGAAATAGTGGGCTTTCTGATCTATGCGGCCATGAGGAACATAATTGGGGTCGTCGACATGTACTCTTCTATTACCATCAACTAATATAGCTAGCCCCTATTGTAAAATATGTATGAGAAAATTACGACCTGTTTGGAGAGAGAGAGAGAGAGAGAGAGAGATTATAAATCCAAGGAAATCTTGAGTTTAGAGGTTGGATTGATGAAACCTTGTTTTCTTTACAATTTACAATAAATAATCCATATAAATCCATCATTTAATGAATCTTTCAAAATTCGTAAAATTTTTGAATACCCTCAAACTTTTGTAGACTTTTAAAAAGTTAATTAAAATTATAATTGAATACCCTCAAACTTTAATGGATTTAAAATCTTCTTTTATAAATCCAAATTGAATACCCCAAAACTTCTAGAATCCATAATAATCCTTAAAACTCTATAGAAATCCAAATACAATATACCGCCCTATATTTCCATTAAAACTAATTCGCATTTCTTGTTGAAGTTTATTTTCTTATTTTATTAATTTCTTTTTTTATCGGATACTTTTATTAGTTTCCAAAAATAAATTTTATATTTTTATATTTGTTTTCTTCTGATTTTCTTAATTATTCCATGTGTCTTTGGTAAAAAAAAATTATTACATGTGTCTGTTTTGGTCATTTAATATACTTATTCAATTATATTTGAAATATATAATAATAGGTATGTGTATTGAGTAGTTTGGGGAGTATATATAAAACTTATGAAATAAAAAATTATAATGCTTTCAACATACTGTCAATTATTACCTTATTTGGAATTCAAAATAAAGAAATTATGATCTCATTTCGTGATGATAAAGGAAGGGATTGATTGCTTAAATTCCCCAATAAAGTCAAATTTTTACAAGAGTTAATTAATTTTGTTATTTAATTAGTTTCCGAAAATAAGTCTTCCATTTTTTATATTTAATTTCATTAAATTTTTTTAATTATTAGTATGTTTTGGTCATTTAACATACTTACAAAATCTTATTTCTGTTGAAGAAGGAAGGTTAATTTCGTAACTTCCGATGTGTGTCTTAACCTAATTAGACTAGATTAGTAGAATCTTTAGTTGATAGGAAATCTCTGATTAATCGGGATACTTGATGTGATGCCTACATAAAAATCTCCTTATCAATGAATGAAATATCGATTCGCATTCTATCTTTTCTTCTAGAACACATTATCAGCACGTAGCTCTAACATTTGTCTAATAGCCCTGGAAAAAAAATCCTAACCTTAAAATATATTTCTGCCGGCAACTGTTGGCAGCGTCATCCCTCGTCGACATAGTCTCAGTCCAGAGACCACAACTCTCAAGATTTCTCATCACATAATATATGGCACTACAGCCTTCTTTGTAGCAAAACTTGTTGACTGCTGCAAAGGATTTGTTTTCTCCCAAATTCCAATACATCGCCTCTCATCTAAGTACTCATTTCCCATATTTTATGGCCGAAATCATTTATGATTTGAGGGATAAACGTTTTATCAAGATAGCCAATGGTTCTGTTGAACCTTATAGTCTATAATCAAGCCTATAAAAGGGAGGCTTGAAACGAGGGAAAGATCATTAAGATTCATCAAGTAAAACCCAATAATAGCCTTCAATTCCCCGCGCCTTCAAACTTTCATGCCTTCAAGCATCAATTCATGTTCCAGACCACCTCAACCTTCAATCTGTCCCAGAAATCCAAAATCAAAAAAACCCAAATTCTCTTTCACCACTGTGCTTATTCAACTGCCACGCCATGCTTTCATGCTGTCAAGTCTCGTTTGTTTTACACTTTATCTGAATCACTTACAAAATCCTTTCAATAATCAAGTTATTGTGTTGATTTTGGCCTATTCAATGCTTAATAAAAAATAATCGTCACAAGTATTTAATTGCATAAGAAAAGAAAACAAACTATGTTAACAAGGTTATGTAGTTGTTGAGTTGTATAGGTGGCAGGCCATATGTCAAAGATTGATTAGGGGACAGGGAATGAGATTATTTTACTAAAAAAAAATAAATTTATTTACATCAAAGTTTAAAATCTTGAATCAGAAAGAAAGAAAGATTACAAAAGAAAATAAGAAAATTACCAAAGGCAAACATGATGTTATTAGCGTGAGAAAAGGCTACTACAAAGCCTGCATATGTATCAATAAACCTACTATTGAAGACTCAACATGCGCCTAATTTCTTTACCACCACCCTAGAAATATCAGCTTCTTGGAGTTCTTGCTAGCCAGTCAAAATTTCGCATGTATGCCTTTGCATATCATGCAGCAGTATTATGCATAAGAAATATATTTTGACATGATCGATCCACCGCAGCTATCCATCAGCACGATTTTTAATTCCTAGAACTAGCACAAGCTTACATTTCACAAATAAAGATATGAAATTGGAATGCTTGAAATAAACTTGATATCCACCATGATTGCAGAAGAAATGACTTCTGTTGCGGCACTTATATATACACCAGAACTGCAATTATGCAGAATATTGTAGGGAGCATATTCTACTCGGGAATAATATCCAAAGAATACTCATCAAAGTCAAACTCATTTTCAGATGGTCCAACTCCCCCATGGTGCTGTTTGAGAAGTGCACTCATAAATTAGATCCTCCTGACCGTATTGATCATGAAAAAAAAAAAATTATTTTGAGACGCATCAGAAAGCCTTAGATGGCGAGCAACATTTTCTCTATTGAGCCCAGCAACATTCATCAACTGTAAAATTTCCTTACAAACTGCCTTATCAATGCTTAGTTTATTGACAGCACCGACAAATTGTTGATGGAGCTCAACAGACCAAATTACCACCCGCGACTTATTTAACATGGATGTGTCATCCCTATCCTCCGCATCATCATCCTTAGCCTTCATCTTCTTTGAGTTCTTCCAAGTTCCTTCATTTGCTGAGGATGAGTAATCTGGTTCTTTGCATGGTTTTTGTTGCCGATCTCCTTCATCCATACTTACAGATTGCTCCACATCCTTCCACTCATTGTTCTTCTTTCGAACTACATGCTACCATATGTAATTATTAGTACTAGCCTTCCTGCCAAAGGGCCGCGCTCGCGCGTGCGTATATAGTTTTTCCTGTTATGCTTTGTGTATGTCAATGTCGCTTAATATTCAAACTGATTATGCGTTGCACATTTCCTAACACTTCACATATGAAATATTATAAACATTATATGCCTTTAACGATCAAATAACAAAAATATAAAATAGTAATTCTCTTTTTAGTCTTTATATTAAAATCTATATATTAAGTAAGTTAAGAATGTAAGTTAAAATCTATGTACTAAGTAAGTTAAAATCTATGTTCATTTTGGTTCCACTCTTTCAGAGTCATTTTGCTTAGATCAACAGAATTCACTTTTACTCATATTTTTTTGCGTGAACTAAGTGAATGGATTCTAACAGTTTCTACAGTTTTTTGCTCATTTTTTCTTTGTGCCAGCCAGATAAATATAGTGACACACGTCTCCTTATGTCTTCATTCACCCTCACAACAACAGTCTTGAAAATTATAGTGATATGGTAAATTCATGATATGGAAAATTCGTAATATGGTAAAAATTGAAATTCTTAAAAAATTAAACTTCATTTTTTAACTTTATTTGTGAAGGAAATTACGACAATAACAACCAAATAAGAAAAATAGACTATTGAAAACATCTAAATGTGTGAACAGTGTGATGGTATAATTAAAAAACCCTACATGCTCAACATTAGATGAAAGAGCAAAATAAAATCTATGCACGAAAATTTTAAGTTCATGTATTGAAGTACATGACATCATATCTATCAAAATCTACATGTGGAAAGGAAAGTACGCCATACTGTAAATGGATGAACAACCCACTAAACCCATTATGTAAATTTCTCTATATTTCCTGCATTGATAGCATCAAAAGAGAGATGGTGAAAACTGAAAATGGAAATCCATCAAAAATGCAATTTAATTAAATAGGCATCAACTAAAGGCAAGACAAAGAACCCTATTGAACTTTGATTTTGTCAGAAAGTAACATCCAAAAATTAGAAGGTATGAGTGAACATCAGAAACACAACTCATTCTTTGAACCTAACTCTTCAACTATTATTTTGTAGAGGTATGTTTGATCATGGCTCTGGACTCTCTTTCATACACCAACAATGCAATATAATTAGCATGCTCAACAGGGACGGCATACCTTCATTTTGTTATGTAAAACTTGTTCAAATAGCAGCATCAACATCATTACCACACTCTTCTAGCTCCCTTAAGAATCTGAAAGATTAAAAACAGTCTTCATGCTCATCATGTCAATTGAAACGTGAAACCCTGTCAAAGCCAAGAACATCGAAGCCCTTCTCTCTCCCACATCAGAACTTACTTGAGAATTCCATTGCTAGCTAACCCCCATGGAAGAACGTAAGAAAAGAACAAATAGAAATGCCTTAATTTTCTCATAACCATCAAATTAACCATCCATATATCGAACTCATCACGTTGTCATCATGCAAAACAAAAACAAAAAGAAACCATTTAACAAAAAATGCATGTCATCATCTTCTGGAGTAGAAGACCATATATATAC
The DNA here is from genome assembly GCA_963682095.1 of Potentilla sterilis. NCBI lineage: Eukaryota > Viridiplantae > Streptophyta > Magnoliopsida > Rosales > Rosaceae > Potentilla > Potentilla sterilis. Next base: position 25,105,554 of record OY821756.1, read on the forward strand.
ATACCATAAATTCCACAACGATGTCATTCAAATTGAAAAAACAATCACAAGTGAGATTGAGAAAGATGAATTCACATGATGCTACATAGCATTATGCATCTGTTATACTCAAGGACGTACATAAAATGAAAACATGAAAAATGGTAGGTCAGTTACGTTGTAATAGAGTTCGAGGCCCATGCCGTCGTGAATCTCATAATCCTTAAGAGTGATATGATCCTTGAGTAACACTGAATACTAACAAATTTCATATTAAACCAAATGAGTCATGATAAATTAATAAAGACATAACTTACTCATTGAAGTCCTTCATCCTCATCACGTCGATTGAAATGTGAAATCCCGTCAAAGTCAAGAACATTGAAGTCCTTCTCTCTCCTTTACTTGAGAATTTCAGTTCATGTTCTTGAGAGGTGAGTGAATAATGCGGAGGAGAGCGTCTTCCCCACAATCCATAAAAGGAGGGAAAAATTAACTGCAAACCCGTGGCAGTAGTTCTCCCCTCGTCTGGAGAACGTGTGTGAATTGCCCGCAAATTCTTTCTTTTATCTCTCTCCCCCTGAATTCTTCTATAAGGGTATGTTTTGTTTTTACTTTTGATATAAAATTACCACCTTATCCATCTGACATTAGATAAAAATAAACAGAGATTAAAAAACCCTGGGCTTTTTGGGTAATTCAAAAATTTGACCATCTAAGTTTCCTTCTAACTTTATTAATAGAGATGCTTTTGTATTTCTTTGTTGCTATTTTATTTGTTCTTCACTTATGAAATTGGAAGTCATGATCTAAAACTGTGGGTGTTGAATCTCTTGAATTGGTACCTAGGAGTCAGAAACTTAGTTACTAGGAGCATGTGCAATATAGAAATGGTGGTTTTACAATAACCAAGTGAACTGCTTGATTTCCTTTCAAAAGGGCTTAATCCATGTTTGTGTGAACTTTAGTGAATCCTATAACCAAGAGACTTTAGTTTGCATTTACATAGATTTTACTTTTGGCCGATAACCAAGGGGGAGGTAAAAACAATTTAGCATGTGGAATGACTATTTCCGATACCAAGGGTAGTTTACTTCACATTTGAAAGCATACTTGTCTCTCGGTTACATTGCTGAAGAGGCGGTTGACTTTTTAGCAGAAAAATTCCTTAATGAGAAGATTGTTTGGATCCACTCTGCCCCTAACATGGAGGACAAGTCTGCCTCTGGTGTTACAGTTCATAGTATTTATGGTAACTTATTTGATCACGCTCATCTCTGCGTTTTTGAGAACTCGCCTGAATTCAGAAGCTTGTTTGTTTACTGTTTAATGGATTTCTTGTAAGTTTTACATTAAGTTTGTTAACTATTTAGGTATGCATAATAGATATTAATGGATTTGGTGCATATGTTTTCGGAGGAAAAACGTGCAGCCCAGCAAGACAATCGCAAGAAGAACAAATATCCCCACCGAATGTCCCGAAAGGGATACGCTAATTCGGAGGCTGAGCAGGTAAGTTAACACTGTAATATTGTGCTAGTTGTTTACTAACTAGTGTCCCATACTCCCATTGAAGTCCAGCATGTTAGTAGCAATACATTTTTGGCAGTCTTCGACATTGGGGACGGATGAGGAAATCAGCCGGGAAAATTTGTGGATTGAAGAACGAAAAGGCAAAGAAGGCGAGTTTTTGGATGATGAGACTACTGCAGTCGTGGAAGAAATCGTGAATGCAATTAATTTAATTAAGTTTAATGTGTAATGGTGCATATCTATTAAATTTAGTTAAATGTAAATGTGAACATATTGATATGAAGGAAAGAGTGAAAAGTGGAGACGTGATCTATTAACCTCCCGAAAAGCAGTAGAACAAGCGATGGCCTTTTGGGTAGAGCTGCTTAACACGATAAAAGCTCTTCTGCCACCAGGTACCTTGCCTGCATAAGTGATATCGAATTCTCAACCTCCAGCAGTGAATTTCATATCACCTCTTTCAGGGCAAGACAATTATTCTCAAACTGCTAATGAATAGGCTAATGAGGTAGCTGTCACTCCTGCCGACGTGATGAAAGAAAATGATTCGGCTTCATTGAAGCAAATGGAGGGAACAGTGCTACAGAAGAAGAAAGGTTCGAAGAGGAAGTTGACCATGGAATCTGATGGAAAAGAAGTTCCAGAGACAAAAGAAAAATCTGAAAATGTAGATGATGTAGGTGATGCAAAACCGCCTGTGGATCAAGAGCTTGTTTGTCAAGAAGTCGGATTGGGGGAAACTCCACAAAATCCAATGGTGAGTTTTAAAGATTTACTAAATATTTTCATAAGTATATTACTGGAAAGTGGGACAGGTTTTAATAATTGTGGACTTCAAATATACACATTTTTATTAGGACAAAATTTAGTTTGATACCCTGAACTTTTGGGTAAAAATCAGAATGACCATTTTTTTTGAAAAAAAAATTCAGAATGACCCCTAAACTTTCAGATATGATCTCCCGGGTCTAAAATTTCAAGTGACCTCGAAATGTGAAGTAAACTGCTGACTTGGAACTGACAACAAGGGCTCATACTCTAACATTGAAACCTTCATAGAAAGTAAAATGGGCCAATTACATTTTAAACCTTCTAAATTTGAAATGAAACCTAATTAACATATTCATAAGAGGTTAGTTAGATGCAAAATGTAGTAATAAAAAGCATATAATTCTGGTCCTAATCATAAATAAAGTGCACATACAAAATATATGGTCTTAATCAGCCAAATGTGGGCCCTTGTTGCCAGTTCCAAAACAGCAGCTTAAGTCACATTTCGAGGTTATTTGAAATTTTAGACCCGGGAGATCATATTTGAAAGTTTAGGGGTCATTCTGATTTTTTTTTTTTTCAAAAAGAGGGGTTATTCTGATTTTTATTCAAAAGTTGAAGGTACTAAACTGAATTTTGTCTTTTTTATTAATGTATATGTGCATGAATCGAAATCAAGTTACTGTTCGATGTTTTAGGTACTTTGTGGACCTGAGACTCCAGTTAAATTGACAATTGGTACGGCTCATAACATTGTAGTTATTGGCACTACATTTTTTAGTGATCCCCCAGGCCAAGTCTGCCATGGTTATGCACTAGGATATGCCAATGTGCTTGTTTCTATTGATCAAGCTAAGGATGAGAAATCCTTGGTCCCTTTTCCGACAGAGGATATAAGAACTATTAGGCATGCAATGGGATCTATCATACCATGGCCAAAAGAGTTCGCCTCTAGGTTGGAGCCGGCGTCACCTGAAGTGGTAAATATGTTTATAATATAATTGGCATCCCAAATTAAGGTTTTTTTTTCCTTTAATTTGCTTTAAACTAGTATGTTTAAATATTACAAAGCCTTATACCAATGAAATATGTGTGTAGAATTTTTGTGGAAAAACGAGGAACATGAAGAATCTGAAGCAGAAGTTGAGTACGATTTAGCATCACTGGCACCTACCGTACCAAAGTCATTGCGCCAGTTGTGCTTATGGTGTACGACCCAAACCTCGAATTACCTCCTAACAGTTTTACTTTTACTTTTACGTTCCGAAAATTATTTTTATAATTCAGAAGTTTCAAAAGTTGACATTTTATTAAGTTGATCCGACCGAGAATTTTATTTCTCGACAAGATAGATGACGTTAAAACGAGTTTGTGGATACATAGCATGCTTAATTTGGAGTTAGTATGAAAAAGTTACGATATAAAATCGGTAAATTTCCGTTCTTGGACGAGTATAAATAGTTTGGAGGGAAAATTTCCCGAAAAGGCAAGTTCTTTTCTTTTTTTCCTTTTTCTTTCTTTTTCTCTTTCTCTCTCCCCGACCCAGTCGACCCCCTCCACCACCGACACACCGCCTGACAGGACCCGAACCAGATTTCACCCTGAAACCCGGATAAGGCCCTGCGGGGACTACCTTAAGATTAATTCTATCGATAAATCGATAAGCCAACCTTAAGATAGACAACCCTAAAACCTGCAAAATTTAAAAACACTTCTAATTCCAGTTCCAACCTCAACACCTGAAGCCATCTGCTCCCCAAACACAACCACCGCCATAGATAAACACAAAATCAAATTAATTTAATATTCAAAGGCTCACAGGTAATCAGAGCAATCTAATACATTGAACTGGAATTTCAAATTATAAAGTAAAGGATCAACATATCCCACCAAGCGGAAACAAAGACGACGATGACTATGCCTCGACTTCGAGTATTCTTGACCTCAATAATCTAGTCTGCAAACTGGGCGATTTTAAAACGAAGGGCCCATGGGAAAGTAAATTAAAAACGTTAGAGTGAGTGGATAAAAATAAAACAATCTAATATAATACTTTAATTAAAAGTATCATATTACTTTCCCAATATTTTATAAATAAAACCACATTGCGTGCCTTTAATAAAACGTTCCACGTTTTAAGAAAATCGTGTTTAAAAATCAGCTCCGCTGATATATCAAATAAACAAATAATGATTTTGTTTATATATGTATTTCAAAACGAAATATTTTTGAAAATTAATTAATAATATTTCACGACCAATCCCATTGGTCATATAAAAACTCAGCCCCGCTGGTTCGGGAATTTATTAAATTACAGAAAGTCTCATAGAGAAAATATTCCCGAAAACCAAATAATATAAAATCATGACCAATCCCATTGGTCATATAATAGAATAGGGGAACGTCATTACCACCATTTAATAATAGCCTCCAAGACTAAGGGTCGAGCCTCCAAGATTCTCTATAGCGTCCCACGCTATGCCCGTACACGTCGACCACCGAGCGTGAATCTGACCTAGGTGGTCAAGTCGTCACCTCGCATGGGCTCAGGCGACGCTATGCCCGTACACGTCGACCACCGAGCGTGAATCTGACCTATGTGGTCAAGTCGTCACCTCGCATGGGCTCAGGCGACTAAGCTAGCTAGCATCAATATATATCTAGACCCTGATATGGTGAAAATCCGAAAATAAAACTGAAAGTACGCTTCCCCTTATATATCATAAATCCGTACGGTCCCCGACCGCACATCTGAGGCTTATAATAATCATTAGTATAATAGCCTCGAAATATACTCATATATATCCGACATATCCAAAATGTCGTAAAATAATATCGAAAATTATATTTATAACTTCGACATGTCTCACATGTCGAAAATCATAAATAACAAAAATATAAAATCCCTGGAAATCTCATTTCCGGTCACTACCTTTAATTAAAACTTATTCAACATAATCAATTATAAATAATTAAAACATACCATTTTCGGAAACCTTGTTTCCGGATAAAATCACATACTACCAAAATAGTAGTAAGAGCAAAACCCTAAAACCATATTTCTTTAAATATTAAATCAACAATTATAACAGAAGTATATGAATTATCGACTTTCGATAATTCATATCACGCTTACGAACTCATTTAATTAAATTAATTGCATTTCAATAAAACGTAATTGCATGCATTTATTTTAAAATAAAAGCCACTCACAGTACGGCCGAGCGTGCCGCTATTCCTCGCTCTCATTACGTCGAGTAATTTCTCGACCTGTAACAGAGACGTAATTAAAAGATATCTCAGAACTCGAAATTTGATTATAAAGTGAAATTTACGACGTCCTCACTCTTCCGAATAACCCCATTTAAATTATCGTTACCGGTATTGGAGTTACGTCTCAAATACCGAAACCATTTACGTCTCAAAATTACTCAGGACACCCATCCCGAGTCCGATCAATCCCTTTTCTGATTATTTCGTCGTAAAACCCTTTTAATCAGCTTTTAACCTTTTTACGGTAAGTCAACAGTAATAATCCAAGGTCAAACAGTAATTCTGAAAGTCAAACAGTACATAGTTAAAATATAATTACTATTTACCATTTACTGTTTACTGTTTACTGTTTACTATTTACTTTTACTGTTTTACCATTTACTTTTCACCTTTTACCATTTTACCTTTTTACTTTTTACCGGTTTACTGTTCATCTTCTTCCTCAGCCGCCGGCAGCTTTGCCACGGAGGCCAAAAACGCCTCCAATTTATCCTAAATCTACCCAATTCGATCGCCACCACCTCAGAACCTCGTCCACCACTGCCTCCGCCGCCAAAAACCAGCACAGCCGCCGCATACGGCGGCCGACACGGCGGCTGAAATCCCCAAACTCCAATTTCTCCAAAAACCAACCGAATCAACCTCAAATTACACTAATTCGACTCCTTTCAACCTCCTAAACACGAATTTAACCTCCAAATTCATCAAAAACATCAAAATCATAACCCTCCAATTCGAACCCGAAACCCTAGAAATTTCATTTCTAAAATTCTCCTTACCTTGTGCAAATTAGTTCGATTCCTTCATTGGAATGATTGCACAAGTCGAGACCTTCGATTCAAGACCGGAATCGGGCCGATTGGTGGCAGGAGGAGAGGGTTCCCGATTCAACTGTCTCACTCCTTCTCGGGCTTCAATCAGCCGAACGGCGCCGAATCGAGTCGCGCCACCACCACAGACTTGAAGAGGAGGAGGAGACGAAGCGAGCGTGACCAGCGGCGGGCCGAGCGGTGGCCGGACGGTGAAGAACTGAGGGCGGCGACTCGGTCGGTGCAACTCGGGCCGAGTCGGGGAGAGGAGGAGAAAAAGAGGAAAAAGAAAAAAGAAAAGAAAAAGAAGAAAAAAGAGAAAGTTGCATTTTCGGGAAATTTCATCCCCGCTATTTATACTCGTCCAAAAACGGCAAATTCCAATTTTTACGTCGTAACTTTTTCACACGAACTCCAAATTGAACGTGTCACATGTCCACGAGCTCGTTTTAACTTCCACTATCTCGTCGAGAAATAAAATTCTCGGTTGGGACAATTTAATAAAAAGTCAACTTTTAGAATTTTTGAATCGTAAAAACAAGTACCGGAACGTAAAAATAAAACATAAAACAGTCAAAAAGTAACTCGAGATTCGGGTCGTATCACCGTCACCCGCGAAACTCCGCCGTCCGGCCAACAAACGGCGAGCCACCGGTGTCGTTGTACTTGTCTCAGCCTCCTCTTCAAGTCTGTGGTGGTGACGCGGCGTGGATAGCCACTGTTCGGCCTGTGGCAGCCCAAAAAGAGTCGAACCGGAACTCTCTCCTCTGGCCACCAATCGACCCGATTTTGGTCAGGAACAAAGGCCTCGACCCGTGCAACAATTTCATGGAAGGAATTGAACTAATTCGATCAAGATAAGGAGAATTTTGGATTCAAAATTCTAGGGTTTTCGGGTTCGATTTGGAGGGTTGTAATTTTGATGTTTTTGATCAATTTAGAGGTTGAATTCATGTTCAAAACATCGTTTGGAGTCGATTGAGTGTAATTTGATGTCCAATTGATTGAATTTTGGTGAAATTGGATTTGAGGGAGTTTCTGCCGCCGTGTTGGCCGCCGTATGCAGCTACTGCGGATATTTTTGGTGGCGGAAGCGACGGGAGTGAGGTCCTGAGGTGGTGGCGCTCATGTTGGGATGATTCGGAGCTGCCGGCGGCGGGAGGTTGAAGACAGGGTAAAAAGTGAAAAAGTAAAACGGTAAAAAGTGAAAAGTAATTGATAAAATGGTAAAACAGTAAATGTAAAAGGTAAACAGTAAAAGTGAAATGAGAAATAGTAAATTGACTTTGACCATTTACTGTTTGACACTCGAATATTACCGTTTGACTTTCAGTAAAAGAGAAGAAATAGGTATAATTGAATTTTACGGCGAAATAACCAGTAAAAGAATTGATTAAACACGGGATGAGTGTCTCGAGTAATTTCGGACGTAAATTATATCGGTATTTGAGGTGTAATTCCTATACCAATAATAAAAAAGAAAATTTGAAAGTTTTGTACAAGTGAGGACGTCCGTAGATTTGACTATTATAAATTAATTTCGAGTTATGGAATATTTATAAATACGTCTCTATTACAGGTAGAGAGGGTACTCAACGTGACGAGAGGTCAGAATAGCGGCACGCTCGGCCGTACTGTGAGTGAATGTTTATTTTAAATAATGCATGTCTGAATATTTTACGAAATACAATTTAGTTTATTTAAAAGCTTTCTTAAGCATGAAATGAATAATTCATATATATATATATATATATATATATATATATATATATATAACTTAGATATTTATTAGTTTAGTATTTAAAGTGTAATGTAGATCTGAGTTATATATTTGCGATATTTTTGAATACTACGTAATTTTATCCGAAAATCTTTTATGAATTTCCCGACATGTGAGACATGTTGATTAAATATATATTCTTTTCGATATTATTTTTACGGCATGTGAGACATGTCGAATATATATTTCCTTCGAGGCTATGATTCTATTTAATCATATTAATAAGCCTCAGATGTGCGGTGGGGGACCGTATTGATTTATGATATATGGGGAACCGTGTTTTCGAATTTATTTTCACCATATCAGGATCCATATATATTGATGCTAGCTAGCTTATTCACCTGAGCCCATGCGAGGTGACGACTTGACCACATAGGTCAGATTCACCTCGGTGCTCAACGTGTACGGGTTTAGCATGAGACGCTATAGAGTTTTGGAGGCTCGACCCTTAGCTTGAGAGGCTTACTATTAAATGGTGCTAACCTTCCCCTATTATATGGTCAATGAGATTGGTCATGATATTTGTTATTTGCTTTCGAGAATATTTTCTCTTATGAGACTTTCATTTTTTTAATAAATTCTCGAACCAGTAGTGCTCAGTTTTTATCTAAAATTTGGCCAATGGGATTGATCGTGATATAGTATTATTTGTTTATTTGATATACCAACGAGACTGAATTTTTATTACTAGAATATTTGGGAATGAGCCAATGAGATTGGTCCAGTTATTTATTATTTGATTTTCGAAAATATTTTTAAAAGAAAATATTATTTTTTTATTCGATATATCAGCGGGGCTGATTTATACATACGATTTTTCTAAAACGTAGGACGTTTTATTAAAGCGCATGCATAGTGGTTTTTATTTATAAAATACCAGGAAAGTAATATAATACTTTTAATTAAGGTATTATATTTAATTATTTTATCCACTTACTCTAATGTTCGTTTTTAATTTACTTTCTCCTAGGTCCTTAGTTTTAAATCGTCCAGTGTGCATATTAGTTTATTAGAGGTCAAAAGTACTCGGAGTCGAGACATAGTCATCGTTGTCGCTTTTGTAAGGTCGGATATGTTGATCCCTTAACTGTCTATATCTTATTCTTTTTCAGTTCATTGTATTAGATTGCTCAGTTTACTTGTGAGCAAATTAAGTATTAGTTAAGATTGATTTTGTGTTTATTTGTGGCGGTTGTTGTGATTTGGGGAGCAGATGGCTCCAGGTATTGAGGTTGGAATTGTAATTAGAAGTGTGTTTTTGTTCATTGCAGGTTTCAGGGTTGTCCATCTTAAGATTGGTTTATCGATTTATCGATAGAGTTAATCTTAAAGTAGTCCCCGCAGGGCTTAATCCTGGTTTCAAGGTGAAATCCGGGGCGGGTTCTGTCATGTACGGTGTCGAGATTCTGCTATGTCGAGAAACTCATCACATAGGTTTGCGGGAAGCCCGTAAGCAAGCATCCTCATGGCGCAAGTCAGCTTTTGCTCTGTTGAGAAGCCAGGCCGACCGGAGGCGTCAAGCTTTTGAACGAAGTATGGGTTGTCGTTAGCGACGTCATGCATCATCTGGTCAAAAAAATGAGGTCGCATCCGGTACCTTCTACGAAACACATCACCTTGGAACCTACACGACGAAGTGAAGTAAAGAGCTTTCAGTCGTTGATCCATAGCTTCACGCTCTCTAGGGGTGTATCGTTGACCTTCATGTGAACCACCCCATTCAGATTCTTCCTCTTGGATCGTCTGAATGTGCGAAGCAGCTGCCTGCATAACCAAGGCTCTTTGACGATTCCTTGTGATGGAATCTTCCTCCTCCTTCATTAATAGTTTCCTCAACCTGTTCATTATAGCAATGAACAAATTTTTTCAAATGAAGCTAAAAGAACTTGAATCTGATATGAGAGAGAAGTGTTTGTGAATTAGTGAGGTGTGATGGAAAGAATGACCTCATATTTATGGACGGATCTAAAATAATTGATGAAGATAAGATATGAAGCGTGGCTGATAAGAGCATCTCCTTGCAATTTCACTAGCCTCTCACGCGACGACACGTGGAGCTAAAATCTACAACATCGAGATCCGAAATGTTATCGCATATAGGAATTATTGTGAAGATGAGGTCGGTCATGCTATTGTAAAAATCTAATCCGCAATCTCACCATCCTATCCAAATTTGACATGTGCCAACGACACGTTAAATTAGACTTTCGGTGAAAAAATAACAACTTATTAATTTTTAAATTTTTTTAAAAATTAATTATTATTTTTTAATTTGGTCTAACACATATTAAAATATATTATATAATTAATATCTATAGTTTATATAATTCATTTATTGTTAAATAATTATATAAAATTATTAAAATTTGGGTATGGGTATGGGTTTTGACAAAATAGTTGGAGATAAAATATAAGTTTGTATAATAATGAGTTTGGGTGAGTAAAAAATGAGTTTGACTATGGGTTTTGAATAGAGTTGGTGGAGATGCTCTTAGAAAGAAACAAATGAGATAAAGTGAAATATTGTCGGTGTACAAGTGGTTCTTCTAGAGGAATAGAACATGTCCAAATTTAATCGAGTCGGGTCCCTCAACACTCCCAAACCCGAAATCCATCAACTACATACAAAATGTCTAAAACCCTTCACCGTATCCCAAACACTCAAAACCCTGACCATGGAGGAAGAACATCACCACCACCACCGCGACGCCGCAGACATTTGCCAACAGCTCATCGACCGTTACTCCAAGTCCTCGGCTCCGCAGCACCACCACCTCCTCGCCACCTCCGCCGCAATCCGCTCCATCCTCGCCGCCGAGTCTCTCCCCCTCACTCCTCCCTCCTACTTCGCCGCCACCATCTCCGCCATCGACGACATGTCGTCCCGCGCCTCCGCCGACCCCACCGCCGTGGCCGCGCTGCTGTCTTTTCTCTCCCTCGCGCTCCCGCTCGTGCCGCCGCGGAGCATCTCGTCGACGAAGGCCGGACAGGCGCTGTCGATGCTGGCGGAGGTTCTGGAGAGAGAGGAGGAGAGGCTGACGATGACCGGCGTCAAGGCTGTGGTCAAGTGCTTTGGGGCTTTGGTTGGCTTTTGTGATTTGGAGGATTGGGAATCAATCAAATTGGGGCTGCAGACTTTGCTCAAGTTCTCAGTTGATAAAAGACCTAAGGTAGCTAGCTATACATGCTTTGCTTCTCTATTGGATTATGTGCATTGCTCTAATTTGGTTTATTGTTGTGGTTACATTTACTAGAAAATCACACTCATTTCTGCGAAAGTGTTAGTTTAAACTTGTTTTTTTTTTTACTGCATATAACTTTTGGATTATAGAGCTGGTGTTAGCCACCTTGGTGACAATGAGGGTTTGGCAGACATTGTGATATATCGCTAGAAATTAACTTAACATGAATCTTATATATTCATAACCATTGATAAATTATCAAACCGGGGCTCCAGTCATTGCTCAAGTTCTCCGTTGGTAAAAGACCTGAGGTAGCTTTTTGCATCTGAATATGTTCATTGCTGTAATTCTCTTGTGTTGTGATTTTGTTTTCTTAGAAACACTCTCATTTCGGTGGAAGTGTTAGTTTAAAGTTGTTTTTTTTTTTTTTTTCATTCCATAGAACTTTCGGATTGGATTCAAAACATATAGAGTTGGTTGTTAGGCAGCTATGTGTTAATAAGGGATTGCTGGACAGATTGGTTAGTTTTGACCAATTACATATACCAATCCCTTATGACAAAAGTAACTTGAGGTCAAGCTTATATATATATATTGAAGAGGGAAAGCCTAGCGCAATGGTAAGGTTGTTGTTGTTAAGTCATCTGCTAGTAGGGGTGGTACGGTATACAGCTGATCGGTTTGCACATTTTTGATGGAGGGATCTTTGTGCTTTGAATAATATTTGCTTGTTGAAGGAAATTGACTAAGAATTTTTCCTTGGTGCAGGTTCGCAAATGTTCGCAACATTGTCTCGAGAATGTATTTAAGTCACTCCAGTCCCGCAGTGTTATCAAGGAGGCGAGCAAGTTGATACTTTCTATGCTGAAAGGCTATATGCCTTTGGCAGTTAAGTTAAGTGCTTCACGGTCTTCAAATGGACATAAGAATCTAGATGTGTTGCACATGCTAAATGTAGTGAAGCTTACTGTTCCCTTTCTCTCAGCAAAAGTCAGCTCGAAACTTCTTTCGGAAATGAATAATCTTCTGGGTCTGCGGTTCTCAGAACTCACAAGACATGTTTTCCAAATTATTCAAGTGCTATTTGAGATTTCAAGAGCTGATGCCATTGTCTCAAAGACAGAGGAGACTATACCTTCTCTCATTTCATATGTGTCTTTAGCAAATAAGAACCCCTCAGACACTATCATGTCGGCAGCAACCTTGTTAAAATATTCTATGGTCATACTTCATACTGTTGAATCAATGTCATGGATCACGAATCTTCCGCTAGTTTGTGGCTCTTTGGCAGGTAGGCTTCATATTGTATTTACAATTGTTGGACACGTAGGATACTATTTTTTTATTCTTATTAATTTTTTTTATGAAAACACCTAGGATGCTTGGAATATATGTTATGAATGTCAATATCTTTGGATTGCCGCATCTTATTTTCAGTTTAGTTATTGGAAAATGTGTTGCAGTTGAAATACACAACCATGCCCTTCTCCACATGATGATGCCACAGTCATGTGCTGGCATGCGTCAATGCTAATGTGAACCTTTTGCAACTTCCCTGTCTGTCTCTGTCTTTGTCCCTTATATAAGAAAAATACTTAATATTATCCCGCAGTTTGTTAGATCTTAAGATTTTAAGAGTAATATTGTTTCCTGGCTTCTTTATTGTTTGCTTGGTTCATATTCAGATTTTTTTCAAGTGTAATTTGAATATTTTCATATCCTGAAATGTATAAGGCACATATGTTGATGAACCTTAAACTAGAATAAGACCATGTGTATTGCAATTGCGCCTGGTTTTTTCAGTTTACGTGTTGGGTGGTTACCCAATAATTCATATGTGTCAATCTTTTATAAATCATTACTAGTGCTGTATATTTTTCATGCATAGTAGTGAAATAAATTTTTATTGTTAAGAGAGCATGTTATGGTTTTATGGAAATGTGAATACTGTTAATAGTAGTTCTCTGATTGACTTTACTGATCTAGGTCTTTTGACTTCTGAGGCTAGGACTGCATCCCATTCCTCAGATATACTGAAAGAGTTGATTAGCCAGCATGTGGATCCAAGTGATGGAGGAGAAGATATTAATAATTCAAATGCATTGAGATCAACATGTGCTATCTTTGAGGAGGGTCTTAACTCGTCTAAAGGACTGCCCAGCAATCATCTTTTGGATGTTATATCTGCTTTGTTCCTCAAGCTTGGTATGTATGAATTTGTGATTCTCATGGTCAATATATGCAGGAATTCTCATTACTTATCTGAGTTTTGCTATCTTAGTTGGCTAAATTCTTGACCTTGCACACACTTTGGGTCTTTTTTTCTTCGGCAAGTGGTCAGAAGTGTTTTCGAGTGTCTGTTTTTTACATTGTTTCTTTATTTCAGTCAATTTCTAATTGATACTTTGTGTTCTTGGATATAGGAAATATGTCCTATGTCTATATGAAGTGTATTATTCTCAGACTTGCTGAGTTAATGACCGCTGCTTGTGGGGACAAATCTGATGTTGACCATGTAAGTTATTCTATTTGCTATTTTGACTGCGCGACGTTAATAAAATATGACAACTCAACATACTTCTTGAACACAAAACATGGGCAGTGCTGAATTTATCGAATACTAAATGTTTTGTTTCTTGTTGGTTCTACATCTCAACTTTTTACCCTTGCCTCCAAAGTAGTTTTTGTCTGTAAAGGATCGTTCAATTTTCTTTCGTGACACTACTTGGGTGAGAAGGTTCATTGTATGAATAGTCTGCTTTTTCACTGAATTTGTATGAATAGCTCAGTGTTGATAATTTGTTGTTGATTTTGTGGGGTGTTAGTGTACCTCTTCAGAAATACGAAGAGAAGAAGAGATGAACAGAAGAGTAGAAATAGCGTGTAGTTAAAAGAGGAGCTGGGGTTCTCCCCATTCTTTATTAGTACTGAGGTTGTCGATTACTTGGGCTCCCTTGATAACAGCAAACTGAACACTTAAAACATTATTCTATTCAATGATATCAGTTTCCTTTGATTAAATCTGACTATCTGTTCAGGAGGTTGTTTATTGAGAACTCCAATGTTAGCTGCTACATTAGATAGCAAATAAATGCACAATAGTTGAGCAACGTTGACATGCATCCCCTGCTATGTATTCTCTCTTGATTGTTAGGTATAAACTATAATGTCTAGTTTCTATTGAATATTAAAAAAAAAAAAAGAGCTTAGGTGAGAAACATTGAGATGCATGTTAATTGGTACCTATTCCCTCTACAGATTAGGAAACAATCTCTCTCTCTCTCTCAAGGCATTTCAAGTGAGGGATCCCTTATTTTGTTCATTTTGAGGGATCGTTCATTTAACGTACTTTTCGATCACATATTAACATCTCCACCATTCAACTTTCATGTTTATATGAGTAGATCATATCTGGAAATTTTCATTCCATTTGATAATCATTAGAGCATTCAATTGTAATTTACAAGTAAAAACCCGAACAATCACCATTTTGCCTAAAACAGGAATTATCTACACATATAAACCTAGTAATTGAGCGGCGAAGATGTAAAATTGTGATAAAAAAGTTGGCCTAATAATCAATCCCTTAAAATGAACAAAAAAAGGGATACCTTAGAGGAAGCGCCCTGTACATACATATATATATATATATTTTTTTTCATGTGTATCAATGTATAATATGTGTATATATATATATATATATATATATATATATATATATTTTTCATGTTTGTATCAATGTATAATATGTGTGTGTATATATATATATATATATTTTTCATGTGTATCAATGTATAATATGTTCATGGATCTTATAATAATCTCTATATCCATGCAGCTTCAGAAATGCATTGGAAGTGCAGTAATTGCTATGGGACCTGAGAGACTACTAGAACTTGTACCTGTATCACTTAATGCTCGTGACTTCACCTGCACAAACATTTGGATGGTACCTATTTTGAAAAATTATGTTGTTGGAGCATCATTGGCATACTATATGAACCATCTTATGCCTCTTGCAAAATCCTTTCATTTGGCCAGCAGTAAAGGTACATAATTTACTCTCTTTTTTTTTTTTCCTCTGCTTGTCTTAGAGAAAATAAGCAAATTAAAAATTTGTCTACATGTGATCCTGCCTTCTTTCAGTTTCGCTCTACAGTCTATTTTCAAAAAGTTTAAGTTTACCGATGGCTTCTCGCCTTCATCGCTTTTCCATATTTTGTAACCATCTATGGTGGCTGCATTTTGTGTTGAGTAACTCTTTTTCAATTTCAATGTCAGACGATTCCGTACAAAATGCAAAGCTGCAAACGGCCTGATATATAATTTATATCTAGAGCTTCAATACTAGTAGACTACATACTTATGAGGATGATTAATACAAATTTTATGTTTGCTTGCTTTTAAGTTCCACACTAACTATCTATTCCTATGGTTCTTATCTCTTAGGGTCTAATATTCATGATTTTCATCTATGTTATTTCCTGTCTATTCCCAAGGCATTTTCTATATTTCGATTTAGTTTCTTTCAAATTGCTTAGTTTACATACAAGGTTTCCAGAGTCTTAAGATTTGGTACATTTTATGACTGGACTTCTCAACCGCAATGTCAGTCTCATTTACTTTTTTGTACTTGACTGCACTTTTTATGTGCTAAAAGCCCAGCAGCCAGACTAGAGATATAAGAAAATATAATGAAGAAGCTGAAGTTAGAAGACCCAAATCATGAAAATATACTTTTAGATCTAGTTGTCTTTTTGATGATGTCACAAAGGGCATGCAAAAAATTTGAGAAGAACTCTGAAATTCAGCGATATAGATTCTACTCTTTTCATTCTAAATAAAAAGTTATGATTTTTTAAAATTTTTTTTTACCATGGACAAAGATGCATGAAATTGAGGATGAAAGTTTTTTTTCTTCGTTTGTTGGTGTGCACGTGCGTCTCGAACCAAGTTATCGCGTCTGATTTTCCGGACATCTTTTTTCTCTTTCAATTTCTCAATGGCTTCTTTGAACATTTGTATGTCAATTTTGTAATAGCAACAATGGAATTTTAAGTCATTGAACAAAAAAATTATCATCATCTGGAATTTATATTTTCTTTTGCTTCCCTTCCAGCTAAGAAGTCTAAAACCCGTAAAGATCTTATGGGTCATGCACGTGATTTGTGGGCACTGCTACTTTCTTTTTGTCGCCATCCAACTGATATGTACCAAAATTTTGTCCCACTGGCTGAGGTTATAGTAACATTTCTAAAGGAGGATGCTTTGATGCATGAAACTGTTGCATGTTCCTTGCAGGTGATGTTTCTCAATTGATCCACTTGAATTGGTTTAATTGTATTGAAGCTTCATAATACATTTTTGATATATGGTCTTGTGTAGGCTCTGATAAATCAGAACAAAAGTGTGGTTAACCAAAAAAGTGGTGCTTCTGAGGCAACCGAACCTGTGCCAAAGTTGCGAAATGTACCCACTTATTCAAAAAAATCTGCGACAAAAAACATTAAGGTTGTGACACAGTGTTCTGCTGAGTTGCTTGAGGCCCTAATAGACTCGTTTATTGGTTCAGCACCTGAGAAGCGTTCATATTTAAAGGTTTTCTGTTCATCCCTAATATTTAAAGTATACATTAATCACCTTGACATGAGATGAAGCTGGTTTCATTTACATTTTGAGTGCACAAATTGTCTGATTTGTTGGTGGTGCAATTTAGTGTCCTGTCCATTATTCCTGGTGCTATGTATATATGGATATATATGTTTTGCTATTTTGAACCAGATTCCACTTTAGTGCACTTTTGGGCAAATTGTCATCATCTTATTCTGTTTGTAATCTATCACCATTGCCACACCTTTTAATCAGGTGGAATTGAGTTCTTGATTTAATTTATTCTTTTTTAACAAGGATACAAACACTTGAATGAAGTATAAGATACAATAAACCAACTCATACCTCCTGCTCGGTTAGTTATTTTTGCATAATCATACGGTATTATCACAATTTCTTTGAAGGTCTAAAGTCTTGTTACAGTGTGACATATGTTCAGTTCTTATGTGGCCTACCACATAAGCTAGCAACCTTCTTCTCAAGGTTGCGTTTCAAAGGAATGGGTACACTGGCCTAGATATACCACTACATAGGGGTACGCAGAAAAGTGACTCCACGTCAATGAACCAAACCCTTGTGCTCATAGATTGTGATTAATTGGTCTTAAACTGTGGAATCTGAATATAGTGGTTCTGTGCTTATGTTAATGGTTTGTTAGATTCAATAGTCTTGTTAGATTAAGTCATTTGGTTAGTAAGTAAGTATAACGTCCATCTTGGGTTGTTAATCCCAGTGCGAGCCTTACTTTGGTGCTAAGATATACTAGATTGAGAGAATAAATGTATTTTTTCTTTAATTTCATGTCCGATGGTTAAAATGCATTGTCTTGAAGCACTGGCCTGTCCTGAAGGGATTGTGTTCCTGTAACCACTGAGAAATAGAAAACCAACCAAAAAAAAAAAAAATCATAGCTGATGATGAAAGATTGGTTTGTTGTGTGTTTGTCGCATGCTTTTATGCTGTAGCTGGATGGATAGAATAAAGTGAGATGTTGAGAAAAAACATTAAATTACTAGTTTGATGTGCTTATTTAGGGGACTTCTCGTCCACTAGCAGATAGTACCTTTGTTTTCCATTGATTTCTTTTTATTTTATTTTATTTATTTTATTTTTTATTTTATAAAGACTTCTGATTTGGAATGGTTCCTTCACATTGATAAGAAAAGTAAGGTTGGATCAGATGCTGACCATCTTTCAGTTTCCAGTCTGCTATATGATTTTATTGCCAACGGAAAATACTTTTTGGATGTGGACATCAAACTAAAAACTGCTTTATATTGACAAAACAAAAATAGTCTTTGAAAAAGACCCATGATGTTATTGGAAATGTGAGCAACCTGTTGGATATGTGATGCTAGAAAACCAGTTTATTACCTTATAGCTGTAAGTATTATCTTGGTATGAAATAATGAGAAAACCAGTGGATAACATTATTACTATTTCAATTTCCAGGATGCTATAAGATGCTTGGCTTCGGTTGCTGATTCTTCTATTGCCAAGAATATTTTCATATCAGTTCTTAAGAAGTTTCACCTCATGGATGGTGGTAATGAATTTGTAAAGGTGGAGAGTGATACTAATTTATCGGACGATGAAGAAGAGAGCAACAGAAGTACGACAGAGAATAATGCACAGAGGTAAGCTATATATGTTATGTCCTGACGTGGTATTCTAGTGTCGAAAATTACATAGGTTAGTCTTGTCTGTTGCATTTTGGTAATATAATGACACTGGTTGGTCATTGTTTTGTCATTCTAGTATGTTTATGGTCGAATTGATTTTAGTGTCATCCCTGTGTTTTTTATGTTTCAAATTCATTTGGTTGTCAACGCTATTGCGTCACTTTTACCCAATTCCATCCATTTGGTGTCCAGATTGTACATTAGCTGCACACCTGCTGACACTTAAAAAAGATGCCTGAGCTAATGGATATTTGGTTCATCTGCATTTCGAATCTCATTTTGATGAAACATATACTATTTGTTTAAATGCACATGAATGAATATACTAATTTGTACCACAAGGATTGAAAAGGAATTTTGATCAAGACACTTTGTGGAAAAATGACTTTAAGCCCACATCCATTGCTTCTTCTTTTGCTTATTTTAAGAGTTTGGTTCTTCAATAAAAGTGGAGTGTGATGACTATTTATAATTTGGTTTATTATTCAACAGATGCGTAATAATGGAACTAGCTTCTTCTCTGGTTGAAGGAGCCCAGGAAGATCTTATTGATCTAATCTATACCTTTATCAAACATACTTTTGAGGTGTAGTTGACATTTCAGATTTATGGCTTTCAACTTCTATGGTTTTATAAGTATCATCCCTAATACTCCAAATTGATACACCATCTTTTGTATTTAGACCAGTGAGGAGGTTGCAAATCGTGAAGCGTACTATGCTTTGAGCAGAATTCTAGAGGTTTGCATTAGCATCTTGGAGCAACTCATATTTTAATAAGACTTCTTGCAAGGCAATTGAACTGCAACTCTTGTTATGAAATATTTCAGGAACATGCTTGGTTCTGTTCTTCCCATTCTACTGAATTGATTGATCTGTTACTTGGTTTTAAATGTCCGGGTGATATTGTATCTCTAAGGAGTCGCTTTTCTTGTTTCCAGACTTTAATGATTCATACTCTGAAGGTAAACAATGCAACTCATATTTATCATTCCTTTTGTGTATTGTAATCATTCCCTGTTGACATGTTTACTGTTTCTTCTTATGCTTTTGAAGCTATGCTCAATTCTTGGTATTTGAAATTTTTCTATTGTATGTGATTTTGCAGATTGACTCAGAGGTGGAAAATGCAAAGGCTTTTCTTATTCTCAATGAGATCATAGTCACACTAAAGGATGTAAGGATTATTTAGACTAATTTTATGGTTTCTCATTCTATTTACATATCCATGCCTTTTATTTCAATAAAAAGATGTTCACATGTTATAATTCTTATGTTCCATCTTCTACTGGCAGTAGCTCATCTTTTGAGTCACTTCATTTGTGAGCCTTTGATTTTTTTTTATTTTTTTTATTTTTTTTATGATTACATAATATGGAGTTGGCATGTCATCCTCCTAATGAGTTTTGAATTAATCATCGGGTATAAATTTCACGGAACGAGGGATGAATTTGTTAGTAACTAATAGATCTCTTGATATGCAGTCCCACGAAGAGAAAGCTAGGAAAACAGCCTATGATATACTCCTCAACATAAGATCTAGCTTGAGAGACTTATCTTGTCTCAGTTCAGACGGACCTTACCAGAAACTAATTAACATGGTAAGTACTTTGTTATCTCACCTGATTATTGGATGAGGCTAAATATCTACTTTGCTCACGTGGGCCCAAATTATCAATACTAGCGGTGTGTTATATCCTGTAAAAAGGCATATAGTAATGTGTAGTAAATAGTAATGTCTTAGATGTAATTAGTCTTTTGTTGCAACCTGCTTCTCTTCTGCTTTTTATAATTATTGAGTGCCTATGTTTCCATGTTCAGATAATGGGCTACCTTTCCAGTGCATCACCTCACATAAAGAGTGGAGCAGTGTCTGTGCTATCGGTGCTGGTGTATAAAGATACTGAAATTTGCCTTTCAATACCTGAGCTTGTTCCTTCTCTTTTATCTTTGCTCCAAGGCAAAGCTCTCGAAGTCATCAAAGTGAGTGTTGATGGATTATTGCTTTTCATTTCATGTAATAATAATGAATAGCAGGAAATTTTAATGCATTAGTTGCTACACATTTGACAGGCTGTATTGGGCTTTATGAAAGTACTAGTATCTTGCTTAGAAACTAGGCGTCTGCAAAATCTTCTACCAGCTATTGTCACTGCAGTTCTCCCATGGTCCCCTGTCTCGAGACATCATTTCAGAGAGAAGGTATGTGCTAACTTAGCATAATGCTTTTAATGGCTACACATACGGAATGATAATTTTGTCTGTAACATGCTCAATGTACAAATCCTTCCTTATTTATATCCGTGAATCTCTTTACTTTTCACAACTTGATCGTGATCCTTCTATCGATAGGTCACAGTCATAATGGAGATTTTGTTAAGGAAATGTGGTTCTGCTGAGGTGGAGTTGGTTACACCAGATAAATACAAGGGTTTTGTCAAGGGTATTCAGGAGGTAGTTTTCATTTTGTTGCTTACCTGTCACATCTACCATGTTGAATCAAGTTCCTTGGATGACATGACAGATTGTTTATACCGAACATCTACTGCAGAACCACCGTGATAACAAGAAAAGTTCCAAGGAAGCTGCCACCACAGAAACAGATATGAACCAGGCAGATTCTTCAACCAACAGGTCTGATATCATTCTGAAGTTCCAAGAACTTACTGCCACCTGCTATTTTCATTGGCTTTGCTGAAGGTACTTTGATATTTTACATCTGCTTATTACTGTTTCTCTTTTTTCAAAGGCCGGAGAATAGAAAACGCAAGGAATTGGGTCATGTACCTGAAAAAAATGGATCAATGGAGGACAGAAAAATAAAAAGAGTGAAGGAACACTTCAATGGAAAGCCAAGTACCTTTGGTATATCTTTTGTGGGTGGAGATGGACCAAAACGTGCTATGAGAAATAGGCAATCTAATGGGATTAAATCATTTAGAGGCCAATCAGAAATAAGTGGAAAGACAAATAAAGAGAATTACAGTAAGCAACCCATAGGTGGGTCGCAAAGGAAATATAGGGAAGATTAATACAGGCAAAGATGTGACTGCGGTAAGGAGACCTAGCCCTACAGCGAAATTGTTCGAACCCAAGAAGGTTGGGAAGAAATAGTTTCTAATTAAGTGTTCCTGTGTGGGATGAGTTGGGCAAATGTGGAAGGTGGTGAGAATCACAAGCCCCTTCATTTTAGTCATCAGCTAGAGGAATTTCGCAACTTGCTTTTCCTTTTCTTTTCGCATTTTTTTTGGAGAACCAGAAGAAGCTGATGACTTGGTTTTGAAGCTAATACGTGCACTGATACAAGGAAGGGCTCAAAGGCTTGTACACGAATTGTATTTGTCCGCTACAGTAGTAACTCTGATTGGTAAAATTAGGGATTCACCTTGATATTCAGACTCCTCAAGTACTAATGACAAGAGTCGTAAGACATAGTGCTACCATTGTCTTCTTACCATAGTTCAAATATATTGTTTTCCCGGCATGTTGTAGATTTGTTGAAAGGATATATTACAGTATTATAGAACCATAATGATCGAACAACATATATAAGAATGATCACTTTCTTCCACCAGGACCATTGCTAATGCTGCGTACGTTTTGACATCATGTTTTTGATGAGGGTAAGTTGGTAACTCGCTTGGCTCCAAATTGTTGTTCATCAACACTTGTACTTATGTTGGTCTGCAAAATAAATTAAACTAAGGCTCCATATAGTATTAAACTTGTTCTCGCAAATATGTTCCTGTACTATTCAGCCTTATTTAAGGAGACTTGGGATTGTAACTTGATCCGAATGCTGATCTTAGGTTTTGACTTTGCCCCTCAGAAACTGTTTCCGTGTAGATATAAGTATGAGAGAGAGAGTTAAAACTTAAAATAACAATTCATAACCTATATATTATGAAAAGGATGAAACAAAAGTTTTGATCTAGGAGGATCTTATTTTTAATTAATATAATATTAATATATATCATATTATATTATATAAATAATGTAAACTATTAAAAGTTTACGGTTTAAAACTTACTGTTTTAAACCGTTCGAAGTTTAAGGTTTACGTTAACTGAATAACGTAAACCATAAAAGATATATGGTTTATATTCATTTATTATTTTTAGTTTCTATTTTAGGAATATCAGTTTTGTATATAAACTAGAAGATTGGAATGAATGAAACAAGCAATTTAGAATCAGTTTTCTTAATCAGTTTCAATCTTCTTCTTTCTCCCATCTTTTGTTAATTATCCTCTTATAATAAGAAGTCCACTTCCAAGAGAAGTAGCGACACTTCTTTTTCTACAAAAGTTTTATCTCCTAGAAGTTTTGGATCAAGTTTTGTCAAATCTATTTGAACACAAACAAGTGTTGTCAAATCTAGGACTAAACATTATCTCGATAAAACCTTATCCTGTAAAATAAGGTTGGGATAGGGAATTTGTTTTAGTATTTAAATAGATTATGTATCAGTGAAAGATATATCTGATCGTTTATTTAAATAGATTCTGTTGATATAGCTTCTCTCATCATTTGCTCCCGAATTTCTAAAACATCCTTGTATTATTTTTCTTATTTTATCATATTCGTTTGAAACTCTGTTTCAATTACATCTCCTTAGTTATAGGATTCGGATTAGTTTGAGACCTACAAATAAACTCATCTCCATCTCTTGTCTTCCGGTGCTCTTGTTTTATCGAGTATGAGTCGCAGAAGACGCCCAATGGATGACAATAACAGTTGGTCCAGGCACCTTCCTGATGAATTGATGGAAATGATTGTGAAGCGCCTAACCCTAGTTGATTCAATCTGATTCGCTGCTGTGTGTCCTTCTTGGAGAAGTGTATCATCAGAATGGTTTCAACGAGTAACCCGACTTTCATGGCTCTTGAAATCGGTTGAGCTTCTAGACTCAGAAACTGTGAATTACAGTCTCTACAGTGTAAGTGAATACACAATCTACGACCTCAAGTATCCAAGAGAAAGTGCTTCATATAGTAATGTGATGGCTGGTTGCTCGGGCTCTATTATCTGAATGGACAATAGAGAAACGGTCTTGCGATAAAACATGCATCAATTATTTCTTGAACCCTATGACAGGGGCTCGTATTATGCTGCCCCAGCTGACCGGAAACAACCCTAAGACAGGTGCTTGTATTAGGCCATATCATTCCATGGCCTCTTCAGATCCAAGATCTCCTCATTGCATTGTTGCGATCAAGGACTGGTTAGGGTTGGAGTTTTGCAGGCCTGGTAGCCAACGATGGAGTTGCATGCCTGGGAAACTGCTAATTCGTACCATAGATCACATTAAATGAGGATTGTGATTTTGATGTGGGATATATGCTTGTTGTTCTTGTTCTATATCCTCTTCTTGTTATAGATACCTTCGGCAAAGGCAGGTCTGAGGAAATTATGAGGTACGTCTAAAGGAAAATAAAACTAGCCTCCCCTCTCGACCCTTGGTATTAGGGCTGGGCATGGAATTCGCTCGCCCTGAAAATAAATTATCGGGACGAGACGAGACGGGATACGTATTTTAGAAATTCATCCCGCACGTCCTGATCCCGTTCGGATTCGGGCCGGGACCGGGACAGGATCGAGCCGTCCCGCACAATTACTTGAAAAAAAAAATCTGTTATATATGATATCTTGCGGCTGAAGATCTTGCGGCTGATGATGACGCATCCAAGATCCACATACTCCTTCTTCTTCTGCTCCCCGCTGGACCCTAGCAGCCAGCTCTATTGCGTCTCATCCAACAGCTGTGACGACAGTGCTGCACGGTCGAGGTCCTGCAGGTTCCGGCTGCGGTCGTCTTTGGTGGCCGAGTTCACCGCGATCTCCAAGGGACCGCCCCATGGATCCCTACTGTACATTTCTGAGGGTTGAGTGATCCACCGACAGTGGGTCAGATCTCGTGAGTGAGATGGGGATGAGATGAGAAATGTGGACTGGGTAGAAGAAGAAGATGGAGAAGGAGTTGAGATGAGAGAATGAGAGATGAGAGATCGAATTGAATGAGAGACCAGTTTTGGGGTTTTAGCCTTCTAGGATCAGATTGAATGAGAAAAACTAAGAGTTTGAGAGTGAGAGTGTGAGAGAACGAGAGATGAGAGATGAGAGATTCAAATGAACGTATAAGATCTTATTTAACTTAACAACTTGGGTAATAATCAAGGTTATATTCACAACACCCTGCTTTAATGTGAATGCTTCAATAGTGAAGATTATACTATAATGCTCAACACCCCTTGTTTAGAGCTTATATCGACAAGAAGCTAATAGTTGATAAGGAAACGAAGAGAAGTATTTTGGCATTTCGATTAAAATATTTGATGAATGTTTTACTTCCACTTTGGAGATTAAAAATCAGTTAATGTGTTATATTTCTGCTTCCACCGGTCGTTCTTCATCCGCCAATGCTGCTCCAACACACGAGAGCACCAGTGTTGATGTTTATACATAACTTGATATTGTTTTGCAGGAGAGATCATTAATACTAATGAGTCTTTGACATGTTTAACATTTCTAAGAAGCACGAGTTTTAAGCTTTAATAATATGAACTACTTAAACTGTTATTTCTACATCAACTACTTCACTTTTTTCTAATATGTTTTACCATTTAAGTATTCTTATGATGACCCTGACCTGACTTGGCTAAGGAATCTAGCAGGTAGGCAGGTCACGCATCCCACATCGCCCGGGGAAGAGTGGATGTTGTGCTTATATATGCAGGATTAGCTCAATACATTGAGACACGTTTTGGGGTGAAACCCCAATAACAAAACCGTGCAGGGCAGTGGGCCTAAAGCGGACAATATTTCAAGTATATGGGCTGGACTGTTATAGTTATGATCATACTTGTTCTAAGATTTTATCTTTTTGTATATTTTTTTAGCATATAAGTCTTGTCAATATAAATTCTCTTTGACTGCTTAAATCTATATATATATCGCACAATATCCCGCAGCCAGGCACGAGTCTATAACCTAATACTTAACTAACAATTAATAAAATGAGTTAAATATACAAAATAATATTTTTCAAAAGTCAACGAGTTAAATGTGTTTAAATGATATTGTGCTTTTGTAGAATGAGGAAATTTCAAACAAAAAGTATGATTTGACATATTTTTATGGTGGATTGTAACGGTATTTTTGAGTCTCTGATCAAAGTATGTGATTCAATATTGGTAGCTAACTAGGTATTGATCATATCACCCATGTGGTTTTATTAAATCGTGATGCTTATAAGCGAAAACGATTTTTGTGGTTAAAAAATTTCTCTTTTGAGAAGGTAGTGTATAGTGAATATGGTTATTTCAATAGTGTAAGATGCTTAGGTTTGTGATGAGATTGATAACATGTGTGGTGGCACTACCAGAAAAAAAACTTTTGCCGACGAAAAAAAAAAAAAGGCCGACGAAACTAATTTTCGTCGGCTATTCTCAATAATGGCCGACGAAAATTTTTTTCGTCGCTAAAAATTAAAAAATCGTCGGCTATTCCCCTAGAATGGCCGACGAAATTTTTTTTCGTCGCTAAAAAAAAAATTCGTCGGCTATTCCCCTAGAATGGCCGACGAATTTTTTTTTCGTCGGTCATTCTAGGGGAATAGCCGACGATTTGAATTTTCGTCGGCCTTTCTCTAAAACTTTAGCCGACGAAAATTTTTGGAAGTATGGCCGACGAGTACTAGGTTTGATTTCGTCGGCTATGATTTAAAAAAAAAAAAAAAAAAAAACAGCTTCCATTTTCTATCACTATCGACAAACCATTGCTTCGTCCTTCAAATGCAAATGTGTCGTGAAATAAGATATGACCGAAATAATGAAATACGTCTACGGTTGAAAAATGAGAAGATTCCGACAAAATCTGTGTGCCGAATGTTGCGGTTAGCTGTTTTTTACTTCCGTTTTCCTATGGGTAGCCTGACGGTCAGTAAATATTTTGAGGAAAATTTTTATACGATTGGTTGCGTCTCATCGATCTGAAACTATTCTCTGTTGAACGTCAGGCCAAAAAACGTCATTTAGACGGGCCAATTTCCATTTCTAAGCGTTTGAAGGGTTGACTCACCCGGTTGACCGTCCCGATCGAGCCTTTAACGTTGTCAGATGTAGTTGGATTTTTTTTCATACATGTATTTAATCTTAACGGTGATATCTGACGGTTGGAATAGATTTTCCAAACTTTTAGATTCAAAATCGGAACATATGCACTAATGTTCCTTAACTTGTTTACTAAGTGTTTAAGTGAATGTATAGTTTCAAATAGTTACTATACGTAGGCTCTTCAAATGCAAATATGTCGTCAAATAAGATATGACCGAAATAATGAAATACGTCTACGGTTGAAAAATGACAAGATTCCGATAAAATCCGCGTGCCGAAAGAATGAAATCAGTCAAAACCCGGTTTACTGTAGATTTGGCGTCCGGCGTCCGAATGATGATTGTGATACCATTCCGGAAAGGGAACGACGCCAGGAACAAAACTCGTAGCTTTGCCACGACGTGTGGGCTTTTTCGGGCTTTCGAGTTCGTTTAGGGCCTCAAAATGGCATTTTAGTATGTTTTCATAGAATAGCCGACGAAACATTCAAATTTCGTCGGCTATTCTCTAAGTATAGCCGACGAATTCAAATATTTCGTCGGCTAAACTCTTGATCCGCGCCTTTTTATTGTCCGCCGTTGGATGGCTCAGATCCGACGGCTGTTGATTTTCCAAAGTATAGCCGACGAAATATATTAATTTCGTCGGCTATTCTCTAAGTATAGCCGACGAAACATTGTATTTCGTCGGCTATTCTCTAAGTATAGCCGACGAAATATATTAATTTCGTCGGCTATTCTCTAAGTATAGCCGACGAAATAAAAGATTTCGTCGGCTATACTTAGAGAATAGCCGACGAAATATTTTAATTTCGTCGGCTATACTCCTTCTAAATCTTTTAAATCCTCCCGCCTTTTTTCTCTCCTCCTTCCCCCCCTCCTCCGGCCTCCTCTTCCTCTTTCCCCTCCTCCGGCCTCCTCCTCCTCCTTCCTCTCCTCCTCCGGCCTCCTCCTCCTTCCCCTCCTCCTTCCCCTCCTCCTCCTTCTCCTCCTCCTCCTCCTTCCCCTCCTCCGGCCTCCTCCTCCTCCTCCTTCCCCTCCTCCTTCCCCTCCTCCTCCTCCTTCTCTAGCTTCCTTCCCCTCCTCCTCCTCTAGCTTCCTTCCCCTCCTCCTCCTTCTCCTCCTTCCCCTCCTCCTCCTCCTCCTCCTTCTCTAGCTTCCTTCCCCTCCTCCTCCTCCTCTAGCTTCCTTCCCCTCCTCCTCCTTCTCCTCCTCCTCCGGCCTCCTCCTCCTCCTCCTCCTTCTCTAGCTTCCTTCCCCTCCTCCTCCTCTAGCTTCCTTCCCCTCCTCCTCCTTCTCCTCCTTCCCCTCCTCCTCCTCCTCCTCCTTCTCTAGCTTCCTTCCCCTCCTCCTCCTCCTTCTCCTCCTTCCCCTCCTCCTCCTTCTCCTCCTCCTCCGGCCTCCTCCTCCTCCTCCTCCTCCTCCTCCTCCTCCGGCCTCCTCCTCCTCCTCCTTCCCCTCCTCCTCCGGCCTCCTCCTCCTCCTTCCCCTCCTCCTCCTCCTCCAAAATGTAATTAATTTAATTTAATTTAATTTAATTTTTTTTTTCCCAAAATTAAAGAATAGCCGACGAAATTGACCAAATTTCGTCGGCTATAACAGGTATAGCCGACGATTTTTACCAAATTTCGTCGGCTATTCTTTAAAATATTAATATATTCGGAGAAAATAACCGACGAAATTGACAAATCGTCGGGTATTTATGAAGTATAGCCGACGAAACAGACTAATTTCGTCGGCTATAGTTGGCAAAATCGTCGGCTAAACTCGAAAATTTCCGACGAATTTCGTCAGTTATTTTTCAAAGGTTTGGTCGACGAAATCAATTTTCGTCGGCTATACTTCAGAATGGCCGACGATTTCAAAAATTTCGTCGGCCATTGGTATTACCGACGGCGTTTTACCGACGAAGAATAGCCGACGAAAATTTCGTCGGTAGAGGGAATAGCCGACGAAAAAAATTTCGTCGGCTATTCTGTCAAATCTGGTAGTGTGGGCAGATTATGGCAGCCTAAGATGGTTAGTTCGAAATAGACTCTCATGTTTTGTTTTTATATATATATATATATATATATATATAATTAAAAAATAAAAAAGCTGTTGTTTTTATGACTATCCGAATCCGAGTCTCGATTGTTTTTGTAGTTTAAAATGCAACTGAAGAGCTACTCTCTATTTCCCTCTTCTCCTCTTTTCTTCGTCTCACTCTATTTTAAAAATGATCATCTCTATTTGAACTATCCATACATATACACAGTCCCCCCAACAACGGCTACTGTGGTATCCTAACCTCCCTTCCTCCACCTTCCCCACTACATGTTCAGAATTCTCTACAACAACACCAACAATCTCTCCTCCTAAATTAACTACAAAAATCCTCTATTACAAAGGCCACAACTACAACCCTAGAAAATACATGGACATAAAGATCTAAAGGTCTTTTGTCTGTTTCATCTTAAAATGGTTTTTCATTTACAAAGATAAATTGAACACGTACTATACATGCACACAAAAGGTTTTTCACTAACCTCAAATGTGTTTTGTGGATCTTCAATGACATTCTTTGCAGCCTCCACTATCTTGAATGTTACAAAGTCAAACTCACTACACAAAAAGTAAAAAACACAAAATTACAGGTTACAGCAAGGATATTATAAAGGATAAGAATATATATTATTTCTCATATGTAATATATGACGAACTGTTTCATACCGTGACTTATTTATAACCTTGTTATATGTAACTGAACCTTCTTCTATATCACCATGCATGGCAAAAAAAAACTCAATCAACACCTCACTAGTGACATTTGGTGATAAGCTCCCAATATAGTCTCCTTTGGGTAACATCATTGGTAGAACTTGAACCAGTTAACTGACCCTGGAAAAAAAATTATTAAAGAAAGTTAATTAACTGTTAGTAGTTTAATTACAGAGGTGCAACCATTCTTTTGTTTAGTTCATCTTATACAATAGGACAGAAAAAGATATACATGTTACCTTTAAACTTGCAAATACAGAGTTAATCCAAAGAAACAGTTTCTAGTCAACCCGTTCTCAGCTCACAACCTCTTTGCTACTTGTCACTTAACTCATACTCGCCCTTAGTCTAGCCATTCCCCATCACAGTTCACAAAGAGTCAAAAAATAAGGTAGAACCAACCACGTCAACTGCCATAATTTATATTTTCTTCATCCAAACTCACAGGTTTTGTAGGTGGATTTTTCTCAAAATACTCGTTAAACACTCTTGTGGTCTCCTGGTTGTAGGTCTCAACTGCATGCTCTATTGCCCCAGAAGCAACACCCTCTAAGTTCCACAACTCAGAAATTCTTACAAACACATATTTGCCTTTGTTAAACTTTTCAAGACCTTACCCCCTTCATTAGACACTTCAGATAACACAAATTGAAAATATATAAAAAAAAAATCTATGTATATAGAGTAATTAACGCATGTGTTCAATCAAAATGAAATTCAAAATTAAATAAAATGAACATACTTCCATCTTCTTATTTTTACAATCTGACGACCCTGCACATGCATACTTAAGTTATTAAAACATGGTGAGAAGAAAAACAAGAATAGTGACCCAAGATGTCTACCTGCCCTATGTACATTAAGTATGAAACATGCATGATTAAATTTAGCATTAGGTGTGAGAAGTTCTCACTTATAAATGCCCAATAAGTAACAATTAAATTTGAACCAGGAAATACAAACTTTTGATTCCAAAAGTTATATCAAAATACATCCACTACATATAAAAACTTCTACAAATATGAAATTACTTACTAAATGAGGAGTCTTGTTTTTAAAGAGATTTGGATTCAGTGACAATCCAACAGATTAACTTGAAGGATCAACAAATAATACTCGAGCGTTGAACTAAACAGAATAGCAGAAAAGAGATTAAAAACACACATACAGTAAAATGTACTCAAACACATGAAGGTTACAAGATGACACTTAGACATTTTTCAGCTTACATTTATGTTTCCATTTGCCACCAAATCATTAAAGGCATGAAGAATACTAGGATAGAAATTACATTTATTAACACTTACATTCATTCCATTTTTGCCTAAACGTAAACAGTTTTTATTAAGAAGAACTTTGCGGTGATGTAATCTATCAACCTGCAAAATGAAATGGAGAGCAATATAGATAATACCAAGAAATAATACATTGTCGGACAGTTTTAATATTTATATCTGTAAGTAGCAGATGTTGAAGGGATAACAACTTACAATTCCAGTAAAATTCATTAACATAAACCTATTTATAAGGTAGTGTTTCATCTTAGTAAGGACCATCATTCCCGGAACAAGTTGATCAAATGAAATGCCCTCGAGACATTTGATCTATAAAAGTTAAAAAAAAAAAAAAAAATCTTAAATCAGAAGCAGAACTTAATAGAACAAAACACTCATTATTTTGCATTTCGACACTGCTTTTGATTTTATTAGAATTTCTATAGAAAAAAAAAGAAGAAAAAAAAAAAAACAAACAACAAGAAATCATACATGTTTATGAATAAAAGTATAAGGAACATAGCACAGACTCAACCACCCTCTTTGTGTCAGATGTAACAAGATCAGTGTTGCTGGTTTTATCAACTCTGCTAACAACAACTTAAAGACGTGTACTAGTGCTCAAATGAATATCTGTAAGGACAAGAGAATGAGCTGAAATACATATAAAAAAGATTACTTATAATGAAATAGCAAAATAGGGAATCAAATCAACAGAACACATATACAGTGGCCCAATCTACAGTGGATTTATACATTTTAATTTGCGTTAACCATGGAACCCCACAAAATATAAAAAATGATGATCTTATACTTAAAATTAGAATGTCTCATGTGATAGTTGACTCCTTTGGCTGCTCAATGGTAAGGAGGGAAAGAGAGTAATTTAAAACAAATGTGTTAAATGTGTTTGAACGATATTTTATTTTTGTAGAATGAGGAAAGTTCAAACAAAAGGTATAATTTGACATTTTTTTTATGGTGGGTTATGACGGTATTTTTGGGTCTCTGATCAAAGCACGTGATTCAATACTGGCAGCTAGCTAGGTATTCAATTTTGGGTCTCTGATCAATGTGGTTTTGTTAAATCGTGATGCTTATAAGTGGAAATGATTTTTGTGGTTAAGAAGTTTCTCTTTTGTGAAGTTAGTTAATTTATAGTGAATTTGGTTATTTCAATGGTGTAAGATACTTAGGTTTGTGGTGAGATTGATAAAAGGTGTGGTGGTGAGATTATGGCAGCTTGAGATGGTTATATGTGGAAATGATTTTTGTGGTTAAGAAGTTTCTCTTTTGTGAAGTTAGTTAATTTGTAGTGAATTTGGTTATTTCAATGGTGTAAGATACTTAGGTTTGTGGTGAGATTGATAAAAGGTGTGGTGGTGAGATTATGGCAGCTTGAGATGGTTATATATATATATATATATATATATATATATATATATATATATATATATATATAATTAAAATAGAGTGAGAGGAAAGTAACAGGATCAAGAGAAGCATATACTCAAAATAATCAACGCAACGCCCCGAAAAACTAACTACAAGCTCATTTTCATTCCCTTCCACAACATAACCCCAAATCTTCATCCGAGGACGTGTATTTTTTAATTAGGCAAAACAACAATTAACTAAAAACATCAACGATCTATATCTTCATAGAGATTTGGTTTGCATATATAGGTAGCTCATTAGTGATGCGACTGACAAAAATAGAACCGAACACGTTCTGATTTAGGTTCTGTTGGAGGTATATATGATACACCGCCAAGCATGTTCGGCGACCTCGTGGACCGTGCAACCGGCGTCATAGGTCCTACTTCCGACATCTAGGGGGTAGACCGCCATCCCGGCTACATTCCCAATATCAGAGATCACCGGTGCCGCACCCGGAGGGCGTGCCACCGGGCATCTGAAGTAGTTTCGTGAGTAGGGAAATATGTAATAGTGTAATAAGCATCCCACATTGGAAACGTAGTAAAGGTGGGAGGCCTTCTTGCCTATCCATGCAACCGGCTCCATGACATTCCACCGGTTAGGTACCATTCAACCGGCTCCATGGCATTCCACCGGTTAGGTTCCATTCAACCGGCTCCATGGCATTCCACCGGTTTCGCCACTTTCCTTCGCCCCTGCGGGCAAGGACAAGCCAGCAACAACTCAAGGCTTCAAACACATGGGCTTTATAAACCTGGGAGAGTTTACATCTAACACATGCAAGCTCTTCCAGCAGGCTAAAAACCCTGCATCACACTGAACTGTGATAAATATGGGGATACATGGCGAGACTTGTTATCTCCAGGCCACCCCACCGGGCAGATTGTTTCTCTAACACAGAACAATTCTCCCCGCAGGCTAGAAACCCTGCACGTTACCCCACGCTTATTCCAGCACAAGCTATGGGCCGAGCCACCGGGCTACTCCCCGACCTGCCTCGCCGTTGCACTACTAGATCGGATAGAATAGCCGACGACAAAAATTTCGTCGACCATGCCAAATTTGCGTCGGCTATTCCTTCTGCAAACGAAACTTTCGTCGGCTATAATTCGTCGGTAAAACGGCGTTGGTAAAACCAATGGCCGACGAAAATAACAAAATCGTCGGCTATTCTCGAGTATGGCCGAGGATATTACCGACGAAAATTAATTTTGTCGACCAAACCTTGGTAAAATATCCGACGAAATTCGTCGGCTATTCTCGAGCATGGCCGACGATATCGTAAACTATAGCCGACGAATATTTATTCTGTAATATAGCCGACGATTTCATCTATTTCGTCGGTTATTCCGTCGGAATATATTAATATTTTAATAGGCATTAATTAATTATAGCCGACGAAATAATGTCATTTTCGTCGGCTATAAAGTTTATGGCCGACGAAATTTGGTAAAAATCGTCGGCTATAACACTTATAGCCGACGAAAGAATGCTAATTTCGTCGACTATTCTTACATTTTGGGGAAAAAAAAATTAAATTAATTTCTAAATTACCATTCCAAGCAACCTGCAATTCACAATGACAATCCATGCATTTACACCAACAAGAAACACGTCTAAATGACTTATTATTTAATTTGTTCCAATATACATAAAATATAACCCTAATCATCACCTAAAGCACTAAAGTCCACCACGTCATCCCCAGCATCCTGCTCTCCATCATGCTCGTCATCCTACTGAACGAACTCGGGAGGTTGAGGCATTGGAGGTTCAACTAACGGCTGAAACGGGGGCGGGGGTTCAAGGCTTTGTTGTTGTGCCGCGAACATATCATACCACCAGTTTTGTTGGCCGGCGTAGTTGTGTCGCCGAATTCTCTCGCATTCAGCATACCAACTCGACATATCCAAATGATACTGCTATGTTCTGCGGTGTTGCTCCTGTGATCTCTGGGACTCGGCCGCCAATCTTGCAGCCAATCTCTGCACTTCCCCCCTCATCTGTTGGCTGTCCCCGCCTCCCTTCTTTTGACCTCCCTTAGTGGTCTTCAGGAGCCCTATTCCAGAACTTCCCAAACCCCGGCAGTAGTATTGGTTTGACCGGTGTGGGAAGGCTGCGTCGAACATCCTCGCTGCCGTTTGGACATTCAATCGGTAAACCTGGCGCAGGGCTTCTTGCAGATCTGCCTCTGAAATGTTCGGTTGTGTCTCCCGAACTACTTGCTCATACACTTCTTCTTCGGCCCAGTTCACCCTTTCCTAATTGAACGGGAAAAAAAAATAATTAATATTCTAACAAATATATAATTAAGTAAAATTAATAATTAAAATTTTAAAATCGTAATCAACGACTTACGAGCTGTTCTGTCGCTTGTGGATAAGCCTTCTTGAACGTCTCCACGTACGGGTTGCTATCAGGATGATCTCTAAGCGCCTCCTCCTGATATTGTGCAAATGGCCTAGAACCACCATGATGAGGGGTTGTGTTACGGCAGCGGTTCGCAGAGTTTATCCGAGACCGTTCTTTCAAACAAATAATAAAATATTAGAAAAATGCATAAAAAAAATATTAGTGTAATAATTATAAAATAATTAAACTAATAATTAAAATTTTAACAAAATAAACATTTATAGTTAAGTTTAGTATTTACCTGCATAAGTGGGTTGTTAAAGTCTTCAACCAACGCCACTCGTACTCCCTGAACATGAACTCTCTTGGAGTACCCATACGCCACGGTTGTCGTATTCGTTAAAGTGGGTACGGAGCTCGTTCTTCCACTCTTTGAACCTACGGAAAAAACAAAAGTGCATTAGAAATATTATTAATATCATAAAATATTTCAAATTATAAGATGAGGAATTCCCAACGTATCTCGAGTTTTGCATTGTGTCCGCCCAATCCTGCTTGTGTTCGGCAATCTCGAAGTATGTCTGAAAGATAATATTTTATTAGTTTTACAATTATAACAATATCGAAAATTATTAAATATTACGATAAAAAAATTAAATTTTTTAAATTACTCACCGACGCCGCGTTGTTGACCTCCCTCTTGATCTCTTCGGGCACATCAGCCCACCGGGTCCACAACATAGAGACTTTATCCCTAATTATTTCCCCCACGCAACCCGTGTAATTGCGGCGTTTTTTCCCCTGAACCTCCTGATTAGGGGGTTCGTTGATCTGGATCCTCCCCCTGCTCTCAACAGTTCTCCTGAGCGTGTCAAAACATATGACACCTCTCGTATTCCTCGTTAAACTGCTACCGGCTGTCCCTATCACATAAACGACGATTGGTTATTAAAATTAAATATTAGTGCGTTAATTTTAATAAAACATTTAATTAATAAAATCAAATGTTACCTGAACTGGATGACCCGTCTGTCGATTTTCCTTTTCTCCTCGCCAAAATCAGGAGGTCAGGTCTCTCAAATGGCTCCTGATGGTATGCCTCCGCAACACTCACGTACTGAGGCATATCAGGCCATATGGGCACACCACGAAAGTCGACCTCGGGTATCGCAGGAATGTTGTACGGGAGGTAGAGCTGATTTGGGAGAGTAGGCCCCTCAGTCGAGTCAGCAGCAGACGTCGCCGGACTCGTCATCGGCTCCCGATGAACCTCAGGCATACGGACCTGAGGAACGTCTGGAGCTATCTCGTCCTGAAATAGCTGCCTACTCGGAGCATCTGGCCCGAGAGGGGGACGTGAACTACTCGACGACCGCCCCGCCTGTAGAAGGGTCTGGTGCCGAGAACTCACACTCCTCCGCGGCTGGGTTGAATCCACACTCCTCCGCGGCTGGCTGGTGGTCCTCTCAGGCTGGCTAATGGTCATGTCGGAGTCTGCGGAACAGGCAGAACTTCCAAAACCCCTAGATCTGGAAGAACGACGGCCTCCGAATAACTGTCTGAGTGCATCGGCCATCTGTAGCTTGAGGCATTAATACATTAATTAATATTAAATTATATTACATTAAATAACAAATTCTAATTAATATAATAACCAATAATACTAACATATTTTAAAACATACTAACAAATTAATATTTAAATTTTAACTAATTTTAAATAATACTAACCATTAACATAAATATAACCATTTATATACAAATATAACTATATTTCATCATTAACATATATATACATACAAATAACCATTTATATATTAACATAAATATAACCATTTATATAATTAGGCTACCAATTTATATATATAATTAATTTAACAATTTATATATAACAATTAAAATATACATTAACATATATATATATATATACAAATATGTGTATATATTAACAAATATATAACAATTTATATAATTAATTACCTAGCTCGATTTATTAACAAATATATTTACAAATTTATATAATTAACAAATATATTTTCTGAATTACTCTACCCCTTAAAACAACTTCATACACATATTACCCTATTTTTGTTAATTGTAGTAAGGACAAGTAGAGATCGTTCTATCAGGGGAAATCTAGGGCTTTCAATCACATAAAGTATTACACAATCAATGGGGGTTTGAAATTTGATTCTAAAACCTACTGATTTTTACGAAATTAAATCCTAATTAAATATACATATAATCAAATCTTTCACACAATACACATCACACAAAACTCACATAACATGTAACAAATCAATCACGAAAACATGGCAGCAAACATATCACTGATTTCATGCTTATTTAGTTCCAATTTAATTAGAGCCCTTCGTGGTTCATCTAATCATTCAAAACTCCTCAATTATTTAGAATTAGCTTCGTGCATAACCCTAAACATAGTGCTAATCAGTTTAAAGACACTTCGTGTAGAAATTAAACCAAGAAACATATAAGCACAATGAGTCGAATTGGAAACATGCAACAAGTATGGCGTCACCTCACCTTGCTTTAACATGCATATTTTCTGAATTACTCTACCCCTTAGAACCAATACAAGATAAATCAACTTCGTGTATAACTTACCTCATATCATGTTAGACAACATGAAGCATATACTCAAGAATCGGCCATGGCCATGGCTGCCCTCAAACATATAACTTGTTATGCATACGAATTCAGAAAATAAACCAAACAAATTCATCAAATCATGCGAAATACATACTGCCCTATTATCATACATTCAATTTGTCACACACATGTTCATCAATTAAACAAATAGAAAACCAAAACACATAACAGAATTTCAGAAGTCCAAAGTAAAATTAATAAAACCAAATAACCATCCACAAATCCTTAAAAACTTCATAGACAAAGTTAAGTAATTATACAGAAAATTACAAGCCATGAGAGATGAGTGAATCACAATTTAAAAGAAACCTTGAAGAAGATTCGGCAAAGGTAGATTCGGTGGAGATGAAAACTTTCAATCGGTAGTGATGAGCAATGGTGGAATCGGCTTGAATTTTCTGTATGAATTTATGGTGCTAATTAGACAGAGTTTTGGCTTAGTAAAAGTGAGAGAGAAGAGATGATTTTTCTATCCAAGAGAGAGCTATATATAGAGAACCAAAAATTGGGAAGTTTCGGCAACAACAAAGAAACCAAAACCGAATTGTTTTCTAATTACTTGCTCGGCAAGGTTTGCTTTTCCTCCAATAATTTATTCCGAAAATTTCAAGAGATAATGGCTGAATAATTGCTTAATATCTCCTTAGTTTATCCATGAATTAATTCAGCCAAAAATCTTGCACAAAGGAAGGAATTCAGTCCACATTCGTAAATCAACTTCATGTAGAACTCGGATTGCTTCTCTTCTTTTCCATTCCGAATTCAATTTTCTTTTCTTCTTTGATTCAGCCGAATTCTACATGGATCAATGCTTGATGTACTTGTTAATGGATTAGGCTCATTCCATGTTTGGACAATTATCCAAGAACAGCCGTAGCTTTCCCTAGTTGGGCCGGGAAAGCTTCCTTTGCGTCTTCTTTTCCTTCTCGTACTAGGGAAGCATTTTTTTCTTTAATTCTCCGATTTTCTTCTTGCTAAGATGATTTCCTAATACTCCATTATGTTCAATAGCTCTTCAATAATGATCTTGGACACGAAATTGGTGAATAAAAACCAAAAACTCAGAAATCGGACAGAATGTTTTCCTTCTCGGCAGTACTGACCACCGTCCATTCAAACTGGCATACCATTTTACTCAGAAAAGATTTTACTGCGATTCCAGTTGCATATGAAACTAGACATATAGTGCTTTCATCTATATAAAATTCACCTCCAAATTCCTTTTCAATCGTCAGGAATAAATTCAGGAAGTTGAGTGACGTGCACTGAAATCTGCTAAAGTTTTTGGATTTGCATCCGATTTGAGCTTGTGATTCTTTGCATCTTATTTAGCTCCAATTTCAGTAAATCCTTGCCATGCTCAATCCTTTATGTGTCAACTGCATATGAGAGAAGAAAAATCTATCAAAAGAAAAGTTTATGTTTTACAGATTCAATAAAACATCTCAGAGACTTTTCGAATAAGCTTTTGATAAATTCTGTCCAAATTCTTCTAATAATCACATTCTCACTTTAAACTCAATCAAAACTCATGACTCTATTACATGACTCTATATTACAATACTAAGGGTTAAACATTAGATAAATAGGGATAAAAACACATTAAGAACGTCGCATTTTATGCTCCTATCATCATGTGCAGTGAAGTACTCTGCCATTGTTGTAAATCAATGAAATATTGATACGTACATTACAAGCTAACAAAGAATTAGTTGTGACTTACAATAAGTATAAATAATCATATGAGCACGCAGATTTGGAAAAGTATCTTCAATATCCAACAATAATATTGAAAATGAATTTACAACTAAAGACATACCATATGGGAAGAAGATGTCAATGACACATCTCATCATTGCAACTATTAAAAGAGCAAAAAGGATATGACTCAATCTAAGATAGACTTTGATTAGTTAACTTTTAAATTTCCAAAATATCCTTGTAAAGGCTATGACGCCTTAAATCTAATTTATTAGATTTTTGGTCTTAAAGTTTCTATTTATAAATTGGACAAGACTAAATGTAATCGTTGGCATGTTAATTTTTTGAATTTTCTCTCAATGAATTGAGATTAGTCGAATTTTATTCATGATATACATTATTCAATTTTCTGCATATAAATTTGTAAAGTATTGCATAAAGTAAAGCAACATATCATAATATAGGCATGACATAAAGAACTGTGTGTAAAGAAACGCACCATGTAATCTCTAAAATAATAGTACTGAAGGACAATGGTACTAATATATCACAAAATAGCATAATAGTACTGAAGAACAGTAGCATTATATCAATAGATATAATAAAAGTGATAAGGGTCGGTATATATATTCCTTTGGGATTCATAATGCACCTGTCTTCCTGGGATTACCATACCTTTTATTGCAATCCCCATCGAGTTACTCTAGAGAAATTGAGTTACGTTTCAATGTATGTGACTGTGTTCAAATGTAACGATAGGAATTGTCGTGGTTTGTCACTACTGTGTCTCATCTTGATACCCAAAATCACACAAAGTAAAGTGTGTAGATGTCTTATACATTAAAGTGACGAGATCACATAAACCTGCTACAAATATACCTGCAAGGATTGTGTTTTATTAAAAGGACATGGTACCACCCAAGAGGAATTGAGCATTACACCACCACTATGGATGGTGGCATGATAACGCCCTAAGTGGCATAAATGGTGTCACATGCCGTGGCTCTCCAAGAAAGAGGGAAAGGCCACCTTAGGTTCGATAAATACTCACCCAAAAGAAGAAAGTGAGTTTTGGCACAACCTGATCTATTGATCAGTGATACTCAAATTCGTCTCATGAGAATATTTTTGGATTGTGGTTATCATTGGGGGACGCCTCAAATGTTAGAACCAATCCTTGAA
Source organism: Potentilla sterilis (assembly GCA_963682095.1). Taxonomy (NCBI): domain Eukaryota; kingdom Viridiplantae; phylum Streptophyta; class Magnoliopsida; order Rosales; family Rosaceae; genus Potentilla; species Potentilla sterilis. The sequence continues at coordinate 25,145,662 of OY821756.1, forward strand.
AGTATAGAAATCTCTACAAACACATTACACTAATGTACATGAGGACATGGAACAATGAGTCTAATATCGAACCATACTTCGTTGAGAAATGTCAACGTCGTAAATTGGCCTAATGGAAAGAAGCGATCCAGTATAAATAAAGAGATAGGTATTTGGGCAGGTGACGCCGACACCACAAATATAAACCCTATCAAATATATCTTTGTTAGAATGCGTAATGAGAATAAGAGTATGTAGACTCACCTTATGGCGCAAGGTCTCTCAAAAACGCACTGGGATCAACTATGATGAGATATTCTCTCATAATGGACTACAAGGAGACAATCTCTCGTAATGGATGTCATTGCACTCCACTATCTTTTCAGTTTGGTAGTTTCCGAAAAACTGAACATGCAATTTACGAAAGTGGTCAAAACATATCTCTATAGGGATTTAAATCAAGAGATATACATGACGATCCTAAACGGACTTCATTCACCCAAATCAAGTGGCTCTAGATCACATAAGCGCGTTTGCAAAAAAAATTGAAACATTCACTAAAGTAACTACTTGATTGGGAAAGGATTAGTGAATTATGCCCTTGCGTTTTCATTATGGATATACACAGAATCTCAATGAACTAAGAGATAACCTATGTATTGTAAATCCGAAGTTAAGATTGAAAAAGATCTTGGAAATACACAGTCTTGAAATGGAACTCAAGGACTGTAATGATGGTGATCATCCATCGGCTTAGGCACTCTAAAGAATAAAGTGAGGCCTACATATACTCCCATGATCAGTCAAAATCTTTACTCTAACAAAAGATCGGTTTTTCATCTAAAGGAAGATGACGAAGAAGTGTTGAGAAATGCAATTCCCTAGACAAGTGCAATGACGCATGATTGTCCTTAAACACAATATGTAAGACTCGACCTCTCATTCAAAGAAAGTCTATAAAGGTATATGTAGCTCTGCGCCCACGCAACGCCAATGGTTCTTTCAAATACTCAAAGATATGAAAGATTTGAGCTTATTCAATTCTTACATAGAAGACGACATGATGCAAAGAAAATTATCCACGTCATAGCTAACTATGCTTGAAGAAAAACGCATTAAAGGCGAAATAAGAAAATCTGTTATCCCCATAAAAAATATTAGTGTAATAATTATAAAATAATTAAATTAATAATTAAAATATTAACAAAATAAACATTTATAGTTAAGTTTAGTATTTACCTGCATAACTGGGTTGTTGAAGTCTACTGTCTTCAACCAACGGCACTCGTACTCCCTGAACATGAATTCTCTTGGAGTACCCATACGACCATGTTTGTCGTATTCGGTAAAGTGGGTACGGAGCTCGTTCTTCCACTCTTTGAACTTACGGAAAAAACAAAAGTGCATTAGAAATATTATTAATATCATAAAATATTTCAAATTATAAGATGAGGAATTCCCAACGTACCTCGAGTTCTGCATCGCGTACGCCCAAGCCTGCTTGTGTTCGGCAATCTCGAAGTATGCCTGAACTACTAGCGGCGGTCCCTATCACATAAACGACGATTGGTTAATAAAATTAAATAGTAGTGCATTAATTTTAATAAAACATTTAATTAATAAAATCAAATGTTACCTGAACTCGATGACCCGTCTGTCGACTTTCCTTTTAATCTCGCCGAAATCAGGAGCTCAGGTCTCTCAAATGGCTCATAATGGTATGCCTCCGCAACACTCACGTACTGAGGCCTAGCAGGCCATATGGGCACACCACGCTCGTCGACCTCGGGTATGGCAGGAATGTTGTATGGCAGGTACAGCTGATTAGAGAGAGTAGGCCCCTCAGTAGAGTCAGCAGCAGACGGCGCAGGACTCGTCATCGGCTCCCGATGAACCTCAGGCATACGGACCTGATGAACGTCTGGAGCTATGTCGTCCTGAAATAGCTGCGTACTACATCTTGGAGGATCTGGCCGGAGAGGGGAACGTGAACTGCTCGACAGCCGCCCCGCCGATAAAAGGGTCTGGTGCCGGCTGCTCACACTCCTCCGCGGCTGGGATTAATCGATCCTCTGAGGCTGGCTGGTGGTCCTCTCAGGCTGGCTAAGGGTCATCTCGGAGTCTCCGGATCCACTAGAACTTCCAGCACCCCTAGATCTGGAACGACGGCCTCCGAATAACTGTCTAAATGCATCGGCCATCTGCAGCTTGAGGCATTAATACATTAATTAATATTAAATTATATTACATTAAATAACAAATTCTAATTAATATAATAACCAATAATACTAACATATTTTAAAACATACTAACAAATTAATATTTAAATTTTAACTAATTTTAAATAATACTAACCATTAACATAAATATAACCATTTATATACAAATATAACTATATTTCATCATTAACATATATATACATACAAATAACCATTTATATAATAACATAAATATAACCATTTATATAATTAGGCTACCAATTTATATATATAATTAATTTAACAATTTATATATAACAATTAAAATATACATTAACATATATATATATATAAAAATATGTGTATATATTAACAAATATATAACAATTTATATAATTAATTACCTATCTCGATTTATTAACAAATATATTTACAAATTTATATAATTAACAAATATATAACAAATATATAATTAATTTATTAACAAATATATAAAAATATATACAATTTATATAATTAATATTAAGAAATATTATATAACAATTTATATAACAATTTAACAATTTAATTATACAATTAAAATAAATTTGAAAAAAAAATGGTAAACCTAGCTCGATCGGAGGAGGAGGGGAAAGAGGAGGAGGAGAAGGAGGAGGTCGGAGGAGGAGGGGAATGCGGAGGAGAAGGAGGAGGAGGAGGAGCTAGGCCGGCCGAATTGAGGAAGGAGGAGGAGGAGGAGGAGGCCGAAGGAGGAGGAAAGGTGGAGGCGCCGCCGATTTGAGGAGGAAGAGCAGCAGAGCGGCGGATTGGAGGAAGTGACGCAGGCGATTTGAGGAAGGAGGAGGAGGAGGAGAGAAAAAAGTCGGGTAGGGTTCGGGACTGTCTGATTTATAGCAGAAAGAATAGCCGACGATTAAAAAAGATTTCGTCGGCTATTCAAAGAATAGCCGACGAAATCTTTTTTAATCGTCGACTATACTTTGAATGTCGTCGGCTATTCTATGAACATCGTCGGCTATACTTTGGAAGATCAACAGCCGTCCGATCTGAGCCATCCAACGGCGGACAATAAAAAGGCGCGGATCGCAAGAGTTTAGCCGACGACATATAATTTTCGTCGGCTAAACTGTTGGTCAAACCAGTAATTCAAACCTCTAAACGCTTAAAAACGGAAATTAGTCTAGTTAAACGACGGTTTCTGGCCTCACCTTCAACAGATAATAGTTTCAAATCAATGAGACGCAACAAATCATATAAAATTTTACAAAATTGATTTATCGAAGGTCAGGCTACCCATAGGAAAACGAAAGTAAAAAACAGTCTACCGCAACATTCGGCACACAGGTTTTATCGGAATCTTGTCATTTTTCAACCGTGGACGTATTTTATCATTTCGGCCATATCTTATTTGACAAAATTTTTGCATTTGAAGAGTGTACGTATAGTAACTATTTGAAACTATACATTCACTTAAAACACTTAGTAAACAAGTTAAGGAACATTAGTGCATATATTCTGATTTTGAATCTAAAAGTTTACAAAATCTATTCCAACCGTCAGATATCACCGTTAAGATTAAATACATGTATGGAAAAAAATCCAACTACATCTGACAACGTTAAAGGCTCGATCGGAACGGTCAACCGGGTCAGTCAAACCTCTAAACGCTTAGAAATGGTAATTGGACTGTCTAAATGACGTTTTTTTGCCTGACCTTCAACAGATAATAGTTTCAAATCGATGAGACGCGACTAATCGTATAAAAATTTTCCTCAAAATATTTACCGAACGTCAGGCTACCCATAGGAAAACGAAAGTAAAAAACAGTTTACCGCAACATTCGGCACACAGATTTTATCAGAATCTTGTCATTTTTCAACCATGGACGTATTTTATCATTTCGGTCATATCTTATTTCACAACATTTTTGCATTTGAAGAGTCTACGTATAGTAACTATTTGAAACTATACATTTACTTAAACACTTAATAAACAAGTTAAGGAACATTAGTACATATGTTCTGATTTTGAATCTAAAAGTTTATAAAATCTATTCCAACCTTCAGATATCACCGTTAAGATTAAATACATGTATGGAAAAAAATCCAACTTCAGCTGACAACGTTAAAGGCTCGATCGGAACGGTCAACCGGGTGAGTTAAACCTCTAAACGCTTAGAAATGGTAATTGGCCTGTCTAAATGACGTTTTTTGGCCTGACCTTCAACAAATAATAATTTCAAATCGATGAGATGCAACTAATCGTATAAAAATTTTCCTCAAAATATTTACCGAAGGTAACGCTACCATTAGGGAAACGAATGAATAAAACCTTTGACCGCTTCTTTCGCCGCTCAGATTTTATCAGAATCTTGTCATTTTTCAACCGTAGACGTATTTCATTATTTCGGTCATATCTTATTTCACAACATTTTTGTATTTGAAGGATGAAGCAATGGTTTATCGTTAGTGATAGAAAATGGAATATGATCATTTTTTTTTATAAACCATAGCCGACGAGAGACTCGTAGTCGTCGGCTATTCTTTTGTCTTTTCCTGTCTAAAATAAAATATGTATTTTCTAATATAGTTATAGCCGACGAAATAATGAATTTTTCGTCGGCTTTTATTAGTATAGCCGACGAAATAATGAATTTTTCGTCGGCTATTATTAATATAGCCGACGAAATAACGTGTTTTTCGTAGGCCATTATATGAAAAAGGTAAAAAAAATCAGTATATATATATATATAAATCCTTAATAATTAATTACATTACAATATATATTATTATCAACATCAACTCATATATATATACAATTAACAACCATTATTTAAGTTACACTATATATCAAGCATTATTTAAGTTAATTACACTATCAACAACTATTAATTAACACACACACTCATATATATATATATATATATATATATATATATATATTAACACTAATTAAAATAACATCAAATTAAAACACATAATTAAACTAAAACTCAAAATCAACTCAAGTAAAACTCAAAATCAACATATATACATACATTCTAACACTAAAACAACAACAAATTAAACAAAAAATCACTTAATAAATCAAAATCACTAAAACTCAAAATCAACTCAACTAAAACTCAAAATCAACTCAACTAAAGCTCAAAATCAACATATATACATACATTCTAACACTAAAGCAACAACAAAACAAAAAATCGATCACTTACTAAATCAAAATCACTAAAACTCAAAATCAACATATATATATATACACATATACGTACCTATATATATATATAGCTCCACAATGTAAGAGAGAAAGGATTTCAACAATACCCACAGATTTTTCACTCTTTCTCCCGTTTTTCCCCTTTTTTTTTTCGTTTTTTTTTAAATGAGCAGCTGCTGCCCAGATCTGAAAATATATAGACTTATAGCCGACGAAAATGTCAACTTCGTCGGCCATACTTAGAAAAATTTTCGTCGGCTAATGTTTCGGAGAAAGGCCAACGAAAATACAAATCGTCGACTGAAATATGAATATAGCCGACGATTTTTTGAAAATACTAACGAAAAAACAGTTTCGTCGGCTATGGTTAAACTATGGCCGACGATCTTTTTTTCCACAGACGAAAAATAAAATCATCGGCTATTCCTTAGAATTACGGACGAAAATTTTAATTCGTCGGTTTTTTTTTTCGACGGAAAAACCCTTTTTTCTGGTAGTGTTGACAGCAATTTTACTGGGGGACTCGTTCCGGCATGGCAGTCCACCGGTCGAGTCCTCACATCATCATCCCATGCACTCGTCCGGGTTTCACCCCGCTCCACATTTATTGCATGGGCACCCCTGTTCCGCACCACTGCGCCAGAGCCTCGACCCCTGCACCACAGCTCACGCTAGCACCTCACCTCCGGCCTCGTGAGCTCAGCCGCTCAGTCTATCAGCTCACCCTCCGGCCCGGTCCTGTCCAGCAATCACCTCGGCCAGCGGGTCACCCCAGATTCAGCAGGCCCGGTCCTGTCCAGCAATCACCTCGGCCAGCGGGTTACCCCAGATTCAACAGGGCCGGCTCTGTTCAGCAGCGGCTCTGCCCGATCAAGCTTCAACGAGTCAGGACCGGTCCAACCCAGATCCTCCCTGGGCACCCATCGCCGCTCCAGAACCCGGCACAGACGGTGAGGATCAGAACCTGGCACCTCAGTATACCGGTTATGTAGCATGGAAACATCACTCCCGGCCAAGTCAAATCTCTAGCACGGGCTTGGGGGACTACTACTGGGAGCACATCTGTAACACTCGAACGGAGGGGTGGGACTCGGCATTCGAACGCCCGGTAAGAGTCCAATCTCACTTAGGGACTTGGGGGACTGGTGGTAATAGGGGTGACTCGGTCACCACCTACACTTGGTGGCACATGATGATTAACTCCCCAAGTAAGATTGCACTCTTACTCGGGAACTTGGAGGACTTGTTGGAGGTATATATGGTACACCGCCAAGCATGTTCGGCGACCTCGTAGACCGTGCAACCGGCGTCATAGGTCCTACTTCCGGCATCCAGCGGGTAGACCGCCACTCCGGCTACATTCCCAATGTCAGAGATCACCGGTGCCGCACCCGGAGGGCGTGCCACCGGGCATCTGAAGTAGTTTCGTGAGTAGGGAAATATGTAATAGTGTAATAAGCATCCCACATTGGAAACGTAGTAAAGGTGGGAGGCCTCCTTGCATATAAATAGAAGGCTTCCCCCTTAGAGTTAAGGATCTTGGATACTTGCTACTCTTGGCATGTAACCACCACTCGACGGCTTATTGGCCAATCATACTATATTCCAAGTGGACGTAGCTGTGCCCTCCGATGGCACGTTGAACCACTATAGTTGCCTGTGTCTATTTACAGCTTTATTATTGTGCTTCTGTCAGGCCTACGGGTTTGTGCGGAAACAGGTTCTTCTTCTTCTTGTTCGCTTTCTTCAGTTCCCTCTAAACTGCCTCAGTTTCAGCATCAACTTTTGCCCTATGTTCTTTTTTATTCAAGGAGCTCAATCCACCTTTCAGCCAATCAAAAAAACGAACAAATTAGACTCTGTTGAATTGCCAACATAGTTTCAGAATCGAGAACAAGAAGATAAAAGCAGTAAAAATTGAGGGGAGTGCGGAACCTCAGTCATCTTCAAGCTGCAAAGGCACAACAACCTTGTGATCCTTGTTTGGTTTTAAAGGCAAGGGCGTAGTTAGCTTAGTGAGAGGGGTCAATTGACCCTTCTCAAATATGGAAAATGCTTCAATCACCTTAATTATCATTGAAAAGTTATGGAATGAAATATAAATTGACCCTTCTAAATTTTGAGAAGTCCTTAATTAGTTTTAAATATCCTTGAGCACTAATGAAATGAAATAAAAATGGGAAATAAAATTTTAACTCCTTATTTTACAATCCACACTCTCACTTTTTCTTTTCTGTAATTTAAATTTTGTCTTTTGGTTTTGTCTTTTGATAACACGTATTTTGTCTCATTATAAAAGGTTTAACCAAAAAAGGAAAGTATGAGTGTGGATTGCAAAATGAAGAGTGTAAATTTCAACTCCTATAAAAACTTTATACTATTAATTATATGTTTATTGCAATTGATACAAATTCTTTGAAGGGTTTCTTACCTTACTGATATGTGCTTTCAAGTTTTAAACATCATTTATGTTTTTTTTTTTGGGTGCTGATATTCACACACCCTAAAACTCTATTAACACACCCCTATCCACTTTTCATCCATAAACTACCCAAACTACCCCTTTAATTTTATTTTCTTTTCCTTTTTATTTTCACAATCCCCAAATTCATAACCCTCTTATATTTCCCGTAGTCTATTTTTTTATGGGTTTCACGCGATTCATCTTCCCTTTAAAGTTCAGTCATGGAAAAGCAAGAAACTTTAGAGCCATTGTTGGAAAAAATTTTACACATGATTTGTGATGGAGACATGGAAGAAACATATGAGTTTAATGATCATTCAATCCCCCTCTGAATCCATCAAGCCATCTGGTAAGATTCTAACCGAACCCTTAAGTGGATTTGAATCCATTGCTCTTTGATAATTGATGTTTCTCAGCCAACTAGTGAATCTAGAAGCTTGTCTTGGTTAATTTTTGTATGGGTTAGTTGGTAATCATAGTTTTGGCTTGAATTGATATATAATTCTAAAAATATTGAAGCTAGCTTTACTTACATTGTTTTGTACTGAACTAGTGACTTTTAATATGAAATAATCAAAGATAAGAGACAAGTCGAGCTTAAAAAAATTTAGTAATCATATTACTGCATGCACTACCACATCCGAGAGAATAGCCGACGAAAAAAATTTCGTCGACTATGCCGAATTTTCGTCGGCTATTCATTCTGCCGACGAAATTTTCGTCGGCTATAATTCGTCGGAAAAACGCCGTCGGTAATACCAATGGCCGACGAAAATAACGAAATCGTCGGCTATATTCGAGTATGGCCGACGACTTTACCGACGAAAATTAATTTCGTCGACCAAACCTGGGCAAAATATCCGACGAAATTCGTCGGATATTTTCGAGTATGGCCGACGATTTTGGCAACTATAGCCGACGAAGAAAATCAATTTCGTCGGCTATTTGTTCTTAAAGATAGCCGACGATTTTGTCTATTTCGTCGGTTATTCCGTCAGAATATATTAATATTTTAAGTTCGTCAGAATATATCAATATTTTAAGAGGCATAGCCGACGAAATAATGTGATTTTCGTCGGTAATAAACGTTATAGCCGACGAAATAAGGTCAATTTCGTCGGCTATTCTTAAATTTTGGGGGAAAAAAAATTAAATTATGCTTTGGTTCAACTGAATATGCAATCTTCCAGGAGGAGGATGCCGCCGGAGGAGGAGGAGGAGGGGAAGGAGGAGGAGGAGGCCGGAGGAGGAGGAGAAGGAGGAGAAGGACGCCGACGCCGATTTGAGGAGGAGGAGAGTGGAGGAGGAGGATGCCGGCGCCGGAGGAGGAGGAGAAAGAGGAGGAGGACGCCGATTTGAGGAGGAGGATGCCGGAGGAGGAGGACGCCGGCGCCGATTTGAGGAGGAGGAGAGCGGCGGATTGGAGACGCAGATCGGCGGAGGAGAGCGGAGGAGGAGTTTTTCAGGAGGAGGAGAGAAAAAAGGCGGGCTGAAAGATTTAAAGCAGAGAGAATAGCCGACGATTTAAAAGATTTCGTCGGCTATACTTTGGAAGATCAACAGCCGTCGGATCTGAGCCATCCAACGGCGGACAATAAAAAGGCGCGGATCGCAAGAGTTTAGCCGACGAAATATAATTTTCGTCGGCTAAACTTAGAGAATAGCTGACGATTTACAATATTTCGTCGGCTATTCTATGAACATCGTCGGCTATACTTTGAAAACATGTTAAACTGCCGTTTTGAGGCCCTAAACGAACTCGAAAGTCCGAAAAGGCCCACACGTTTTGGGTTTGATTCCTGGCGTCGTTCCCTTTCCGGAATGGTATCACAATCGTCATTCGGACGCCGGACGCCAAATCTGCAGTAAACCGGGTTTTGACTTGCAACGGTCAATCTGCTCTTCAATGCCAAATCTGGCCTCACCTTCGACAGATAATAGTTTCAAATCAATGAGACGCAACTAATCATATAAAAATTTTACAAAATTGATTTAACGAACGTCAGGCTACCCATAGGAAAACGAAAGTAAAAAACAGTTAACCGCAACATTCGGCACACGGATATTATCGGAATCTTGTCATTTTTCAACCGTAGACGTATTTCATTATTTCGGTCATATCTTATTTTACAACATTTTTGCATTTCAAGAGTCTACGTATAGTAACTATTTGAAACTATACATTGACTTAAACACTTAGTAAACAAGTTAAGGAACATTAGTGCATATGTTCTGATTTTGAATCTAAAAGTTTAGAAAATCTATTCCAACCGTCAGATATCACCATTTAGATTAAATACATGTATGGAAAGAAATCCAACTACATCTGACAACGTTAAAGGCTCGATCGGAACGGTCAACCGGGTCAGTCAAACCTCTAAACGCTTAGAAATGGTAATTGGACTGTTTAAATAACGTTTTTTGGCCTGACCTTCAACAGATAATAGTTTCAAATCAATGAGACGCAACTAATCGTATAAAATACCCACAGATTTTTCACTATTTCTCCCGTTTTTTTTCATTTTTTTTTTAAATGAGCAGCTGCTGTCTGGATCTGAAAATATATAGACTTATAGCCGACGAAAATGCCAATTTCGTCGGCCAAACTTTCAAAAGTTTTCGTCGGCTAAAGTTTCAGAGAAAGGCCGACGAAAATTCAAATCGTCGACTAAAATATGAATATAGCCGACGATTTTTTTTTTTTAGCGACGAAAAAAAAAATTCGTCGGCTATTATTGGGAATAGCCGACGAAAATTTTATGTCGTCGGCCGTTTTTTTATATTTCGTCGGGAAAAGCCTTTTTTCTGGTAGTGGTATGAGCTTAAAAGAATTTGGTAATCAAAGATAAGAAACGGTCATACTCGGCAAAGGGTGCAAGTAAAACCCCTTCTCTTTGATCGCTTTGTCCTCGGCTTCCTTGTTCAACTGAGAGCACCTATTCCCCGACCCGGCCCGGTCAAACGAGTTGGATATGAGCGGCGTGATGGGGTTGAGCATCAGGGGTGAGAAATTGAGAATGCTCGGCGGTAAAATCTCCGGATTTCGTGGCGAGAACCCGGAGTTGTTGTTGTTGTTCATGTTGGAATTGAAGACAGGGACTGAGATAAGAGGGTTGAGCCAGAGATTCTTGAGGGTGTTGTTGAGGCCCTCGTAGAGCTTGAAACCGTAGTTGTTGTGTTGCTGTTATTGTTGTTTCTTCTAAGTGGACTTGATGGGAGGGATGTTGTGTCAGGTGCCGTGTTTGAAAGACGCGACAACTTTGTTGGCGGTTTCGGAGGGTCCGGTGAGCATTTGGACGACTTGTTTGAAGGAGGATAGTGAAAAATAAAAAGGAAAAAATAAAATAAAATTAAAGGGGTAGTTTGGGTAGTTTATGGATGAAAAGTGGATAGGGGTGTGTTAATAGAGTTTTAGGGTGTGTGAATATCAGCACTTTTTTTTTTTTTTGAATAATTAAGTTAAATTGAATGGCACATATTCTTTCTCATTTTCATCGTGCATTTCAAATGTCAAAACACATTCATGATTAATGGTCTTTCAAGTTCGAAATAAGTACATGATTAATTTCAGTTGACGACAACATACAATTTTACTAATTCGCATAAGGTAAGAAAGCGGTATTTTCAGGATAATGGCTCATAAATCTGACCCCTCTATATGGAAATTCTAGATAATGGCTGCTGTTGAAAGGTTTTTGAGGATGGGTTTACTTTTGGAGGGTCTATGAGATTCTTCTGTGTTTTTTCGAAGACAGTGGTGTCATAATGCTGGTAGCTGGGTGCATCTTCGTTTCGTTTGGTAACGGGTGAATTGATGGAATGGACTTTTTAGATTAAAAGTTGGAGCTTTAAGGACTATTTAGATGAAACTGAAATTTCAGGGACTGGATAGACGACTGACCAGAACTACAGGGACTAAATAAATGTTAGCCCATAAATTAATAGCCTTGGGACAGACGAAATTTATTAATTTAGCGAGTTATTAATTAATCGAACAACATCAAATCAATAAAAACCTTTATAAATGAACAAAAGTTATAATTACGCAACACATCATACACTTAGCAGTAGATTCTCATCTCAAAATGCGTAAAAAATAGATAATAACAAACATAATTCATAAAATATTATATATTTACACACAAATAAGTCGTCATAAATGAGTAAATAATTACAAGTAGTAAGTCATTAAACTCTACTGCTATATTAAAAATAAAATAAAATTAGTCGGTTGCCGCCTCTCTCTCCAAACCCTAGAGAGAGCGACTGAATTCTCCTCTCTCGTCCGGCGGTGATTAAAGATGGCTGGGTTCCGGCTTCACTACTCTTGGGTCACTGCCGGACGGGAATCTTTTTCCCTAATCTATTTGGGGTGCTCTCTTGTATTATGGCTCTATATTGACAACGACTTGATGCTAAATTGTTTTTGTTTTTGCTCTATTCTTCTCGGTGGTTGAGATCAATGAGGTTTGGTTCATGAGACGGCATCGCTGGAGGCATGACTCTTATTACTGGCGGCAGTGCAGCATCTAGTCGGTGTATACAGGAGGTCAGGTTTCGGAGTTTATGAATCCTTTCCACCTTGGATTGGGTCTGAGGGAGTCCTCTTGTGTGGCGGTTGTGGTGGTGGTGGTTACAAGCGGTGACATCGACGTGACTGTTGTGAATGGATCGCGACGTCGATATGACCATGAGCAGTTGGACGAATGGTGCATTGGCTAGGGTTTTGTCTCTCCTTTGGGCCAGATGGGCTGGTTTTTATTTTTAGTTTTTTAGGTTAGACCAAGTCTACTTTCGGGGTTAGGGCATGTTATCTTAGTTATAGGGGTATTGGTTTCTAACTAGGGTTATTATGTGCTCTTGGGAAACCCCCTCTAGGGTGGTCTTGGAAATGGCAATAACCCTAGTTAAGCTAGTATGTTCTTGTTCTGGTTTCTAGATGAGCTTCATCCTAGGGTCTTAACATAGAAATTGCCTAGGTTTCTTAGGTAGTTTTTTTATGGTTGGATTCTAACGTAGCCTACGTGTTCATGTTTTTTTTTTTTTTGGTTACAAGGGGGACCTAAAAGGCCCAAACAGAAAAACAAAGAAGACTAAATGTTGGAGCAGACTCCATATCTTCTAACTCTAGTCATTCCAGCAAGATCATCAATGTAGGCTTGAGCAGCATAAGTAGGCGGATCATCAAAAGTAAGCAAACCAAGCTCATGGCTAATGCTATTCTTGGCCAAAGAATCAGCCACCATATTACACTCCCTAAAAGTGTGAAGGAGCTTGACATTCTGCAGATTAGACATCATGGAAGAACAACTATCAAGAAGAGAACCCAAAGGGTGCATCTGCACATTGCCCTTAAGCATCAGCTGAACAAGCATAGAAGAGTCAGATTCAATAATCACAGGATCATTGAACTTCTTGGCAATAAGCTTCAAGCCAAAGAAAAGAGCCCAGGCCTCAGCATCCAAAATATCACCAATGCCTAAGTTCATTTGAAATCCTTGCAGCTAAACACCATTGTGATCTCTGAGCACCCCTCCAGCTCCAATTTTCCCAGAACCACTAGCCCTGGTGCCATCGATATTAAGTTTAAGACAATTCAAATCAGGCTTAGACCAAGATAACATGGAATAGCTATACATCCTGCTCAGCTTAGCCTTAGCTTGAGAGCTGGTCCATTCTTCCACATATTGCCAAATAATCTTGTCCAAACAGGGAGGCAGATTGAAACCAGGATCAAAGATACTCTTATTTCTCCACTTCCAAATGAACCAACAGATAAAAACAAATAAGCTGCACCATTTGATGTCATTCTTCACCATGGAGTGGCAGTGGAGTTGAGCAGAAATCCAACTATTCCAATCCAAATTAAAGGAATTTCTGATGGCACAGGACTTAACAAAAACCCCCCAAATCATTTTAGATCTACTACAATCCCTAAAAAGATGAATGAGACTCTCATCAGCATTGCCACAAATGGGACATTTAGCATCATCAGATAAACCCCTTCTTTTCCTCTGCATATTTGTGAGAATTTTCTTATGCAAAACAGTCCAAAAAAAAGTCTTCAACTTAGGATGGATATTAAGCTTCCAAATAAAGTTCCATTGAGACTTATGACCCACAGATATGTCAAAAGTAGAATTATAAGCAGATTTCACAGAAAAGCAACCATTGGAAGTGGCATTCCATATCAACTGATCATTACCTCCATTTACAAAACCAGCAGGCACACTTAAAATTTGCCTAATAATGTCAACAGGGAGAACAGACTTAAGCTTAACAATGTCCCAACCAGAATCACACCAAAAGTCACAAACCACACTATGACAAGTGATATCAGCATTAGAAACAGCAAAATTAATAAGAGGGGAAAAGGAGGTCCAATTATCATACCAAAAGTTGATCAATTTGCCATTACCAACACACCATTTTAAGTTCCTTCTCATGACCTCAGCACCATGCACAATACCTCTCCAGGTGCTGGAGCAAACAGGAAGAGCACTGTAATACTTCTCAACAATAGAAGACCTCTTCAAATACTTCTCTCGATAGATAGAGGCCCATAAACTAGAATCATGTTGAAGAATCCTCCAACTAGCTTTAGCTAGCATTGCTTGATTCATAACAACAGTTTTCTTAATACCTAAGCCACCAATACACTTAGGTTGGAAAACAGTATCCCAGTTGACCAAATGAACCTTTTTCTTAGCAGTAGTATCACCCCAAAGAAAGTTTCTGTTGAGCTGATCAATTCTATCACATAGACTTACAGGGAACTTACAAGTTTGCATAGCATAGATTGGGATAGAGGAAGTGACAGATTGGATCAAGATAAGCCTACCTGCCATGCTCAACATGTTACTCTTCCAACACGAAAGTTTGGATTGAACTCTATCAAAAAGAGAATCATAAGTATGTTTATTCACACGATTGTGAATGAGAGGCATTCCCAAGTATTTCCCCAAATCATTTGTCAAGGGAGAACCACAAATTTTACTTATTTCATTGGCCAAAGACTTGGAAGTGTTAGGGGAGCAGAACAAGAGGGACTTTTCAAAATTAACAGCTTGACCAGACAAAGAGCAAAAGGCATTGATACATCCCTTAACCAGTTTAGCTTGCTGAGAGGAGGCTTCAGCAAACAACATTAAGTCATCAGCAAAGAAAAGATGAGATACCTTAGGACCAGACTGAGAGGCTCTAACAGACTTCCAGTCTCCCATTTCCACAGTAGAATTAACAAGCTGAGACAACTTTTCCATGCATAAAATAAAAATATAAGGAGATAAAGGATCCCCTTGTCTAATCCCCCTTTTGGCATAAAAGGTATCAGAGAGCTCACCATTGAGACTTATTTGGAAACTAGTAGAAGTGATGCAGCTCATAATCAATTTGACCAAATCCGAAGGAATTTTAGTTTCATAAAGGACCTGCTCAATAAAAGACCAGCTTAATCTGTCATAGGCTTTAGAAAGATCCACCTTCCAAGCAAAGAAACCCTTTATGCCACCAGAATTCTTAAATTTAAAGAGCATTTCTTGAGCAATCATAACATTATCTGAAATGTGCCTACCAGGAACATAACTAACCTGATTAGGACTTATAAGTTTCTGCATCAAGGGTCTAATCTTAGGCACAATGAGTTTGGAAATAACCTTGTACAAAGTGGTACAGAGACTGATGGGTCTGAAATTCACCATGTGTTGAGGTCCTTCAATTTTAGGGATAAGAGCAATAATAGTGTGATTCAGACCTTGAGGTATAGAACAAGAACTGAAAGCATTACTTACCAACTTGAAGATATCACCAGAATATAGCTACCAATGATGTTGGTAGAAAATTGCAGGGAAACCATCAAAACCAGGCGCTTTGAGACCTCCAATAGCAAAAAGAGCCTCCTTCACATCCCCAAGAGTGATAGGCATGCACAAATGCTGCATAGTATCTTGATCAATACTTGGAAAGAGCCAAGGAATTATAAAACGATGATCCTCATACTCATGCATAGAAAAAAGCTTAACAAAGAAATCAACCGCAATATGTTTCATAGAGGAAGTGTCAGAGAACCAATTCCCATTAGAATCAAATAAACCCTCAATCTTGTTTCTCCTTCTTCTAACAATAGTAGTCATGTGAAAGAACTTAGTGTTTCTATCCCCATCAACAATCCATTTGTCCCTTGATTTTTGCTTCCAGAAGAGACACTCTTGATTTAAAATCAGCTCATACTCTTGAATTAACGAAGCCTCCAAGTTGACAAGAAAAGAATTACTATACCTGTCACGAGCCTTCTGAATGTCGGCAATTCTAGCAAGGATTCTTTTCTTTCTCTGAAACAAATGTCCAAAAACCTCTTTGTTCCAATCAGTAAGAGCAGTAGAAAGCTTCTTCATTCTAGCAGGAAAATCACCATCCAACTTATCCCAAGTAGTGGAAACAAACTCAGAAAACTTTTCATGAGAAAGCCACATAGCTTGGAATCTAAAAGGACAAGCTCTTTTGTTAACATAGTTATTGGAATACAATTGCATAAGAATGGGACAATGATCAGATCTTGTTCTCGGAAAATGATGAATAAAAGCATCACAGAAAAGAGCCCTCCACGCACAGTTACAGAAAGCTCTATCTAATCTCTCCTTAATCCTATTATTAGTCCAAGTGTAAGAAGACCCTTGGAAACCCATATCAATCAAAGCATTTTTGTTCCCCCAATCCCTCAAACCACCAAATCTACCAGAAAGAGAGCCACTACTCTTGTCAGCACAGGAAATTAATTCATTGAAATCACCAATAAAGACACAAGACAAATTTTGACTCCTACAAAGATTCTCAAGATAAGGCCATAGAGCAGCTCTGGAGGTATGATTACAACTTGCATAAACAACAGAAAGCATCCAAGCATGTATCCCAGGAAGCGTAATCTTAACAGAAATAGATTGAAAATTAGCATCAATAAAGTCCACCTGAACTTTATCCTTATTCCAAACTAGCCAAAGGCCACCAGAGAAACCCTCAGCTTCAGAGACTTTATAATCATTAAAACCAATATTCTGAAAAGTAGACCAAGCTCTAGAGAACGGAACTCTAGGCTCACAAATAGCCAAGATATCAATAGAATTTAATCTAACTAAATCAGAAACACAGTTCCTGAAATTACCACTACCTGCACCTCTTGCATTCCAAAATAATACCTTAAACATTGGAAGGAGTAGCAGAAGGGGTGGGGTATAAACCCAAATCATCATCAGACATGCCTTTCCCAACTTGGGGAGTATGGTCATCAGTACTAGCCAATTTGCCATTTTCAAAAAAAATGTTTTCAACAAAACTGTCATTAGCAGGGGTAGAAGAGAGTTTCCTGTCATTACTAGGAGAGAGATCCTCAGGAGCAATATGTCCAAACAAAGCAGAAACTCCCTTGCCTAGAACATTGGAGCTCTCAATATCAAAGGACAACTTCTTTGACACATGAATCTTCTGCTTGGAATTAGACTTCCTTCCTTTAGAAATTCTCACAACTTTATTAACCCCCATAGAGCCAATACATCCCGAATTGGACACATCCTTCATAGGAACCCTAGACATACTTGGTTTAGAACCACTTGGCTTATTGATGGCATAGAGAGAAGGTTCAACTTGGAAAGGTCCATAGGAGGAACTAGCAGCATGATTTTTAGTGCTATTGTCTTTTGCAGGACTCATAGATTTTTTTTTTTCTCTTGGAAGTTATTCCACAGTTTGACAATAGGAGGGGTTTGTTTAGAATTGTCATGAAGGGGCAGATCATCAATAACAGGATCAGCTTCAACTTCACCATGGAGGACATCAAATCTAGAGCCAGAAATAGAGCTATTCTTAAGACCAGAGCCCTCACCAGTCTTCTTTTTGTTCCTATAACTATTAGCATCCAAGGTTCCACATCATCCTTAATGAAAGCATTCTGCACAAGGTTCACATAGTCATTCTGCATGGGGGAATCACCTGCACACTGCTCCGAAGCACCAGAAATATCAGAATCAACACCACTGCAATTAGGATCAATAGACTTCATACTGGATTTAGAATTCACAGGTATAAGGGTGGGACACAAATCCTTAGCATGCCCAAAACAGCCACATTCAAAACAAATTAGAGATATCCCTTCATAAACAACCTGATAAGCAATAGATTCCACTTCAACATAAGGTTTTAATGGCTTACTAAGGTCAATCTCAACGCAAACACGAGCAAATTGGCCCCTAGATTGAGCTAGAGTGAGCTTATCCACCTTAACCACATCACCCAGGATCTTCCCAATCTTGTCAACAATATAGTCCTTAAAGTATTTCACAGGCAAACTAAAAATTCTAACCCAGAGAGCCATTTTAGCAATGGTGTCAACCATAGGGTTAAAATCTGGACTCCATTTCCTCACAACCAAAGTTTGGCCAGCCAAAATCCAGGGACCTTCACACAGAGCGTAGTTCATATCTTCTTCCAAGTTAAATTTAACAATGAAATAACCATTAGGCAGATCAATAAGTTGCCATCCACCCTTAACTTGCCATTTACGTCTCAACCCACGCAGCATGAAGTCAAAAGAATTGGTTGAATTGGGTTTCCCCATCAACTTAACAATAACAGCACATCTCCATTCGAAATCAAGTTTGTTATGCACCTTATTAGAGAACGAAACATTCAGCCCATGCTTACCAGCAGAGTAAGAACAATCATCATCGTTAAAAAGAAACTCCTCAGACATAGATTGACTAAAGCGATTCACCGGGTTCTTCAAGGTGCTCGCATATGACAACAGAGGTTTGATAGAACCAGAACCTTGAAGAACATCATCATAGTCTTCCATTTGGAGCGCAAGAAGGTCAGAGCAACCATCACCACCATTCTTCGTGCGTTTACGTTGATAAGTCATCAGATCTGAGTCTCCGCCACTTCCACGAGGAAGGGCGGAGAAGGTGAAAGCTGGTGAAGCCACCAGAACAAATAGAAAAATGATCGGAGCCGAAAGAGAACCAAGTCAACGACGGTCAATCGATGAGAGGCACCACAACGGAAAGGATTCTAGAGAGAAAATAAGGAGCCAAAGAGTCGGGTAGTAAAAGTTTTGGTAGCCTACGTGTTCATGTTGATTCCTATATAAATCAATATAAAACCTTTTGCGTCATTATTTAAAATAAAATAAAAAGTCATTAAACTCTCATAAATTCATATATTAAAAAATATTAATTTATATACTTAATGGGTTTATGTGAATTATGTTGAAGGAAAAACGTATTATGTGCCTTCGTCAATATAACTGACGATAGATAATTATGTAGTCATTATTGTCATTAATGTATTTCCTATTACCGTTGTAATACTCACCCTATATAAAGGGGATTATCAATGAAATGAGTAGACCAATTCCCATTTTCCTACAACACGTTATCAGCACGTAGCTTTACTCGCTGAGAAAGAAAAAACCCTAGCAGCAATAGCCAAAAAAAAAAAACAAAGAAAAGAAAAAATCTGCCGAAAAAAAAAACCCTAGAAATTTTTTTTTCTCTTCGCCGCCGTAGCAGCAGCCCTACTCCTATGCCAGCCCACCTCCGACGATGACACTCCAGCGCCACCCACCGCCACCGCCGCTAGCCTTGCTAGCAGCAGTCCCGCCCTGCACTAGGGCATACTCCGGCAGGTTTCTCGGACCCGCGCCTCCCAGCCCAGCCGATCGTCAACGATGCCAACACCGACGTCGGTTTCCAACCCGGAGCTCTCGACCCGAGGCCAACGACCCGACCCAACAACCTCGAATCTGATCTGGGCACCCAAAGCATGACAACACCGGCAAATCGCAGATTTGGACGACTACCTAGCACTACACGACGACCCAGTGGCTCCAACCGGCCTCCAATTGATCCCCCCACACGATCCAGCCTGCTCCAATCAGGTCCTTCTCCCGGTTGCGATCCGCTCCAGACGAACCCCACTCCATCGTCGATGCCGATCCACCCCGCGCCGGCATGATGTTGATGCCAACCCATCTCGATCTGGTCCTCGCCTCCGCACCGACGAACCAAGTCCGCCGCAACCTGCTCCGATCAGGTCGACATTCCCTCCGCCCCAACGTAGCTCCGCCTGAGCATCTTTGGGCCTTTGGGCCGTGTGAAAAAAAATGTTGACCCGGCTCCTTTGGGCCTAACCCGACCCGGAACTGTGCTGACCCGACCCAAGAAAAAGTTTTTTTTTAGGAGTAAATATTTAAAGGTAATATTTGAAATTACCGCATAGTAATTTATATTTACTATGTGACTATTTACTATATAATTATTTACTGTTTTTCCAATTTATATGGTAAATATGAAATTTATATGATTAAAGTGACTAATCATATAATTATTGTTTGTTTTTATGTGACTTATCAATTACGATACGGCGATTAATATGTGACGACTATTTGGAGTCGGAGATCGAGCAATCGCTTAATATGCAGTTTATTTGGCAAACTAACAAGTAAGATCTAATTAAAGTCATCATTTTCATTAAATCGTTAATGATATAATGCTCAAACTTATCTTATTATATCATGACATATATTTATGAAATTTGAGCATCATTATATGTCTATTTTATTAGTGTTAAATAATTATTTTATTTAACATATTATTTAGTTTGAACACTGCTCTGATAATGTAATTTCATGAGCTTCGTAATATAAAGAAAAAGTGACAAACCTATAATGTGGAAAAGCATTTTCACGAAGCAAGAAAAATATGACCATTACAAATTTCGGTCTTGAGATCCAATTTTTATTTATTGAAAATTTTTCAACATGGATATCTTATTTATTATATAAAAAGCAATGATAATGAAATTTCATTAGTTTTACATGCAATGAATATGGAAAAATCAAAAAAAATTTATTGTGATAACGAAATTTCACAAAGCATCGGGCTTCCATAAAGTATATTGGTTTATTTTAGTTATCGTGAATGTCATAGACCGCGAAACTAATATATTTTATTCTTCCTATATTTTACAGATGGTTTAACCATCACAGTTTGAATTTGACACATTGGGCTCTGAAGAACTTGAGTACCAAATTCCCCTATTGAGCCAACAAAAGCTTGAGCATGGTATATTTATACGAACTGCTTTATGTAAATAGCTAAATATATAATTACAATATCTTGAATGACAACGTAAGGTCTGAAAAGAAATTCCCTGAAACAAATTATGCAAAGTAATGCAACAACCCTAAACCAAAGGGCAATGACAATGTAAGGTATGAGAAAAAGAAATTTCCTGGAACACATTTTGTAAAATAATGCAACAACCCTAAATCAAAAGGCAATGACGATGTAAGGTCTTAGAAATATATATATATATATATATTCTTGAACAAATTGGGTAAAGTAATGCAACGACCCTAAAACAAAGGGTAATTACCATGGACGTAAAATTCATATAATCATCCAAAAGTAAGTGGAAACAATGTAACATTTAAAAGATGACATAGGGGACATGTCATGTGCAGTGAAGCACTCTGCCATTGTTGTAATTCAATGAACTATTTATACGTACATTATAAGCTAGCAAAGAATTAGCTACGACTTTCAATAAATATGAAGAATCATATGATCAGTACGCGGATTTTGGAAAAGTATCTTCAATATCCAACAATAACATTGAAAATGAGTTTACAACTAAAGGCATACCGTATGGGAAGAAGATGTCAATGACATATCTCATCATTGCAGCTATTAAAAGAGTAAAAAAGATTTGGCTCCATCCAAGATAGACTTTGATTAGTCTATTTTTAAATTTCTAAGATATCCTTATAAAGGCTATCACGCCTAAATTAGACTTTTAGTCTTAAAGTTTCTATCTCTAAATTGGACAAGACTAAATATAATCGTTGGCATGTTAATTTTTGAATTTTCTCTCAACGAATTGAGATTATTCAAATTTTATTCATAATATACATGATTCAAATTTCTACATCTAACTTTGCAAAGTATTGCATAAAGTAAAACAACATATCATAATATAGGCATGACACAAAGAACTGTGTGCAATGACATAACATAGGCATGACACAAAGAACTGTGTGCAATGACATAATATAGACATGACACAACGGACTGTGTGCAAAGAAATGCACCTTGTACTCCCTAAAATAATAGTACTGAAGAACAATAGTACTAATATATCACAAAAATAGCACAATAGTACTGAAGAACTGCAGTACTATAATGAAAGTGATAAGGATCTAAATATTTGTTCCTTTGAGATTCATAATGCACTTGCCTAACTGGGATTACAATACCTTTTTATTACAATCCCCATCGACTTACTCTAAAGAACTTGAGTTACATTTTGATGTATATATTGAGCATATGTCAAATTGACAATTTATGCGATAAGAGAAAATTGAATTTGTTCAACATTTTAAAGAAATTTATGCCACGATGTTCATGTAAAAAGACAGAAGTGAGAATTCATTTGAGCTCCTTTGCATTACCTCTAATGACTACGGATGTAAACGCGTATTAGAGAAATTTATATGTCAACTTAGTGGGTTATATGTAACCGCTAATTGAATCCAAAGTCATAAGAACATGATCTTTTTGAATTTTGACATAGATTGGCTTTGATATGGTGATCCGTACATTAAAAAAATTACTATGGACACCCATATTTTGGATGAATAGAAGCAAACACCAGAAGAATATGGTTCCCACACGAAACCGAGGACGACCAAAGAACATGTTATCCTCAAATATTATTTCGATACAATCCATGTAGGGTTGAAGACGTATGTTCAAACCATTGATTCCACCACCCCCCTAAGGTGACATTATGATTGATGCACAAAGTACATGCACTTATACCCTATTATGCTTCTGATATCCATCGTGACTTTATGAATAAAAGTACATCATTCAAAGCCTACCCATAAAATTATGATTGACACCATCATATGCAAAGGAAACATGTGTTCTCATTATGTACTTATATTGAATCCAAAGATGATTCAGTGGACTGATTCAACCAACTTGCGGACACCTTAGATATTTTATGGTGTTGGTTGTAGTGTCGACACGCTGGTCACGTGTCATGACACCATCCACAATTAAAATATATGCTGCTTATGCTAGAAAGTCAAAGCACCTAGGCCGGGTTAATTTCCGTAGGTGTGATGATTTTATGGCTTATTATATGGGATTTGTAATGGACATCATATTCCTATATAAGAACCCAATTGGTCTCACGGAAAACGACTACAGTAATAGTCTTAATATTGGTAAAGCACACCACTACTTCCGTTTTGGGTTATGCAATTTTTGCATGCAGCGTTACTTTTTCATCTATGGCCATCATCATTGAACCAATTTACACCATAGTTAGTGACTATGTGTGAGGATTTTTAAGGATTTCAAACGAACTTGTAATCCTTGAGCTCTTTTGGATTGACACGGATCTACAATCCTTGAGCTCTATTAAATGTTTTATGTGCCAAAATTGCGCCGCCACAGCGCACAATGATGGGTTACTTGAGATGAATAAATATTTATGCTGGATATGAACTTCCAGCTATAGTCCGCTATGTCGAAACCTTGACAGGCGATCTCCTCACCGCTAGATTTGCGGTGTGTCACTTTGATGAGACAGTCTTCCCGTCGTTAGGGGGAGATAAGAACAAGCATGTTCAAGTGGAACGACAGGAATTGTCGTGGTTTGTCCCCACTGTGTCTCATCTCGATCCCCAAAATCACACAAAGCAAAGTGTGTAGATATCTTATACATTAAAGTGACGAGATCATATAAACCTGCTGCAAATATACCTGCAAGGATTGTGTTTTATCAAAAGGACATGGTACCACCCAAGAGGAATTGGGTATTGCACTGCCACCATGGATGGTGGCATGGTGACGCCATAAGTGGCATAAATGGCGTCACAGGCCGTGGCTCTCCAAGGAAGAGGGGGAGGCCACCTTAAGTTCGATACATACTTGTGTAAAGGAAGAAAACAAGTTTGGCACAACCTGATCTATTGATCAGTGATACTCAAATCCGTCTCATGAGAATATTTATGGATTGTGGTTATCATTGGGGGACGCCTCAAATGTTAGAACCAATCCTTAAAGTATAGAGATCTCTACAAACACATTACACTAGTGTACATGAGGACGTGGAATAATGAGTCTACTATCGAACCATACTTCGTTGAAAAATGTCAACTTAGTAAACTGGCCTAATGGAAAGAAGCGATCCAGTATAAACAAAGAGATAGGTCTTTTGGGCAGGTGACGCCGACACCGCAAATATAAACCCTATCAAATATATCTTTGTTAGAATGCGTAATGAGAATAAGAGTATGCAAACTCACCTTATGGCGCAAGGTCTCTCAAAAACGCACTGGAATCGACTACGAGGAGATATTCTCTCGTAATGGACTACGATGAGACAAACTCTCGTAATGGATGTCATTGCACTCCACTACCTTGTCAGTTTGGTAGTTTCCGAAAAACTGAACATGCAGCTTACGAAAAGTGATCAAAACATATATCTCTATGGGGATCTAAATTAAGAGATATACATGAGGATCCTAAACGGACTTGATCCACCCAAATCAAGTGACTCTAGATCACATGAGTACGTTTGCAAAAGAAATCGGAACGTTCACTAAAGTGACTACTTGATTGGAAAGGGATTGATGAATTATGCCCTTGCGTTTTCATTATGGATATATATGAACTCTAAATGAAATAAGAGAAACTCAGTGTATTGTAAATCCTAAGTTGAGAATGAAAAAGATTTTGGGAATACACAGTCTTGAAATGGAACTCAAGGACTGTAATGATGGTGATCATCCATCAATCGGCTTAGGCACTCTAAAGAATAAAGTGAGGCCTACAGATATTCCCATGATCAGTCGAAGTCTTTATTCTAACAATAGATCCATTTTTCATCTAAAGGAAGATGACGAAGAAGTATTGGGAAATGAAATTCCTATATAAGTGCAATGACGCATGATTGTACTTAAACATAATATGTAAGACTCGACCTCTCATTCGATGTAAATTTGTAAAGCTATATTTAGCTCTGCGCCTACGCAACGCAAATCGTTCTTTCATTAAAGATATGAAAGATTTGGGCTTATTCAATCTCTACATAGAATGTGACATGATAAATAAATTATCCACGTCATAGCTAACTATGCGTAAAGAAAAACGCATTAAAGGTGAAATAAGAAAATCTGTTGTCACAGATCAATTTCAAATCTCTTAATGGTTCACTCATACTCTAGACGAAGTTATGACTATTTTGTTATATGAAGGTCATACCACGAGTGAACCTGATGTTCAATATGAACCTATGTATTCAGTTCATGAACAACCTTATCCTCAAGATCAAAGTAAATCAAGTTGGATCTGAGGACGATGTGGCAAGATTTAGTTAACTAAATCATTGCTCAAAGTCATATTTGGAAAAACATGTGAAAATGCATAACTATGCTAATGTTACTGAAGCTCCCTTGATCAAATGAAAGAATCAGGGAGAATCCCATGATTAATGTAAAAATCAGGGGGAGGTGCAGACATCAGGGGGAGTCTAGCACATACATGTTGTTTTCAAATGTAATATGTGAGTTGCGCTCTTTCTGTCCTTCGACCAAAGTTTTATTTTCTCCCATTGGGTTTTTGTTACTTGGCAAGGTTTTTAATGAGGCAATACCACATGCACCATTTTATCTCTGACTCGGCACAAGGGGGAGTGTTGAAGGAAAAACGTATTATGTGCCTTCGTCAATGTAACTGACGATAGATAATTATGTAGTCATTATTATCATTAATGTATTTCCTATTACCGTTGTAATACTCACCCTATATAAAGGGGATTATCAATGAAATGAGTAGACCAATTCCCATTTTCCTACAACAAATTCTTAGATATGTAATATATTATAATTTTAGTAATATTAATATAAATTTATCGAGATTATTAATGTAAACAAGATGTAGTGTAGATACTAATTATTTGGAGTTGCTACCGAACCGAACCCTGTTATCTAAATCAAAATACAACGCACTGCCTCATCTCTCTTTCCCTCTTCTGCTTCTGTTCTCTCTTAATTTCAATAATGGCTGCCTCTGTTTGAACCAATGGCGGCGACTCTACTATCCCAACCTCCCCTACTCCACGTCCCCAACTCAAAGTCCCGAGTCCTCTGCAACACCAACAACAACTCCAAGAGTGACTCAGCTCATTTTAGAGAGAAGAAGCACGTCTCCGTCGACTACGACGCCGCCGCTCACAACCTCTCCTCCCAAATCAGCGGCCTCAGAAAGCGAGACATCCCCAAGCACCACCGCCTCCGCGTCCAAACTGACCCTTTCCAGAAGGACTGGTCCCTCTCCGACGTCGTCAGCCGCGTCTATAAGCTCCGCCGCGGCGACGACATCGACGGCGTGCTCAATCGATGGGTAGGACGCTTCGCCAGGAAGAACTTCCCCGTTTTGATCAGAGTAAGGTTTTCATTTGTTGATTGTGAAATGTTGGTGTGTGTGTTTACATGAAATTTGAAATTGAAAATTGAAAAATCGATGTAGTGTTTTCTCTGGACTCGCTGTAGTTGATTCATTATCAATGAAGTTATTATTTCGGTAAAAAAAAATTGAAAATTAAAAATTGAAGCTTCAATTTATAGGAAATGACGGCGAGGGGGTCGGTGGAGCACTGTATGCAAGTGTTCCGGTGGATGAAGACTCTCAAGAACTACTGTGCTCGTACCGATATTTATAACATGCTGATCAGATTGCATGCCAGGCATAATCTTGTTGATCAAGCTCGCGGCTTGTTTTTCGAGATGCAGGAATGGAGGTACTACTTTACTTTCATTTTTCTTAATTGGTTAGAGTTTTGATTAGGTGAGGATAAGAAGAGTTGAGGCAGAGGAGGAAGGATATAAAAATGTTTATAATGCATTCTGTATATAGAGGTCATCTGAAAGCTAGTCTTAATGTACTAGGACCGGATAGAAAAATGTGAACAGAATCTTAGCGGACTTAATGAAGTTCTAGAGAAGATTCCTGTGTAAACTACCAAGCCCAAATCTTCCAACTTGGTCCCTTGTTCAGCTTAGATTGGAGTGACATCTCAAGTATGATTTTGATTTAGTTGCATGCATTTTCTCATCTATAGTGATGTAACTCGGTATAAGTCGTTGCCTTCCTAAAGAAGCAAGGATGGAAACTGAAATATAGCTAATTGATTAAAGTGTGTCCTTAGATTAGGGCATGAGGTAGCATCTTGTGTTTCACACAGAAGCACACTATAGATTAAGTATTCAAGAGTGCTTCCAAGCCCTAATCTGCAGACCAACAAAAATAAGAGAATAAAAAGAAAGAGTGAACTTAGTGGAGATGCTCGGGTACAAGTTTTACATTATCTGAGGACAAGGTTACATGAAGAATTCATCCTCAAAAAGAAAAGAGATGGAGAAATTAAAGGAGAGGAAGATGAGGTATGGCTAGATTACCTTAAGGGTTCGTACATCCTCTCTAGTTATAGGCTGTCCAAAATGTGTCAGCCAACTGACAGACATTTTAGTGTGGTTCTCTCACGATAATAAAGTACTCCTATTGTCGTGAATGAAGCCAAAAATACTAAGAACGTTAGAGAAACAAACCATCATTGAGCTTGTAAATCTATCTTTCGTGAGCTTTCCCTATGTATTTTTTGACAAGTAATATTGGATTAATGAACTTTTGGTAGGTGCAAGCCTGATGCCGAGTCCTACAATGCTCTTATCAATGCACATGGTCGAGCAGGCCAATGGCGCTGGGCCATGAACATAATGGATGACATGCTGCGTGCAGCTGTATGTAATTTTTGTATTCCTCTTCCCTAATCAATCTTAGTGGGTGTGGTTTGATGTGAGCAACTTTCTTTTGTCTTTGATTTGATTTTTCAAATGATACATGAAATGACCACATATTCTGTCTTCTCTTCGAAAGGGGGTTATTGCAGTAATTAATTTATGGTTTGCATGATACTATTGGTCGCATTAAGAATAATTTGTATTGAATGGTTAATGTTTCTGGGTCATTTATGTAGTTCACTGCTTTCAATTTTAGATTGGATTTGAGTGTTGAGTGAGTTATGTCTCCACTTCTGATTGTTCAAGTTGCCATCTACCCTTTCAAGTTACTATTGCTATTGCAATTGCAATTACTAATGGTATCTTATTATTGAAACCCTTCCAAATTCTTATTTGAAAGTATTATCTTTGAGTCTACACAGTTCACAAAAATTGAGTTGTCTGAACTTGTTAAAATTCAAAGCATGCTGAATGGCACTTGATTAATTGCTTTAACTTTTAACTTTTCATTCCTTCCTTCTTTCATGATGATCTTCCTTTGAATAATATTCAGGATGATTGGTATTCCTTTCATCCAATGTCCAGTAATATTGATCTTTATTAATTGACATCAGAACTTGAAGAGATTTTCTTGACCTATCCTTGTATTTTCAGGTCCCTCCTAGTCGGTCAACATATAACAACTTGATTAATGCATGTGGATCTAGTGGAAATTGGAGAGAAGCTTTGAAAGTTTGCAAGAAAATGACAGATAATGGAGTTGGACCTGATCTTGTGACTCACAATATTGTTTTATCTGCCTACAAAACTGGGGCTCAATATTCAAAAGCTTTATCTTATTTTGAACTTATGAAGGGAACAAATATCCGGCCAGACACAACAACCCTCAATATTGTTATATATTGCTTAGTGAAGCTTGGACAGTATGGAAAAGCCATTGATATTTTCAATTCTATGAGAGAGAGGGGAGCAGAATGTCGCCCTGACATTGTAACGTTCACTAGCATCATTCAATTGTATTCTGTGAGCGGGCAGATAGACAATTGCACAGCCGTATTCAATACAATTCTTGCAGTTGGGCTAAAACCTAACATTGTTTCCTACAATGCACTGTTAGGTGCATATGGTTCACGTGGAATGTGCACAGAGGCGGCGTCAGTATTTAATGAGATTAAGAAAAGTAGTTTTCGGCCTGATGTTGTGTCGTATACATCTCTACTCAATGCTTATGGAAGATCACGACATCCTAAAAAGGCTAGGGGAATTTTTGACAAGATGAAAGCCAACCACTTGAAGCCAAACCTTGTGAGCTACAATGCATTGATCAATGCCTATGGATCCAGTGGTTTATTAGCGGAAGCTGTTGAGGTCTTGCGTGAGATGGAGCAAGATGGAATTCATCCAAACACTGTCTCAATATGTACCCTTTTGGCTGCCTGTGGACAATGTGGTCAGAAGGTGAAAATTGATGCCGTACTTTCAGCAGCGAAGCTGCGAGGCATTGAGCTGAACACAATTGCCTATAATTCAGCTATTGGGAGCTATATGAATCTGGGAGAACATGAAAAAGCTATAAACTTGTATCAATCCATGAGAAAGAAGAAAGTGAAACCTGATTCTGTTACTTACAATGTGTTGATAAGTGGTTGTTGTAAGATGTCAAAATACAGTGAAGCGCTAACTTTTTTTGATGAGATGATGGATTTGAAAATTCCTTTGTCCAAAGAAGTTTACTCATCTGTGCTCTGTGCCTACAACAAGAAGGCAACTTTTCTATTTCTTTCATCTTTTATTAATTATTATGTTTGTTATTTTATATATTGTTAAACAAGTTGCCATATTTAGATTATTTTTTTACTTGCGACTCACGTCATATATTATTTTCTTTTTCTAACCTTTCTTCATAACAAAAATGCAGGGCCAACTAGCGGAAGCAGAATCTGTTTTCAACTCGATGAAGATGGCTGGGTGTCCTCCTGATGTAGTTACATATACTGCAATGTTACATGCGTATAGTGCTGCAGGTAAGATTGTGAGTTGTACTGATGTACTTGGACAATTGACACGATAGGATGGAATACCTCTGGGATTAATTCTTGTCTCTGTATATCAGAGAATTGGGAAAAGTCGTGTGAGCTGTTTCAAGAAATGGAAATAAATGGCATCCAACCAGATGCAATAGCATGTTCAGCTTTGATGAGAGCTTTTAACAAAGGAGGCCATCCCTCTAGAGTTCTTATTCTGGCAGTACTCATGAGAGAAAAAGAAATTCCTTTCAGTGATGCCATTTTCTTCGAAATGGTTTCGGCTTGTAGCTTGTGAGTCGCTATCTTTTTGTTGTTGTTGCAGTTTTTCCCCTTTCATTGCTAACTGATATAATCATCTGTTCTGAACCTGGATACATGTCTGTTTTCTTCTGTTTTCTCCTGCTGGATTGATTTTGCTTCTTTTATCCATCTATGTCATAATAATAATCGGTTCCATAGATCTCTCTGTCTCTGTGTTAAATGGCATATGGATAAACCTATTGATTTTGATGCCATTTGATCTCTTCCACATCCTATGTCTAGAATGTATAGTTATATATGGAAAGATAACAAGTTCAGAAGAAACCTATATCTGGTGCCTGATACAACATTACCTCGGAGAGCATTGAGTAGTGGTTAAACATTCTGATCTCTGAAAAAAAAAAAAATTTTAAATTCGCTTGAGTGCCTATTTATTAGTAGCTATGATATTTGGAAATGGTACCATTGTATGATGTTATAGCTACTCTTAGTTGATACATCCCGAAAAGTGGAAGACTATTTCACATGTAATCCATGAGACAGTTGCAGTAGTGTTGAAATGCTTTTCTGGCCTCTCCATTCATATCTAGGAAGAAGGATTTTGAAGTGATAGCGACAAAGTGATGTCTCATTTGTCTGAATTTAACTATTTTGATTAGTGAGTTGGCACTATATTTCAACAATTACAGTTGTCAATTTAATGTTAACGACTAAGCTAACAACCTACAAGACATCAATATACTGCAACTGAGGTAGTCTTAACTCTTAACTATGTTTGATAAAATATTATATTCTTATACTAACTGTATTCTTAAGATATTCCTGAATATAGTGCTTTCCTTGTTTGATTGAATATGAATCAATTCTGTAGTGCCTATCTTGAAAACTTAGGCATTAAGTTCTCTGTGTTTCCCACCATACAAGTATACGAATACTGAGAATATATAATATATACTGCTCGGGTTGTTATTATAATGCACTGAACCGGGCTTGATTGATGTGGTTCTCCACTTCTGATTGCATCAGTTTTATGCTCTATTTGCACTTATTTAAAATTGCTTCACTGAAGTTTTTTTTTTAAAAAATAAAAATAAAAAAATAAAAAAATTTGCTTCGCTGAATTATTATAGCTTCTATGGTTTTAGCATGTCCCTGTCATCTGTTATTGTTAAGCAACTGATAATTGAAATTTGGATGAAGATTACAAGATTGGAGAACAACAATTCAATTGATTAAGGTGATAGAGCCCTCATTCCCTAAACTTTCAGTCGGGCTTATGAATCAGCTTCTTCAGATTGTGGGAAGAAGCGGAAAGACAGAGGCTATGATGAAGGTAATTTTGCATTTTCCAATATTGATGGCCAAATGTTACCATACACACTGCCATCCATCTTTATATATATATATATGTTTTTTTAATAATACGCACATTTCAAATTTACATATGCAACACATTCCTTTTTACTGAAGTCATTGCTTTTTGAACAATATGCATATACCCACAGCTGTTGATCATCTGTTGGTTGATTTTTTATATGCTGTCAATTCTAACTCACTATGTCTCGTCTCTTTCTCACCATACAGTTGTTCTACAAAGTTGTTGCATCAAATGGTGATATCAACTTTGATACTTATACTATTTTGTTGAAGAATCTTTTGTCTGTTGGAAGTTGGAGAAAATATATTGAGGTAACCTACAATTCTAATTTCTAATTTCTGAGTTTTTGAAGTTATGCAACAATAGTTTGCATCTAGCTATCTTCCTTTGTCACAGAAATGACATAAAGGAAAAAAGTCCAAGTCTATATCAGTAATACTGAGGGTATACCTAATTATGAGTTGATGGTGTTGTTCAGTAATTTATGCAGACTATACACTGAAGCTTCTTTTTGTTTTAGTTGTCACAAAATTAAAATTATGACTAACCAATCACTTTGTGCTATGCTGGTATCAGCCCAGCTATTGTAACTCTGTTTATGGAGTCTCTCTATGGAGATTAATTTGCAACTTATGAATATGGGTAACTACCAGTTAAACGGTTGGCTAAAGCACCTTCCTTGATAACTGAAGCTCTGAGCTCTAAAATAAACCACCAATTCTTAGTGATTACATGTATAATGTACCTCTGTTTGCCTCTATAAGGAATTATGGAGAATGATACATGTGGCTGTTACACCTTGATGGAAGATTCACAGTATCAATCTTTATGCTTGTATAGTTAAACACATGTACCCCTGTGTGCTTCTATTGGGAATTAGGGAGAATGATATATGTGACTGGTAACACCTTGATGGAAGTTTCACAGTACGATTCATAATGCTTTTATAGTTACAGGCATTGATTTTCAACTGGTGTTTTTACACAGGTATTGGAATGGATGGTGGATGCCAGAATACGACCTTCAAGCCAAATGTATCTAGATATAACCTATTTTGCCCAGAAAAGTGGTGGGAGTGAGTATGCTTCTATTATAAATGAAAGAATCGGTATGCAAATGCACATTTCTTTGACTAGAATTGTATTTATTTTGAATCTATGCTTTGCTTTTACCAATCAACATAACTGTGCTGTTCCAATATAGTATCATTGGTGCTTGTTTGTAATTGATCTCATTCTAATATTCTAGTTCAGGGCTTTATCACTGGTTATGCAAGTTTGGTTAAGTTACTCCAAGATTTTGAAAGACGTAGGATGGATTCTTATAGCCTTCTTTTTACTTGGTTCACATGTTGCAAATTGAACATGTGAACATACTACGGTTGATTTTTATATCACGACATTAAGACATTTTGAAACTTTGTGTAGCAAAAGAGGAAATCATGAAGCAAAAGAATATTATGTGGTTTTTAAGAAGTCCTTGAAAGTTGTTTTAGCCAAATTTCTCAAATCACACACGAAAGGAGTTCTGTATAGTTTCTGAAAAACCTACTTTGACTAATTATAATTGCTGCTTAAAACAGACTTCCCCTTGACCCACAAGCCATTTTAATATGGAGAGCCATCAGAAATAACTAAATTATCATAGGGTTCAGTTATACTTATACCAGAATTAATTCAGTATTGTTCGCACATTATTTGTCTTCGATTAATTCAGTATTCCTTTGTCTAAAAACTTGAACTCACAGTATTGCTAGGTCAACTTTTCCCCACATTTATTTGTCTTCGATTTACTTGTAATATATTCATGTGCTCTATAAATTAATAAGCAATTTTTTTTTGTCGATACATGAAATTCATGCAACTTATTAGTTAATTTAAATTCTTTCATCAATTTGCAGAAGTATTAAAAAGAGAGGCAAGGGAAGAAGACTCCCGAAGCAAGCTACGCGATACTCACTCCAGTGACTCCACCTCCCTGCTGGTACATAGAACAAACGCAGAGAACCACAGGCTGCTCGAATCACGAATGGCTGTTACACATCCTGTATATACCGTCTAATTGTCTAAATCTACAACATTTTTTCCTCCTAAGTTGTACTTAAATTTTATTTTCCCAACAATTCTATATTACTCTCCAATAGTAATTTATCTACCACATTTATTCAAAATAGATTGTGCTTAAATCTTACTTTTCCAAACATTGATTATCTCTCCAACTCACTCTCCCACATCCTAATCATCCTCTATAACTTGATGACATAAAGATAAGGACGGTGACGTTGAGCCAAGAGCAAGAGAAACGTAGTTGAATCTCCTGAGGAACCGAATTGGAGAAAATGCCAAGATTTATATCGAGTTGTTACGGACTTACGGGTGCTTTATAATGTCAATTTTTTAGCGTTGCTGCATGACTACCCTCTATAATGTGATTACCAAGGAAAATAATAATGAAAGCTTATTTGTTGGTAGCATTACAAAATAACATGTCAAGAATATTGCCATGCCAAATTAAGTACATACAAACCTGGATCCTGAGAAAACATTGAAACATTCAGAAACACAGTTTGAAGGGATGTGTGTCAATAAAGGAGGGAAAATGTGTACACACAAATAGGATTGAGTGCACGACATGAAGCACAATAGTAGTTGCAAAATATAGCATGAGTGCGACTATCATTTTTTGTACATCAGATATCATTTCTTTTTTCTTTTTGGAGATAAAAGAGATTATATAATCACAACCGAGATTGCAGTACATGCAAGTAGTATCCAGTATTATAAGCCACTGTCAAAACAAATTCCAGTGCTTTGCCTCCTCTAGGTGAACTTTGCTTGTGGCTGAATATTCTGTGTGCATGTTTTCACCTGTTTTTGGTTGGTTGCAAAGATCATTCATAAAACTATGTCGGAACTGATTCTGGGAGTATTCAGAATACACAAAGTAAGTTGGGTTTGATTAGTATCCTCTTAAAAGAAAAAAGAAGAAAAAAAAAAATTGGGTTTGATTAGTTTTTTTTTTTTTTTTTAATTCTATATTTGTCCAAAAAAATTGGTTGATGACAACTTTTGTTATATATTGGTGAAATGAATAGTCCTACATTTTTTTTGCTTTGTATCATTGTATGTTCTAGCCATAGCATGTTGCAATTACAAACTGCTAATTAATTGGATACGATCTAGCTTAATGAATATATAGAGCTGTGGAGCAACAAGGGGTTAAATCTGCATAGTGGGTTTGCATTAGCAGAGAAACAAATGGGATTACTTAAGTGTAGAATGCTAAACTTGAGGCTTGGAGAGGCTTAAAAGCTTCAGTATTTCTGCCAATCATTTCTGCTTATCTATTTCATTTTCACTTTGCTTAGTATGCTTTCATTGTTTGGTAATTCTTAGTCATTCTCTTCGAAAATGGTCTCTACAGTAGTTTAGGGTACTTGACCTCTATACTCGATTTAAGTTTCGTTTACTCTTATTCACTCTTGCAGCAACTTCTTCACAAGTTTTGGTGCCCAATTATTTGTTCAGGTTTATTCTATGTGATTTGTAAATTGGGAAAGGGACCCTTCCCAATTTACACCAGAATTGATATCATCCCCAATGTCTGTCAAGCCGATATATGGCAATGCTTTGCCCCATTAAAGTTCAAAATTTGTAAGAGGTGAGTGCTCTTATTTTGACTACTGCAACTTTTGTTCTGGATAGATGTACAAGTTTTGTTACTATTTTTTTTTTTTAGGAAAAAGTTAACTCCATTATCAAGCCAGAAGGCACATACATCAGATAATTGTCTTGAGCCTAAGATACGTTATGGCACAAGTCGCCAAACATATCAAATACTTTCATTGTAGTACTGCAAAAGTTAAACCTACAAACTACTGACTTTCAAACCAAGCAGCTTATCTAATCCTTATAGAAGTATATTTGTTGCATAAGGATCTCAATTGGTGTACAACAAAATAATACCATAATTAAATAAGAGAATTATTAGTCAATAGTCGTGGTTGGAGTAGAGGTATCAAGCTATCCCTTTGCCCATAGATCACTAGATTATAGGGCTGGGAATTTGGTCCCGAAATCGCGATCTCGTCCCTAAATTTGCCGGAACGAGACATGATTCATGTTTGAAAAATACATATCTCGTCTCATTCTGATCCCGTTTTAAAACAACAAGACGAGATCGGGATCAACTAAATAAGGCAACTATTGATGTATGTTGCATCTCATCTCGTCCCATATTAAATATAAAATTAAAATAATTATATTATATATACATTTTGACTTTATCTAAACTGTTGATATCATAAAAACTAAAAAAAAAAAAAAAAACATCAACTGTTAGATCATCTCTCTCTCAAATCGTTTGCATTCCACCAAATACATATATATCAACTGATGCATTCACATACATTCATTAATCAGACACATCAGGTAACACAACAGAGAGAAAGACCAGGTTAGATCTGTTGATACCCGAAAAATCATGCGACTAATCAATATGCTAAAAAATAGCATAAACACGCTATTTGTATAAAATTCTATACTTATATAGAATTTTATATGAACATCGTTTTGCTTCAACGCATCAAGCACAATACTCTAGATGTAACGGTCCAGCACGCGCAGTAGAGATATTGTCCGTTTTGGGAATCACCCCTCACGGTTTTGTTTCTGGGAGCTCACAAGCAACTTCCCCGTAGGTCACCCATCCTGGGATTGCTACGGGACGAGCAAGCTTAACTTGGGAGTTCCTATCCCCTCCGAAGCCACTGCGCCCCCAAAACGCGTCTCTACATATTGTGCTAACCCTGCACATATAAGCATCGCATCCACTCTCCCTCGGGCGATGTGGGATTTGTGACCTACCTACCTGCTAGCTTCCCTAGCCAGGTCAAGTCAGGTCCACACAATCCACCCTAAGGCCGGGTCATCACACTAGACGTGGACCTAAGCCACATCTAAGCATTCTTGGGGCTTGCATAGTGGGTGTGGTGTGGAAAGTTACGGAAAAACACACAACGCTTGTCGTCGAGTTAGTGTTATTAATGATTTCGGTCTTGGGCCTGAAATCCATGTCCAATGACGTGAATTGATGATGATGATGATGAAAATAGTGAAAATGAAGAATTAGGTTGTTTTCCTCTAAACCCAAAATGAAACAGGGCAGAAAACCCAATGCCACCTTTAGAAAAGTCAAGTCTTTCTTATGTCTCCCTTTGCTTCAGTCCTCCTTCCATCTTCCCCGCACAGCCGCACCCGTCAAATACCCAGAAAATTATTTCCCCGCAACAGCCAAAGGACCACCGTTTTCTAAGTTTATCACCTCACCTCTACTGAAACGAGTTCTTAAATCAGTCAAGAAATACCCCATTCTCCCTCGAAATCATGAATCCACCGTTTCAAATCTTTCTCCAACTCTTTTACCACATCGGGCTCCTTGCCATGGAAACCTGCATAAGCCATTGCAGCAAATCTCATCTTTCTAGGGAACCCACCTCAAGCAAAACATCTTTTTCTCCTTTTTTATACAGAAATTAAGGATGCGATTGAAGGGGAAGGGGTTTATCCAACAGATCGAAGATATTTAAATCTCCCCACTACCTCAACCCTGAGCCTATAAAAGGGGGCGTCTGGAAATACCATCCGACATCACCCAGCAAAACCTAAAAGGCCTCTATTCAAGCACTCAAGCCTCTCATGCCCTTTAAGCAAAAACCTCCAATTCCTCCTTTCCCAAACCCTATTTAGAAACTCAATCTGCTATCCTTAAAATTGCCCAATTCTTCTTCACTGCGGTATTTTTCCAGCTCCCACGCCAGGCTTGCTATGTAGAGTTCCATTCGTGTCTAAATCATGCCCAAGATGAGTATAATCCCTCAAACTGTAAGCTAATCCTAGCTTAGTTATCTCTAAATTCAAAACCCTCACAAGATCATAAGTTAGATAGATTCCACCAATCACAAAAGCCCAAACAAAAGCATAAGACGAAAGGCAGGATCACATAGCATATTTGCCAAACAACTAACAATACGGTTTGTTGCTTATTCATTGTCATACCATGTGAAATCCGTTTTGCCCTCTCGTAAGCTTCTTCCTCTTCTGTAGTCGGTTTCTACATCTGAGCAAGATTGCCCCATGGGATACCTTCTGGTCGATTTGTTATATTGTGGACATTTATTTTTGAATTGCAAGAGTTTAGTTTTATTTATGAATAGATGAACTTATTGCTTATATTGATGAACCGTCTCGTTTTGGTCCCTGTCCCGTAAGGGATAAAGGTATGGGAGGATCACTTTTCAAAAAGTGTAATCTCGTCTCGTCCCGTCCTTTTAAAATCTCAAAGGACAGGACTGGGATCAGGTGAATCACGTTATGTCCCATCCCATGCCCAACCCTACTAGATTGGGTGAAAAACGCATGTAGATTCCCCAAAGGAAAACAAAGAGATAAGGCTGAAACCTTAACCCACTGATTGTAGCCCACGACAGTTCAAGAGAAACAAACTCAGGCCCATCAGACCCTAGCTTGACCCAAGTCTAGTTCCACCTCCATACACTGACCACCACTGCCTCCGGCAACCTTGGCACTAAGAGCTTGCAAGCCCCTCCAATGAGCACCACATGCCTCGCCGCTCTGATCCCTACAAAACCTGCAACCATTGAGCTCTGCATAAACTTGCCACAACCAAGCCCTACAAATCCCTTCGTCACCCAATTTTGTAAAAATTACTGCTGCAAGCCTTGCCATCCCGTCGTTGGCACGCAGTCGATTGAAGCCACCCATCATCGTTGATCCAAAATATTGGAGTATAAACCAATAGAAGCCAAAACTATTTCTCAAGGTCTCTAATTAGTTTCTCCTAAAACTGTCAAGAGCCATTACGTTAAAATCCCCGTCTGGCAGTAGCCACAAGGCCTTAGCGAGGACAAAGGCCACTCAGATACTTGGGCACCACCGGACGAAGAGTCTAGTTGAGAGTTAACGACCTTTAGTTGAGAGAGAGAGAGAGAGAGAGGCGCTCTCGTAGGGTTATGATACACAAAACTCTTGATGACAATAGTGTAGGTGTTTGTTGATGTACAAGTTTTGTACTAGTTATCTCTATTTGGTGTTCATAAAATACAATTTTTTAAAGATTGAGATGACATGTTAATGAACTAAACTGTTGGTGAGAAACTCATAATTTAATAGAATAGAAATGCAAACCTACTCAGAATTTTATCATGATTATGATTTATTTGTCATGAAGTTTCCCCTTTACTCTCTCATTTAGACTCTTTTGGATTCCATTTCCTCACAAGTTCAATCACTGGATTTTTCTTATTGAAGGATGCTGGTGATGGAAAGGTACTACAAAGAGTCGGATAGATAGTAAACCTGTGAGTGAACTGCTATATAACAATATATTTATTTGTACACCATGCAGTAATTAGCAATTTTTTCTTAACATAAGTAGCAACAGTATGTTGTTGATGCTGTGTTGAAAAGTGGAACAAGTATCAAAAGAGTCATGACCTGTGATAGAAAACATGAGCAGCTGCAAGATGCATACCGACCTCCATGTTTTTATGATATTGACTTCCAATTTTCATGATCAAAACAGATGTAGTAGCCAAGTGAATTTCAATGCTCTACATATAAAATACTTCAATATATTATGTTTTTATCAATAGTGTTGTAACAACCCGTCCCAGAAATTCCCACGGAAAAACCGAAACAGGTTCGAAATAAACCCATAAACCAACTAAAAATTCTTTGCTCCCAAACCGCAACCACCTACCCACTAGGAACAAAGACCGATTAATTCTTTTATTGCTTAATTTGACGTAAAACCCATTTTTAACCAGCCTTTACCCTTTTTACGGAAAATAACTTCAAAATAAAATTAAAATTTATCAAACAGAAATAATCAGGTCAAACGGTAAATGGTCATGGTCAAAGTACTATTCACTATTTACTGTTTATTTTTACTGTTACTGTTTATTTTTACTGTTTTACCATTTACTTTCACTTTTTACCGTTTACTATTCACGCTTCTTAAACCTTCCGCCACCGGCAACAACAACGCCGCTGCCGCCGGCAGCTCTGCCACGGGACCAAAAAACATCACCAAACACCTCTAAACCAACCCAACTTGACCATCACCACCTCAGGGTTTCAATTCCGCCACCTCTACCGCCAAAATCAACCTCGGCAGCCGACGTGACGGCAGTAACTCCACAACCCAAAATTTCACCAAAAATCCAACCAATCAAACATCAAACTACACTTAATCGACTCAAAACAGCGTCCTAAGCTCGAATTCCTACACGTTGCGAAAAAGAGAGAGGCAAATGGGGATTGCAGCAGGTCCGACATGTATACATATTTCATATCTTTTAAGCAATTGAGATTCGTGTATTCCTACACGTTCTACCTAATAGTAGTACGTGTATGCCATGTGTATGTTATAACTATACAGTTTTTAATAAAAGAAATAAAGCTAAATTTTATTGGTCCTGATGTTATTAATTTGTAGAGGTTTAATTGTACTGTTAAACATCTATAAATTAATAGCATATGGACAAATTAATAGCATCGGGACCGACACAAATTATTATTTCAAAACGTTTGCAGTCCCTTATATTCTTTGACATATTCAAAGCAACTCGTCTCAAGCGCAGACTCCTTTGCACTCACTCTTCTCAACTCAACTTCTTTGTCTTAGATTTGGATATTACTGATGAATCATCATTAAGAGTTAGAATGATCGCTCCCCATTTCCTGCAGCTACCGGGCGGTTTTGTCCACCTACTGGGCTCCTGCAATGGCCTAGTTTTTCTATATTATTCTTATGAAAATAGTGTCTATGTTTGTAACCCATCGGTTAGCTCGTGGGAGGAATTATCAAACCCAAAACATGTGGTGAGTCAATATTATTATGGTGCGGCCTATTTATCCAAAATTGTTGACTACATAGTTTTGGTTTTCAATTACGAAGAATCGTGTGATGAACCAACATATCATAAATTGGGTAAAATGGAGGGTCAATTATGGATTTTCTCACTGAGAACTCAAACTTGGAAGAGTATTAAACCAATGGACTTGTCTTGTGCTGTTGGATATGGTCTAGGGATTGTTTCGAATGGTGCACTTCATTAGCTAATGTTGTAGGGCAAGAATGAATTGTTTTGCTTCAACTTGGAAAAGGATGTGTTATGGAATATGTCACTGCCTAAGTTCAACCAGGATGGTAAGAATTTCAACAATCTTGGGGTGTTTGAAGGGTGCCTCCGTGTTTTTGTGTTGGGGTGACTCGTGATTTTTGTGTTGATTTATGGGTCATGAAGGAATACGGTGTCTCGTTGAATAAATTTTATACGTTAAACCTATCTCCACAGCTTGATAGCCGTTTGGGTTTGACAAAAATATTGGTCGTGGAAACTTGTATAGTTGTCGTACTTTGGGCTGATGGGGGGGGGGGGGGGGGGGGGTGAACAAGTTTGTGATGGCTCAATGGTGTGAAGAAGACTACAACAAGTCTTGGGATTATATGTTGAGTTCTGAACAAGACTACAACAAGTCTTGGGATTATATGTTGAGTTCTCACTGTTCTATAATTGATTATGAAGAGAGTTTATTTTGGACTAGTAGTCAGTCACTTACTCCATACTTTTATTCTGCTTACATGCTTAATGCTCGACTGCTTTATTTCTGTTTTTCTTATTTTTTTTTAACATTAGAATGCATGTTAGGAAAAACATAAGACTGGTTTCTTACAAGCACCAATGATCTTTTGTTAAGATCTCGTCATTACTTATATGAATTATTTTAATCATGTTAGTGAGTAATGTATATGTTTACTTATACCAATACACATATCCATGGTTTGAGTTACTTTGAATGAATCGATGTATATTATGTAACTTTGAAGTTTAGACATTTAATTTTGAAAATGTAGTTAGTTTAAAATTTGAAATGCATAACTAATCTATCAAAATGGATGGCAGCCTCTAGTTCATAAGCAACATGATTTTTGTTAGCTTGTAATTGATATTTTTTCAGTTCATATGGGTTTATAACCACATCATTTTGTTATGTAGCCTTTGTGTTAGGAAAGTATCATGGATTCTATGAGTTGATCTGTATTATTTAGTTTTGAACTTTTGATATTGGAAAATAGAATTATTTTAATGTTTCCACATATAATTATCAATTAGAATGATTATACAAGGTGAACAAAGCCTACAGGCCTCACATTCATAAGTAAGATTTCAAAAATTAAGTTGTACTACAGTACTAGTATATATTTACGAGCTGATATTAGGTTTATGATGACAAAGTCTTGTTTTGTAGGCTCTGTTTGCCAAACACTATATTTTCCTTGCTTGAAAGCTATTGTCATCTAACAAATCTAAGAAGTGAGGCCTATGAAGATTTTATCTAGGTCCATGTGTTTCAAGTTGTTTTGCTAAGCTGAATTTAAAGAACCAATACCTTTATTTGTTTTTGGACAAAGTTACTTTTCTTAGTAATTGAAAGAAGATTCATAATCATTGTATTATGTATGGAACCATTTGTTTGTTTTGGACTAAATTTCTTTGCTTTAGTAGTTGAAAAAGAAGTTTCAGAATCTTTGTACATTACTATGTATGAAGTTTAGTATATTTTGTAATCTAGTTTTTGGTTTTTGCACTTATTACTATTTTGAAATCTTGTATTCCAACTTAGTGATTCAACATCAAGTTCAACAAACTTGCAAGAAAGAAGAACATATCGGCCTTCAATATAGAACCTTCATGCCAATCTGTTAGACTTGAGATAAATAACTATTGTTAGGTGTCGCTGATATTACTGTTAACAATTTTTGCTAAAATGAGATGAATGCCTAATACTTAAAAGTGATTCTGGCCTTGACTTTTGATTCAGTTATTTTGGTTGAACCTACTCTAAATAAACATGGATGCAACAATTTTCCTTTATGTTCTGAAAAGAATGCCGATGTTGTCGGGAAAGAATGACCAAGTATTGGTTGCATCGATAAACTTTCTATTAAATGATTCACACACCCTTACATATGTCACTAAGGTTTGAACTCATAACCTCAACGTTGTCAATTAAACTATTTAACTAAGCAGGGCATGGCTCATCGATTACTAACATAAAAGGCACAATTCTTCTAGCATCATCTATATTCTAGATCCTCTTCATTCTATACTCTAGGAAAATTTATGTTTTTTTATAACGCATCTTTGTTGAAGCCAAACCGTAACCATCTCTAAAAGCTTGTTTGTATCCGATAAGATCTACATGAACATAATTTATTTTTCCTTTCGGTATTGTATGATGTGCTATAGTTGTACTGAAAACTTTCACATATTATTGCGTTTGAGATAAATACTAAGAGTTCCCTTGTCAATTGTAAAAGGTAAAGCAAGATTAAATTATTGATAATAAAATTATACATGACCTCCCTCGATCAATCCTAAGACGA
Organism: Potentilla sterilis; assembly: GCA_963682095.1. NCBI lineage: Eukaryota > Viridiplantae > Streptophyta > Magnoliopsida > Rosales > Rosaceae > Potentilla > Potentilla sterilis. The sequence continues at coordinate 25,188,521 of OY821756.1, forward strand.
TCCTCTGATCACTCAATACATATCAATGAGCAACATCAAAAGTAGAATATATATAAACTAAAGATTAAAATCCATAATCACAAACATGCAAGGAGATAATTCGACATACCCTACACTGTTCAAATAAATCTCTATAAATTAATAGCATCAGGATCGATAAAAAGTATTATTTAATCACGAATTTCCAACACCAAAAAAAAAAAAAAAAACTCTACGAGGCTGTGCTATGGTTTACACCAACTGTGGTCTTTAACAAATCTCCCATAATGACTGGTGACGGTGAACCTCCGACTAGGAAAAGACTCTTTTCTCTTTCTCTCTAGCGCGTATGATTACGGTGGCATTTGATTTCTCTCCCTTGTCTTTGAACCACCTCATTTTGGGGTTGGTTTGGTTAAGGTTGTGTTTGCTTGTACGGTCGGTGTTGTGGATCGGTCTTGAATGCTGATGGATGATGGCAAACTTCTTAATTTGTGGGTGAAGCAATTCGTGGATCTTCTTTTTTGTTGACAGCAATGCTAATGATTTTTGGTGATGGTGGGGTTTCTTGCCATCTGCTTCTTAAATCGGCCGCGGTGGCTTGATTTAAAAATTCTGTTCAGATTTTGGTAGCCGACTTGCGATGGCGTAAGAAGATCAAATGCGGCGTTTCAATGCTGGTGGTGGCCCTGAGTGGGTTTGGACCAAAGATGGTGATGGTGGCTTTGGAAAGCACGTTGTTTTGTTTACCGTTGAGGTTGATGGCGGGCATGTGCATTGCTTTATAGGGTTTCAGCTTTGATAGACAAGTGGGCGCTAATTTTGGGCTTGTTTTCCTTGCTTTGGGCCTGTCGGTCTGTCCTCTTTGGTGAATGCTGGTTGGGCTCTTCTAGGGTTTCAAGCTCAATTTGTCTAGCAGTTTGATTTGGGCTCTACCTCTTAAATGAGCTTGGATGAATTGGGTTTTTACGGCCTACCGTCAGATCTAATTTTTTTGGATCAAAGGCAGGCCTACTCACTTGGTTGTTACCATTTAATCCTGCTTCTAAGTGAGTTTGGTTCTGCAAAATAAAAGTGTTATAAGTGCTCTTAAATAGGTGGATGTACGTTTAGTTGTTTTATTGACGGCTCTAATAGATGTTTTATTTCTTGTACTCTTTGTTGATATATATTGTTGGCATTCTGATTTAATATATATATATATATATATATATTATTTAATCGAGGTTATTTAATTATCGAGATAAGTTTAGCATAAGTTTCTTATATGGGACCTACAAAAAGTATTGATCTATTGATATTATTAATTTATCGAGTAGTAAATTATTATCGAGTTTTTACTTTTTTATCATTTGTTGTTCAGGTACTTGTTTGGAATTTATTTTTCTGATTTATGGGTGCGTGTTAGTCAGCTTGATTTATTCAAGAATGGGTAATTGTGAGATTATTCCATGCTTAACATTTGATAGAATTTTTTTCTCTTCTGGTAGAGTCAAAGATATATAACACTTATTCTCGAAAAAAAAAAAGAAAAAAAAAAGAGGTTAATATAGCACTTGAGAAAATATAGAGTTACATATGTTTTTACATACATATTTTGACTTTATTTACCTATATATTAGACTTTATATTTATATTATCAGTTGCTATCCACAACGAAATTTCGCTTTGAAATTACGAAGTGAAGTTCTTTATTTGGCTCATTTTTCACTCGAATTTTCGTATCACAAAACATTTAGATATGTGTTACATAATCATCTCTATAAAGTTTCATCCAATTTGACAATCGTTTTAGCTCTCGTAATCGTTCGGTTCATGTTGAATATGTTTTAGTTTATTCGTTGATTTAAACTTGTTTCAATACTTTATGATCACCAAATTATATGAAACTTTGTAGAGATGATCATGTCATACATACCTAAATATTAAATGACTTATGATTGAAAAATTCAACTGAAAAGTGAGTCAAATAAAGAACTTCACTTCGTAATTTTTAAAGTTAAACTTTGTTCTAGATAAAGATTATTTATATAATATCTCTTGAATACAAGGGTCATGATTCATTTTTTCAATAACATGACTACAGAATACGAACCTTTTGGAGCCTCTCTCTGGAGTTCTCATGGATATAGTCTTCCTCCTTTCCTTAAACGTGACGAATGAATGAATGTAGGTACAGAAATGTATAATAGTACAGTAAATCAATGTGACTATGCTATAAACTACTCATTGTCCCCGAATCTTTGTATTGATGCATTCAATTTAGAAAGTAGCTATAGTAATGTTTCCTCGACACGAACAATAAATGATGAGAGACCCAACCAGCCTTTAAGCTGGCTTCTCTTTTGACTCGTTGCCAAGACCAGCAGCAGCCATGTGGCCTTCCTCACATTTTCAAAGCACCCTCAAATTACACAACTACCCCGACCCTTATCCTAGCCGTTACAATCTTTTCCACCTCACCAACTCAATTATCACATACAACCAAACCAAGGGCAAACCCGTCAAATCACCACTTCCCTCACTCTCCCCGTACATTTTCCCCTCCTCAGTAAGCTACAGAGTGCTCCAAACCAAAACCAGAACCAACTCACCTCAACGATCACAATCACAGTCTCTCTCTCTCTCTCTTCTTCTTCTCTCTTTCTCTCTCTCTCTAGGGTTTGGATTCGGAAGTGAAATCGAAGTATGGCCTCGTCGTCGTCGGATCCTGGTCCGAAGACCGAGAGCGGCGGAGGTGCGGAGGCATCGGAAGCGGTGGCGGCGGTGGCGACCGATCAGCAGTTGCTTTATAGAGGACTGAAGAAGGCGAAGAAAGAGAGAGGCTGTACCGCTAAAGAGCGCATCAGCAAAATGCCTCCGTGCGCCGCCGGAAAACGCAGCTCGATTTACCGTGGAGTCACTCGGTTAGTCTCTCTTTGCTTAATCACAAAATATATGAGTTAATTGGATTGTTATGTTTTCGAGCCGAGGATATACGGTATCTAATTTAGTTAGAAAATGAAAAACACTGCATATAATTGGTACATGAACTCTTGAGTGATTGGAATTGAAGTTCTTATTAGGTTACTGAGGAAATTTGTGAGCCTGAATTTGTGTGTGTGTGTGTGTGTGTGTGTGTGTGTGTGTGTGTTTTTTTTTTTTTAATGAGATGAAAATATGATCGGTTTTTGCTTATTAGTCAGAAAATGAAGAACATTTCATTACTTGTTTAAGCAAAAGAAACAAAGAGAGCTTTTGATTGTAGGCAAATTAGAACATTTCATTAGATGATTGATTTTTGTTGCTGTTGCAAATGTAGGCATAGGTGGACGGGTCGTTACGAAGCTCATCTCTGGGATAAAAGTACATGGAACCAGAACCAGAATAAGAAGGGAAAGCAAGGTCTCTCTCTCTTTGCAATATATGTTTATTTACATGCTCTTTTTGTGTCTGTCTCTGGATCTGTGTATACATCTGTAGTTGCTAACTATGTTTAAATTACTGCCCTGCATGGAACTGGTTGGCGTGCAATTCAATATTCCAGTTTACTTGGGTAAGTTGATGGCTTTAATTCATTAAAGTACCTTAAGGAAATTGCTATTATTGTGCATATATCGAGTTGATCTTTGAATGGAATATGTAATTTTCAGGAGCGTATGATGATGAAGAGGCTGCTGCCAGAGCTTATGATCTTGCTGCCTTGAAATATTGGGGCCCCGGCACTCTGATTAATTTCCCTGTGAGATTTGTTGCATTGTCTGATTAATTTCCCTGTGAGATTTGTTGCATTGTCTGATTAATTTCCCTGTGAAATTTGTTGCATTGTTTTTGTTTCACATGGAAGCATATCCATGTCCTAGCACTTCCATCTTTTCTTCCCTTTGTATTGAGGATCATTTATTCTCTGGAAAGTGAATCCACTTGTGTGTTTCTTAAATCGAGGCCTCAGTTTCATTCTTTTTCTAGATTTCGAAATGCATCACATCATTAAATATTTGTGGCCACATCTGAAGACTTTTCTAAATATTTCTTCTAATAATTAAATTTATCATGTCTCAATTGCATATTTTTTTTAAATCACTGCAGGTTACTGATTACACAAGAGATCTCGAAGAGATGCAGAATGTGTCAAGGGAAGAGTATCTTGCATCTCTTCGCAGGTGTGATATTTAAGAACATATTTGAATCTGATAGCTGTTACATTGCTTATAGTAGATCATTATCTGGCAGGAAGAGCAGTGGCTTCTCTAGAGGAATGTCTAAATATCGCGCACTCTCAAGGTATGGTTTACATTTATGTGTTACTTGTGTGCATCATATAGCAGTTTTTACATAGGAATTCCTGGTTATGTTTTTCCAAAGAGAAGCAGAGTTATGTGAAGGTTGAATTTCTGTCCATTCAGTCTTCTGTATCTAGTTGAAGTCCTTTTCTTTTTCTTTTTTTCTGTACACTATCCCACACGGGGTAATGGGCAAGGAAAATGTGCTTTGTATATGACAATTGATCACCAGCAGTTATGAGTTGCTCAGCCTGCATACTCATAGAGTGAGTAATTACAGTACCAATCTTAACTCTTTATCAGTTCTATAAACAATACTGTAGTTATATACTATTCACAGTCCATTGTGTGGTGATATCATAGCTGTGACACTTTTCTATTGTAGACCTTCAGTTCATAGATTCCGCATTGCCAGTTTTACGCTTCTTCTTCTTTTTAAACTTATTTTGTGCTATCGCATGACAGCCGTTGGGAGCCATCGTTTGGTCGTATGGGTGGATCTGAATACTTCAACAGCATCCATTATGGTACGTCATTAACATACTCTAAAGTGAAGCTTTTTGGATATGAGACATCTGCTAAATCAGTCTCCTTGTACTCCATCTGCCAACATTGGCTGACAAATGCTGCCTTTTGAATTTGTTAGATTCCACCTGAATCAGTGCTCACTTTCCTCTTTTTATTTCATTTTTAGGCACAGGAGATGATCCAGCAACAGAAAATGAATTTTTAGGAACGTTTTGCATTGAAAGAAAGATTGATTTAACAAGTTACATCAAGTGGTGGGGGCCTAACAAAACTCGTCAAATGGACAGCATCGTTAAATCATCTGAGGATGCAAAACAAGGTTTTGCTGGAGATAGTGGAGGTGAACTTAAGACATTGGAATGGGAAACCCAGCCTACTGAACCATACCAGATGCCCCGTTTGGGTGTCTGCCATGAAGGTAAAAAGCAGAAAGGTACCAGAGTCTCTGCCATGAGCATCTTGTCACGGTCACCTGCTTATAAGAGCTTGCAAGAGAAAGCGTCAATTAAACAAGAAAAAAATGCAGATAATGACGAGAATGAAAACAAAAATATGATCCACAAAAAAGACTATGGCAAGGCAGTTGAGAAATCCACAAGTCATGATGGTGGGGATGAGAGACTGAGTGCTGCGTTAGGAATGAGTGGTGGATTGTCTCTCCAGAGGAATACATTCCCATTGACTCCATTCTTGTCTGCACCACTGCTGAGCAACTACAATACGATTGATCCGTTAGTAGACCCCATTCTTTGGACATCTCTTGCTCCTGTTCTTCCCGAGGTGTGTGTGACTTTCTCTTTTTATTCCAGGATAAATGAATTATGTACTTATCTTGCCAAATAACTTGCTTTGGACTACAGATTTTCTCATTACACCAATCAAATTGTTAATTTTTTCTTGACTTGATCTATTAAATGACCTCTGTTTGCACAGACATTTTTAGCTACTTTCGTTATGCGATTTGTTGAAGAAAGGGTTGGTAAGATATCAAGGCATGTACCGTAGTAAAACTTTTATTGGATCACTGTTTGCCTATAATACCAACTACAGTTGTATTTTGTATAAATTAGTTCCTTAAATGACCTCCACCAGAACATAAAACCAAAGCTAGTTTCTTTTTGCAGTTTGTTGAAAACTGGCGTGGGAACCATTTCTTGAATATCTGATAAGAAGCTAAGCTGTAAAAAAATTATACAATAAATATTGTTGTTAGCATTTCTGATAGACTGATAGACAGTAGTATAAGGGCTGGCAAGATAACATGTACTTCCATGTCAAGGTAGGATATTGAATAGTTAATCCCATGCAGTTTACTCTTCTTATCTCAGTACTCAAATGGTAGGTGTAATAATTAAGTTTAAAACAAAAGTGCTTCATGATATAGAAAGTAGAAACAACCAGTAACATTCTCTCCTCACACTTGTTAATCAATATGGAAAGGCCGAAAGGTAGAGTTTCTTCCGCTGATTTTGCTTTTACCTACTGCAATGCAGGTTACAAAAACTGAGACCAGTGGAAGTTTTACTTTATTTCGGCCGGAAGAATGACATCCCCTTTCGGTTTCTCTGCAAGTTTGTGTACTAACCGTTGATGTCAATTTCCTGTTCCCGAGGGTTTGCCTTTGCAGTAGTACACAAGAAGCTCAGGTTATGCAGTCTTGACAACAAGGCTTTTACTTATATGTTGCTGGTTCATATTACACGGAGTCTAGAGTATATAGAAAGGGAGAGTAAGTTGTATCTTATGTAATAGATAAGGTATAGACAATGTTGTAGACCATGGTTCAGAAGTGTTGGGAGTGGTAATGCTTCAGTTTTGCTTAACAAGTTCAACACATCATCCTGACTTTAATATTTTGTACAGGAAACATGCACAAATTATAATCATAGTTATTGTTAATGGCATATCTCATTTTCTGTCCATTACTTGGTACACCAAAATCACTGTCGTTGATTTACATCTACAACATTTGAGCAACTCAATATAGCTTCCACAAATAAAACTCATCAAAGTTCATTTTATATCATTGATAAACTCGGTATAGGATTTAAATTACAGACATAAGGATCCTTGTTTATTTACATTCTAGACATGATTCTTGATGGAGGAGCTGTATCCATCAAGATCATCATAATACTTGGACCAAAGCATGACGCCACCATATTTAGCCGAATTTTTTATACCTGGCAGGATCTCTGAAGTGAGTGCAGCAGCAGGAATGAATCCGCTCCCGGCAGCTTCAGGTGCAGCAGGGAGTCCTAAGAAGACCTTCTGTGCAGGAATTGCTGAAGTCCATTGCTTCCAAGCATCTTCAAGATCGGTAACATCACCAGAAGTGTACTGACAAGGAGGGTTGTTGTAGAACTGAACCCAAACATAATCAAATAGGCCTGTTTTAAGTGCATTTCCAACATAAGCATCAGGGAAGGGACACTGTGGAGCAGCAGTCAAGTAAACTTTCTTGCCGCCCTTGTTGCTATGCGCCTAAAGGTACCTAGCAAGGTCATCCCAGTACTGGTCATTCCCTCCTTCAATGTCGAAGTCGATTCCATCCAAAACGAGCATCTCCCAATGGCCTTGAAGAGGAGTGTCCTACCAAGAAGTTGTTCCACAAGTAAGCACCAACTTGGCGGGCATCTTCAGATGAAGCTAGAGAGTAGCCACCTCCCCAGCCTCCACCAATAGAAAGTATGACCTTGATGCCTTTAGCTTGGCACGACTTGATTTGCGAGCTGAACTTGGTGCATCCATTGCTAGAAGAAGGGTCACAGTGACCCGCCAGGTTTATGGTAGGGGTTCGGCCATTGCCAAATGATGAGAGGAAAGCTATGTTCACAAATTCGTACTTTCGTAGTTCCCTGAGGCACATGTTTGTGCTAATGTGCCTTCGTTTCCATTTTGGCCCCAGTAAATGGCGATTCCGCCTGCATTAGACCCAACCGAAAGAAGTAGCACTGTCATTAGTTGGGATTCTTTTATAGAAGAAAAGGCCTTGTTGCTACAAGTGTTCTGCTTAATTATCAATGTTTTTGATCTGTAGCTTTACGGTCACGTAGGCCTTAATCTCTAGCTTTGTTATGGTTCTTTTTTGTAAGTTGAAGGCAGCCTTGAGTACACTGTCATATGCAATTGTTCCTTTGCATGAAAATTTTATGACACAATAGGAGACTGATAACTGTACGCGATATGCTTGTAAGTTGGTGTACTACATGAATCTTGTTTTGGAACTATGTACTTGTAGTTTCTATATGAATAATATTGTTTAAGTGAACTTCCCAATTACGAAGTGGATTGCTATAACTTTATAAACATGTACCTCCAAATTGACGGAAGAAAATGAAAAAAAAAGGAACAAAAAGTCAAATAGCTTGAGCAGTCTATCTAATTTTGAATTTTAAGGGAAAAAAAAAAAGTAATTATATGTCTCTAAATCAATAAAGGTTTGTTTTTCTTCAAATATTTAAAATTCATAAATGAATCAACAAAATCTAATTTACTGGTGTGAAGAATTGAACAACTTCAACAACTCGATCAATTACTTCGTCCATTTCGATTAACGGTGTTCCTAAATTAGTATCAAAATCTTATCTTCTTTCTCATTATCACACAATTTATCTTGGCGGTATAAGGTGCTATACACTTGCTCTTTTACTTGGGCTGCTAGATTAATTAAGATTTACTCTCCCATGGTCAAAGATCCTTTTTGTATATCTTTGTCCATAATGTACAATATATCTTTGTTCATCATGTCTACAGGATCAACGCCCTAACAAAAGCAAACTCAATGTTGAACATTTTGTGTCAAATTAGCCCGAAATCTCCATTCTACACCTTGAATAGCAAACATTGGGTAACAAGTACGTAGTCAGGTTATGTTGGTTTCATTACTTCGGTTCGTGATTTTCTAATTTTGTCTTTGATTAAAAAGAGAAATTGAAAAGGAAAAAAAATAAAAAAAAATTGAAAACAAAAGTTGGCCAAGTACCGATAAAACAGATAGAAATTCTTGTATGCACGGCTGTGTAGTTACACGGTGTAATTTGAAATGAGATTCTCTCCTAAGGAATTCCTCCGCATACCCTCCTCATAAAAGAATTTGAGCCGTTCAATTTTAATCTAACGGCCCAGAATCCTCTGTTACTATTCACACAACCCCTGTAAAGCAATCTGAGCCGTCCAATTTTAATCTGATGGCCCAGATTGCATGAGGAGAGTGAGGAGAGTGTTTTATTACGAGAGAATCCGGGTCCGTGTAATTTCAGTCATTTAAAATACTTTACGGGCACATGTCCAAAGCGAATCGTGTCTTTCTTTCCTCTCGTTGACTCTCTACTTATATACCTTCTCTTCCTCTTCAACTCCATCACAAACCCACTTCACTCTTTCATTTGTCCTCCGATTTGAGAGTCCCTCCATTTTTGAGTTTGATTTTGTTATATTCACTTGGGTTCTCTGTCGTCCGTGTAAAACTGAGGATCTGAATATCAAGCAATTAACGTAAGTCCTACTTATAATTTTCTTCTTTGATTACATTAACTATGTTTCAGTTTTTATGTTAATTTTGTTATTTGATTTTCCAATCTAGAGTTAATCTGGCACTAGATTTTGGTCCTTGTTTAATTTATTTTGCTGTTTAGTTGGATCTAATTGCATCCCATATTTGATTTAGATTTTTTCAATTGTTGGATCAATTCATTACAAAACCTAGAGGATTAGACTAGTTGTTAGGTGAGGAATCCTCAAAATGGGCTAGTGCCAAAAGAGAAATGGAGATAGCTGCTGCAGATTATGAGCCCTTTGAAACCTGGATTACATTTGATAAAGTCATGGAGAAATGTAATGTTGTGTATGGAATAGGTGGTGTGGGGAAGATGACACTCGTCAAAGAAGTTCATAAGCAAGCTACAAAAGATACGAAGTTCTTTGACGATGTGGTCTTAGTTTTAGATCCGGATCAGAATCCATACATCCAAAGAATTCAAAAAGACTTCTGAAACACCCTGTCTGGATGTGTCGGTGACAGTGAGAGCTGGTCATGTTGCTAAAAATCTCACATTATGATTCTTAGCAACCCACTTAGTCTCATTTTGGAGTTCTGCCAGTTACAGATGTCACAGTTGCAAGAGCTTTGAAAACATAGTAGTGTTTTTTACGTCCATAGTGGAAGAAGCATTGTTGGCTTTAAAGTAGAGTTAATCAACTGAATGACAGAGCTTAAGCCATTGTTCTTGCTAAACATTTGAAGTGCAATAAAGTGGAAGAAGCAGGTGGTTCTTGTTCAGAGAAGTTGATAGGCAAGTTACAAAAGATAAGAACTTTGAATCTGTGACAGGATACAAGATGAAAGATTTTGGTATCTTGAATAATGTTTGGGATAAAATTGTTTTTGATGCGGTGAAATGTTCTAGTTATTGTGATCTCCTGCGGATATGCTGATGTATTTAGCTAATATAGAGACCGTATGGGTTGCAAATCCAAGTGTGGGACTGCTGAGAGTCCTAAGTGCATAACCTGCAATTTTGTTGCTTAGGCATCCATACTGTTCAAGTTAAGCAGTAAACTTTGATTATCTTTACACCCTCAATATGAGTTTTAACTACTGCAATTAAGCTTTCAATATTGTTGGGAATTTTCGGATGAATTTTACAAATTCCAGTATAGTTAGACGTTTTAATTGCGTACAAAATTGAAATAAGAGGATTAGCTGAGACTTTTACTACTGTATGTGAGTTAATTGGTATTGGCTAACGATGGTAGACGTAAGGTGATCTGATGTAGTTAGCAGAGTTGTGTTTAAGGTCTTATAAATTGAACTTTAGGGTTATTATCTGTGGGGGGATGGGTATTGTTGCTTAAACTTGTTGATAATTCTGGAATCACAACAATATTTCTCACGAATCATTTGAGTGATTTCATTTCAGATAGTTCAGAACTAAAATGGGCAAAAGGTCCTGAAAAAGATAGCGCACTCTGGGCCAAGTTGCGAAAGTTGATTGATTATTGACAAGTTGTTGATGTTGTTATATGTTATTATTGTTCTCACTGTGCTTGCTTCAAATAAGACACATGACATCCAGTAGTTGCTGGAAAATGAGAATATCTGAGAAATTACATAAACTTGGTATGTAGTACAACTTTTGTCAACTGAACTAGGCACAGGGTCCTTGGCGTTTCATTGACTATGTATCTCTTAATGGCTTTGACATTCATTGTGTCCAATTCTGCTAAGTAATTTGTTATGATTGAACCATTAGTTCTTGCTGTCTCTCTCCTTTTCATTCTGATGTTACATTTCCCATCCAAATAACCTGTCACCGTATCAGTATTTCTCCTTTTCTATGATGCACATCCATATGCATAGTAAGTAAAGTTTGGCTATAGTATTACAACTTGTATATAACTTAAAGAGAGGGACTTTAAGTAGGAACCAGAGACTGCTTTTCAATACTTGAGCTTTGATGCACTGATATAAGTATCCTTACTGGCTTGAATGCTCTAGACACTACAAAAATAGAGGTTCGCGAGTCACTGAACTAGGATAAACTGTAGTTAAAGAACTAGATGCATATTTGCCTATCAGGTACTCGGCTGGGTGCTGAGTGTTGACGTCTAGACTCAGTAGACACATAGTATTGCAGGAGTATGAGTAGTATTTCTCTAGCCACATGAGCCATAGCTCTTCAGAATTTGACTCCATGCCACCTTCAATTACTGTTCATTGCCAGTTACATGGGAGATCTCAAAGAGATGCAGAATGTGTCATATGGCGGAATGTCTTGCATCAGCATATATGTGTTGTTATGCTGTATTTTGCTAATGTATACTACCTTACTAAGTAGGTTACTGATGTTCTGATGAATATAAATCTGTATAAACCTTTATTTTCAGTTTTTAACTACTACGATGAAGTTTTGATACTTTGAGTAAACCTTGTTTCAATACGTCGGGACTACATTTGCTAATTTCAGTGAAGTTGGACTATTATATTAGTACGAGACTAATACAAGAAGTTTAGTCAAGACATGCAACTATACTTGTGAACTAACGGGTAATCCTTGTGGTTGAGAACAAAAACTCCTCAAGGATTGAGCATTGAGGACCGACTTGCAAAAGGTCAATTTCTCATTGATTACTAACAGGTTGTTGATACTGTTAGACGTGTGATTTTAAGGTTTTGGAAATAGTCCCAAACAGTCCGAACTTACGATCCAAGTACTTGGTTATTATGTTCCAAAACCAGAACCTACGTCTGATCACCACTTGGAATAGTTGAAGTTTGCTTGTTTCAAGAATTGCGAACATGAGGTTCTGTACTCGTCACTAATGAGAATATACAGTCATTTGTGTCACAGTATCTATGTATGCAATCTAGGGCGTGAATTATTTCTTTGTTAAGTGAAGAATGTATGCATCTGCTAGTGACAAGGTTGAGTGCAGGTGCCAGAGGCTCATGGTGTAAGGTGCTACATCAAAAATATGTAGCACTACTCTCTTTTACACCCGGAGTATACCTGTCTTTCTGGGAGTTCTAGTACGTGAAGAAGTGTGCCTCCTGGTTTTGCAGTTGTTAAAAAGGGTTTAATTTGGAGAGTTGGGGATGGGACATTACAAAGTGCTGTGTGATACTTGACTTTCTGAAGGACCTTTGATATTTGAGTTTTGTTAAGTTGCATCTGTGTGATGAAATATTATCAATCCCTTTGCTTTGATGGCTCAGTTATATGACTTATATTAGCTTACCTTACCTTAATCAAGAAAGAAAACTTTGATGATTTGTCTTGGTTCTTTTTCCGGAAACTTCCTATTACCACTTTCTTCTGGCTTCTCAATCCTTGTAAGATTATCACTAATGTTGAGAAGAGCAAAAGAAGGTAGACGTATACAGGGGTCTGATCATTTTGCTGTCTGTTGGTCATCCTTAAACTCTTCTATACCTCAAAAAAATTTGGAGTTAAGTTATATGTATGGACTCAGATCTCCAGAACTATGCAGCTTGATTCGCACGGTTGGTCCTATGCTGTCACTGAGCTTCTAAATACTGTCCTATATTTTAGGACAGTAATTTCTAAAGTGCAATTTCGTTTTGTTTTTGACCAAAATACACTTTCAGAATTGTATTAGCTACATTGTTTTATCTTTATATATATGGAAAGCTCAATGACGGGGTAGCTTGAAGAGTTGAAGATTGGCATGTCACACCACTAATGTTTAGTCTGAAGTTTTGAACCAACCAGCACTAGGCCAACACCAAATGACCAAGAAAGAGGGTCAGGTCCCATATGGCAACTTCCCTATGCAATTACATTAAGCTGCAGCATTACCAATATTCACTTTGGGCAGGATTATAAGGAAACAACAAACTATCATCAAATTTAGTCTTATTCTTCTATTTCCACAGATGCATATTAACAAGTGAAAATAAGATGTACACCATTTCAGACCAGCATATGTTGTTTATATGCTTTAGTCCAACATATCAAATAAAAGTTAAGAACTCTAATAATAGAAGTTAAACACATAACCTGCTTCCAGATAAAGAGAGCTCTAGATGTCATTAGGTGTATCACCCCGAATCATCTTCTCACTCCCAAATCAGACCAGCAGGAATTCAAAAAAGTCCAACACCTTTTATTAAGAAAGTCCTAACCGTGAGAGTAGATCATCAACAACCGGCAGTGTATTGGGATTTCGTTTGTACAAAATATATATATATATATATAGAGCGAAGGTTCGCTCTGAAATTAACGTGTGAAGTTCTTTTTTTGACACACTTTTTGGTCATATTTTAACATCTCCACCGTTCAGATGTTAGAACCTAATGTCTAGATCATCTATGTAAAATTTCATCCAACTTGATAATCGTTTGACCTTTCATTATGGAGATTTACACAAATAGTTCAGGTTGAACATATTCGGTTTGTTCATTGATTTAATATAGTTTCGATACTTTAACAGTAACCAAATTAGATGAAATTTTGTATGAATGATCTATACATTAAGTTCAAACATCTGAAAGGTGGAAATGTTAAAATATGACAAAAAGTGTGTCAAAAAAAGAACTTCACACGTTAATTTCAAAACGAACATTCGCTTTGGATAGAGACTGTATGTGTGTGTATATATATATATATATATATATATATATATATATATATATATATATATTGGCCTAGAGTAGTTAGGAACTTAAGATACATATATGATTCATCCTTGGTATACATATGTATGATGCAAAGTCACACCATAACGAGTCAGAAATGAATTTTGATGTCACTGGCAAAGTGTCAAGTACTTTGTTACTTGCGAGTACTTTGTGATAAACTTTAATTCTTCACTCAATTGTTGGCTAGAAAACATATCAGCTAAGGAATATTGACGTCACAAAAGGTTCTCTATTTTTTCTCTTTCATGTACATATTTTCCTATTTCTAGTGCTTGCCAATTTCTTTTAATCTTCATTGTAGCTGTCTTCCCCTATTAGTTGCTTTCTTCTAATAAGCATGAATTTGTTTAGGATAAGTTTTTCTCTCATCTCCACATCGTTTTATCTAGAGTGCATTTTTATAGACATCATTGCTGAATGATGATGTACGAGCGCGTCTATGGATGATGGCTATCTCACACTGTGTTTCAACTTTGGAATTATTAACCAAAAAACAAAAGAGCGTTTGAGGATGAAGGCCGGAATTCACAGAAATATTTGTGTCAAGTGAATAGTCAGGTGTCGGCTGCAATTTGAGAATTTTTCACTTCCACATTGCAAGTCAGATGGGAACAAATGTTTGTTATGCTGACTAGTCCTGTACTAAACTCTAGACAAGTGCAGCAAAGTCTGCCCTAGTTATTAATTTCTGGAGGCTGCAGCTGTTTCTGCCTTTCCATTCTGGAAAACTTGTTATTGCTCGTCTTTCTTAGGTTTCTTTGTGTTTTGGCAGGTCTTAATTGTTATGTAGTTGCTCTATCTGCAGCTTAGAAGGATTATTCAATTTGTTTCTTTTGGTAAGTTCTTGTTAGACTATGCTAGTAGATGAAACCCCATCTAATTGTAAACAATGCTCTTATTTAGCAAAGTGACACAGCTTCCGAAATTGATGTCAAGAGTCTAGCCTTGTTTAGTAGAACTGTAGAAACAACAACCAAGACAAAAATCCGGAAGGATTGCATGGTCTGCCGTATTTTGACATTTTCACCCTAATATTGCTATCAGTGGTGGCTGGTCGCTTGCTCTCATCTTGGAGAACTTGCATTTACCTAGATCGATGTGCGCATCTTTAGGCAAGAGTTCTAAATAAGTAGAAGTAATTTATTAGTGGTCTCTTATGCACCCTCAAATTTGCAATCAAAACCTGTAATAGCAGACGTTAATGGTCTTAGAGCATTGGCATGCAGGCCTTGAAATTTCTCAAAGTAAAGTTCCTAAATTTTGTTCAAGAGTGAAACACGAACAAAAGGCAAAAGAAACCGGTCAACTGGATCAAACAAGACGTCAAAGATCATGAACAACAGAATAATTGTGCTGCTTGGCATTCCAAGACTCCAAGTATGGACAACTCATGAAAGAAACTAGACACAGTGAACGGCAATGAACTGCATAAGGTGAATAGCTGCAAGAATCCAACCAATTCCAATGCCAACTTAGCATAATGATAGGGTGAACCAACAAATTGCAACTCTGGGACATAATTAAAGATTCTCATTACTACTATGTCAACTTGTTCAGGAAATAAGGCTAGAGTAAATGAGTAAAGAAAGAGACTGGGACTGGTTCACCTAGTAGATATTATTGACTACCAGGCTTCTGGGGTTCGTTCTGAAGAGAGAGAAGGGGTAAACAGTTTCTGCAAGTTGAAGGGAAGATTTCCAGGGGGCTGATGAAAAAATAATTAACAGTTTCTACAAGTTGTAATCTTTCTGTTCATGCAAGGAGCAAAAAACCACTCAAGGCATGATAGAACAAGTAAAGTTTGACTGTTAATCACATTACATTCACTCATTCAGGCTACGGCAAAGATGAACTGATTACAAAGTCTCCGACTCTGCTACTCATCATCAAGATTCAGATCATCCACTTATCATTCAGAAAGAACATATGTAATTAATGTGGCGAAAACAAAAGCACTGGTATTTACCAAGGAGAAAGAAAAGCTAAAAACAGACAAATAACACCAAATCCTCTGGAATGATACTGGCTACATCAATTTCAAGTGGACTCGAACATTCAGATCTTCAATTACCATGGACCACAAAACCTAAAAATACAATAACAAAAACCAAACCTCTAGATGATTCTGGCTGCATCAATTTCAAGTGGATTGATGACACATCACATAGGAAACAGCTTGGAAGGTACAGGGGAATCAGTGCCTTGGAAACTGAGGTGTTTCCATCACCTGAAAATCACAGTCGTCCCAAATCCAAGTGGACTTGGTATGATTTGGTGACAATGGAGACTTGCATTGAGGTGAAGTGTCAGGCTTGGTAGACATCTCAGATATCTCTTTCAACTCCAAGTATCTCACGGGACTCTCCAGCTGAATCAAAAAAAGAAAGATGAGAAAACAGCACATTGTTTAGACAGATATACGTACTGACAAAAGTAACTGCTGAAAATGGAAAGGAATTGATTACTTACCTCAACTTTACGAGACTCAGAAACTGCACACGGAGATAGAAGCTTCTTGGACAAGTCTGAGCCTTGCATCATCATAACAATATCCATTTGATCCATGTGATTAGCATTTCTCATAGATTTGATGCACTGTTGATGGTCATGCAGGAAACCTTCTTCCTCAAAACCACTAGGTGGTTGTGCCACAACATTTGAGTTCTTGTGCATCGGTGGTTTGACTGTGTTACAAACATCAGAGAGTACCTTCCGGCTGCCACGAGTCTGCATTTTAGAAAGGCCTCTCCTGGTTGTTGTATCAGCAAAGATTTCAGGAACACGGGTAGGAGCAGGCTTCTTTGATGCCTTGGTAAAGTCAGGCTTCCCTGTATTAGATACATCTCCAAGAGGTTTCCTTCCACCAAACCCCGCTTTCTTCTGTGTTATTCCACCACCCTTTCCCACAGCAGAATCTCCTGTTATAAATATAATAAATATTAGACCAAAATATCCTGAGAATAAATTTAGATCTTAAGGAAAGAAATAACCATAGAATCGATAAGTACCATTAGGGTAAACACTGAGGTTCTGATCTTGAAACAAGCGACCAACTCTTGATGCCATTTGTGCTTTGTTTAGCCAATTCAATTTGTGTTTCCAATTATCTGTATAAAGAATTGAAAGAACATTAAACCATGCAATGTCTTGCACATCGCTTTGTAACTTGTATCTTGCACATTTTGATTCAATACAACAACACAACATCCATTCAGAATTCTAAAACTAACTTAACCCTTATATTCTACACATTTCCAATCCGAACATTGTAACCCAATCCAAATGTCAAAAAAAAAAAAAATCATACACCAAATTCTTGATTACTTTCAAAAACCTCATGCAAAATGTTGTGCAAAACCAAGTTTTTGACTTTTCTTGTAATAACAAAGTTAACGGTTCAATACCATAAATCACCGAAAATAACATAAGACCAAATTCTCGATTTCAATATTATGTATCACCAATATGTCAATCATGCCAATTATTCGTCAGACCAAAACAATCACAGTTCCAAATTCATAACCACAAAACAAAAGAAACCATTTTTAACTTAAATTTAGATTCTTGATGTTCAATTAAGAAAACCCATTTCTTTAAATCCTAACAGAAACCAAATTCATCTTCCAATTGTTGAAAATTCCTCAAATTTTCGCAGATAAATTCAAGCTCATCACTAGGTTCCGATGAGTGAGAAGAAGGATTATAGTTTGGAGACAAAAACCCTAAGAAGATTGAGTGAGAAATCATAAACAGGAATCGGGGAAAACTCACCAAGTAAGCAAAGAATGTCGGTTTCTTTCTTCTGGGCGTGCTCTCTTGTATTGATATTTCTCAGTTTCTTTTGGTTTTGGATTTTCTCACTCTCATTCGCCTATATAGCAACTGAAAGGGGTTCCAACGGTAACTTGACGTATAATTACGGTAATGCACCTGTCTTAGCATCTAATTACAAGAGTGGCAATAAGTCTAATTACGTTTCCTCAAACAAGTAACTATCAAGGGGAAGAGTAACATAAGCGAAATAGTTCTCCTCTTGCTAATGCGATGGCATTCTTTTGTGCATTCGATGTGCTTATGAGCCCATTTATCTCTTACATTGGCTAGTGCTCTTCGTTCTCACAATGAAGAGGCAGATCATACACATGATATAGATTTGTGGGTAGTGTGGAGAGATTAATGCATATTAGCTTATTTAAGATCAATAGTTTTATGTTTATTTGTGGGTTATATGGATATTTGATCTTATTACTGCTGTAATTATCGTTATTCTGTTTGTTGTGGTCCTTAATTAGCTGCAACAGTGAGGATCTTTTGATTATATATTTTGCACTGGTATATATAATGGTTGTATAATCTTACTGACTCTCTGGAAATATTCATATATCTTTTCACTATGTTTTTTTGCACTCATATAAGACATATACAATGGTTTTATAATCATACTGACTCTCAGTAAGTAGTGTTATATTACTGACCCTCAAAAATGTGTCATGCTACTGACGTTTAATAAAATAAAAAAAAATAAAAGGGTAATTTTGTAATTAACTCGTTAATAGATTTTGTTAGTTAAATGAATAGAAATTTTGTTAGTGGTAATAATTTTGAAAAATAAAAAGTTACGAATTTATTGGTAATTTTGTTAGTTATTGGTAATTATAGATTCAAAAGTGTATTTATTGGTAATTTTGTAAAAACAAAAAGTTAGGAAATTAACAAGTAACTACCTAAAAAAAAAACATCAAACATACATTTTCTTTTTACTGTTGGTTAATAATTCACAACCAGGAGTCCAGGAGAGGTGGATTAAGGTGCATGCTTTCCTAATCCGAATTTTTTTTTTCAAGCTGCATCACTCAAATAATGTGACAAATACTAGCTTATTAGTTATTACCGTAGAGATGGCTTATAGTCCTTATACATTATAGTATGAAATCAAAGTAACGCAAAGTACGTAGCGTCGTCTCTACTAGCAGCAATCCATGAGACCATGATTGTTTTAAACTTTTAATTCTGAGGCGATCCCCATGTAGGCATGTACTAAAGCAATTGCCACTCCTTTGTGAGTATTGAAATACCAATTGAATTCAGATATATGTTGCATAATGGCCTCACAACAACGACGTTGCAGACGTCGATTGCACATGCCTGTATAGTGTTGAAGTAGCATTCATCATCTGGGACATTCTGCACAACAGATTTATGTGAAGCACCCGGCCATGTCATATTTGTCATCAATGAAAACCATTTCGTTGGTGAAAACTTAAATGTAAGAAGCTAGGAATGGTAGTAAGGAACAGAATATGCGTGCTTAATTAACTTATGACCTTGTGCTCTAATTACTGCGCGCATTTGGAGACCGCACAGCTACGCTTATGGCGATATTGAAAGATATTCCACATTCCGGCTGCTTCTTTAATTAGACCTGTATTCACCAAGTTGATAATGATGTTGCTTGCGTCTATATTCATTTACCATGCGAACGATGTTTTATTTCATAATGACAGTTGTCGATATAAATTTACAGTATATGGTTGTACTCTTTTCTCGGTTTAGAATTTTGTCACGGTTACAGACATTTTCTACTTCTTTCAACTTGTTATAAGTATGTTATCGTGAAAGTTACAGAAACCGCATTTAAATAAGTCGCGCTTTAATTTGTATTCTGATTTTCTTTCAATTTTGGATTGCTTTAATAATCTTATACTATGTTTTGTAATTGTTTCTCATGTGAATATAAACACACGCGCACACATAAAAAAAAAAAAAAAAAAAAAAAAAAAAAACCCTACTACCACGAGTTTTATCTTGTTCAACAATATTGTACTAGGCGAAGAGAGCGTCTCTGATGAGAATTATTGTCACGGTTCTGTTTGGTGGGAACTAACAAGTAACAATAGAGGAAGGTGCTTATTGCATACTGTAGCTAAATGAATTTTTGAAAATTCCATTCAATGCCCTCCTCACTTCCCCAACGCCTCACTTCCCCGATCGTCTCATTACTGTAGCCCCCAAATCATCTTCCCCAACTCCCGTCGACTTCCCAGTCTTCCCACAGTCTTCCCCAAATCAGCGTCAACTTCCCAGTCTTCGACGCCGCACCAGCCACCGCAGGCCGGTCAATCTGCACCTCCACAACCTCACCCTCAATAACCTCCGTCTCGTCCTTGATCCTCACCCCAATCGCCTTCCTAAACGCCTGCATCAGTGCCTCGGTCTTCGACATCTCCAGCGAAAAAGCCCCCCCCAAACGCAAGATCTGAAACTGGAGACCCGCTAATCGGAGCTTCTGGGCTTTAAAGATCCGACCTTTTGGGCTTTCGATTTCTTCCCAAGGTAATTTACTGCTACCCACAAATTTCTTTTTGCATTTTCTAATGTTATATATTGTTGTTTTTTGGGTATGTTTTTGTTACAATTAAGCAATTGGGTTCTGTTTTCATTGTTGTGTGATGAATTTGTGGTTGGTTATAATATGTACTGGTGCTCAAGCTGTTGTGAATTTGGTAGTTTAGTAAGTTAAAGTTTGCTACTTTGTTTTGGTGTGATGAATGGTTTAGTGGTTCTTGATGAAAGAAAGATGTGATCTTGTTAACTGGGTCTTTGTCACAAATCTGTGAGATGAACTTCACTTAGTAGGTTAGAGAGCTATCACTGTTTCTATTTCAATTCAAGTGCATGAACATTCGTTCCCATTTGTAATTTGATTACATTGCTTATTTGGATCAATCACGTTCATTGCTTAGATAATGATTCAGGAGATATAGTGTAAGTTTGTCCAATATCAAGTTTAGTAGTACGAGTGGACGGAGTCCTATAGGACTGTGCAGGGTCTGATGGCTTGGCATGACTTTTGCATTCTAGTGATTTGTACGTGGTGAGAAATGGGTTTTGGAGATTGAATGTTGGAATGGTTTATTGGTTTTTTAACCATTGCTTATTTGGTACTTGGGGATCGGAGAACATAGTACCTACTGGAGGGCGTGACTGGGTTTCGTAGGAGGTTTGTGATTCTGAAAGAGAGGTTGATAAGCAAGCCATGTATTGATCAAAGCTAATTTGTTAGTTTCTTCACGTCTATGAACTTTTATACATTTCATAGCAAAAACTTGACTGAGTTTTACAGTAATATATTTGCAAAAATGCAGTTGCTTTATCAATACTGAGCATGGATATATTTGCAAACCTCATATCATCAATAACAGCAAAAACTTGACTTTTTTAGAACATTCCACGTTTTGATTGCCAAGAATGAGCAGAATTTACTTTTGATTGTTCTTAATTGATACATTAATGGATTGCACCTTTTGTTTTTGAGATTTTACTCTGAGCTACTGTACGCTCTGTGTTAGACTACTTAACTAACTCTTGTAGCTATTTTTCTTTCTCTTATTTGCAGTTGAGAAGACAAGCTGGAATGGCACAAAGGTCTTGAATGCCATACAGATTGGCGATTGCCTGAGGTGACCAGTTGATTATATGGAGAAACTAGTTCTTGAGAACTAAGTGCTTTGTCAATTTTGTGGACTCCTATCTAAGTATTATATATCTTACTATAGAGGGCACCACATTCAGCTTATCTTCTGAAATATGCAGATACTGAGATTTGGTTAGCCATATATATAGTAATGTTTGAAAAATAATGCAAATTCTACTCCTCTGTGAGCTATGCTGCAATATGGATGTATTTTGATATGAAGACCTTTCTTATTTACAAATACTTACTGAATTTCCAGTTTTGTTGTTGTCATTTAATTGAGCCCTACAATTCTCAACTTCCTGCATGTTTTTATGATAACAAGGGTGGTCAGGAGAGGTTGGATCATTAGGATGTGAGAGGATTTTGTACATGCATACTTCTAAACTGTCTAGTTGGGTTACTGACAGACTTGAAGGGTCAGCACACTCTTCTCTTAGAGGCGTCATAGAACGCACATTTGGAGTTTGGAAAAAGAAATGGAAGATTTTAAGGAATATGCAAGGTTATTCATTTCCAAAGCAAGTGAAGATCGTGATTGGAACTATGACACTTCATAATTATATACGGAGGTATGCAAATCGGGATAGACATTTTGTCCGTATTGGAGAAAGACCCGATGACATGGCACGTGACATAGAGATGGATGATGATGCACAAGAAGAACATCATGTCATGGTGGTGTACAAGAAATTGAAAGAAGAAATTGAAAAAATAAGAAATAGCATCACTCAAAGCTTGATGAGGTACAATGCTTCTTATGTAACGTATCAATTGCCTATGCTTAATGCTTTGCATACTACATTAAACCCATATGCATGCTCAAAGATAAGTATCCATCAAAGATTGCTTGAAAGCTAGCCCTGCCCAACCTGTACAAAAAGTACTAGCTAGTGTTGTTGATCTTGGGCCCTACATGGATACATACAGATGGTTGAAATTCTGAGACGTAATCAGGTGCTTATTATTTTTGGAATGGCAAAGTTTTTTTCTTTGAAATGTTGGGATAATGACCATTTGCACAAAAATGAGTTAAAAATTAACCATTCCAATGTTTATTGCCCATTCTAATGAATCTTGACAAAAATACATAATTACCCTATATTAAAACCATATATATATATCTCTCTCTCAAGCTAGGGTTTCACTTTTCTCAATCACTCTCCGATCCTCACTACCCTCACCCTCCTCCTCCTCTCCTCCACCGCCACCTCACCGCCGAAAACCACAACCTCCAACTTCATCTGCTCCACCAACTCAGCCTTCACCGCCGCAGCAGCCCCTCCTGATCTCGGATCAACACCTGCACCTGATTCCTGCACCCGTGACCTCGCCACATCGAGCCCAGATCGAAGCCACTGCATATGCTCAACCCAAATCAGACCTCCGCCGCGTCGACCCAACAGTCCCACATCGTTGATGTCGAGCCCAGCCGAGCGCTGACGACACAGCCCTCAGCCCAGCAAATTCGCAAGTCGGGAATTAAACATGGTTGTTGGATATGACGTTCAATTCGATCGGGGAATGAAAGTCTAGCCCAGCCCATCCGGGATTAGGTGTTCGATGGGCGATCTAGGGTTTCGCGATTAAGAGGAAGAGAAGCTAGGTTTGATTATAATGGTTAGAATTGAAGACGCGATTGAAAATGCAAGACTATGCATGGGAGGGGAGGTGAGGGTAGGAAACGGAGTCGGCACATGTTTTAGCTATTCTTCTTTAACATTTACCCTAATCAGTAAAACTATTACTGGGGGTCAGTAATACTATTACTGGGGGTCAGTAATACGTAGCCATGGTCATGTTCTTGTGGCTGTGTGCTTCTGAGATTCTATGCTTCCGCAATTTCAATTTCATAGATTCGAGTTTCCCAAATTTGGATGTTTGGTGATTAAAGTGGATATTTGGTGATTAAATTTCAATTTCTGGGATAATGTGGATGTTTGGTGATTAAAGTTTTGCAACTTCATGCCTGGATTACTGGGGGTCAATAATCTGATTACTGGGGGTCAGTAACCATGGTTACTGGGGGTCAGTAATCGATTACTGGGGGTCAGTAACCATGGTTGCTGGGGGTTAGTAACATGGTTACTGGAAAATATGGAATCTGTAACCTGATTACTGGGGGTTAGTAATCGATTACTGGGGGTCAGTAACATGGTTACTGGAAAATATGGAATCTGTAACCTGATTACTGGGGGGTCAGTAACCTGATTACTGGGGGTCAGTAATCGATTACTGGGGGTCAGTAACACGGTTACTGGAAAATATGGAATCTGTAACCTGATTACTGGGGGTCAGTAATCGATTACTAGGGGTCAGTAACATGGTTACTGGAAAATATAGAATCTGTAACCTGATTACTGGGGGTCAGTAACCTGATTACTGGGGGTCAGTAACATGCTTAAGTCAGAGTCAGTAATTTAATATTGAAAAAATAATATTCAGGCAAAAAAAAAAATTCAGGCAAAAAAAAAATCCGGCAAAAAAATTGGGTGACCGGAATCCGGCGACTCCGGCGATCGGTCATGGGAGGCCGGCGGAGTTGGGTGACCTTTCGGCGAAATTTTTTTATCTTCCACTTTCTCAGCACATTATAATTCAAAAATATGTTAGATAAGACAGAAGGACAAAAAAAGAAGAAAAAAAATAAAATTGTACTAGGGTTGAAAAAGATTTGTTCAAATGGGCAATAGAGTTGTTACCTTATGTTGAATAGGGGAAGAAAATAAGATGGTCATTGGAATGAGAAATGAGGGGGCCAAATTAACACTAAATGGACATTTTTTATTCTTTATTTTGTTTTTATTAGTCTTAGACTCTCGTCTTCTTCCTTTTCTAATAAGGATAGAAAAGGACCCGACGTACTTAGAAGCCTTAGACTCACGTCTGATAGAGGCGGAGATAAAATTTCTAATTACAAACTTAACTCTAACGATAACTAGAAGACATAATGTAATTGCAAAACACATGAAAAATGCTAATCAACTTAGAAATACACATGCACCAATGCTCTCTATTAGATAATTTTGAATTTATTTTATTTTTTAAGTGAAGAAAAATTAATTTTTATTATATTCATATATTACAAATAATTATTTAATAGGAATGTTTTAAGAAAAATACTTGTGTCCATACCAGTATGAACGTGCTCTATCTAATTTACATATTTTGGGCAATGTAATCAACGATTTTAACCGTTTAAAAATTGAATTAATCAATAAAAATTACCTCTGTAAAAAATGAATATAAACAAATATCATTTGCTTAAGCGATTGTATCAAACAAATGAACGGCTGATCATGAGATTCCCAACTTTCACTAAAACTGTTTATTTGTTTGATGCAATCTAATAAACAAACGATTTTGGTTTATTCTGAATTTTTACAGAGATGATCTTTATTGATTAATTCAACTTTTGAAAGGTTAAAATCATTGATTATTGTTGACAGTAGCCGCAGAGGGGCTACAGCAAGCCCACAGACCCGCGGCAAGTACACCAGGGCCCGGCCCAGGACTCAGGATCGGAGCACCAGCACCAGGCCTCGGGGCCCAGCGGTCTATCCTGCCTCCAAGGGTCCTGGGACCAGGGGCGCCTGCCTGCCAAAGAGGGCGCCAGAATATCCAAACAGAAGGGAACCAGTCCCACATCGAAGGGTAAGGCCAGCCCTCACCCTCAACCACCTATATATGGGCCTCGACTACCACCATAAATAGGTAACTTGTCTCCCTCCCTGCTTACATACGTGCCCAGGTTATATATATTCCAACTATACTAACTTAGGCATCGGAGAGGTGAAGGCCGGCCCGCCTGGTATTCCCCTTAGTAAGCAGGATTGCAGGAGATCGAGTTGGATTCATCAAGTATCTACCAAGACCCCCGGGTTTAGGCAGAAACAATTGGCGCCGTCTGTGGGAACTCTGAACAAGAAGCCGTGCAAACAACACCGCTGGCTGAGATTGTGGGAATGAGTCAAGAGAAAGGAACTACTGAGGAAGGGCGTATTGCAGCTGTGCAAACACTCGCCTCCACCCCTGTCGTCACGCGGGAGATGCGTGGCGAGCAGGGCAGCGATTTGGGAAGGAGCCATGGAGGGCCCTCCGGTGATCCAGAGCCCCGCCACGAGAGCTCGCACGGGAAAGACCCGATAGAGGACGAAGGCAGCCCAGTGCTTCGTGGCCTATCCCTGACGTTCTCGGATGATCCGAGTGATCAGTCTGAGAGCCAGGATCAAGACCCCACGTACAGCCCCGACCATGACGGCTTGGCGGGAAAGGTACGGGCGATGGCCGCGGAAGTTAGTCGTCTCAGAGAGGAGAACGACCGGGACCGAGCCAAGTCCCAGGCCCGATACGAAGAGATAGAGGCAGTAAACACCGCCCTGGTAGCCGCCCTAGAAAGGGGGCAGCAGCGCAGTGCTGCCATGGCCGAGGCACAAGCCGCACCCCTGCTAGTCCAACCCCGGCAGCTAGAGGCTGGACAATCTTCGGGCGCCCGACCCAGCGAGCCTATGCGAGAGAAGTCACGAGCCGGCGAGGACCTGCCAAAGAGCACGCCCGCCTCCCACCAGCCGCACGCTTCGTCCATGGGTGAAGTGGATACTCCAACCGCCCGGGCGCTGCAACTGCTAGCCAACACCGTGTCGGATCTGAAGGCCCAGATGGAGGCAAACGAGAGGAGAGCGGCCCGGCCATTGGAAGGCGCCCGGTTCAACGAGCGCATGGGCCCCTTTTCACACCGAGTCATAGAGTCGGGGAGATCTGGCAACCAGAAGTCCCTCAAACTCACCTATTCCGGGTCCGGTTGCCCATATCAGCATCTGGACAGCTTCCGATCCCAGACCTGTGCCAAGGGTTACTCCGATGCAATCTGTTGCAACATCTTCCAGGAGACCCTGTCCGGAGAAGCGCTCAGTTGGTTCTACGAGCTTCCTGCGAATTCAATCGAGGCATTCGAACAGCTGGCTGACCGGTTCGTAGGCCGCTTCATCCTCCGAGTCGAGGGAGCGCGGACGTCCACCGTCCTCTTCAACTGCATCCAAGCCCCCGGGGAAGAGTTGAGAACCTTTGTCAACCGGTGGCAGACGGCCACGGCCGGAGTTCGGAACTTGGACAAAGGCATCGCCGAGATGGCTTTCAAGCAGGGGCTCCGGGCAGGGAAGTTTTCCTACGCCGTCAGGGTAGAACTCCCTCAGGGCTACGACGAGTTGATGGCTATGGCCATCCGGCATGCCCAGGCTGATCATGAGACCTACGGGAACCACCTGCTGAAGAGGAAGCGGGATGAGCAGTCTTTGGACCATCCCCGGGTAGAGGATCCCCCGCGCAGTCACGAGAGCAAACCCGGCCAGCGAGCCGAGCACGGGAGTCGCTGACCCGGCCGGAACAACAACAACAACGGCAAGACCTGGCCACAGCGACAGCAGAGACCCTTCTCTGACAGGCCCCAGCCTCGGGCCGAGAACAAACCTGCACCGTACCACCAAGAGCGCCCCCTGGCAATTATGCCAGCACCCACGGCTAATCAAGAAGTCTTCTCCACTCTCACCGCATCCTATGAGGACATCCTGCTGGAGAATGCGGACGTCATTGCCCCACCGCCCCAGAGAAGGTACCCCAAAGGGAAGCTTACGATGGCGCAGACAGGCAAGTACTGCTCGTACCACGATGAGGCAACTCATCGGACGAACCAGTGCTTCGCCCTCAAGACTGCAGTGCAGGGCTTGATTGATAGCGGCCAGCTCCAGAGATATGTAGGGGAGAGAGGAGCAGGCCCCGTCCGGGAGGGTAACCCGGCTTGGTAAACCCGCTGGGTCCAGGCGGCTAGTTTGGCATATCGCCGGTTCAACCGATTGTAAAGGTCAAATATATGCAAACTACTTTTGAAAACTCTGGCCCCGCAAGCTCAGATATATATATTCATAGTTAATTAAAATATCCAAAAAGTAAACCGCTCCGGAGAGTTTCTTTTACAAGCAAAAGCAAGAAAAACATCCTAAGGAGCCGCATCTCCAGCGGTAGCTTCGTCGTCGACCTCAGCTCCGGCAGGTTCGGCACTGTTGGTAAAAGAATCCAAGTGCGAGCGATGTTCTGCTCCCGACTGTTTCTCCACCGCCAGCTGCTGGACGACCGGCTCCACAGGAGCATTTCCTTCGGCAGAGGTACCTGGCATCAGGGAAGTATTTAGCCACCCCTTCGCCGCCCATTCCGTGTAGGCATCCGAGATGCCTTCTTCCCGGGCCTTCTCCAGGCAGTCCAGGAACCGATTGCTCTCCTCGTATTGAAGAACGAACCGGTCGAACTGTCCCGGATCATCTCCGCCAGCAGCAGCAGCGGCGGCACGCGCCTGGAGCTCGTCTATCTTGACCTCCAGCTCGGCCCTCTCAGCGTCAGCCCGCTCCCGCTCCCTCTCCATGCTCCGGTTCTGCTCCTCCAGCTCCCGGGCCTTCTCCTCCATCTTCCTGGCCTTTTCCTCCATCTTCTTGGCTCTCTCCTCCGCCCTGGCCTTCTCCCGATCCGAGCGGGACTTCTCCACCTCCAGAAGCTTCTGAGACTTGGATAGCGCAGCTATCTGCCTCTTCAGCACCGGGAGCTCCTCACTTGCATCCGGCTGGTACAGGTGGTAGAGCAGCTGCAGGGCAGCAAAGGCAGTCAGGTGGCAAAGAAAGAAGGCAGGATATAAACAATACGGTGGTACCATGCGGTACTTACCCGGAAGATGGATTCCTTGCATTTTGGCCGGTTGCCACCCGCCAGCACGCCATCAACCCCGGGCCTGTCCAGGCCGAAGCTGGCCAGGTCCGCCATCATCTGCCGAACGAGAGCATTGTCCGGACTTCCCCTCACCACCTCCGCAGGCGCAGGACTGCTCTGCCGGTCAGCTCCGGCTCCTTCCCCAGCATGGGATGTTACGCTGCTGGTTGTCCTGACCTGCTTCGCCAGGACCTCCCGGGATGATCCGCCAGTTAGCGTCACCAGCAAAGGGGACGGACCCTCCGGCCCTTTCCGCTTCTCTCCCCGCCCTTCGGGAGCGGCGGCACGTGCGCTTGCACGAGGAACAAAAGCAGCGATTCCCAGGCTCGCCGCATGGTTGGGGACCCTGTTTTCTCCCCCAGGAACCCGCACCGGTCCCCCGGTGCTCTTGCCCTTCCCTGGCACCGCTGCTGCCGCAGAGTGATGGGTCTTCACTCGCTCCGGCACGTAGGACGATTCGTCCAGATCCCGGGCCTGGGGCTCCGCATGCAACGTAACCCGCCCGTCCGCTTCCACCGAGGACCGGGCCACGCTCGCACCCTTCTCCGTAAGATGCTTCAGGAGATCTTCCCCGTCCATCGAAAGAGTGTTTTCGGGCTTGATCACCGCCCGGGTTGACGCACCTGCAGGACAAGGAGAAACGTTAAATTGTTGAGCAAAACCTAGCACAAGTCCCACCGCTAGGGTTTGTTACCCACCGGATCCCGCCCAAGCCCACAGTGTTCCAGCACTTCTCGCCGGATGAAGTTGTACGAACTTCGCTCCAGGTGGTCCCAGCAGCCCAGAATAGTCAAGACCCTCTCCTGCTCCAACTCGGACAGCTGGAACGACTGGTCGCCTATGGGCTGGAAGGCGCCAGGCACCCGGTACCTCCTCCTCTTCACCTGCCAAGCCCCGCCAGCCATCACCACCTTCTTTCTCCAGCTGTTGTCTACCCATGAAGGCATAGTGGTGATAACCGCTTGATTGTTGCGGGAGTTGAAGGATAAGCAGCCTTTGGACCCCGTTTTCCTCGAGTAGGACAACCTATACAGCGCCCGGAATTCATTGATCGTAGGCATACTCATTCCGGACAAGTCGTATAGGCAGCCTAGGCTTAGTAGCCGCCTCCATTGAAGACCGGGCAGCTGCGCGGGCGACGCTGGCAGGGCACTCAGAATATACTGCACAAAGTCAGGCAGCGGTAGCGACATCCCGTGCCGGAACTGGTCCGGATGCACGGCAACCCAACCCTCCTCCGGGTTACAGGCCGACTCTCCAGGGTTCAGTGGACGCAAAAAGATATCGTCCGGGATACCCCACGTTTCCCGAAACGCAGCGATCTCCGCAGGAGTCAGACTCTCCTCCGGTTCGTCACACACCACGGCAGTTCTTCCCCTACCAAGCGTGTAGCTTTCAGCGTGCGCACCGACCATTCGCACCCCGTGCGGTATCTCAGCTTCCGAGGAATCTGACCCGGAATCCGAGGACGTGGACGAGGCACCGCTCCCGGAGCGGTCCGCGGCTTCTTGCTCCGGGGCTTCAGAATCGAGCCAGTCCTGCATCCTCTCCACATCATCCACCACAGGACCTCTTGCGGCAGATTCAGAAGCCTCCTCCGAACTCGAAGTGTACATCTTAATCTAGGGGCAGAAAAGCAAAACCCTAACGCTCGTCAGCAACAGACTACAACACCACCTTCAACGGCCTCCCCCCAAAAGTTTGCCGCTGAGCAACCCAGTCAGCGACACAGATCCCTCCCCCCCCGCCGCAAAACAAATAAAAAAAAACCAAGAAACACCGGGGCAAAGAACACAACTTACCGATTAGTATGCTCAGCCGAGGACAATCCGCCCTGCGAAAGCAACGAGCAATGGTAAAAGGAGGCTTGGGAGCGCTTCAAACAACGGATCTCTTGGGGCAAGGAACTTAGGGTTTTTTTCGCCGGACCACCTCCTTTTTTCTCTCAGTCTCTTAAAACGTACAAGAAGCAAAGGTAGAAAGAAGAGCAGAAGAGACCTATTTATAGAGGGGACCGGTGCCCTAGGCATTTAGAAATCCCTCCAAAAAACGCAATCAGAACAAATCAAACGCCTGCGAATCCAGGCCCTCCATCACAAAACCGTCCCCTGACGACACGTGTCCCAGCATTGGTAAAACTGCCCACGCCATCATAAACTGACGGGACTGATGGACTCCCTCCTTAAATGCATGTCAGCCACCTGTCCCACACGCTGGCGACAGGAAGGTAGGAGCAGGAGCCAGGGAGTCACGCTCCCCTACGCTTCCCCAGATTCCACGGTTGCACGCCATCATCATTGCAATTCAAACCGCTTAGGAAGACCTCTCACCAGTTATACTGATCCAACCGCTTCAAGAGCATCTATCCGGGTTTGAGCAGGACCTCGCACCGATATGGCATGTTACCCGCACGAGTCCCGCCCAGTACCATGGCAGTCCGCGGTTATGATCATTCAACCGGCTCCATGGCATCTTCCCCCGCATTTACACCAACGACCTCGTTTCGATATGGCAGGACGCCCGATCGAGGTCCGGTCTGCAAGTTCACCCGGGACTCGTTCTGATTTGGCAGAACGCCCGTCGAGCCCCCATGAACTCCACCTCGCACCGATATGGCAGAACGCCCGGGCGAGGCCCACCTCATCGATTCCATCATGTCCCACCAGGTTGAGAGTACTTTCCGGAAACATAAACATCCGGACCCATGGCTTTTTCACAGGGGGACTCGTTTCGATAGGCATGTCACCCGTCGAGTCCGCCCGCCTCCATGGCAAACGCATGGGCTTTACAAACCGGGCGAGTCTACATCTAACACATGTACCCTTGTCCAGCAGGATAAAAACCCTGCGTCGCATTGAACCGCGATACTGTCCAGCAGGATAAAAACCCTGCATCGCACTGAACTGCGATACCTTTGGGAACACATGGGGGAGACTCGTTATCTCTACACCATCCCACCGGGCAGATTGTATCTCTAACACAGAACAAGTCTCCCCGCAGGCTAACAAACCTGCACATCTACCTCATCGCTTATTTAAAACACAAAGCTGAGAAGAACTAGCAAATGTTGGCACCGCTCCGTTCTGATTTGGCAGAACAACCGGTTCTGGCCCAGTTTGCACCGCTCCGTTCTGATTTGGCAGAACAACCGGTTCTGGCCCAGTTTGCACCGCTCCGTTCTGATTTGGCAGGATGCCCAGTTCGGGACCAGTGAGCTCCGAAGGGCAGCAGACCCAATCAGAATTCCGTGCATTAATCTCTTGCATGGCGGATTTCAACGCCTCATCACCATCATTCCATGCATTAATCTCTCGCATGGCGGATTTCAACGCCTCATCACCATCATTCCATGCATTAATCTCTCGCATGGCGGATTTCAACGCCTCATCATCATCATTCCATGCACCATCTATCGTATGGCATCATCTCATGCACTCTTCGGGTTTCCACCCCGTTCCATGCTCTAACACTCGAGCACAATCCTGTTTTGCATTACCCAACATGCTTATAAATTATTTCTTGCCATCAGTAAAAGGTACTCACCTCGGTCACGCCCAATCTTTAACGCGGACTTGGGGGACTGGGGACCTGTAGGTTGGTAACCCCGCGGGTCTGCGGGACAAGAGCAAGACAGATAAGTCCCCATTCAAGATTGCACTTGACCGGGAACTTGGGGGACTTGTTGACAGTAGCCGCAGAGGGGCTACAACAAGCCCACAGACCCGCGGCAAGTACACCAGGGCCCGGCCCAGGACTCAGGATCGGAGCACCAGCACCAGGCCTCGGGGCCCAGCGGTCTATCCTGCCTCCAAGGGTCCTGGGACCAGGGGCGCCTGCCTGCCAAAGAGGGCGCCAGAATATCCAAACAGAAGGGAACCAGTCCCACATCGAAGGGTAAGGCCAGCCCTCACCCTCAACCACCTATATATGGGCCTCGACTACCACCATAAATAGGTAACTTGTCTCCCTCCCTGCTTACATACGTGCCCAGGTTATATATATTCCAACTATACTAACTTAGGCATCGGAGAGGTGAAGGCCGGCCCGCCCGGTATTCCCCTTAGTAAGCAGGATTGCAGGAGATCGAGTTGGATTCATCAAGTATCTACCAAGACCCCCGGGTTTAGGCAGAAACAATTATATTGTCCAAAATATACAAATTAGAGAGAGTATGGACGCACACCATCCATATTGGTATGGACACAAGTATTTTTCATGTTTTAAATATAAATTCGAAGAGCGAGGTAACTAAAAACTAACATAACTAAAATAGAATGTTTGATGTAACTGCTATTTATCATAAAAAGGTAAGCTCGCCTCTATACTGTACTTGGTTTTTTTTACTATCTTCTTAGTAATCAAAAATACTATTTTACTCTATAATTTTTTTTTTTTTGAATAAGTTGTCAAGAAATGTATTACTCAGCAAACAGTACAAGGAATAAAACACCCATGAGGGTCGATAATAAGAATTATTCCTTATGAGTACTAAATACATATCTGGCACCTAAGTACCTAATAATCAAACGTACATCAAATCTACCTCTCGGTCTTAGACCAGCCACCATTGACGAAGCTGCCTGCCATCCCCCCGCCATAAACGCCCGGTCACCGCCCTTGAAAAGGGACCAGCGCCGCTAAAGAACCCTAGAAGAAATTCTCATCAAATTATAGCCCAGAAAACGATGGTGTTGGCCAAGACGACGACCAACAAACCCCAAGCCCTGCCGCCCCGAGATCGACTCTTATCGAATCGGGTCGTGGTGTACCCGCTCGATATCCAGCCATCTGAAGACGATGTGGGACGTTTTGGGAGTAGTTTGTCCGACAACTCTGCTAGAAGACGTCGGTGTTATGGAGAAGTGAAAAATTGGTAAGGTTTTTGTCCGGCGACTTGACCTGACGGCAGCACGAGGGAGAGGCGAAGAAGGTTTTCACTTCGGAAGAGAAGAGTTAGAGTGGGGCTTCTTTGTATTTCTTAATTTCTTCCGTCTATTTAACTATTTTACTCTAGAAACTTGGTTTAACCCACCCACTGAAATGAAGTAGATTGTGCGATTTAATATAATAGAGGAGTAAAAGATTAATAAGAGAGGGAAAGGAATATGCTTTCGACTCGTAAAGAAACATTCTGATCCTACTCCAAGTCTCATGTGGGGTCCACAACCTTGTTATCTATGAAGCTTCGTTCTTTCATAGAAATTAGTAGTCTTCCCGTGGACGATGAAAGTTTGGCCAACTTTTGTCTGCCACATTATCTACGTGAGCATATCATCACCTTGTTATTAACCTTTTGATTAATACTTCTTTTGATTTAAATATGTTATCTCTTGTTTAAAAAATATATGCACCTGCCATCAAATCCTCTGTGGAAGTCTTTCTTCCCCCTGCCTCATTCCCCTACTCGGCTACTCCCACGATAAGTTGACAGATAAGGAAATCGTTATAAACTCTAGCTCTCACCTACTCCTTTCGATTTAGAGTTTAGAGTAGAAATATATATATATATATATATATATATATATATATATATATATATATATAAATATATTCAATTAGAAGTTTTAAATACACTTTTCAAATTACTTAATATACATACATACTCAATAAACCACCTATTTAAATTATAAATCTCATAATTTTATTAAATACACAACTCAAAATACCTAAAATACTCTTAAACTAAAAATCATGAAATACCATATTATTTGACTATATAAAGTTACTATAATTAGTATGTTACCCTATTAAGTACTATTATTTTACATAATTCTTAAACATGAAAATGCTAAAT
Organism: Potentilla sterilis; assembly: GCA_963682095.1. Lineage (NCBI taxonomy): Eukaryota > Viridiplantae > Streptophyta > Magnoliopsida > Rosales > Rosaceae > Potentilla > Potentilla sterilis. The sequence goes on from OY821756.1 coordinate 25,222,471, forward strand.
AAAATGAATAAATAATACATTCTCATTACTTAGACGAAGAAGAAAAAATAATAAGATGAAATTAGATGAAATGAAAACATAATGTTTACAACATAAATCACTACTTAATTCAGAATTCTGAAAAAAATAAATTATAATTTTTTTTCTTTGTGAAAATAAATAAAAGAATTGATTGTTTAAATTATCATTAAAACTAATTCGAATTTCTTATAGAAATTTATTTTTTTATTTTATTAATTTCTTTTTTATCTGATTCTTTTATTAGTTTTCAAAATAAATTTTTAATTTTTTATATTTGTTTTCTTATGATTTTCTTAATTATTAAATATGTCTGTTTTGGTCATTTGATATACTTACACAATTATATTTGAAATATATAATAATATGTATGTGTATCAAGTAGTTTGGAGAGTGTATATAAAAGTTCTCATACAAGAATCATTGAGGGTAAAATCAAAATAATGATAAGAGCCTTATCTATACTAATCTCATGTATGTATTCAAACATGCATAAACCAATAAAGAGTATTGTACGGTATAGATTTCTTTGTCTAGTTTAGCTACTTGTATATACTACTTTTATATCCATACGATGTACGTGTTATTGATGAATAGATGAAACATGATGAATTTTATTTATTCGGCACATTTTTTCATTTCGTTTTATGTTTTTTCATATAGGGAAATCCTTTTACGTAATTTTGTTTAATACAAAATGCACTATATACATAACATATTTTAGTGGTATTTTGAGCGTCTGATTTTCTTATAGTAAAAATATATTGTCAACCGTAAATGATTTTGGTGATTCTCTTATAAAATTCCATTATCAATTTGGCTCTTAGAAAAAATACGAAGTCATATATATATATATATATATATATATATATATATATACATTATTTAATTTAACTTTTTTTTTTTATACGCATTTAGTTTAGGAACTATGAGTATTGAATTATGGCTAGCCTTTGTTAGTATTCCACCCAATGAGAACAAGAAAGAAGAAAGAAAAGTAATCATCTTCCACTCCTAATCCAACCAAAAACTGCTCCGCACACACTAGGGCTAACGTTTCCTTCCCTTCTCGTTGTCTTTTGGGTAGACTACTAAACTTGCTTGAAGATTAGGTAGACCGTAGACGAACGTAGCATGCATGCTTATTCTCAAAGTTACTTCATGACAATTGTTGAAACTTCAAGTCTTCAAGCAAGTTTGGACATGAGACACATCATTAACAGGGACAGAGCCAGGATTTTAAAACTGTCTGGGCTAAAATTTTCTTTGAAGTACTCAAGCTAGGCTCTGAAGAAGACATTAACAACATGTTGGATTGAAAAAGCTGAAGATATGGACTTCTCACTTCTCACTTCTCAGAGAGAGGAGACAAGAGCAGGAGAGGAGACATGAGACTTATTATATGGGGAGTGCTCTTTCTTTTCAATACTAAAGAGAAGAAATATGGGCTACTGCTGCATATTTATATACCTACTCTATTTGTACTGAAAAAAAAAAGTCTCTGGACTACAGCCCAGAGAGCTCACCACTATCCTCCGTCCCTGATCATTAGCAACCGTAAAAGCATGTCAATGATCTATCATCTATAATCACCTACAAGATAAAAGGAAATCAATATATATGTATATAATATATATACATATATTGCTAAACTGATGAAGGAACCTATGAAAATGCATAGAAAATTTCACAACAAATTACTGAAAGTATTCGTAAAATATTATGTTCATTTAAAAAATATCGAACTATGTATGTAGTTAAGTTAGAGAAATAATGATATATTTAATATTTCTAAAGACTTTTTGGACAAAAAATTTTAAGGGTTCGACACTCTAGTGTTACTTGACTCAATTCCAACTTCATTATAGTTCCGTCATAAATTTTATTGTAAAAACTAACACTCAAACCGGAATAGTTAAAAATGTATTCTATTTTTTTTTTTTTGAGAAGTGGTAACAATGTATTTAAGATTTGTAACTTTTTAAATTAAATTCCAGGGGGTGCTACTAACAGTAGTGACGATTTATTCAGTAACATCTCTCACCATCGCTGGGCGGTAAAAGATAAGTCTCAACAAACCGCCGGGACGTACCCGGCCGCCTAAACCCTCAAACCGACCGACCTTTCCTTTAGTTTATTATTATTCTCTCTCCCCCTTCTATTCCTCTTTCCCCCCATTTTAATACTAATTTTTTATTTCTCTCTCTCAAACAAAAAAAGGAAAATTCGACCCTCTTTTGTCCGTTACAAGTTTCGTTACATTCTCTCTCTTCTCTCTTGCTCAACTTTCAGGCTCCTCATTCAGCACACGTCTTCTCCAAACTAACAACACACCATTCCCAGTTGCCCCCTCTCGGAGTCACCGCCCCCTCACTCCCACTCATCATCACTACCTTTACTTTCTCTCTCTCTTAGTCTCTCTCTTTCTCTCTCTCTTGGTTTCTCTGAAATTCACACAGAGAGAGAAAGAGAGAATCGGAATTCGGCGGTGGTGGTGAGCTAGGGCTTTGAAGAAATGGGGACCGGAACCAGGCAGCTCAAGGCTATGCTTCGCAAGAATTGGCTTCTCAAAATACGTCACCCTTACGTTACCTGCGCTGAGGTTTGCTTCCTTACTCTTCTTCTGATTCATTTTCTATTTGCATTCGGTTTTTCCGGCGATCATCATCATCATCGGCGATTCTGAATTCTTTTGTTGTTTAGCTACGTTTACTTCTTCTTTTTTTTTTTTTTTTTTTTAAAGCAGAATTTCTATTATTGAGTTGATTACATTTTGGTCTTCAATTGCTATGCTTTTAATTTCGACGAGTTTAGTTTCCTAATTTAAGAAAATGATTAATTATGAAGAGACGCTTTTAGAATCAGATGAATTTAAGACGAGTATTTGAGTATTTGGAATGTAAGTATAGAGAAAGGAGAAGTGGTGAAAACCGAGATTGCAAAAGAGTGAAAGCTTTGCGGTGGCGAGATCAATTGTGAGGCGAACAAGTGGTAGAAATTATGGAATTGAAAAATGAAGGAGCTATGATATTGTCATCATATGCCTTAAGAATTGAAGGTAAAGCTTATTGATCGATTAGCACACTAGCTATGCCCTCTATGGAACAAAGTGGTGGACATGTATGAGGATGTTGGGATTGAGGCGTGGAGGGGAAGAAAGGTATGAATTGAAATGAAGTGTGGCACACGGTCCACAATGATCAATTGATCACCAATGACAAGGACATAAAATGACCAGATTGTAATGCTAGGAAGAACTGCAGAAAGAATTACACATGGACAGAGGTAATTAGGAATATTATGATAGTGTGGCTTAAATGAAGATATGGCCCAGAGTAGGAAAAATGAGGCTAAGGTTCGTGCAGCCGCGACTTGAGATCACACTATGTTGCTGATGGTGTTATAGTTGTTTTGTTGTTTCATTGCTTCTCTCCTTGATGTTTGCGCATTACTGTTATTTTTTCTTCTGTTGTCCCATGCTTTCTTTACTTTAACTGTAAAGGTAAATGATAACAATTGACTGCTGTTCCTATTGGATATTGACAATTTAATTGCAAATTGGTAGTTTATCCCCGGTTTTTATTCATAATATTTCCATATATATTCTTTCACTTCTGTATATTGAAAATCTTAGTGTTAATTTGTTTGGTAATTTTCTGCAGATATTACTCCCTACAGTAGTCATGTTGATGCTCATAGCTGTAAGGACACATGTTGATACACAGATTCACCCTTCACAGCCGTAAGTACTGCAAAACTCTGGGTAATTCATGTTTTGCTGCTGTGATTCTCATGTTCGTCTGTGTGCATGTGGGTCTATACTTATTACCTTGTGTGGTTCTTGTGTATTTCTTGCTACGCATGTGTAGACAATCTTATTCTCACCAATAACCTTATAAGTCACTAAACATTTTTCCCAATGGACTGCTTTCAAGTGAGCAATGCTATTTATTCTAAGGTTTATGATATCAATCCAGGTATATCCGGAAAGGGATGTTGGTGGAAGTGGGCAGAGGAACATCCCCTAATTTTCAGCAAATTTTGAAATTACTATTGCAGAAGGAAGAGATTTTGGCTTTTGCACCAGATACAAAAGCAACAAGGTCAATGATTAACGTGATGTCAATTAAGTTTCCTCTCTTGCAGGTACCCATTGTTATCTACTTATATTTTCGTCGTGCTAGTTGTAGTTGCTTAAGGTTAATACATAATTGTTTTTTCCTTTGCCGTGCAAAAATTGGGTGAGTGCATGAAATTTACAGCTTTTCGCTGCATATATGCAACAATGGTCTAAAACCTGCATACTTATGACCTCAGTCATATGGGTTCTGCTGGCTATTGAGTATAAAGGGTTGCATTGGAATGTTATGACTAAGTGTATTACTAGACATCCAGATGAGTGAGAGAATGGTCAGGACTCATGGCTTGTGAGGTGTGGACTTTGTTGTTGTTGGTTTGTTTATTTTGTCGCTCACTCCTTTCAAATTGATGCTTCATTGCAAAATGGATCTTCCTTACCATATTATTCACTTAACTCTCTTCTAAGAAAGACCTTTTATATTTTAAATTTAGTGTACAAAATAGGACATGAAATAAAAGTTTCCCAGATATGACCAGGGATTTCCCAACAAAAACTAAATAAATACATTTCATACTTGCAGCGTGTTTCTAGAGTTTACAAAGATGAGGAGGAGCTGGAAACCTATATACGCTCAGATCTCTATGGTACCTACAATCAGATCATGTAAGCCAAACTTCTGTGTGATGTTATGTGGGAAGTTTTTTTAACAGTAATACCTCTTCCAGTTGAGATGAAGAACAATGGAAGACTGAACAAATGAAGATACCAAAAGCATTTATTTAACAGTTATCTAGAGCTAGTCAAATGTTGCTATCCTAATATCTTACGTTTTAGTAATATCTTGAATACATTACTAGACATTTAAAAAAAAAAAAAAGATTACTAGACATTTGTATCTGCTTGATTTGTGTGAATAAGCTTGGATTCTATGTTGAAGTCTTAACCTGAAAAAATACCTTTGATCACTAAAATTTATCCAACATGATCATATCACCAATGTTCCTTTTATCACTCAAATTTAGCCACCATGATCATATCTGCAGTGTTCCACTAATCACTCAAATTTATTCACCATGATCATATCTTCAGTATGTTCCAATGACCGAGTCTTTCAGGCCCCTGTTGTTTCGTTGGTTTTTGAAAATTGTGTGTATGACGCACATATCAGCACACATAGGATTTGAGGTCTCACATATCTGCATACCTGAACCGGTTTCCTTTTCCTTTTTTTTTTATTTATTTATTTTTTTTATTCTTCAAGTTTTCGGTTTGATTTATTTTATTTGTTTATAAACAGTCTTACTTATAGTTGGAAGCTTACTATTTTTTTAATGGCGTAACCAACTTGATGGCTACTCGGTTAAGTATTAATGAGATCAAGCTGTTCGTTTCTATTAACCAATTAAAGTCACATTATTGAATTTTAGTTGTGTGACTGAATAAACTCATCTCTCTATTAGGAACTGCTCGAACCCAAAAATCAAAGCAGCAGTTGTATTTCACGGTCAAGGTCCTCAATTTTATGATTATAGTATACGTCTTAATCACACTTGGGCTTTCTCGGGATTTCCTGATGTTAAATCGATCATGGACACTAATGGCCCTTACTTCAATGACTTGGAACTGGGAGTGAATACTGTACCGACAATGCAATACAGCTTCAGTGGATTTTTAACTGTATGGTTGGTTCATACCTTCTCCAGTTGTTGATCATTGTTATATAGTTTTCATTTGTTCCTTCAGTCGGTTAATGGAGCTTCTTCGTAACTATATGTTGGTGGATGCAATTAACATGTGTTATAAATCTTTATGTTATCCTATAGTGTTCCCAATATTTGTCCGTATATAAACTAGGTTTGTATTTTTAATTCTGTTTAGGTAAAAGGTTCTGTTCAAGAATATAATTTTCTGATTATTACATTTCTTTTAAAGAAATGTTAAGATGAAAATTAATCTGATAATTGTACACACACTTAAGCTGGCCTTGTAGCGTAGTTATTCTTGACATAGCTTAGATAAGAGAGGACGAACATGATAGCCGGGAAAAAAGTACCATTGTTCTGTTGATCCCTTACAAGAGAAATGTTTTGATCCATCTTTTTGGGTAAATCAGTTGATAGAAATTAGCACATGCTATCTCAGTTACCCCATATAATAAATGCTGCAGTCTTTTTCTGGTGAAGAATCCTTACGTCAAGCAAAATACATACCTTGTGCTCAAGTGAAACATTGTTTCTAGTATGATATTTATCCATGTAGTTGGCAGGATAAGGTTCTATATACTCATACTGGCTACTGATAAATTTAACTATATCTCTTCTCAGACATCTCTATGACTGTAGAAGTTGCAAACTTAAGATAATGACTAAATAATCATTTAGCAATCTTCATTCTGAAACTTGATGTGTTTGCCTTTGAATAATTCTATTGATTTTCAGTGAAGAATCTACCTTCTAACTTCCATCCTTATGTTGTCACTATCTCTTTAATATGTTTTAGTGGATTGTTTTTTTAAATTTTTTTATTATTATTTTTTATTTTTTTTATAATTGGGTTTAATTATGTTTTGAAGACTGTTCTTTGGTTATGCCTGGAAAAGCCCCTCATCTTCAATCAAATTTGAAGTGATACTGCATCCACTATAGTTAGTTTCCACATATATGAAAACTTATGTATTCTTAATTCTTCATAAAATTGCAGCTCCAGCAAGTACTGGACTCTTTCATAATTTTTGCGGCCCAGCATACCAAAAATAGCACACTTTCTACTCTCAAAGCTCCATGGACGCAATATGGTCCGTCAAACATTCGTATAGTCCCGTTTCCAACACGTGAATACACTGATGATGAGTTTCAGTCCATCATCAAAAGTGTCATGGGTGTATTGTATGTATCTCTTGAATGTTGTATTACTGTATTTTTGTTTATTTGATTTTGTTTCTGTATTTCATGTTGAACTTATGATAATCAATATTTGTTATCTTTCCTGACAAATTCTGATGTTCTGGTACTTGGATGAGTGCAGGTATCTTTTGGGATTTCTCTATCCAATATCGCGCTTGATCAGTTATTCTGTGTTTGAGAAGGTTGACTGTTATGATGATACAGTTGACAATAGTCCCAAATTAATTATGTTTATTTATTTTTGTTGGTTAACTGTTTCAAAGCATGCTAATTTGTTTGTCACATTTGTTCTTTATTTTAATTATTTCAGGAACAAAAGATTAGGGAAGGTCTCTATATGATGGGGTTGAAAGATGGGGTTTTCCATCTATCGTGGTTCATTGCATATGCTTTGCAGGTTGATTTTAATTGAGTCCTTTTTCATTAAATTGCTATTATTGTATGCTCTATTTTACTCATGTGAAGGCTTTTAGAATAATTACCTTAAGAGACATAGTCACTATGTCTCTTTGGGATAGATTACTAACTAGTGCTGGCATGATCAATGATCAGTTTTGCATGAAGCAATGCCACCAACACTCTTTTCCTCCAAAAATCCAGAACTGCTTCTTCTAATTACATTACGAGTGCTTTTCTGCTTCCTCATAGCTTCAATTGCAGACAGCATTCAAAATCTGTCAACTTATACGAAAGCTCTTTGAGCATAAAAAATAATTGTAAATATATATGTGAAACAGATCTCTTTTAAATGAAAAGATTAGATACCAAGATAAGGGATTATATTTCCACTCAATATTAATCTTAAACTCTCATCCTTTCTGCTTCTTTTCTACACCATCTCATTCCTTTCTGAAAGGGCATCTTGATCTTAAGTGACCTCCCTCAAGTTTTTCAGTGGCTGTATCCCCCTACCGTTAAATATACTAACACAAACTTGACACCAAAGAGCCATAATGATGGAAAAAGTTCTCAAGGACCTACAATCACATTAGCTTTATTATCTTCTTCCTCTCTTTGGTACGTTAACGCGAGTCCTCATCTGGGTACTTTCGCCATCCCTACTCCAGACTCATTAGCCTGAAATAGCCAACCTGATTGTATCCGGTTTCATTTGTGAAATAGTATCAGTATATTTTATTTCTGTCATTTCAGTGTTTGGCATCTTTCGGCATGTTCTTACAGGCCGTAGTTTTCTAATAGTTTCGAATTCTTCTGCAGTTCGCAGTTTCTTCTCTCATTATTACAGTTTGCACGATGGATAATCTTTTCAAGTATAGTGACAAGTCAGTGGTGTTCGTTTACTTCTTCTTTTTTGGAGTAAGCGCGATTATGCTGTCATTTTTAATCTCTACGTTCTTCGAACGAGCGAAAACAGCTGTTGCGGTTGGGACCCTTGCTTTCTTGGGTGCTTTTTTTCCTTACTACTCTGTCAATGACGAGGCTGTTCCTATGTAAGTACTGAAAATATTGGTTATATAAAGTGGACCCTACCTTCTTTATGGGTGCAAATTTGCAAATTGTGTTGCAGGTGGGGTTCTGATTAACATTTTCTCTTTCAGGATTCTGAAGGTCATTGCTTCACTGCTTTCGCCAACGGCCTTTGCACTGGGGTCAATCAACTTTGCTGATTATGAGCGTGCTCATGTTGGTCTTCGTTGGAGCAATATATGGCGGGTATGTACTTGGGTCTCCATGGAAAAACTATTCTGATGTGTATAAAGGTATTCTATTTTTGATTGCTATTATCTCTGCAGGCATCGTCGGGAGTGAATTTTTCAGTCTGTCTCCTGATGATGTTGCTCGATGCATTGCTTTACTGTGTAATTGGTCTTTACCTAGATAAGGTATATTCTTTAATCGAATTTATATATTTTTTTTAATAGAGTTTCTGTATTGTTACAACAGCTAGACCATATATCATCTCATGTTTAGGCTTCTTTATTAGTGTTCTATCATGCAGAATTAACCTTGAAGCTTTTTTATGTATCATGTTTAAAGAATGGCATAGAGTACTGTCCTATTACCTTTTTATTGTACAGTGTTCTGCCAAGGTTAAACAGAATGGTATAGCACTATCCTATTAGTCACGTGTTTCCAAACTCTTTTACTATTGGAAGAAACAATTGTGCCTAATATGATTTATTTTCTGGTTCATCTGGGATTCTGATACGGAATAATTGCTTGTAACTTATAGTGGCCATTTGGTTCTTTGAAATAGGTTCACGATTAAAAAAAAAAAAGGAAGGGTGCAAATGATTTTGGCTTTTTTTTTCCTTGGAATAACCATTTATGTGGTAGTGATAAAGAAAATGTTTGGATTTTTAAACTATGGTATATTGTTGTTTTCAAATCTCTCGTTTCATTAATTTCTTGTCAGAAGGTAAGACAGTGGTCGTGTGTAAGTTTCATTTTGATGTTCTCTGGTCCTCTTCCTCTTGCAGTGACAACAAGATAGATTTAGATTTTGAAGGATATCATAGTCATTGTTGGTGTGCTCATCTTTCCCAATGAACTGAATTAAAAAGTAAAGTAAAAAATCCATTTTCATCTTGAACTTTTAACTAAAGATTTCTTGAACCTGAGAATGAGCGTAAAATTTCTTGAATCAGAGTCTGACCTTTCAACCTTGTTTATTCATCTATATATTTTTTAATCCTCACCCTCTCATCTAATGATGCCAGTGCAATTTGAACCCTTGATCTCAACATAGTTTGTTTTTCCATTTTCAAGATTCATCTATGTATATTCTATGGTAGAGATTGAACTTGTTATAAATACCCTCTCCGGTAAAATTTCTCGTCATCAGGTACTTCCTAGAGAGAATGGAGTTAGGTATCCCTGGAACTTCATTTTTCAGAAGTGGTTTTGGAGGACTCCAAATATTGGCAATTGCCACAAGTCCGGTCCAGAAGTTCACATTCGTGACAAGGTAACCCAGAAGGCGATGTTTTCTGGTAAAGAAAATGCTAAAGCTGCTGTGGAAGCGATAAACTTTGATATGAGACAACAAGAGCTTGACCATAGGTATGGGTGCTAAAACTTGGATGCTTAGGTAATTATACAATATGATCTACTCTTTGCTTAACATTTTATTCAACTTGTAGATGCATCCAAATAAGGAATCTGCATAAAGTTTATGCTAGTAAAAAGGGGAAATGTTGTGCTGTCAACTCATTACATCTCACCATGTATGAAAATCAGATTCTTGCTCTTCTTGGTGAGTATGTTCAAGATTTTACCCAAATTTGTGAGTTCATTCTATTGAATATGATTGTAATATGGTAATATATTGGTTGATCTATATATTCTTGAAAAACAATGTCTAATTTCTGGCTTATTAAGTCTTCTGGAGTTTGTGCTTGCATATTGTCATAGCATCTGTGGTTAGAGGTTTTGAACTCATATTCCGTTGTCGAGGGTTTCACACAGAATGCTGTTTAATTTTAGCATATTATAGTGTAGCTATAAAGAGAGAATTTTCTTCTACTTAGATGAGTCATTATTGTTAGCACAAAGTTTAATTTTTGTAATATACAGGACATAATGGAGCTGGTAAAAGCACAACAATATCAATGCTTGTTGGCCTTCTTCGTCCTACTACAGGGGATGCTATGGTGTTTGGAAAGAGTATTTTAACAGACATGGTAAATTATCTTTTCAATGCATCAGTGTGTAACACGAGCATCAAACATTGATCAAAATATGGGCTTAATATAAATTTTGGAATGTAGCTTACTCTTTTCTATGACTAGTATCTGATATGAGCAATGCCATTGGGTGAGTGGGCACCGAAGTTGTAGGGATTAAGTCTTAAGGAAGTTATTGGGTTTGATAGCTACATTTTTAGGTACCATCTATCCGCTCATTTAACAATATGGATTTGCTCAGTTGGTTAAAATGTAAAAAGGGTGCTAAATGAAGCGGGATGGTATTTGTTGGAAAGACCTGTTAGTATGGGATAATGGTTTCAGGGGACCAGGGCATTGGCTGGGTGGACATGTGGGTTTGGAGATCACGATTTTTGAGTCAGCAAACCTCCTCCCGACAATGTGCGGGAATCATAGTATTACTATGGTCATAATAGTGATGTCAAAGCTTTTCCTCCTAGTTTTTCTTTCTTCATCTTCTGTCTTTTGTGAGTGGACGTTTTCTGTGTACAAGGTGGTGTGTGACATAGGCAGATGGAAGGAACACTAGTTTATGATCTTTCAGTGTCATTTAGTTTCTTTTTATATGTTTTTACTATCTTCTTCAGGTCCAGTTTGATTTCTGTTTGATTTAATGCGGTTAATTTGTAGGAGGAGATACGGAAAGAGTTGGGTGTATGCCCTCAACATGACATCCTTTTCCCAGAATTGACGGTAAGTTAGTTGTACAATTCATTCCCACTTTAAATCTTGTAATGGTTTTCAATAGAATGTTTCTTTTGCATAAAAGCTTCCTAAACCTAAGCTTATGGTGCTATGTCTTTGTTATATTGTTGTTTCTTTGAGAGTAGAGTTACTCGCCCACTACTTGTTTTCTTGCACTGTTATGTCTGCTTGTTTTTCTTTTATTTCTTTCTTCTGGAAGCAAGTCAATTTGATAATTTTTGTGTTATTGATCTTCGTTCTTGTAAACAATAAGTTTCCAGCTCTAACTAGATGGTTTTCCCACTAGGATTTTATTTTTTGTTCTTTTATTTCATGAGGTTCCTAGAAATTTTGTTAAAGCATACAGTCATGCACAGTTGAACTTTGGTTGTACAGTAATTTATCATTTTGATGTGGTGCTATTACTGCTATACTTTATCCAGGTGAAGGAGCACTTGGAAATATTCGCCATCTTAAAAGGTGTGCAGGAAGATTTTGTGAACAGCGTTGTTATTGATATGGTTGACCAAGTGAGTCCTTTTTGCCTAACTGGGTTCTGGCTTGTCCTTTTATTTTATTATTATTATTATTATTATTATTATTATTATTATTATTATTATTATTATTATTTTCCTTTCATTCTTTATCAATCATATCTTCTTGTGGGTACCAATCATCAAAACTGAATGTGCAATACAAAATATGATTATCTTACTATTTCAGTCTGCGTGTTCAAAATCCGTGATGTCTTCTGGTTTTCTGATTTCCAAACTATGAAATTTAAACAATTCCCTTGTTAATTTTCTACTTTAAATGCACTGGTCCTTCTGTAGTCTGGTGGCTCTATGTTACATTAACATTATTGTGCTAACTGTTACCCTCATTTGTGAATTTGGTTATTGTCAATACTGAGCCCTGGCAATATGCCTTGATTTGTAATTAAACAAGGAGTTTTTTTTTACTATTCTGTCATTATTCTTAGGTAGGGTTGGCCGACAAACTCAACACTGCTGTTATGGCTCTTTCTGGAGGCATGAAGAGGAAGTTGTCTCTTGGCATTGCACTAATAGGAAATAGTAAGGTAACACAACATTTCAATGGAAATTTACTTTCCCATGAAAGAGTTTACCCGAAATCATAATTTTTTTCTTTTACAGGTTATAATTCTTGATGAACCTACTAGTGGAATGGATCCATACTCTATGCGCTTGACTTGGCAATTAATAAAAAAGATTAGAAAGGGGAGGATAGTCTTACTGACGACACACTCAATGGATGAAGCTGAGGCACTCGGAGATCGCATAGCCATCATGGCTAATGGTTCTTTGAAATGCTGCGGAAGGTCTCACTTTTGAAAGCTTAAAATATGCTCAAGTCTTACTGTTCTTCTCGGTGATGTATGTTAGCTTAGCCCCAAAAGCCCAAGTTTTGAGATAGCATTAACAGATGGGCTTCTAATCCTCTGTTCTTTGCGACTCCTTGTCCGCCTAATCGTACTTTTCCTTTTGTTTTCTAAGAGGCTTCTCCCTTTGTCCCCTATATGACCTAACAGTTTGATGGACCAGTGCTTTAAACATATCTTATTGGAGATCTATTTATGTACCTACATCTGTCTTGAGTTCATCATCATAGTACATAATTTTCTCATCTCTTATTTTATTTCAACAGTTCGCTTTTCTTGAAGCATCAGTATGGGGTTGGTTATACTCTAACTCTAGTGAAGGTAATGAACCTATGTGTTGTTATGTTGTTGGTTTGTACTAAATTGGTTCTCTGATCATTAATGACAATAACATGCTATGTCTTTTCCGTTTCAGTCTGCACCCACTGCGTCTATGGCTGCTGATATTGTTTACCGCCATATCCCATCAGCAACGTGTGTGAGTGAGGTATATCTATCCATCACATTCCATACTCTGTATCATTGCAGCTAATTAGCGTAACACTATCTTATAAGACTATTTTACATGAAACCAAGTCCGAGAAATATGTACACCTTGTAGTCCAGGGTACATTTGTTAGTCAGAAATTTGATTGGTCGGTATCCGTTTGGCTCGATTGCTGTCAGCACATGGCTGCAGGATCATAGCATGGCATGGGAGTCGCGGTTAAAAATCTATTTCGGAGCCTTTGGTGTCCTTGATTTGCTGAACCCAATTTGAGAGTGAGAACCCCTAAACATGCACCTTCATTTGCCTCGACTTTTCTTCCGCAACCGTGAAGAAGACTATTTTATATAACCTGTCCTTGAACTCGTAAAACAGCTTGATTTGTTGTTGACAAAACTTTAGTCCCTTTCTTCAAATTCCTCGCCTAGGGCTGAAGCTATCAGAACCGTGCTTACTAAAGCTCTAAGAAGAAGAGATCTCAAAAATAATTTGATTTGTGTACAGATTATGTGGGACTTTACAGTTTTACTATTAGTCGTGTGTAGGTATAAGTTGACTAGTATTTTAAGTACTAGGTATTTTAAGTAATTTAAGTAATTTGATTTCTTCCATATGCCATTGTTATGATATGGTTGTTTCCCTATTGATCAGGAATTATAAGGAAAGGCAATGGATATATCTGTTTACTTTATTAATGTCCATTAGCTAGCAAATAATAATGATAATATTATATTTGTGGCTTTTATATTCCTGTGCAGGTTGGAACTGAGATTTCCTTTAAGCTTCCCTTGGCATCCTCAACATCCTTTGAAAGTATGTTTAGAGAAATTGAGAGTTGCATGAGATCTTCCATATTAAACTTAGGAATAAGTTCTGATGAGAAGGACTATATTGGCATTGAAAGTTATGGCATATCTGTCACAACTTTGGAGGAAGTGTTCCTGAGGGTTGCAGGATGTGACTATGACGAAGTTGCTTGTTTTGACCAGAAAAAAGTTCTACCGTGCCCTGAGTCTCAGATTTCTCAGACTTCTCTTGATCCTATTCACAAACAGATATGTCACTCGAAGAAATCTTTTGCTTATTATAAAGAGATTGTTGGGGTCTTATTTACAATGGTGGGAAAAGCCTGTGGTTTGATCTTTGGTACAGTGTTAAGTTTCTTAAACTTCTTAGGTCTGCAATGCTGTGGCTGTTGTATCGTTTCAAGGTCAAGATTTTGGAGGCATTCTAAAGCATTATTCATAAAGCGGGCAATATCTGCCCGCAGAGACCGTAAAACAATTGTTTTCCAGCTTGTAATTCCTGCAGTTTTCTTATTTTTTGGTCTTCTATTTCTCAAGCTCAAGCCGCATCCTGATCAGCAGTCTGTTACCTTCACAACTTCACATTTCAATCCACTATTACGTGGTGGTGGTGGTGGTGGTCCAATTCCTTTTGATTTGTCCTGGCCTATAGCACAGAAGGTTTGTTACTCACTATAATTTTCTCTAATTTTTTTTTCTTTATCTATAATTTAATATCTAGGTTATGATGTCGTATCCCCCGGTGTTGACAGTTTATAAAATCAGTGGTGTCTTATCAAATGCTACCAATGATGCAGGTTGCGGAACACATAGAAGGGGGTTGGATACAAACCTTCAAACCTAGTGGGTATAAATTCCCCAACTCAGAGAAGGCATTGAATGATGCAATTGAGACAGCAGGGGAAACTCTGGGACCTGCTTTACTTTCAATGAGCGAATTTTTGATGTCCAGCTTTAATGAATCTTACCAGTCAAGGTTTGTGGAACCAAATTCTATAAATTTCTTACTGTTAAAAAATTCTATCGATGCTTCATTGAAATGAAAATTGATATGGCATCACCGTTTTATAAATGAATCTTGTTTTCGTTGACCATAGTGGGTGGGCATGTAATTTGGCAATCTTTGTTATAATGTAATGAACTTGGTGTAGGTATGGGGCAGTTGTGATGGATGATCAGAGAGATGATGGGAGTTTAGGGTACACTGTGCTCCACAACAGTTCCTGTCAGCATGCTGCACCAACCTTTATCAATTTAATGAATGCTGCAATTCTTAGGCTTGCTTCTCGTAATAAGAATATGACAATTCAAACACGCAATCACCCTCTGCCAATGACGCAAAGTCAACATCTGCAACGGCATGTATGTTCCACGTTTCTTATTTCTAATTTATAAAGTATATGATAATTTATATAACTCTAATTGTAAAAGCCAATCATCCAGTTCATTTCTCTTTTTACGAGGATTTTATTATTTTGGAATAGTAAAAGCCAGTCTTCATTGTAGAATTGTATTTCCCCTTTTTGGACTTGTATCGTTTGTTTCAATTTCCATTAGCTGTCTGAAAAGTGTTTATTTGTTTCTTGTTTTTGACTACATGCAAACTGGGCAAATTAGAAGTGGTTTAATGTATGAAGTAAATGTTAAATAACTTTAAGTTGAATTTGTATGCAGCTGAAATCCATCATAGCATAGTTATGCTTGAACACTTCTCTAATTCTTTGATATGATTCAGTTACCAGTGACAGGATATGTGAATATTGATGTTTTAATTAACTTTTTGATATTGTAGGATTTGGATGCTTTCTCTGCTGCAGTTATTGTTAGTATCGCCTTCTCCTTTATTCCTGCATCATTTGCTGTTCCTATAGTGAAGGTACGGTACCAAACCGAGTATTTATGAGATAAGTGCCAATTTTGAAAGCAACAGATATTTTACATAGATGTCAGTCCGAAAAAAGATGTAAATGACCCGCGTATAGCCTTATCTGACATTTTCTTACATTTTTAATATAGTCATTCCTTCTGCTTGTTTTGTACTTTTCCTTTTTCATCCAACAAACAAATTTAATGTAATAAAGTGAAATACAATTTAATGTGATCCCGGTGAAACAGTTTAGTTTTATATGATCTATACTTTATCCTGGAAGAGTAAACTTTTGCTTCATTAATTGTTGCAGGAACGTGAAGTAAAAGCTAAGCACCAACAGCTTATTAGTGGGGTATGTTTGCTTCTTAAAAACAACTATCAACTATGATCTTGTACTTTAATTCCTGATAACTGATAAGATTAACTGCGAACATCCTTCCTCAGGTTTCTATACTGTCATATTGGACTTCTACGTACATATGGGACTTCATCAGCTTCCTCTTTCCTTCATCTTTTGCCATAATTCTTTTTTACATATTTGGTATGCCCTTAAAGATGTTTTTTTTTTGTTTATAATTTTTTTGTTAGTTAGATTTATTCACGTAAAATGACTGCAAGAAAGTTGGAAGATAAATTGATGATCCTTTCCTCTCAAAAGCTAATTATTTTCCACTACTGTAAATTACTAGTTCTCTCTGCATGTCTGCCGCATGCATCTGTGTTCAACTGTCAATACATTTTATGCTCTCCCGAACTCAGGTTTTAATTTTTTTAATTTTTTTTTCTAATTCTAATGTGTATCTTGACAATATTTCTTGAAATCAAATTTTATAGACGTATGGGTGTTCAAGATCTGAAAGTTGATTCTCTTTCTAGCTCCATCTGTCAGAAATAGATCTCTGTAATCAGGAATTGTTGATGGTCATGGACACTGTTAAACTTCATTTTTATTTCTCATGCTCCATTATAAATTACTTGTCATAGGTATACTCATGGAAAGTAGAAAAATGTATGTAGGTTTGGACCAGTTTATTGGAAGCGGATGTTTACTGTCGACAATCGTCATGTTTTTATCATACGGATCAGCGATTGCGTCATCAACATACTGCCTTACATTCTTCTTTTCCGATCACACTATGGCTCAGGTGGGGTAATGTAGGGAATTAAGCTTTCATGTTCATAATTATGAATGTTATATATTTTTTTATTAACCTTCTACTTTACCATACCCAGAATGTGGTTCTCTTGGTTCACTTTTTCACGGGACTCGTTCTTATGGTTATCTCATTCATTATGGGGCTTATAAAGACGACAGCAAGTGCAAATTCTTTTCTTAAGGTTGGATTCTTACAGCCATATGCTTTATATTTTATGTTACTCGTCATTCTTACAACTTCTATCTTGAATTTGTGCCGTAGGGATTCTGAACTGTGTGTCATGTTTCCTTGTTGTTTATAATCCTATGTTATTAGTATATTTTTTCAATATGAGACACTTTAGTCAATGAATACCTTGAATCTGAAGTGATATTTAATAGTTGGAAGCTGGCTTACTTGATTCTGTAGTTAAAAACTAATTTTATGATGTTGACTCATTCCAAAAAGGAGGACAAATTGCAATTTCTTAATCCATCTAGGAATTCTTTTTAGTCTTGTAGTGTGCTAGCATTCTGTCGGGGTTAATAATCAACAATGCTGAGAGCATGAATCGGAAACTGTTGATCATGCTCGAACTACCTCTTCGTAAATCTTGAGGTTTATAATAGAACACCGAGTGCTGATAATATGATAAGAGCAAATAGCTCCCCTGACATTTTGGTTTTTGCTTCCAGAACTTTTTCAGATTATCTCCGGGATTTTGCTTTGCTGATGGGCTGGCTTCACTGGCTCTTCTGCGTCAAGATATGAAAAATAAATCAAGCAATAAGGCCTTTGATTGGAATGTTGCTGGTGGCTCAATCTGCTACCTTGTAATTGAGGTTAGTATTTTACCTTAGGGTTTTGCGTGAAACTCTCTGCAATTTTTCTTAAAACTCCATATGCAAACAACTGAGGTTTTCTCAGTAGCAATAACTCCTCATCCTTAGAGTTTGCTACTGAAGTGTTTTTATATAGAACCTTTCCAAAAGTTACAAATTAACTAAGTGAAATCTTACAATCGAAATCGTTGGAGGTAGCTTACATGTCCTCTATTCCTCTCTCAAAAGCTCTGTTGTTGATCTCACATGTCCTGTTCTTTAAACCAAGAATATATATATTATATATATATGTATATATATAATTCCTATCCATAGCGAACTTTTGCTCTGAAATTAACGTGCGAAGTTCTTTTTTGACTTACTTTTCTGTCATGTTTTCACATCTCCACTGTTCAGATGTTAGATATAGATCATCTCTGCAAAATTTCATTCAATTTGGTGATCGTTAAGGTATCGAAACTATATTAAATCAATGAACAAACCGAATTTGTTCAACCTGAACTGTTCGTCTAAATCACCATAACGAAACGAAAGGCCAAACTATTATCAAGTTGGATGAAATTTTGCAGAGACGATCTATACGTTAGGTTCTAACATCTGAACGGTGGAGATGTAAAAATATAACCGAAAAGTGTGCTTAAAACTGAACTTCGCACGATAAATTCAAAGCGAAGGTTCGCTTTGGATAAGAACTATATATATATATAAGAGTGGAATAAAAAACTTTACAATGAGAAAATGAGGATATTGGAGAAACATGTATCAAAATATAGGGAAGGGTAGGTAAACCTCTATTTCAGTATCCAAAACTTCCAACTGTGAATTTTAGAGGATTTATCTGATAGCTTTAATCAGGTTTGCCCGACCGTTTGCCTGGATGGTATGTTTTTTCGGCTCCCCCTCTCCTTTCTTCTATCGTTTTTTTTTTCCTTCTTTCCCTTCTCATGTCTCAAAATAAAGCAGAAGATGGTTGATTACTTAACTTGAGATTGAGATGTATACTATTTGCTGTAGTAAGAAAGTAAGAACTTTGTTTTTAATGTTGTACTGAAGTGAATCTACCTTTGACATGTACTAGTGTATCCATGCATTATGTAAAGAATGAAGTGTAGCATATATTTATTATTACTGATTAGATGCTCTAATCTAGGAGAGAAGTGAAAACTGTAATTAATGAGCAAAGTAGGGTTTCTCTGATCTGATACAAATTTCTCTCCTGCTACAGAGCATTTGTTACTTTCTTTTGGCACTTGTTCTTGAAATCACGCCTTTCAATAAATTGACATCAGCCACACTCAAGGAGTGGTGGAAGAGTATAAAAAGTATCCAGCATGACACTTCAAGTTATCGTGAGCCCCTCCTGACTTCTTCCGCAGAATCCGTCACTCTGGACCTTGATGAGGACACAGATGTGAAGACAGAAAGAACTAGGGTACTTTCAGGTTCCATTGACAATGCCATCATCTACTTGCGTAATCTTCGCAAGGTATTTCTATTTGTGCTATAAAAGGATGTTCGTGTTGTCAACTGTCGGTTATCTCAGTTGAATAATGTGATATTTTATAATCTTGTTGTATAATATCTATAATGTCAACTTTCAGGTGTTTCCAGGAGGACAGCAGCATGCTACAAAGGTTGCAGTACATTCATTGACCTTTTCGGTTCAAGAAGGAGAATGTTTCGGTTTTTTAGGAACAAATGGAGCAGGGAAGACCACAACTCTGTCTATGTTGACTGGTATATAATAACTGAACGCTGAATAGTTACTGTAATTTAAACTATTTATATGCACATCTGGCCTATTCTTTCTCTTAATCACAAATTTGTTTCTCTAACATATTGGTGGAAACCACTTTTTTCCAACGACGTGCATGTCATGATAATGGGAAATATTAATTACAACTTCATCAAGTTCTTATATCATTTTAGGCTTTCTGATTTCAAATATTCTTATTTGTCCTATTACATCTCCATGATGGTTTCCTCAAGAAGTTTTCAATCTCGTAACCAATTACTAGGGAAACAATTATCGATTTTTTAATTGCTAAAAGTGAAATTTGTGAATTATCGATTTTTTTAATTGCTAAAAGTGAAATTTGTGGTATCGTGTTTGCATACTTCCAATACTTGACTATTTTGCCCATTTCTTTTCTAATAAAAGAATTTGCAAGCAGGTGAGGAATCTCCAACGGATGGGTCTGCTTGTATATTTGGCAAGAATATTTGCTCCAATCCCAAGGCCGCTCGTCAACATGTATTCCTCATTTTCTTCATATACTTTTGTGTCTATTTGTGTAGAGCTGCCTGTAGTAGTTCCAAATTTTTAAGAGACCACCGTTGTATAATTTCACTGAGCCTAGCCTAGCCTCTGAAAAGAGTAGAATTTCATTGCATGCTAGTCTCTCTCTCTTTCCTTAGACTTTATTATTAGACTAGTTGTATGCATGGATGATCTTTGAAGAGGGACATGAGTTCTATTCATACTTTTTTTTTTCTTCAATCCGCATCAGATATTTATGGAACCCTAATTTTATTTGATCGATCAATTTCAGATTGGGTTTTGCCCACAGTTTGATGCTCTGTTGGAATATTTAACTGTTCAAGAGCATCTTGAACTCTATGCCACGATAAAAGGAGTACCGGATTATAAGATAAATGAGGTACATATCTCATTTTAAATCTCATACCACTTAATTGTCTTCTTAGCAAACGAAACCCCAACATGTTATGTTGTGGGAATAGTTAGCATTTCCTTTACTTCTCATAAGACCTGTTTCTATTCAATGAAAAGAAAAGACGTCAGTATAATTGTGAACCCCTCTGCCTAAAACTTTGTAAACAGGTTGTAATGGAAAAGTTGATGGAGTTTGACTTGTTAAAGCATGCGAGCAAACCTTCATTTTCCCTCAGCGGGGGAAACAAACGCAAGTTATCTGTTGCAATTGCTATGATTGGAGATCCTCCAATAGTTATTCTTGATGAGCCATCAACAGGTATATGTACTATTCTTTTGTTGATCATTTCGCCGTCAAATTTTTTTTGTTCCCCTTTATCTGTATAAAATCTTGTGAATCTGCTGAGCGTACATGATAAAATAAATATTTTATAGTTCAATATGTGATCTAAGTAATGTAATCAGCCTATGAGGACAATAAACCACATTAGTTTTTTTTTTTTTTTTTTTAGAAACATCAAACCACATTAGTTGACCTACAGTGAATTGAGAAACAATTAGTGAACAGACATCAGAGTGATCAAACACAGGGATTGAGGACCATGGACCCTGGACCTTTGATCCCTGACCCTAGAGCTGAGACACAAGGCTCTTAATCATAGGCTCTTCTAGAGTTGGTCAAGAAGAAAGGAAGGACAAGGATAGTTCAT
The DNA here is from genome assembly GCA_963682095.1 of Potentilla sterilis. Taxonomy (NCBI): domain Eukaryota; kingdom Viridiplantae; phylum Streptophyta; class Magnoliopsida; order Rosales; family Rosaceae; genus Potentilla; species Potentilla sterilis. The sequence continues at coordinate 25,243,752 of OY821756.1, forward strand.
ACTGTTGATCATTTTTTATTTATTACTGTAAGATTTTTCTTAATGAAGAGTTGAAAATATCATTCAGCTATCTCGATTTTTTTTTCCCTGGTGTGGAAAATAGATTTTACTAGGTTAAGTCTCCTAAAAAGTAGTGTTTTTTACATAGCTTAGCATAGTTTACTACAAGAATAATTCTAATGTTTGGATTTCATCTATAATCACCTTCTAATTCTAAAATCCAATGTAACCCATCCTATATCCATTTTATGGATTTAAAAATTCTTGTTACAAGAATATTATTGTCCTGAACTCCTGATAAATATTATGGTTTGGGTTCTGCTTTCCTTTTCTGGAATATTGTTACATAGTGGATAGTAGAGGATCAAAGTGATTACATGCTTTACTAGGCAAAACTATGGATTACTGAATGTAAGAATTATTTGCCTATGAGGTTCCTGACCGGGCAATTTTGACACTTAACACGTCTAGATGTTCTCCAGAAGTATTTTGTTTATGCAAGTGTTTTGACGCTTAATTGTGGTGGCTTTTGATACCCATTCCTCCCCACCCTAACAATATACATATATATATATATATACTATAAATATTAATGACTATAAAAGTAATGAAGAAACAAAACAAGACACTTGTATTACTTGATTTATACTCCTATCTATTTTATGAACAAAATTTGTCTAACTATTGTTATATTAGGTATGGATCCGATTGCCAAAAGATTCATGTGGGAAGTGATATCTCGTTTGTCAACCAGACGAGGAAAGACAGCAGTGATACTCACCACCCATAGTATGAATGAAGCGCAAGCTCTGTGCACCCGTATCGGAATCATGGTGCCAATTTACGTTGCTCACCAGCTACTAAAAGTACATGTTAGTTCCACGATTCAGATAACAATATCACTTGTTTTATGTTTTGTTTTTAGGTTGGAGGCCATTTAAGGTGCATTGGAAGTCCCCAGCATTTAAAAACTCGATTTGGAAATCATCTTGAGCTGGAGGTATTTCTTTCTGGTTTTCCTTCTGTCCTTTCCATGTGGACTGGGGTCCTGGGGAAATATTATTTCATGATATTATTTTTTGGCCATCATAATATCTGTTATTGCATGTCCTTAGGTTAAACCTACTGAAGTCAGCTCTGTGGACTTGGACAAGCTTTGCCGAGTTATCCAAGAAAGGCTCTCATATGTTCCTTCTCATCCAAGAAGCTTACTTGATGGCCTTGAAGTCTGCATTGGTGCCACTGACTCCATTGTGGCAGAAAATGCATCGGTGGCAGAGATTAGTTTATCACGAGAAATGATAATTATGATTGGACGGTGGCTTGGCAATAAAGAAAGAATTAAGCCGCTTATATCTCCCACACCACTTTCAGATGGGGTGCTTGGTGAACAGTTATTTGAGCAGTTGGATCGAGATGGTATGAGAAACTTTATTTTGAAATCCACGTGCATAGATATGCTGAGTTATTTTATACTTTGAAGTTCACCTTTCTTCCTGGGTTTAAAATATAAGAGGTGCAAGTTTAGAAGTCAGAATTCCCAAGATTTGTTTTTGAAAGAGAAATATCAGGTTTTCACTAAGGGATTGCTTGGGGACCTTGAGGAAAGTCATGTGGAACCAATACTGAATGCAATCCAGTTATCTGACCCATCCTTACGCTAGTTTCCATTCAAGGTTCCTTGTACTAAATATTATCCAAGTCCAAATTTTTGTTTTATTATGACCTGAAAACCACACTGCGTCCATCAAATGCATAAACAATCATTTTTATAATCAATATGTTACTGTCTTTGGACACATTCTCTGTGGCTCTGCAATCCCTCTGAAGATGTTTGTGTGTGTGTGTGTGTTTCTTATAAGGTCATGGCTCTTATAAGGAGTGATCATCTTAACCATTAGGTGTTTGGTTTGGGTACTTGGCGATGGTCCCATGGTCACATATTTTTGGTGTTTTAGTCACGTGTCGATGGTCCCTTGGTTACATATGAGGAATCTCCCTCCTCTGTAATGTGGTGTGTTATCCCCCAAAAATGCAGGGAAATTTTCATAATGTTGTAATATTGCCCGAGTTTCCAACATCATACTTCCTTAACAGTCTTGGTTATACTTAACAGCCCAGGTTTGGACTTTTAAAAACAATCACACTAGGGTACTCATCATACTTCCTTAACGGTCTTGGTTTTATTTGTGGTTGATGCTCTAAAGTAATTGTGATGTCAATGCTGGTAACTAGTGTAGTTTTACGTCCTGTATTTATTATTATTATTTTTTGCATTGTTATCCTTTTCACTTACAGTTGGAGTTTGTGCAGGTGGAATACCATTGCTAGTATTTTCCGAATGGTGGCTGTCTAGTGAAAAGTTTTCAGCAATCGATTCTTTTATCTTATCATCATTTCCTGGTGCAATTTTCCAGGGAATGAACGGCTTGAGTGTTAAATATCAGGTAACTTTGATCTTGGAATTAGGTTCTTATGTATAGTAATTCAGATTGATTTGACTTCTATGTGTGTATGATACTGTGATATACAAGATATAGATATTGGAATTTCTGCTGCAACGCAAAATCCAATTGTGGCTAGTATTGAAAGCAAATGAAACTCTCGGAACCTTTACTATTAGGTCCACTGTTTTCGCCCAATTTCTCAGTAGTGATTTCACGAGATTGTGATAGTCCTTGTATGGAGACATTCTAGGATACTCATGAGGAGAGCCCTTTTTTCTTGGTATAATGATAGCGCTTCTCTATGTAGGGTCAGTAAGATAATTGGTGTCTCCAGCATTGAGTTTACACATTATGGACACACATGCGTCATGCATTTCATGTTTATATTAGCTCTTCAGGAATATTTCAGAATTTATATGAGATTCTTTTTTTCAGTTGCCTTGTGGTCCGGACCTCTCTATTGCTGATGTATTTGGACACCTTGAACGGAAAAGGTAAGTCTGTCTACATTTTTTGTTCATTTCTATTTATTTTGCATCTACTTTACCAATGTGATATCTTTTTTTTGTTTTGTTCAGAAACCGCCTTGGCATTGCAGAATACAGTATTAGCCAGTCCACTCTGGAGACCATATTCAATCATTTTGCAGCCAGCTCTTGAGATCAATATCATCTATCGGGAATATTATTCTGCAGTTTCACAGAATTTATCAATTGGTTAACAAGTAGCAGCAGCTCTCTTGTTTTTCTTAGAGTTGAGCTTGTTTTAGACATGTGAATAGTAGAATCAGTGTATTGTACATAGTTAACTTTGACAAGGTTATCGGTCGGCTTAATTATCAGTGAATGATGCATTACACTTAACAAGCGCCCAGGCATTCGTTTGACTGTACTGCGTTACAAAAAATTGTGAAAGTTACAAGAGGAACCAAGTAGATTTTTAGACCAAGAGTATCTAGTAGCCTGCGCAAGTGTATCCAAAATAGAAAGTGGCGATACTCTGACTTGTGAATGTTTATATATAAGCTCCTTGTTCAGCAGTAACAGTGCCATTCAATCATTTCCAAAAGTATGAAATCAGTTCATGGTTTCATGGATGTCAAAGTTTGGCTTGTGACACCATTTACTTATATTATCTCAAGACCATTTACTTGCATGATTACCAAGTTCTTTATAGGGGTGACAATTCAAAATAGCGGTCGCTTCCATTTCTCCTTCTTCTTTTTTTTGTGAGAATGCGCTTCCATTTCTCCTTTCTTCTATTGTCTTGTGGAAATTAGACCTTATCCGTCCAGTAATCCAGCACAAGCATGAAGCTCCACAATACATGGCATCCTGAATCAAAGGAATATTGTTCATAACCATTTCTAGACATAGCGTAGACCAGCATACGAGATCTCTGAACACGTCCGCAACTCCGATGCTTTTCTATATCAGGATGCCGCATCAAGAGCAAAGCGAGAAGAGCTGACTCGTGAACATGGTTCAACTTGAGCAAGAATTGCTTCGGATCAAAGAACCATCTTCCCTTTCGTCCCTGAAAAATGGAAAGGGAATCACAAGAGCTAGCTTAGTTCGGCACCTTGGCACTTATTACAACGAGCTGCTTAACCCCTTTTGATTAATTAACTTAACACCTCATATTATCCTCATGCATTATAACCTCTTGGTCTGAAGATGACTCTTGAAACACCTCATATTATCCCTCTCAGTGTAGCTTGTGATTGGCGGCATTTTTGCGCAAAAATTTCTCTGATTCATTATTTCAAAGCATAAGAAGTTAAGAACCAACATATATAAGTAAAGAAACTCGATCTCATGATCGATCAGATGCATGATCGAAAAGCATGGTTATTTTCACTCATTCCAAAAGTTATAATAATAATAATAATAATAATAAATAAATTAAAGATATGTTGAAGGAAAATACCATAAATGTGCCTTCGTCAAAATAACTGACGATGACGAATTAGGAAATTAGTATCAATCTGATGTAACGTTTCAATCAGTGTTTATTACCATTATTGTAATTGATGTTTCCATTGTAATCGTCACCCTATATAAAGGGATTTTCTAATGAAATGAGTAGACCAATTCCGATTATTCTACAACACGTTATCAGCACTTTGCTTTAGCCAGATAGAAGAAAAAAAAGAAAAAACCCTAGGACTTTGTTCCTGAAAAAAAAAACCCCCAGAAACCCATTCTGCCGACGACAACTTTGTCGGCAGAGCATAAAGATTCTCTGGGCACCCAACAATCTGTTTTGGGCACCCATCGTCTTCTCCGATCTGACCCGTAACCTTCCGGCACTCGCCGATCAACCCTTGACGCCAGCCTCGATCGACCCCGCCCGTCCCAGCGCCGCCAGCCTCGATCGACTCCGCACGTCCCAGCACCACCGCCTCCGCTAGCCCCAATCGGCGTCGCTCGGCCTTGGCCTCCAATCCTTCGACCCAACCACCGATCCCGATCCCGCCTTCGTCGCCTCCACCTGCCTAGCCCAGTCGACGTGGCCCTCGACGACGATCCGGTTCCGCAGCAGCCCCGCCCCAGATCGCCACTGCAGCCCGGAAGCACAGGAACCCGGAACCCGATCCAGCTTTTACCGACGACAGCTCGTCGGGAAAAGGCTGCCTCAGAAGTTCTCCCGACGAAAATTTTGGCGGCAAAACTTGCAATCCACCCGACCCGACCCGGATCTGGGTGACCCGACCCACGAAAAAAAAACTGTTTTATGAATTTAATGGTAAAATATTAAATTATTTAATTGATATGGTAAATGTATGATTAAAGTGACTAATCATATGAATATTTTTTTATGTGACATATCAATTTAATGATGCGGCGATGAATATACGACGACAAATTTGGAGTCGAAAATCGAGCAATCGATTCATATGCAGTTTATTTGGCAAACTTACAAGTAATATTTACATTGACGCTCTGCTTTCATTATATTTTGTTTCAGTTATTTATATGATATAATGCTCTATTAAAATTGATTGCATTAGTATTTATATAAATATGAAACATGAAGCGTTATATGTTCATTTTATTAGTGTTAAATAATTGTTTTATTTAACATATTACTTATTTTGAACACTGCTCTGATAATGTAATTTCATGAGCTTCGTAATATAAATAAAAAGTGACAAACCTATAATGTGGAAAAGTATTTTCACGAAGTAAGAAAAATATGACCATTACAAATTTTGGTCTTGAGATCCAATTTTAATTTCTTGAAAAAAATTTTCATCATGGATATCTTCTTGATTATATAAAAAGCAATGATAATGAAATTTCATTAGCTTTACATGCAATGAATATGGAAAAATTAAAATTTTATTGTGATAATGAAATTTCACGAAGCATCGGATTTACCATAAAGTATATTGGTTTATTTTAGTTGTCGTGAATGTCATAGACCGCGAAACTAATATATTTTATTCTTCCTATATTTTACAGATGGTTTAACCATCACAGTTTAGTTTTGACATATTGGACTCTGAAGAATTTGAGTACCAAATTCCCCTATTAAGCCGACTAAGGCTTGAGCATGGTATATTTATGCAAATTGTTTTATGTAAATAGCAAAATAAATAATTTCAATATCTTGAATGACAATGTAAGGTCTAAGAAAAAAAAATTCCCTGGAACAAATTATGCAAAGTAATGCAACAACCCTACACCAAAGGGCAATGACAATGTAAGGTATGAGAAAAAGAAATTTCCGGGAACACATTTTGAAAAATAAAACAACCCTAAATCAAAAGGCAATGACGATGTAATGTCTTAGAAAAATATATATTCTTGAACAAATTGGGCAAAATAATGCAACGACCCTAAAACAAAGGGTAATTACTATGAACGTAAAATTCATATAATCATCCAAAAGTAAGTGGAAACAATGTAATATTTAAAAGATGACATAGGGGACATGTCATGTGCAGTGAAACACTCTGCCATTGTTGTAATTCAATGAATTATTGATACGTACATCATACGCTAGCAAAGAATTAGCTACGACTTTCAATAAGTATGAAGAATCATATGAGTACGTGGATTTTTTGGAAAAGTATCTTCAATATACAACAAGAACATCGAAAATGAATTTACAACTGAAGACATAACATATGGGAAGAATATGTCAAAATGACACATCTCATCATTGCAGCTATTAAAAGAGCACAAAGGATCTGGCTCAATCCAAAATTTGATTAGTCTACTTATAAATTTCCAAGATATCCTTATAAAGGCTATTACGCCTAAATACGACTTTTGGTCCTAAATTAGACTTTTTGTCTTAAAGTTTCTCTCTCTAAATTGGATAAGACTAAATGTAATCGTTGGCACGTTCATTTTTGAAATTTCTCTAAAGGAATTGAGCTTATTCAAATTTTATTCATAATATACATGATTCAATTTTCTATATCTAACTTTACAAAGTATTGCATAAAGAAAAACAATATAATATAGGCATGGCACAAAGAACTGTGTCCAAAGACATAATATAGGCATAACACAACTAAATGTGGACAAAGAAACGCACCATGTGATCCCTAGAATAATAGTACTGAAGGACAATGGTACTAATATAGCACAATAGTACTGAAGAACTGTAGTACTATAATGAAAGTGATAAGGATCGGTATATCTGTTCCTTTGGGATTCATAATGCACCTGCCTAACTGGGATTACCAAAGTTTTTATAACAATCCCCATCGAGTTACTCTAAAGAACTTGAGTTACGTTTCGATGTATATATTGAGCATATGTCAAATTGACAATTTATGCGATAAGAGAAAATTGAATTTGTCCTATACTTTAAAGAAATTTATGCCACGATGTTCATGTGAAAAAAGACACAAGTGAGAATTCATTTGAGCTCCTTTGCATTACCTCTAAATGACTGCGAATGTAAACGAGTATTAGAGAAGATTATATGTCAACTTAGTAGGTTCTAAGTAACCGCTAATTAAATCCAACGTCATAAGAAAATGATATTTTGGAATTCTGACATAGATTGGCTTTGATCTGGTGATCCATACATTAAAGAAACTACTATGGACACCCATATTTTTGGATAAATAGAAGCAAACACCAGAAGAATATGGTTCACATACGAATCTGAGGACGATCAATGAACATTTGATCCTCAAATATTGTCATATAGGGTTGAAGACGTATGTTCAATTCCTAAATCCCGCCGCTCCCCCAATGTGGCATTATAATATATTTGATGCACAAGCATATGCATTTATACCTTATTATGCTTCTCCTATCCGTCGTGATTTTATGGATAAAAGTACATCATTCAAAGCCTATTCGTTAAAACAATTATGATTGAGATCATCATATGCAAAGGACACATGAGTTCCTCATTATGTTGTTATATTGAATCAAAAGAGGATTCAGTGGATCGATTCAACCAACTTGCGGACACCATAGATATTTTATGGTGTTGGTTGTTGTGTCGACACGCTGGTCACGTGTCATGACACCATCCACAATTAAAATTTATGCTGCTTATGCTAGAAAGTCAAAGCACCTAGGCCGGGTTAATTTCCGTTGGTGTGATGATTTTATGGCTTATTATATGGGATTTGTAATGGACATCATATTCCTATATAAAAACCCAATTGGTCTCACGGAAAACGACTACAGTAATAGTCTTAATATTGGTAAAACACACCAATACTTCCGTTTTGGGTTATGCAATTTTTGCATGCAGCGTTACTTTTTCATCTATGGCCATCATCATTGAACCAATTTACACCATAGCTAGTGACTATGTGTGAGGATTTTAAAGGATTTCAAACGAACTTGTAATCCTTGAGCTCTTTTGGATTGACACGGATCTACAATCCTTGAGCTCCATTAAATGTTTTATGTGCCAAAATTGCGCCGCCACAGCGCACAATGATGGGTTACTTGAGATGAATAAATATTTATGCTGGATATGAACTTCCAGCTATAGTCCGCTATGTCGAAACCTTGACAGGCGATCTCCTCACCGCTAGATTTGCGGTGTGTCACTTTGATGAGACAGTCTTCCTGTCGTTAGGGGGAGATAAGAACAAGCATGTTCAAGTGGAACGACATGAATTGTCGTGGTTTGTCCCCACTGTGTCTCATCTCGATCCCCAAAATCACACAAAGTAAAGTGTGCAGATGTCTTATACATTAAAGTGACGAGATCATATAAACCTGCTGCAAATATACCTGCAAGGATTGTGTTTTATCAAAAGGACATGGTACCACCCAAGTGGAATTGGGTATTGCACTGCCACCATCCATGGTGGCATGGTGACGCCATAAGTGGCATAAATGGTGTCACAGGCCGTGGCTCTCCAAGGAAGAGGGGGAGGCCACCTTAAGTTCGATACATACTTGTGTAAAGGAAGAAAACAAGTTTGGCACAACCTGATCTATTGATCAGTGATACTCAAATCCGTCTCATGAGAATATTTATGGATTGTGGTTATCATTGGGGGACGCCTCAAATGTTAGAACCAATCCTTAAAGTATAGAGATCTCTACAAACACATTACACTAGTGTACATGAGGACGTGGAATAATGAGTCTACTATCGAACTATACTTCGTTGAAAAATGTCAACTTAGTAAACTGGCCTAATGGAAAGAAGCGATCCAGTATAAACAAAGAGATAGGTATTTGGGCAGGTGACGCCGACACCGCAAATGTAAACCCTATCAAATATATCTTTGTTAGAATGCGTAATGAGAATAAGAGTATGCAAACTCACCTTATGGCGCAAGGTCTCTCAAAAACGCACTGGAATCGACTACGAGGAGATATTCTCTCGTAATGGACTACGATGAGACAATCTCTCGTAATGGATGTCATTGTACTCCACTACCTTGTCAGTTTGGTAGTTTCCGAAAAACTGAACATGCAGCTTATGAAAAGTGATCAAAACATATATCTCTATAGGGATCTAAATTAAGAGATATACATGAGGATCCTAAACGGACTTCATCCACCCAAATCAAGTGACTCTAGATCACATGAGTACGTTTGCAAAAGAAATTGAAACGTTCACTAAAGTGACTACTTGATTGGATAGAGATTGGTGAATTATGCCCTTGCGTGCTCATTATGGATATATATGAACTCTAAATGAAATAAGAGAAACTCAGTGTATTATCCTAAGTTGAGAATGAAAAAGATTTTGGGAATACACAGTCTTGAAATGGAACTCAAGGACTGTAATGATGGTGACCATACATCAATCGGCTTAGGCACTCTAAAGAATAAAGTGAGGCCTACATATACTCCCATGATCAGTCGAAGTCTTTACTATAGATCCGTTTTCATCTAAAGGAAGATGACGAAGAAGTATTGGGAAATGAAATTCCTATACAAGTGCAATAACGCATGATTGTACTTAAACATAATATGTAAGACTCGACCTCTCATTCGATGTAAATTTGTAAAGCTATGTTTAGCTCTGCGCCTACACAGCGCAAATCGTTCTTTCATTAAAGATATGAAAGATTTGGACTTATTCAATCTCTACATAGAATTTGACATGATAAAGAAATTATCCACGTCATAGCTAACTATGCGTAAAGAAAACCGCATTAAAGTTGAGATAAGAAAATCTGTTATTACAGATCAATTTCAAATTTCTTAATGGTTCACTCATACTCTAGACGAAGTTACGACTATTTTGTTATATGAAGGTCATATCACGAGTGAACCTGATGTTCAATATGAACCTATGTATTCAGTTCATGAACAACCTTATCCTCAAGATCAAAGTAAATCAAGTTGGATCTGAGGACGATGTGGCAAGATTTAGTTACTAAATCATTGCTCAAAGTCACATTTGGAAAAACATGTGAAAATGCATAAGTATGCTAATAAGACTGAAGCTCCCTTGATCAAATGAAAGAATCAGGGAGAAACCCATGATTAATGTAGAAATCAGGGGGAGGTGCAGACATCAGGGGGAGTCTAGCATATACATGTTGTTTTCAAATGTAATATGTGCGTTGTGCTCTTTTTCCCTTCGTCCAAGTTTTATTTTGTCCCACTGAGTTTTGTTACTTGGCAAGGTTTTTAATGAGGCAACACCATATGCACCATTTCGTCTTTGACTTGGCACAATGGGGAGTGTTGAAGGAAAATACCATAAATGTGCCTTCGTCAAAGTAACTGACGATGACGAATTAGGAAATTAGTATCAATCTGATGTAACGTTTCAATCAGTGTTTATTACCATTATTGTAATTGATGTTTCCATTGTAATCGTCACCCTATATAAAGGGATTCTCTAATGAAATGAGTAGACCAATTCCGATTATTCTACAACAAGATAAAGCATGTTTTCTATTCCTAATTAAATACAATGGATACTGTTATCATATATAATGGTAATATTACATTGGCTTGTGCCTGTTTATATATATCAATCACCTTTGATTCTATTATTTAAGTAAGGCATGTGTAAACATCTATATACATTACTTGCTAGACAATAACATTATTTCCATGCATTCATAGATTCTGGTAACATATATTATCTACTTCAACTATAAGCCACTTGATTTTAAGTAGCTAGATCATATATAAATGTAGTCTTGCTTTGATTATTTGCATGCTTGAGATAGTAATATGCTTGCGCTTTCACTAATTAACTCTGCCCTCTTTCTCTTCCTTTCCCTTTCTCCCTCAATTTCCAATCTCACCCCAAACAGCTTTGGCCTTTGGTCGTCTTCGTCTCGACCTCTCTCCGATTCCCGGCCATACTTGGCCACCAAATCGAGAAGCTCATTGCACTTATTTTTCATGCTCGTAAGCTCGCAGCTCAAAACCCCATTTTCCATCTTTAGCCGTTTGTTTTCATCAATAAGAGAGCTGTACTCGGACGAAGAAGAAGAAGAGGAAGACCTTTCATGGTCCTCATCAGACTGATCCTCTTCTGCTGCTACTTGGCCTTGAGCTAAAGCCGCGTTTGGCTGTTGCTTGTTCGACCATGCTTTTCTGCGACGGATTTCAGACAGATGATCCTTTTCACCCTTTCGGAACTTTTCATTGCAAAACTCCCACCGGCTTGTTGCAACTTTACGAAATCCCTGTTAATTCACGTAGCTATTAGGTTAATTAAGTCGACGTTATTCCAAATACGAATGCTTAAGCTTGGAAATAGATGTTTGTTCAGTGATTTTATTTCTATAAATCCCATCAAAATTAATCTGCTTTTATATCGCCAACTTCAAGATCGAGGAACTGAGCAAGAGTGACCTCATGAGTAGAACACAATATATAGATAGAAAACATGCCTGATGAAATGCTTTGAGATTTTCTAAGATACGTGTGAACCCTTAGTGCTAACTATGACATATTCTGTGTCTAAATATTTGCAGAATCTTATAAAATAGAAAGTCTAAATCAAGGGTCCGCGTTAAATATTTATACTAACATATATGTAAAGGTTGAACTGACTCCGATTACAAGAGCTAAGTCAATTTTGGAATACATATCTTGAAGTTTCCTATTTCATACCCAACAAACACATCTATTTGTTAATCAAAATAACATGACTAAAATATGGCTAAACTCTGTTTCATTGTTAGGTCAGACAGAACCAATGGACCTTTCTATATTACCCGAAAAAATTGACTTAAAATCAAATCTATGAATTGAAACTATCGGAGCTCCACTTTGGCAAATTAATACAGTTTGGTCATCACCATGGGTGATATCTTTAATATGTTTCTATGTACTTTCATTTGGACAGATCGAAAGGTATAAACGCTAATTGATTAAGGTGTAAGAATGAATTATATGCTCGAACAACTAGAGAATCCAGCATGCATAATAGTGAATAATGAAATACATACGTAAGTATTGAGCTGCCTGACAAAGCTAGAGAAGTTACTGTGCTTGAAGAGAGTTGGGAGGAGATCACGGGCAAACTCGGCCGGCTGCCACACCACGAAAGCCGAACCGTCCTCGTTCCACGATATCACGGCGTCAGTTGCCGGATCCTCCACCAGCATGTACGTCTTCAACAAGAAAGGAGGCGGGCTCGACTTCCTCACGTATTCCAGCAGACCCTTTTGATCACAGACACCTTCCATTGATGGAATATATGAAACTTCGAGATATATAAGAGACCTAGGGATTGAGCTAGATCGAAACAAGAAGATGAGGCTTGCTAGAAATAAGGATGGAGAAGAATTAACAAGAAGAAGAAGAAGAAGATTGAGGAGGATAATAAGGGGATGAGGAGAAGAGAAGAAGGGCCGTTAAGAACTCCCAACCCCAACAATAGAAACCCAGCACGACTCCACAGTTCATGAGAAATGCAAGGGGACTTTGTTTCCCTATTCTCTCGATCTCTCTCTCTCTACAATAAGTTAAGCTCCCACGAAATTGTTAAAACGTATCAACCAAGCCGACCTCCGTTCTTATATACTTCTTTTCAAAATTCATGACATGCACATCACATTTCCAAAATATTCGTAGTATTTTGACCATGAATCCTACATAGTATATACTGTGTATTGTATACATGCACTTGTGTAATGAATATTTAATAGTCTCAACTCTCAACTAAGATGTGAGTTGTTAATTAATCTTCATCGCCATCTTAGATGGCTATGGTATTTTTTTTTTTAACGAAAATGGCTATGGTTAATGGAACAAAAAAAAAATATCAGAAAAACACAAAACAAAACAAAACAAAATCAGAAAATTAAATATTAAAAAAAAAAAATCATTTTCTTTGCATGAATGGATACCCTTTCGGACCTTTTCCTTTTCTTGCCATTACCAATTGTATTTGACTAACTTGTCAAGTGTTCGGCAACATGACTAATCCAGTAATCCCTATATATTTCTAAGCGGATCTATGTGACATATTCATGTATGCGAATAATGCGACTATTAAGAGCATCTCCAACAGATTCCCTATAATAGGGATTTTACTTAAATTTGGGGATTTTGGGCTCTAAATCTCCTCCAACAGATTCCCCATCTCATTCCCTAAAATGAGGATTTGGATGAGAGAGAATATATGTATCCCTATATTTGTAGAGAGAGAAAGAAAAATTTGCAGAATGAAAAATTAATGATCAAATCAATTTGACACAGAAAACTAAAAAGTAATCATTAATTATAGAATTTTATATAGATTTTTATTTAAAATAAATAAATTTATTATTATAGAATAACTTAAAAGTAATCATTAATTACAATTTACAATAAATGTATTAGATATAGAGTATTTATTGTATTTTTGAAAATAAATAAATAAAAGAATATTATATTGTTGAAATAAATATGAATGTACACTACAAGAAAAAAAGGCTTTGCCGACGAAAAAAAAAAAACGGCCGACGAAACACTTTTTTCGTCGGCTATTCCCAAGAATGGCCGACGAAAATTTTTGTCGTCGGCAAAAAAAAAATTTCGTCGGCCATTCCCATAGAATGGCCGACGATTTTTTTTTTCGTCGGTAAAAATGAAAAATCGTCGGCTATACTCCTATAATGGCCGACGATTTAAAGTTTTCGTCGGCTATAAACTTTTGGAAGAATGGCCGACGAAACTTTTTTATTTCGTCGGCCATAAGTTTTTTTAAAAATAATTATTTTACGAATAATGGCCGACGAAAATTAATTATTTCGTCGGCCATAAATTATTTAAAAATAATTATTTTACGAACAATGGCCGACGAAAATTAATTATTTCGTCGGCCATACTTTTTTTAAAAATAATTATTTACGAACAATGGCCGACGAAAATTAAGTATTTCGTCGGCCATAAGTTTTAAAAAAAAATAATTATACGATTATTTTTGACAGAAAACGACAAAAGAATAGCATAGCCGACGAATACTAGGTTTGATTTCGTCGGCTATGATTAAAAAAAAAAAACAAAAAAAGAGCAGTTTCCATTTTCTATCACTATCGACAAACCATTGCTTCATCCTTCAAATGCAAATGTGTCGTGAAATAAGACATGACCAAAATATTGAAATACGGCTACGGTTGAAAAATGGGAAGATTCCGACAAAATCTGTGTGCCGAATGTTGCGGTTAGCTGTTTTTTACTCCCGTTTTCCTATGGGTAGCCTGACGGTCGGTAAATATTTTGAGGAAAATTTTTATACGATTAGTCGCGTCTCATCAATCTGAAACTATTCTCTATTGAAGATCAGGCCAAAAAACGTCATTTAGACGGGCCAATTTCCGTTTTAAAGCGTTTAGAGGTTTGACTCACCCGGTTGACCGTCCCGATCGAGCCTTTAACGTTGTCAGATGTAGTTGGATTTTTTTTCATACATGTATTTAATCTTAACGGTGATATCTGACGGTTGGAATAGATTTTCCAAACTTTTAGATTCAAAATCGGAACATATGCACTAATGTTCCTTAACTTGTTTACTAAGTGTTTAAGTGAATGTATAGTTTCAAATAGTTACTATACGTACACTCTTCAAATGCAAATATGTCGTCAAATAAGATATGACCGAAATAATGAAATACGTCTACGGTTGAAAAATGACAAGATTCCGATAAAATCCGTGTGCCGAAATAATGAAATCAGTCAAAACCCGGTTTACTGCAGATTTGGCATCCGGCGTCCGAATGACGATTGTGATACCATTCCGGAAAGGGAACCTTCAAGGGAAAGGCTTTGCCACGACGTGTGGGCTTTTTCGGGCTTTCGAGTTCGTTTAGGGCCTCAAAACGGCATTTTAGTATGTTTTCATAGAATAGCCGACGAAACATTCAAATTTCGTCGGCTATTCTCTAAGTATAGCCGACGAATTCAAATATTTCGTCGGCTAAACTCTTGATCCGCGCCTTTTTATTGTCCGCCGTTGGATGGCTCAGATCCGACGGCTGTTGATTTTCCAAAGTATAGCCGACGAAATAAAAGATTTCGTCGGCTATACTTAGAGAATAGCCGACGAAATCTTTTTATTTCGTCGGCTATACTCCTTCTAAATCTTTTAAATCCTCCCGCCTTTTTTCTCTCCTCCTTCCCCCCCTCCTCCGGCCTCCTCTTCCTCCTTCCCCTCCTCCGGCCTCCTCCTCTTCCTCCTTCCCCTCCTCCTCCTCCTCCTCCCCCTCCTTCCCCTCCTCCTCCTCCTCCTCCTTCCCCTCCTCCGGCCTCCTCCTCCTTCCCCTCCTCCTCCTCCTCCTCCTCCGACCTCCTCCTCCGGCCTCCTCCTCCTCCTTCCCCTCCTCCGGCCTCCTCCGGCCTCCTCCTCCTCCTTCCCCTCCTCATTCCCCTCCTCCATCCAAAGCATAATTTAATTTTTTTTTGCCTAAAATTTAAGAATAGCCGACGAATTTTACCAATTTTCGTCGGCTATAAGTTGTATAGCCGACGAAAATTCTAGTATTTCGTCGGCTATAACTAATTATGCCTATTAAAATATTAATATATTTCGAGGAAATAGCCGACGAAATTTTATTAAATCGTCGGCTATAGTTAAAACACAATAGCCGACGAAATTCGTCGGCCATACTTAATGGATTTCGTCGGCCATACTCAAAAATACCCGACGAAATTCGTCGGCTATTTCTCCCACGTTTGCCCGACGAATTTTTGGATTCGTCGGCCATATTTAACTATAGCCGACGAAATTTTTTTTTTCGTCGGCCATTGGTATTACCGACGGCGTATTACCGACGACTTATGGCCGACGAAATTTTCGTCGGCAGAGGGTATAGCCGACGAAAAAATGGAATGGCCGACGAAAAAATTTTCGTCGGCTATTCCCCCGTATCTGGTAGTGGTAGTTGTAATAAATGTGAAAATCTCCAAAATGGGGAAGCTCTTGGAGTTGGAGCATAATTTTTTTAGAGATTCTGACTTTTGCTTCCCTATTTTACAAAAAAAATAGGGAAGCTGTTGGAGATGCTCTAATAGCTACAACCATGAAAGGGTTTTTCATTTTTCTCCATAAAGTTTGTCTGGGTTAATTAGTTTCAGTTTGATCATATTCTATAGATTTAGGATTTGTGAATTTTATCAAGGTGGTCTTCGATCTTCTTGTGTTTCGCCGTTAATACAGCCGATCACGTCTTGAAATTTAATGTACCATGGCTTTGTTCTCTAGACCAATTACTTTATCATCAGCTATTGTGCGCATATTCTCCAGTGCTGCCTATTATTATCTATGAATGATTTTTACCTAACATTGAATCTCGACTCGTTCTAGTACGTAGCATATAGTTTTCTTTTAATCCTAATTTTAGATATTGTATCCATGCCATTAGTTGGTTAGTTTGATCTTCTTCTCTTTTTTTCACCCATATACGATATAACAAAACACCACATTATGTTAGTACTTGATCTAGGATTTGATGATTGCTTTGAGGAAGGATCAAGATGTGAGTATATAGAAGTGAAGGAATGTCTGATTGAAAATTAAACTACTTGAGCAGTACTCCACGTATATATATGAAAGGGTTGCTCAGTTGGAATTCCATTACAGGCGGGCTAGCTGTTACTTTAATTTCTTGTTAGTTTCTACGTACATTCTAAACTGGGGGTGGATCCAATTAATTGTCTGCATGTCTATTATATAACGTGCTAATTCTTCTATCATATCCAAGCTTTTCCATGTCCAAGTCGTTGATTTTGCGATTTCTTCTAATTGCATTCTTTGCAAGTCACTTTTTTGACTTTGTGCTCTTCCATGTCCCACTTCCTTTGCAAATGCAGCCCACTAATTAAGCTCGTTTACGACACGCCTAATCAAATATTAACTTACATAAAACTGCTGCAAATACCTACAGCCGATCTGGTTTATTACTAGCTGCCCTTGATCTCAATTCTCACCAATAAATTAACATATGATAATATATAGAGAATGAATTGAAAATTTATAGAGATAATATACACGCATATACCTAAATACTAAACGGTGGAAATGTAGAAATTTAAAAAGAAAGTGGGTTAAATAAAGAGTCCGCTCTTTAATTTCATAGCGGAACCCCGCTCTGGATATGGACTGTTATATATATATAGCCAAAATAAGAGATCCCTTATTTTGTCAATTTTAAGAGATTGTTTATTAGACCAACTTTTTTTTATCACATTTTAACATCTCCACCGTTCAATTACTAGGTTTGTGTGTGTATATTATTATTGCAAATTTTTAGTCAAAATGGTGATCGTTAAGGCATCTAACTAGATGAAATCAATGGACGTATAAAATCTGTCAAAGCTGAACTATTCATGTTTTTATTTGTAAATTTCAATTTTGAATGCTCTAATAATTATCAAATTGAATGAAAATTTTCATATATAATATACTCATATAAACATGAAAGTTGAACGGTGGAAATATTAATATGTGATCGAAAAGTATGTTAAATGATCGATCCATTAAAATTGGTAAAATAAGATATCCCTTCTTGGAAGGGGCATGTACGTATATATCATCAAATTTGGTTATCGTCAAGATATCAAAACGATAAAAAAAATAATGAACATACTGAATGTTCAGTATGAACCACTTGTGTTAATTACGACTGGGAATGTTCAAACGATTATCAAATTTGATGAAAAAATGATCTACACACATATACCTGAATAGTGAACCACTGGAGATGTAGAAATTTGATCAGAAAGTAAGTCAAATAAGGAGCCCCGCTCTGAATAGGATATATATATATATATATATATATATATAATAAATAAATAAATAAAAATCTAGCTATATATCCACCCAGGCTAGTACAAAGGAAATTTGATCTCAAATGGTAGTTTGCATGCATGGACATATAAATGGTATAACGCATTTCAGAATGACATATATGAACAAGACCACCCGAACATATATACAGTCTTTCGTATACTTATGGTCGGTATGGACATTTAACCATTACAAATATATATGGTGATAATTAAGGGTCTGCTGTAAAATGAATTCTAAACCATTCTGTGGTCAAATCATTGTTTGGTAATTTGTAGAACACTAGCAGATACCCCAAGCTAGGGTTAATCAGATGATGTTGATTAGTGGGAAGAAAGATGAACGCGTTGTTGTGATCGTGAAGGTATGGTGGCAATGGAAGAAGCAGAATTTCAGGGGATTTGGACATTTGGGGGAAGTTTCTGTGATCGATCATTGTTGCCGCTGGGCTTTCTTGACTTGACCTTAATATCAAATTAAATCTTCTTCATCTCTTTTTAATCTTTTTCAAATTGTGGGCGAGTTTTGTCCTCAGTAGTCACCAACCACAGGTTTGTTTCTTCTTTTCCATTTGGAAAGCTAGGTCTGAAAGCTGCTAGCTCCTCCTTTTCTTCCATCCCTAGCTTCCTTGGAAATGTATATATCAGCAATAAATAACAGGATAAACTAACCCTAGCTTCGTACTCTCAGTTGCTTGACCTAATAATGGGGAAAATTGGAGTCGTGGTAGCTTAGCTTGGACATATTGTAACCAGTTTAAGCCATTCACGACTAGCTATCTTCCAAACTAGCTACCAATCGATCATGAGTCAAACATGTACAGCTCACTTTCCTTCTATATTTGATCGATGAGAATTCATAGTATATATAACACAAAATTACTGGTGTGCTATGGATGATCTGGTGTATATAATTTCGTAATACGTCTTTAACATTCACTTAGGTAATTATCTGATAAAATTTTCATTGAATGAGTTTCATTGAAATTTGGATAATATCGACTTGTAACTAACTACAGTTAAACATCTATGAATAATGTCGGAATTATAAAAAAAATTATTACTTTAGAGGGGGTGAGGGTAGTTTAGACACAAAACTATAGGAAAAGATGGAAGTTAGGAATAACCTCTTATAGTGTTTTGGGCGGGTGAGAATTTCTCAAACATTATCTTTTTAGTTGAAAAGATTCTTTTAAAGTCTGGGCTAATAAGTATTTTTCCTAAAATACTTTGGGAAATAACTAAATTAAGAAATAATAAATTATTAAGATTTCTTTAACTTATTGTATAATAAATTTTATTTACTATTTTTGAATGTATTTCGTCTATTTAGTTCATATTCAGAGCAAACCTTCGCTTTCAACTTACGGTGCGAAGTTCAGTTTTAAGCACACTTTTCGGTCATAGTTTAACATCTCCACCGTTCAGATGTTAGTTACTAATGTATAGATCATCTCTGCAAAATTGTATCCAACTTGATAATCATTTGGTTTTTCGTTATAGTGATTTAGACAAACAGTTCAGGTTGAACAAATTCGGTTTGGTCATTGATTTAATATAGTTTTGATACCTTAACGATCACCAAATTGAATGAAATTTGGCATAGGCGATTTATACATTAGGTTTAACATCTGAACAGTGGAGATATTAAAATATGACTGAAAAGTGTGTTAAAAACTTCGCACGGTAAGTCTAAAGCGAAGGTTCGCTCTTGATGAGAGGAACTGTTCATCTATTATAAGTATTTTTTGTGATATTTTTTTTTAAAATTTATTCTATTGGTTATTACTTTATGTAATCACTAGGACCTAAAGGAAGTCTAAAAAAAAATTATCTTATACATTTAGCGAAGTTCTTAGTAATATATAATAGTCCCGAATTGAAATCGAAAAAATTATTATTTAATTAAAGTTATTAATTTATCAAACATTCATTCGAGTAGATGGATTTCAGCTGAAACTTCTTGCCTTCTGAGGTAGAGAAGCTGATTAATTAAGAGCCTTATGTAGCTACTACGTACGTACTGATCCCATCTAGTTCTAATGGCGTTGGCCGTGTTGCTCACCCAATTATTGAAGCATATGTGGGAGTGGCTGTTTCATATAATCTGGTTAGTGGCTGGGTAGTGCCTTCTTAACTGATACTACTCTACCATATTGTCATATGCGAGAGATGACATTCCATGTCTTGGAGCCAAGTTAATATGGTCAAACAAATAGCTGATACTCCTCCACCACATGGCCAGCGTAAGTCAAGTGGAAGTCAAGCTTTCCTTTTGCGCTTCTTGTAAGTATTAGGTATATAAGATCGGCTCCTACTAGAATACATGAGTGAACTTCTGGGAAGAACAAACTGAAATTCCAAACAAACATTGCCGTAGGATGTCACAGACAAGAACATAATGACTCATTCAAATAAACAGAGAGCTACAAAAAGTACGTACTCAACAACGTTCATGAAGTTGAATAGCGTACAGGGTCCAGTAAATCACTGCAATTTGATGGAGAAATCATGGAGAAATCACTGGGACGAATATTTAAGCCTAAATTGGAGGGTAATAGGGTTAGACACAAACTTTGCTTGATTATTATTATTATTATTTTTTTTTTTTTTGAGAAACAAACTTTGCTTAATTTGAACCAAACTGCAACCCGGAAGGTTGCTGCCTATCAAACCTACTCTTGAAGACTACCAATCATATTCTGGACCTATCGTGCTAGACAGATTGTTTTACGGCGTGAACACTGAACAGAAAAGAGACTTGGAGATATTTTTGGTGCCTGTTTATTGTAGATTTGTAGTTCTGCACTAATAGTGTTCGTCTTTTAGAGACGTAACACACGTCAAGTAGAGCGGTAGCGGCAATCAGTAATACAGCGGCTTTAAAAACTGGGCTACCGAAACCACTCATCTAATATTCCAGTGCATAAGACTGGATACAAAATGGAACATATAATTACGTAAAACCCAACACATCGACAAATATACAGAGGACTCATTCATCAGGTCCTGAACTACTAATGTAAAGACCTAGCGCAATGGCATATTTGCATATCAGAATCTCACCAACACAAAACCACCTTTCTTGTGTTTCGATCTCTTGATTCCTAGTCCGCCGTCCCCCATGTATTTGAGTACATGACAGCCTTGCCAGATGGAGACAGGCCAGGTTGAATGTCCCCGGAAATCCATGACTGATGGCTTCCCTATTGGATAGGAATTTTGTCTCCTCAAATTATTTCAACTCATAAGTTAACCGATTTGAAATGAACCCCCTGCAAAAACGAGGGAAACCAGTGGCTGGAGTGTCTCGCCTTTACTATTTTTGCAAACCCATAACGTTCACTTTCTCCTGCCGTAGTAAACTCCAGCACCTGAATAACTACTATGATATCGACGTGGTCCACCACCTCTGCCACTAGTTCCTTCCCAAGTGCCGCCACGACCGGCAAATCTATTTCCCCCACTCTGTGCATAGTTCAAAGTTTGGGTCCCTAATCCATTAAGTTCCTCCTCTTCTCTATCATTATATTCCAAGACCAGCCTCTTGATGTCTTGTTTCTCTTCAAGCTCTGCTGCTTCTTTCTGTTTCGTGCTCTGTACAAGGGAGCAATCCCGAGGAATGGCCATCTGCTTTGTCTGTTGCTTGTTACCACGCTTCACAAGAACTTTGACTTGGACCTCCTTGCTTCCTCCAGACTCCTCATCCCTCTCATCACCACTGTCCCCTCCGACACGTCCATGATGATCCTTGATGGACCCCTCAAACAAATTCATCGGTATCATCATATTCAACGTCGGCCGACCTCGCAGCTCTTGCCTTCGTTGCTCCATGCTTTCCTGTAGTCAGAAATTTTTAAAAAAAAAAATTAAAAAAAAATTATAAAAAAAAATGTAGCACTGGAATACCAACCATGGCCAGTAAGAGCAAGAGCATAAACAAATAATCTAAATCTTACCTGCATAACAGCCTTGAGATCCAGCTCAAAATCTGCTTCTTCCTGAGGATCTACCTCTGCAACCTTCTGTCTGACATGGACTTCATCCTCCTCATCGGAACCAGGTACACCCCCATCGTCATCATCCTCGTCGCTGTCTGATCCATCATCATGATTCTCTTCATCCAATTCTTCTTCATGTCTATCTGGATCAACGGTGCCACTTCCTGAATCACTGTCACTATCTCTATGGTCTTCATGCACCCCTCCATTTTCCTCTGTACCATTCACAACACTCTGTCCATTCACTATCGTTTTATTGGAGGTAGTCCTCCTTGAAGACTTTTCAGTGTCCGAGTGCTTCTCATTGTTGGACTTGTCGGTGGAGATAGTACGCTCATGCTCCTCAAGTTCTACTAGAGCTGCATTAACTTCCTCAAGGGATGAGTATCGAGTCATGTTGGGACGCAATTCTGCAAATAAGTCCTGCAAGTGCTCAACTGAATGAGTTTTTTGCCAATAAATAGGACATAATATCTCAAATGTAGTCGCACAAGAGCCCCATGGGGTGGGGGGTTCAGCATGGTGCTGACCAAACCTCTATTGAACCTTGGGTCTAGTTTCCTTTGGATTTCCTCAAATTATTAACCAAATTATTCATTATGTTTTACTTGAAATTCAAACTAACTAGTCTAGTGAAATTCGCACACCCTAAATTACAATCCACACACCCTGACCCACTTTTTCTTAAGGAAATAGCAAACATATCCCTAACTACCCACTTTTGCTTGCATGCCTCAAGTGGTAGAGGGGGGATGAGTGGTGCGATGTGAAGAATTCGAGCAGCAGGACTGACCTGTAAGTCAAACTCAACATCTAGCGGCAGTGCACCTTTGCTTAGTATATATCTCTGAAAGAGCATCAAGAAGCGATCAAGTTTCCTCTTGGAAGAGCCTCTGTCAAAGTAATGTCCACAAGTTTCAAGTAGAGTAATAATCATCCTCATGCGGAAACAATCTTCTGGTGGATCTAGGACGTCTTGCTGATAACAAAGAAGAGAAAGTCTGACCATGTAAGGAGACTCAATTATCTAAATGATACACTAAAATTTTACCAAACAAAACAAATGATAAAGCCCAAGGTGTACAGATTCTTTTGATGAAGTATTGAACTTATCCAAATAAAAAACTTTAAAAAGAAAAAATTCACTCATGTATTAGTGCAATAAATCACAGCTTTTCCCCTTGCCAGAATTATTGCACCTCAAAAACCAACTACTTTAATGTACCTCTTCATCATAAGCCCACACTAATATGCTTGCAAATTGAATGTAAGCATGTGAATAATTCTGGTACTACCTAAGTTTGTACAATTATAACAAGATATGCATGGAAGAAAGAAGAGATGGATATGACACCCAAAAAGCCACATACTCAAGAACACTTGAGAGTAACAAATGCAGTGTAGGGCCCTTCTAGGAGATTCATTTTCAGGGCCCATCATTTCAGATAATTTATCCTCTCACACTTTCCACCAAATAAACGCCAAACCCAAATATATGTACCAATTCAAAAACCCAATAATGATCAATAACGATACAAGTAAGGGCAGGGATCTCAATTCCAAACCCTTTTGAGTAACAAAAAGCTCAGATGGAGTTTAATATCGACTTGGCCTCTCGAGCGGGTAGTGTAAATTGTATTTCAAGGGTTTGGTAAGAGAGTGGAGGGCAGGGTTTGTAATCCATGGTTGAAAATACAAATTTGATATTCCAACAATTGGAGAACCTCATTACACCATTAATGACTCAGAGCATCATATTCTCTAGATATGAGTGCTTAACCCTTCGACAAACATATAGTTTTTGTTCATTCACTTGTTTGTAATGCAATTAAAATTTTAGCATGGCAACGATGTGCAACGATGTAAGACAGCACTAACTCTTGTTTAAGTATGCATTGCCTACACGTCCACTTTTAGTATATCGTTATCAAAAGAAGACTACCTAGTACTGTATTGGCTTGATAACTTTAAGAAACAAAAAAAAAAAAAAAAAAAAATTGACATAAGCATGTCAAGAGACTTGTAGCTGCATATCTCACTTTCTCGTATCAAATCTAAGTTTTTATACAGTATGAAATGAAGAGAAATAAATTAATCAAACAATTTTTTCATGCCTAAAGAAAGCCGAATACCATGTTTTTCCAGCAGCTTAGGCAATAATTCGTAAGTGGTATTCAAGATATCAGAATGGAATACACAGAAGTTTACCTCTGCCGTGCCATGGCCAAAGATGAGAATCAAGTATAGAGTCTCAAATATAACAGAAGAGTCTACATGTTCATAGTTGTATAGCTCTCCCAGGAATCGCATATGGGCAATTCGCCTTTGCTGCATTCCGTACTCGTTTAATTCTAGGCCAAGCCTGATCTCCTCTAAGACCTGAAAGTGAAGATATAACTGTGAAACTCTCACTCAAAAGAAGAAAACTTCCAACTTGCCAAAAATGCACACCTAGCTCAGAGGATAACTCTTGTTAACTTTTATAGACTGGGTGTTGGCAGAGAGGGATTTGCAATGAACTTACTAGTTTATCTTTATATAACCGTGCCCACTATTCCACAAACACACACTCATCCTTTGCCTAGAACCATGATTGTAGCAGTAACTATTAATATCTCAATGTAAACGGAACACAAATCATAAGAGTTGCCACTTCAAATTTACAGCATACAACTTGCTGCAAGGTTAAATTCATTTTGGGCAACTAACCACACTTTATCATAAATAATAGAAATATAATAAAAAGTGGTAGGACAGAGACTAAAGGACAAATCATTTAAAGCCACATCATTTTCACTGAACCCAATGGTACGTGTAGAAAACCAAAGGGTAATCCAACTCCCTAAACCCTCTCCCCCAACTTTGGGTCTCTGGCTTTAGTCAAATCTAAATGATGAACTTTATAGTTTATTTACAACAGATAAAAAAAATGTAAAAATTAAAAAAAAAAAAACAAATAAAAAAATGGATGAAGAAATTACCTCATCAACAACAGAGACCGCAAATTCATCATGATAGCGACTCAGACCAGCAGTTAGAGAGGCAATCAAATGGATCTGACCATACTTCCCTTTGTGAACCTTCATAAAGCATTTCAAAAGATATGGCTCACATTCACCCCATGGTAGTTTACGCAGTTGCCTCAGCACATGCTCAAGGGTAGATTTATCAAGATCTGAGAATAGCAACTTTCTTATATACTGAAAATGAAAATAAACAAAAAAGTTAGTTAAGTCACTGAATTATAACAAACGAGATTCAGAGAGAATCGACCCTAAAAAAGATTTACACCTGATGCAAAGGAGGACGGACTTTAGCGACTCGTGCGGATCTCTCAGGCGGTTTGCACAGGTAGTAAGCATTTTCAACAAGAGTGCTGTGCCGAGGATCCAAATTTTTTACATTCTTTAAACGCATTAATATTTCCAGCATGTTAGCCATCCGCACAGTAGTTTCAGGAGACCGATACAAAAAACGCCCACAGGTCTCAAGAAGATTGCAAGCAACATCAATATTGTGATGAGAGAAATCATCTAGACAAGCCTGGCAAGAAGACGAGATCAATTTTCGCAAACAGCTCACAAGCTAAATGCCTCAATGGATGTGAATGATATGATCTTAACTATCATAAAAGCATTGACAATGAGACGAAAAGCACAAAATTGCTGTAATTATGTAGTGGAATCTGTGCTTTACCTTTAAACAACTAAACACTAGACCAGCTGGTGCAATTCTGAACTTGCAGAGTTCTCCAATAAATCTAATATTCCTAATCTTTGTTTCAATATTCATTTGATCCTGCACAGAATTACGATTTGATATCAATAGAACGAACATATGTCAAACTTAACTGTGATAATTTTCCTTAAAAAAAAAAGAGCAAAAAAAAGCTTGCATGACAAACTTACCTTTTTATTTATTAAGAAATTGAATTCCTCCTCCAACATAGCCAGGAGCATGGATGATACATCCTTCATACAAGTCGACAGAGTGGCAACCATGCGTGAGTAGTATGGCAGTAGCTCCAATGATGTCCTGGGGACATTAAACACTGCCCTCACAAGCTTTTTCCGACTTGCTTTAGAATTTAGATAACAGAACTCAACCTGAAGACATATTCAAAACAATATCTTCATTAAAAAAAATAGCAAACCATATGATGGAGAGAGAGAGAGAGAGAGAGCAGTAAGCTCAGACAAAGATATAATTACAGTCAATTGGTCGATGAGATCACGGCTCACAGAACCAGGGAGCCTCTGCAGCAACGCGTCCAAATTAGTCCCTTCAATACTTTTTAGTTTCTCCTTCTCATTTTCTCCCTTCCGGTCACCTTTCTCTTTTTCTGCATCTTTAATCTTGTCTTTTTCTTTTTCTTCCTTCTCCTTTCCTTTCTCTCGGATTTTTCCTTCCTGTGAAGCACCAACTTCTGCAGAAGATTCTGCAGCTTCTTCTGTAGCCTGTTGACTCTGGTCTGATTCAGCCACAGGTTCCTGAACAAGGGATATATATCAGAAAATGTTTGTCTGAGTGAAATTGGTACAAGCATAAATCAACAAGCCAGACAGCACAAGAGTAACAAGGATATTAACGTTGCAAAGAAAGAATAAATCACATCATATATGCTACCCACAGATGAAAACAAGGTCATTATATTATATCAGCAAAGCCACACTTTCTCGTTTTGTCTTTTTTCTTTTTTTTTTTGAGGCAGAAGACACAATATTATGAAAAGTGATAACGGATGATAAATGAGAAGAACGATGACATCCCAGTGTAAGACCAAATTGGTGAAATGCAGAATTGGTGAGCAATGATAGTAGATTCACCAAGAAGAAGATTTCCATTTACAAAAAGTATCATGTCAAAGGGTCTTGAATACACAGCAGGGCAATCAAATTAATGGAAAGAGATGCGTGTCGACAAAACAATGTTCATGAACAGAGTATTTGCACTCTTTTTTTTTTTTTTTTTTTAAGAAACAGCCTGTTATTAGAATGGAAAGCAAAATACAAGGATGCGGATAAGGAGTCCGCTTTAAAAAGCTATTGGGAGCAGCTACAATTACGCATGCTAAACAAATATTATTTATCATGTGGCAGCCATAATTTGAAATTGAAGAGTATCCGTGGGGTAAGGGAGAAAGCGGTGGGAGCACCCAACAATCTTTGCCACAAATTAATACATGTATTTTCAGGATATATTAACCCATTACAGAATGCAAAATAAGTTCCTTACAGTTGCTTGCTCTTGGGTCTTTGCAGATTGCTCATTAACTTTCGACTCTGCTTCTCCAAGTAACACAGCTGGAACAAATGCTCTGAAAAGAACACAAAAACATCTTATTATATCTCAGGTAAATCGCTACAGTTTGAGGAACCACCATCCAACTAAAATAATTATAATCAATATCATATCAAAGAGTGTTCCTTCTTCCTTTTTTTGAAAAATGTATGACAAGTAATATATGATTGACACAGACCTAAGATCTGGCAAACATTCATAGAAAGCCCTAGTGTCTTCATCATCCCATATGGCTTCAAGTGCAGAAGAGTCCTTTCCCACAGCTGGAGATGAAGCATCCTCTCCGCTAGTAACCCTGGTTGTGTGACCATCCTCTGGCATTGCTGGAGGCTGCATATCAAGTGCTTCTGCTAAGCTGTTGGAAAAATAAATGATTGAAACATAAGTGTACCAAAGAGAGGTAAATACCGAAAGTAGTCCATGACATATTTTAGAAGACAGAAGGCTTAGGAAATTTGATCAAAAGTAACACGCACAATACCAAAGACAATGTAACTTCATAGTGTTTTGCGGCTACTGACTTCAAATTAAAGAAATCGTGTGTGGGAGGAAAAAAGACAGATTTTTTTTCATTTTTTTTTTCATCTGTGCCGTGTTTCCTCTGTGATGCTTTAATTCTCCTAGACACTCTCTTTGGTCTCAGTTGTTCCTATTGTATTCATAGGATGAACACTCCAAATAATTTGTCTGTATTTTGGTTTTCATAAAGTTAATTTATAATCCAATAAATGAAAAAAGGTACTCTTTTCCTTGTGAATTCCTTCTGGTGCAATACATGAAATCCAGCTATACAGTTATCAGGAGGGAAAAAAAAGCTTCTGACCATGCTAAGATCTACAACTTATTCCTCAAATCTGCCAATTCAAAAAGAACTACCAATTTCTTTCTCAAAGAAAAAAAAAACCACCAATTTTTTCATGTCAGAATCTCAAAGCTGGAATACTAAATAAGCCAATAGAAAATTCTTAAGGCAGTATCGAGTACTTTCATCCTTGACATTTATGTTAGACAGCTCTGCAGATCTTTGGTTGATGACATCCCATAAAACAATGACCATACATGGTCAATAGAGCAACTTGAACTCCTTAAGGGATTCATATTACTCATGACAAAATGTTAGTAGCAATGAACATATTTTAACATGTGAAATCTGCTTACACGGAGAAGGCACTAAATTAGAAGTAAACTAGAATATCACATGATTAAGTTTTTAAAGATTATAAGGTCTAATGTAACATAAAAATCTAGAATGTGACAAATTACCTAAAATGATAATATCAATAAAATAAAACCAGTCACAGCAGAATAAACACATACGATGACAAGATATGGTAAAATCACTTACGCTGAGACATTGCGGTACAAATGGTCATAAGATTTTCGCAGCTTTTCATATGAAGAGGCACTATCATCACTGAGCTCTCCTTTAGCATTAAGGATTCTTGCATTTTCATGTTCCATTTGGCGAAGTGACTAACAATATCAAGAAAAAAATATATATTAATGGTGAAAGCATTGCACTAACAAAATACAGAATAAAAAAGATTAGATCCTAAAAGCACCCCAAAGAAAAAAAAAATTAATAAATAAATCTATAAACAGAGTCAAAATTCTTACAGTATGCTCAGACTGAAGCAGTTCTGCTGCAGCTTCATAATATGTTTGAAATGCCTTCTTGAAGAACTTTTTTTGATCTGGTGTGATATTAAGGCCCTTAAAAAACTGCACAAATTGTCAGGAAGATGCATTAGGATAAAAGAGCAGCAGTTAATATTGCAGACCGAATATAGGCATAAGCTTATGATCATATATAAGACTTCCGTCAACAAGGAGACACCAAAACAGATAAAAATAAAAATTCATGTAAAATATCAGAAGATAAAACTTATAAATCATACTGCGGGCTATATGACAGTATGACACCATAATCAACATTAACTATTAGCCCGAGCGTAAAAACGATATAGGAATATGAGACATACTACATAATGATATATACCAAATAATTAAAATACCTCTTCATATATTTCTGGCCCAGATAGTGGAAGACCAAGAAACATTCTTCCCTGCCGAGCAAAACTAGCAAGAAGAGTCAAATTTGTCTGAGTAGTTTCTCGGTCTTTAAAGTGTTCTCCACTAGTAAGATCTTTGATAATATTCACAAAAATACCACCCTCTTCTATAACTCCAACAAAGTAAAGTTCCAAAAGGAGTTTCAAAGTGCTACGCTTCTTCATGGCCCTCAGGTTCTTATCCGCATCTGGGTCATCCCCGGACTTCCCAGGAAAGAAGACTTTCAAAAGACCTTGAACAAGGGTTGGGGAGAAGTCTTTGTATCTTTGATGAAGCAGAGAGCAGATCTGTGAAACATATACCAATGTTAGAAAAGTGTAAACCAAAATCTATTAAATGATGATGATGCAGCAATTGCATCTATGCACTAAAAAATAGAAAGGGAAACTTTGTAATGCAAGACACATATGCTTAACATTTTTGCTACATTAAAAACAGTACCATTCTTTCCATTCGAGACCCGTACCAAGACATCCTATTATGTTCAGAACTTTATTCTCAGAAATAATAAAGATAAAAAATACCAATGCTAATGCCAAGGTCCAAACTAAACAATAAGCAGGAACATTGGAAACCAAGACACTAACTGCGCCAAATCGTTTGCACTGTAAGGCAACTTATTACCGATACAAACCCCAAATACTGGACAGAACAAAGTGATGAGAAACCTCAATATCCATTTCAGCATTATTAGCACCTCGCATTCGACTAAATAGGTTAATTGTACAGCACACCGATTCAGCAAGTTTGTGTTTACTCTTATTAAGATAAAAAAAAATATCTAGAGCATTTTGGAACCCACAAACACAAAATTATGTGTAGCTCATGTAATCATACAAAATTATGTGTAACTCATGTAATTATGCAAAGTACAATATGAAAGTAATCATGTTGTCCTCAAGCAAATTCAAATGTGTAATAGAATTAACCCCAACAGTTTTAAAATCATATCCTGAACATAATCCACACTAATATACTGTCGAGTATAAACACGAATACTTTCTGAAACAGAATTTCTAATAGGATAACAGAAAAGGAAGAAAAGCAGAGATAGTAAATGCATTTGAAAATCATACCTGAACTGCTGCTTGAATGTCCGATGATCTAAGTTTGGCATCACAAATAGCAGTAACAGCTTCACTAACAAATTTGCTAAGGTTAACACTCCTCAAGTCATCCATGAGCCCTTCCCGCTGCTCCTGATTTATCTGCTTTAGTTTTTTTATAACCGCCGTGTTTCGTTTAATACTAGAATCCAATGTCCTCAGAAATCCCGAGTCTGGCAGTCACACAAAACAGTCTCAGTTTCCATCATGTCAATTAATACCAATTGCTTAATAGAATATAAGATCATTCGAACGGACACACACATAGTCCCCTAAAAGAAGTGCAATACGATTTCCCGACTCACCAGGCCTCTCAGGGTTCAAATTGCTTTGACGAAGAGCCATCTTCGACTCTATCGATTTCTTCATTTCCTCAAGCCGAGCAACAGCTTCCTGGAGAAAATAAAAAACAATAACGGCCTCGATTACGAAAATCACTTCCAAACAGACACAAGTTAAACCCTAGAAAAAGTGTGACACAGAGTCATATACACACATACCTCATCATCTTGCTTCCCAGCTCCGGCACCACCGCCAGATTCCTCCTCATTGTGATCCATCTCACTACTTGTATTCACCGACATACATACACACACACCCCTTCATCCACAAACAAACAACGCACTCTACTATGAGGTCAGTCAATTCAACACCCAATCCAATCCACACAAAAACCAAAACCAGAACCTTGGAAAAAAAAATCTAACGAAATTGCAGCAAATCAATTCGTCGTCACCAAATAGCTATTCGTATTTACACTAGTGTAATCCCTTAGGTTTTCTCTAGTTCGGGGCGTTAGGTGAACAAACGGGTACGGGTATGGGTCCGGAACCTAATAACCTAATAGTGACGGTGCCGAATTGTAAAACGGTGTCGTATAGGAGAGAAAGGAAGCGGTGGAGGTTACCTGGATCGTTGGCGGTTCCGGCAGCTCTGCGTTTAACTGAGAGACCCTTTTCTTTGTTTCTTCAACAATTTACAGTGTGCTTAGTGCAAAACTCGTATTTGTTTCTCCCGACTTGATTTCAACGTGTAAATACTTAAATAAAATCAAAATTCCTACTAATTACTTTTTGGGTTCAATATCACTTTCTCACCCGGTTCATAATGCTTTTTTTGGGTAAAAAAGAACATATTATATCATCTGTCCAATATACCAAAAGTACATATTATACCCCCTCATTTTGGGTTACTTTCGTATTGGTGCAATTTTTTTTAAAAAAATTACTGTTGCACTGTGAATGTGCGATAATAATCAATTCTGTTTTTAAAGTAATGTTAGGTGCTGTCATTACATAAATCATTTGACAAAATTCTAAGTGAAACTGCAATAAAGATGTTTATTGACAGCAAATGACATGATTTTAATCTTCTTCTTTTTACGCCCAACCAACTAATTAAATTATAAAAAATAAAATAAATCACTAATAATAAATAATAATAGAAAAAATAATAATAAAATTACAAGAAAAATAAATTATGTATTTTCGTTAATGTAACTGATGAGAGATAATTACGTAGTTATTATTGTTATTAATATATTTAGTATTACCGATGTAATACTCACCCTATAAAAAAGAAATTATCAATTAAATAAATAAACTAATATTTTCATATTACACATTATCAGCATGATGTTTTAACTAAAAAAAAACCCTAGGTTTAATTTTGTCCCTAAAAAATTCACTGCCGGCAACAAAGAAGGCCCCAGAAATCCCCATCTGCCGACAACTACTTTCTCGGCAACGAAGGCCAATATGGTTTCTTGCGACAATTTGTCGTCGGAAAAAGAAGAAAAACCCAGGCTCCCATTCTTCCGACGACAGGATTGTCTCATGGCACCCAGAAATCTTCGCTGGGCACTCTTCTCTGATCGGCATCGTCCACGCAGCAGCGCCCCGTCGATGTCGCCCCAAAGCCGACCAGCCCAGAACAGCGTCTCCTTCTGCCGATTTCGATTCCGTCGACGTCAACTCAACTCGGCCCCGCCCGCTACCATGCGCGGACGACCTCGCGCCGCCCGTCATCTCTGGTTCCAAACCCGGTCGCTTGCTCTCTTCCTCGGCCTCGACGCCCCAGGCCACCGACGCCTATGTGGGCTCCCAGATCTGATCCACCCCCGACACCAACTGAATCTTCGGTCTCCTTCGTCGACGTTCCCTCAGCCTCGACGCGCAGCTCCGCTCCCCGATCTGGGGACGTTGATGACCAGATCGACCACCCGTATCAACCCCGACGCCTGCTCCGCCCAGTGCCGCCCTCTGCTGCGATTTGCTGGAAGAATCTCGATCCGGCTCATTGGGTCTGATCCGACCCGGCTCCTTGGGCCTAATCCGACGTCCAATCAGCCCGACCCAAGTCGGCAGTCAAACCCGATTCAGTGTGAAGGGCAAAATGGTAATTATATTTACCCCAGATAAATTTTTATTTATTTATTTTACCCTACGGATTAAAATACTTACTGCAGTAATTGATTTATTAGTTTTACTGTTCTATATATGTTAAATATGAAATTGTTTAATTTATATAGTAAATGTGAAATATATATGATTAAAGCGACTATCATGTGAATATTGTTTTTTTTATGTGAAATGATTAATTACGATGCGGCGATCAATATGAATATGGAGTTATCATTTGGCAAACTAACAGTAATATCTAATTAAAGTTATTGTTTCTGCCTAAACCCGGGGGCTTGGTAGATACAGATGAATCCAACTTGATCTCCTGCAAACCTGCTCACTAAGGGGAATACCGGGCGGGCCGGCCTTCTCCTCTCCGATGCCTAAGTTAGTATAGTTGGAGTATATATAACTTGAGCACGTATGTAAGCGGTGAGAGAGATAAGTTACCTATTAAAGAGGGTAGTTGGGGCCCTTATTGAAGCCCTCACCCTTCGATGTGGGACTGGTTCCCTTCTGTTTGTACATTCTGGTGCCCTCTTTGGCAGGCAGGCGCCCCCGGTCCCAGGGTCCCTGGAGGCAGGATAGAATGCTGGACCCCGAGGCCGGGTGCTGGTGATCCGGTCCCGGGCCTTGGGCCGGGCCCTGGTGCGCTTGCTGCGGGTCTGTGGGCCTACTGTAGCCCCTCTGCGGCTACTGTCAACAGTTATCATTTTCATTAAATCGTTAATGATATAATGCTCAAATTGATCTTATTATATTAAGACATATACTTATAAAATTTGAGCATTATTATATGTCTATTTTATTATGATAAATAATTACTTTTATTTAACATGTTATTTAGTTTGAGCATTGTCATGATAATGCAATTTCATGAGCATTGTAATATAAAGAAAAATGGACAAACCTACTACTGTGAAAAAGCATTTTCACGAAGCAAGAAAAATATGACCATTACAAATTTGGGTATTGAAATCCAATTTTTATTTCTTGAAAATTGTTCAAGATGGATATCTTATTAATTGTGTAAAAAGCAATGATAATGAAATTTTATTAGCTTCACATGCAATGAAAATGGCATTGTCACAAGAAAGGGATCTTTACTACAAAGAGTTCGTCGATAGAGATATTGCATTAAGCCTGGTCTTAGCTCCTGCACCACCACCTGATCCCTACACAGGTCTTTGTAAGGCTATTTGGAATACTAAAGTACCTGGGAAAGTGGTGTTGCATGCTTGGAGAACATGTGCTGGTATCTTGCCTACAAGAGAAGCTCTGAGCAAAAAGGGCTATGTTGGGGACATGAAGTGTTTGTTGTGCAATCACATTCTTGAAGATGGATTACATCTATTTGTGCATTGTTCATACGCTAAGGAGACTTGGGCAGCAGCACTATACGACATACTACTGGAGCTACAAGTATGAAAGATCATTTGCTTGTTGTATCCAAAAGTATACCAAGAGAGAAATTTGCACTAGTGCTTATGATCTTATGGTCAATTTGGTGTAATCATAAACCTGATGCCACAAGATCTTCACAAGAGTATATATAGACACGATTGTACTTGCGTACATAATTGACAAATTAGAGTTAACACATATTACCTGTATAATCTGTTAAAGCCATCTCAAGCATAAGTCTTCTACAATCCACTAAGTTTGAGCTTCTTATGAATGGGGCAAGAACTTATGCTCTTAGTTGTAGAGGTTGCAGGGACTTACGCATTCTTATATATGAGTTAGGTTTTTGCCTTTGAACCCCTCCCATAAAGGAAGTTCAATAAGACTCAACTTTACTCTTAAGAAACCTAATGATATCGTATCTTATAATTAAATCAATAATCAAGTAAATAGATTTCTATCCCATATCAATAGATATACACATTGATTAGGTTACTAGAATTGAGTTCTGATTCCATATTCTTATTATTTAGTCTTTGTAATATATCAATTGTTGTTTACTGTAATAACTTGTGATAAGTCCATAATTATCTAACAATCTCCCACTTGGACTATCACAATTTATACAACAATTGAACCGAAAGACATTAACCAAATAACAACTGAAGTGTGCACACCAGAATATGAAAATCTCATAATCTATTCAGACTTGGTCAAAATACAATTACTGATGTAGAGTAATGAGACGGAATACACTTTAACAAAGCGTGCCTCTTCAAGACCACTAACACCAGTCCCTGCACTTCACATAAGCCTCAAAACTAATATGATATCAACAAGCATATGTAATGTATATCAAACTATAAAACACATGCTTATAGTCCAACTGTATGGCCTTGAATATCAAAACCACAAACACAACTTTAACACCGGTGGATCTCGTACATATGGAATGTGTTTGTTACTTACTGAAGCATTGTGCAAGGCACAATTCAATCCACCTGAAAACAAATAGTTATTTAACGAAAACCGCAACGACAATATAAATGCAGTAATCAAACTCCAAATTTTATACCATGGATTTATAACTGAAACATTAGCTACCACATGAAACTAACTAAAGTCTTCTATGAGACTTTAAACCAGAACACTGTCTTCAACCTTAATGACAGCAAGCATAGCCAAAACAAAAATAATTATTCGGCATAACTTAATTTGCAGATAACAACCAAATAGCACATTGGCATACCTGCTTAAACTCATGAAAAACTTATTTGAATTGGAATACACGTTCTGAAGAGATAGTTAGCTACTTGACACAAGGTAAAACATGACATTATTACCGGGAAATTACTCCCACTAAACCCAAGAACATAACAGGTTCCTGCAATTTTCATTTTCATCAGCCAAGTGCATACATAACAAAACTTCAAAGAAGTTTCAGACCTCATGTTAAAAATCACAAATCACCAAACTGTTGTGGAACACCCTTTTAAATATCCTTAACATAGAACCTGAAGTAAAACTGAATGCTCTTTATTAAGCCAAAACAACATCAATTAATCAAGACACATATCAAACTGTAGTGGACCAGGACCAGACTTTTCTTATATACTCTTTCAAAAATAAGAAGGTATCCAAAATTCCTTTCCAATCAAAAAACTGAAGAGGTCCAAAATATAGAATATAACAAAACTATCTTACTCTTTTAACATTTCCTAACTCAATCAGAAAATTAAAGAATCCATATAATAGTGACGAAATAATGAGAAAAAGAAACAAGGAGTTGCAGACTTTCAGAAAACTGAAAATACATTTATAACGGACCAATTTCAAATCCAAAAGAAGGAAGGGCTTGATAATAAAAAACACATATAATCCTTCCCCTGTTTTTATTATTTACTAACACATATAATGTGACTCTTAAAACAAAGCACAAGTAACAAATAGAGAATAAGGTTCAAAAATCAGTTTTCATACGCATAAAAAAAATACATGCAGTCTGTGTTTGTCTTTTGACAAAGTAAAAATCTGCAACCATAGTTTTCAGTGCAAACTTTGTAGAGGACCTGAAATAAATACTGCTTTACAGGTACTATTAATATATACATATATCTATAACAACTCAAATACCACATGTATCAAGAAAGTTTTCAGTGCAAACTTTGTAGAGGACCTGAAATAAATACTGCTTTACAGGTACTATTAATATATACATATATCTATAACAACTCAAATACCACATGTATCAAGAACCTGAAAACAAGGTAAAAATGATTGATAACTTAATTCCAAAATGTTACTAAACCGTTATCAGAACAATGAAATCACAAGCATACATGTTAGTCTATTACATCATTCTACAGAAAACATATCACTAGCAACTTTAATGTAGCATATCAACGAAAACTACAATACTAGCATACCATATATAGATCATATAAACCAATTCTTGACCAGATAAATACCACTAGTTAGATCTCAAGCCAAAATCATTTTCCTGATTTTGCTCAACCAACAAAAATTTCATTGAGTTTACTTTTCTGCATATTTTTTGTTTATAAAATCAACACTGAAATACTGAGCATCAACCCCATTCTGTATTTTGTAATCACAATACCAAGCAACACCTTTGTGGCAGAAGACAAGGTATCCTTAAGTTTCTCAATCATTACACCACACCTAAAGAATCCAAGTTATCCAGAGAAACAATCCACACATAAAGAATCCAAGTTATCCAGAGAAACAATCAACATCTTTGGACAGAAGAAACGTTTCCAAGTATCTTGATTTGAATTCAGTAAATGCGTATAATGTTATTTTAGATTCTAGAACTACACCAGAACAACTTCTTTGGAAGCCAATATAAGTATAGTTTTAAAACGAAAAATACAATTTCCAGGTTTGTTGCATCTTAATGATCCCCCACACATGTAATGGAGATTGCTTTGTGCAATATGTCCAATTAGATCTGTAGAGAACCACAAACCACATGAATTAAGTACTATATTTCTAACCAAGTACAAGTACCCTTTTAAGAAAACAAAACTCGAATACCTGTAAATTCTGCAATATAATTAACAATTATTTGGGAGATAATTTCCTTATATCTTATTGCTAAAAACCCAGGCATGTCATATATTATAAATTTACCATATACATCTCATGATGTATTTTCAATTTCAATAACCACATTTCAGTCACAATAGATCAGTCACATTAACGACAATACGAATTATTTGAACAGTACATGACCAGACAACTTTGGAAAGAATGACAAGAAATTTCCACATGCTTCTAAATTGAAATTGAATACAGTTCTGGATTAATGAACATACCTTTAGCTTACTCAAAGCATATGCATTATTGCATACATCTTCCTTAGCATGAGATCAACTTTCTCAATTTGTGTTCCTTTAGTTCATCCTTTATTATATTTCCTGTAGCTCAGCTAAGTAAAGAGTTAAAGAACCACTTTTCCAAATAAAAGAAGACCGATAGAACTTGTAGACAACATAAGAGATGATACTATATTCCTATAGTTGACTTTATATAGATAGCACAACGGAAATAAAAGATCATACCTCTATCCAGGTCTCTTTTTCTGTTTCTGTATAAAAGCTTTATAGCATATATATGTTACAAAATTAGCTCTTAATTCTTTAGTCTGGATTGTCCATATAATCACATGCACATAACCATGAAACTCAATCATATATGATAGTTAGGTAAGCATATTGGCATGTAATAATTTCTGTACTAGCGAAAAACTAGCTTCTAACCCGCACATAAATTACAAGAGCACATGACTTGTTCCAACATCAAAACCGAAATCAGAACAATGATCATTAGGAACAATAATAGGTTAAACCAAAAACCAAGTAGTATGCATGTAAATTACTCAACTGGTTAGCTGCAGCTAGAAAATTTCCTTTATTCTATACTCACAAAAAATCGCATGTACAAAGCCACTATATGCTAAGCATTACTGCAAGTCTACTTTAATGCATATCCATCAATATTCTAAACGTGCATATCATTTTTTTTTATATAATTATGCAGCTGGAAACCATCTATAAACACATATAGATATCTAACTGATAACTCTATAAAGGTACAATACCATAACAAAACAAAATGACCTTTACAGAATTTCCTCCATTTAGATACTTCAAATACAAGAATAACTTTTCTGTAACAAAAGTATTCCTAGCTAATTCTCTTGACAATGAGATGCACATAAAACAATTAAATTGGTTAGATGAAAACTTTTTATACTGTTCTGTAGCTCAAGGATCAGCAAGATACCAAAGGAAGGACATGAGAAATATTTTTACTAAGGTCATTGCTCAATTACTAGAAAATGTAAATCCTTACAGGGAAATAACACCAAAGAGTAAAATATCTTTATCAATAACCCAAACTATACACTCAATTCCAGTATGGATAGTGTTGACAGTAGCCGCAGAGGGGCTACAGCAGGCCCACAGACCCGCGGCAAGGCCACCGGGGCCCGGCCCAGGACCCAGGATCGGATCACCAGCACCAGGCCTCGGGGCCCAGCACTCTATCCTGCCTTCAGGGGTCCTAGGACCGGGGACGCCTGCCTGCCAAAGAGGGCACCAGAATGTCCAAACAGAAGGGAACCAGTCCCACATCGAAGGGTGAGGCCAGCCCTCACCCTCAACCGCCTATATATGGGCCTCAACCACCACCATAAATGGGTAACTGATCTCACTCACCGCTTACATACGTGCTTAAGTTATATACATTCCAACTATACTGACTTAGGCATCGGAGAGGAGAAGACCGGCCCGCCCGGTATTCCCCTTAGTGAGCAGGTTTGCAGGAGATCACTTGGAGGATTCACCTGTATCTACTAGACCCCCGGGTTTAGGCAGAAACAATTGGCGCCGTCTGTGGGAAGCTCTGAACAAGAAGCCGTGCAAGCAACACCGCTGGCTAAGATTGTGGGAATGAGTCAAGAGAGAGGAACCACTGAGGAGGGGCGTGTTGCAACTGTGCAAACGCTCGCCTCCACCCCTGTCATCACGCGGGAGCCGCATGGCGAGCAGGGCAGCGATTTGGGAAGGAGCCGTGGAGGACCCTCCGGTGATCCGGAGCCCCGCCACGAGAGCTCGCGCGGGAAAGACCCGATAGAGGACGAAGGCAGTCTGGTGCTTCGTGGCCTATCCCTGACGTTCTCGGATGATCTGAGTGATCAGTCTGAGAGCCAGGACCAAGACCCCACGTACAGCCCCGACCATGACGGCATGGCGGGAGAGGTACGGGCAATGGCCGCAGAGGTTAGTCGTCTCAGAGAGGAGAACGGCCGGGACCGAGCCAAGTCCCAGACCCGATACGAAGAAATGGAGGCAGTGAACGCCGCCCTGGTAGCCGCCCTAGAGAGGGGGCAGCAGCGCAGTGCTGCCATGGCCGAGGCGCAAGCCGCACCCCTGCCAGTTCAACCCCGGCAGCTAGAGGCAGGGCAATCTTCGGGCGCCCGGCCCAGTGAGCCTATGCAAGAGAAGTCACAAGCCGGCGAGGACCTGCCGAAGAGCACGCCCGCCTCCCACCAGCCGCACGCTTCGTCCGTGGATGAAGCGGATACTCCAACCGCCCGGGCGCTGCAACTGCTAGCCAACACCGTGTCGGATCTGAAGGCCCAGATGGAGGCAAACGAGAGGAGAGCAGCCCGGCCATTGGAAGGCGCCCGGTTCAACGAGCGCATGGGCCCCTTTTCACACTGAGTCATAGAGTCAGGGAGATCTGGCAACCAGAAGTCCCTCAAGCTCACCTATTCCGGGTCCGGTTGCCCGTATCAGCATCTGGACAGCTTCCGATCCCAGACCTGCGCCAAGGGCTACTCCGATGCAGTCTGCTGCAACATCTTCCAGGAGACCCTGTCCGGAGAAGCGCTCAGTTGGTTCTACGAGCTTCCTGCGAATTCAATCGAGGCATTCGAGCAGCTGGCTGACCGGTTCGTAGGCCGCTTCATCCTCCGAGTCGAGGGAGCACGGACGTCCACCGTCCTCTTCAACTGGATCCAAGCCCCCGGGGAAGAGTTGAGAACCTTTGTCAACCGGTGGCAGACGGCCACGGCCGGGGTTCAGAACTTGGACAAGGGCATCGCCGAGATGGCATTCAAGCAGGGGCTTCGGGCAGGGAAGTTTTCCTACGCCGTCAGGGTAGAACTCCCTCAGGGCTACGACGAGTTGATGGCTATGGCCATCCAGCATGCCCAGGCTGATCATGAGACCTACGGGAACCACCTGCTGAAGAGGAAGCGGGATGAGCAGTCTTTGGACCATCCCCGGGAGGAGAATCCCCCGCGCAGTCAAGAGAGCAAACCCGGCCAGCGAGCCGAGCACGGGAGTCGCCGACCCAGCCGGAACAACAACAACAACAACAACGGCAAGACCTGGCCGCAGCGGCAGCAGAGGCCCTTCTCTGACAGGCCCCAGCCTCGGGCCGAGAACAAGCCTGCACCGTTCCGCCAAGAGAGCCCCCTGGCAATTATGCCAGCACCCCCAGCTAATCAAGAAGTCTTCTCCACTCTCACCGCATCCTATGAGGACATCCTGCTGGAGAATGCGAACGTCATTGCCCCACCGCCCCAGAGAAAGCACCCCAAGGGGAAGCTTACGACGGCGCAGACGGGCAAGTATTGCTCGTACCACGATGAGGCAACTCATCGGACGAACCAGTGCTTCGCCCTCAAGACTGCAGTGCAGGGCTTGATTGATAGCGGCCAGCTCCAGAGATATGTAGGGGAGAGAAGAGCAGACCCCGACCGGGAGAGTGACCCGGCTTGGTAAACCCGCTGGGTCCAGGCGG
This sequence comes from Potentilla sterilis, assembly GCA_963682095.1. Taxonomy (NCBI): domain Eukaryota; kingdom Viridiplantae; phylum Streptophyta; class Magnoliopsida; order Rosales; family Rosaceae; genus Potentilla; species Potentilla sterilis. The sequence continues at coordinate 25,285,015 of OY821756.1, forward strand.
TTAGTTTGGCATATCGCCGGTTCAACCGATTGTAAAGATCAAATATATGCAAACTACTTTTGAAAACTCTGGCCCCGCAAGCTCAGATATATATTCATAATCAATTGAAGTATTCAAGCAGTAACCGCTCCGGAGAGTTTTTTTTTTTTTTACAAGCAAGAGCAAGAAAAACATCCTAAGGAGCCGCATCTCCAGCGATAGCTTCGTCGTCGACCTCAGCTCCGGCAGGTTCGGTACAATTGGTAAAAGAATCCAAGTCCTACGCAGCCGCATCTCCAGCGATAGCCTCGTCGTCGACCTGGGATCCGGCTGTGGCTTCGGTAGGCTCGGCACCGTTGGTAAAAGAATCCAAGTGCGAGCGAAGCTCTGCTCTTGGTTGTTCCTCCACCGCCAGCTGCTGGATGACCGGCTCCACAGGAGCATTTCCTTCGGCAGAGGTACCCGGCATCAGGGAAGTATTTAACCACCCCTTCGCCGCCCATTCCGTGTACGCATCCGAGATGTCTTCTTCCCGGGCCTTGTCCAGGCAGTCCAGGAACCGATCGCTCTCCTCGTATTGAAGAACGAACCGGTTGAACTGTCCCGGGTCATCTCCCCCAGCAGCAGCAGCGGTGGCACGTGCCTGGAACTCGTCTATCTTGGCTTCCAGCTCGGCCCTCTCAGCGTCAGCCCGCTCCCGCTCCCTCTCCATGTTCCGGTTCTGCTCCTCCATATCCCGGGCCTTCTCCTCCATCTTCCTGGCCTTCTCCTCCATCTTCTTGGCCCTCTCCTCCGCCCTGGCCTTCTCCCGATCCGAGCGGGACTTCTCCACCTCCAGAAGCTTCTGAGACTTGGATAACGCAGTTATCTGTCTCTTCAGCTCCGGGAGCTCCTCGCTCGCATCCGGCTGGTACAGGCTGTAGAGCAGCTGCAGGGCAACGAAGGCAGTCAAGTGGCAAAGAAAGAAGGCAGGATATAAGCAGTACGGTGGTACCATGCGGTACTTACCCGGAAGATGGATTCCTTGCATTTTGGCCGGTTGCCACCTGCCAGCACGCCATCAACCCCGGGCTTGTCCAGGCCGAAGCTGGCCAGGTCCGCCATCATCTGCCGGACGAGAGCATTGTCCGGGCTTCCCCTCGCCGCCTCCGCAGGCGCAGGACTGCTCTGCCGGTCAGCTCCGACTCCCTCCCCAGCATTGGATGGTACGCTGCTGGTTGTCCTGACCCGCTTCGCCAGGACCTCCCGGGATGACCCGCCGGTTAGCGTCACCAGCAAGGGGGACGGACCGTCCGGTCCTTTCCGCTTCTCTCCCCGCCCTTCGGGAGAAGCGGCACGTGCGTTTGCACGAGGAACAAAGGCAGCGATAGTCAGGCTCGCCGCACGGTTGGGGATCCTGTTTGCTCCCCCAGGAACCCGCACCGGTCCCCCGGTGCTCTTGCCCTTCCCAGGCACCGCTGCTGCCGCAGAGTGATGGGTCTTCACCCGCTCCGGCAGGTAGGATGATTCGTCCATATCCCGGGCCCGGGGCTCCGCATGCAACGTAACCCGCCCGTCCTCTTCCACCGAGGACCGGGCGACGTTCGTACCCTTCTCCGTAAGCTGCCTCAGGAGGCCTTCCCCGTCCATCGAAAGAGTGTTTTCGGGCTTGATCACCGCCCGGGTTGACGCACCTGCAGGACAAGGAAAATGTTAAATTGTTGAGCAAAAACTAGCACAAGTCCCACCGCTAGGGTTTGTTACCCACCGGGATCCCGCCCAAGCCCACAGTGTTCCAGCATTTCTCGCCGGATGAAATTGTACGAACTTCGCACCAGGTGGTCCCAGCAGCCGAGAATAGTCAAGACCCTCTCCTGCTCCAACTCGGACAGCTGGAACGACTGGTCGCTTATGGGCTGGAAGGCGCCAGGCACCCGGTACATCCTCCTCTTCACCTACCAAGCCCCGCCAGCCATCACCACCTTCTTTCTCCAGCTGTTGTCTACCCATGAAGGCATAGTGGTGATAACCGCTTGATTGTTGCGGGAGTTGAAGGATAAGCAGCCTTTGGACCCCGCCTTCCTCGAGTAGGACAACCTATACAGCGCCCGGAATTCATTGATCGTAGGCATGCTCATTCCGGACAGGTCGTATAGGCAGCCTAGACTTAGCAGCCGCCTCCACTGGAGACTGGGCAGCTGCGCGGGCGACGCTGGCAATGCACTCAATATATACTGCACGAAGTCGGGCAGCGGTAGCGACATCCCGTGCCGGAACTGGTCCGGTTGCACGGCAACCCAACCCTCCTCCGGGTTGCAGGCTGACTCTCCAGGGTTCAATGGACGCAGAAAAATATCGTCCGGGATACCCCACGTTTCCCGGAAAGCGGCAATCTCCGCAGGAGTCATGCTCTCCTCCGGTTCGTCACACACCACGGCAGTCCTTCCCCTACCAAGAGTGTAGCTTTCAACGGGAGCACCGGCCATGCGCACCCCGTGCGGTATCTCAGCTTCCGAGGAATCTGACCCGGAATCTGAGGACGTGGACGAAGCCCCGCTCCCGGAGCCGTCCGCGGCTTCATGCTCCGGAGCTTCAGAATCAAGCCAGTCCTGCATCCTCTCCACATCATCCACGACAGGACTTCTTGCGGCAGATTCAGAAGCCCCCTCCGAGCTCGAAGTATACATCTTAAACCTAGGGGCAGAAAGCAAGACCCTAGCGCTCGTCAGCAACAAACTACAACACCACCTTCAGCGGCCTCTCCCCAAAAGTTTGCCGCTGAGCAACCCAGTCAGCGACACAGATCCCTCCCCCCCGCCGCAAAACAACAAATCAAAAAGCAAGAAAACACCGGGGCAAATAACACAACTTACCGATTAGTATGCTCAGCCGAGGACAATCCGCCCTACGAAAGCAACGAGCAATGGTAAGAGGAGGCTTGGGAGCGCTTGAAACACCGGATCTCTTGGGGGCAAATAAACTTAGGGTTTTTTTTTCGCCGGACCACCTCTTTTTCTCAGTCTCTCTTAAAGTGCAAGAAGCAAAAGTGGAAAGAAGAGCAGAAGAGACCTATTTATAGAGGGGACCGGTGCCCTAGGCATCTTGAAATCCCTCCAAAAACGCAATCAGAGTAACTCAAACGCCTGCGAATCCAGGCCCTCCATCTCAAAACCGTTCCCTGATGGCACGTGTCCCAGCATTGGTAAACTGCCCACGCCATCATAACTGACGGGACTGATGGACTTCCTCCTTAAATGCATGTCAGCCACCTGTCCCACACGCTGGCGACAGGAAGGTAGGAGAAGGAACCAAGGAGTCAGGCTCCCCCACGCTTCCCCAGATTCCACGGTTGCACGCCATCATTATTGCAAATTCAACCACTTGAAGACCTCTCACCAGTTATGATTATCCAACCGCTTCGAGAGCATCTATCCGGGTATGAGCAGGACCTCGTTTCGATATGGCATGTCGCCCGTGCGCGTCCCGCCCGGTACCATGGCAGTTCGCGGTTATGATCATTCAACCGGCTCCATGGCATCTTCGCCACATTGCACCAACGACCTCGTTTCGATATGGCATGTCGCCCGTACGAGATCGCTTGGTCTGTAGCAATTCTATCTAATTGGAGACCTCGTCTCGATATGGCATGTCGCCCGGTCGAGGTCCAATCTGCAAAGTTCAACCGGGACTCGTTTCGATATGGCAGAACGCCCGTCGATCCCCATGAACTCCGCCTCGCACCGATAGGCAGAACGCCCGGGCGAGGTCCAACCCATCGGTTCCGTCATGTCCAACCAGCTCAAGAGTACTTTCCGGAAACATAATCACCCTAGACCCATGGCTTTTCACAGGGGGACTCGTTTCGATATGGCATGTCGCCCGTCGAGTCCGCCCGCCTCCATGGCAAACGCATGGGCTTTATAAACCGGGCGAGTTTACATCTAACACATGTACTCTTGTCCAGCAGGATAAAAACCCTGCGTCGCACTGAACCGCGATACTGTCCAGCAGGATAAAAACCCTGCATCGCACTGAACTGCGATACCTTTGGGAACACATGGGGGGAGACTCGTTATCTTTACACCATCCCACCGGGCAGATTGTATCTCTAACACAGAATAAGTCTCCCCGCAGGCTAACAAACCTGCACATTTACCTCATCGCTTATTCAACACAAGCTGAGAAGAACTAGCAAATGTTTGCACCACTCCGTTCTGATTTGGCAGAACGCCCGGTTCTGGCCCAGTTTGCACCGCTCCGTTTTGATTTGGCAGAACGCCCGGTTCTGGCCCAATTTGCACCGCTCCGTTCTGATTTGGCAGAACGCCCGGTTCTGGCCCAATTTGCACCGCTCCGTTCTGATTTGGCAGAACGCCCGGTTCTGGCCCAGTTTGCACCGCTCCGCTCTGATTTGGCAGAACGCCCGGTCACGGCCCAGTTTGCACCGCTCCGTTCTGATTTGGCAGAACGCCCGGTTCTGGCCCAGTTTGCACCGCTCCGTTCTGATTTGGCAGAACACCCGGTTCTGGCCCAGTTTGCACCGCTCCGTTCTAATTTGGCAGAACGCCCGGTTCTGGCCCAGTCTGCTCCGCTCCCTTCCGATTTGGCAAGATGCCCGGTACGGGATCAGTGAGCTCCGCTTCATTCTGATAGGGCAGCAGGCCCAATCAGAAATCCATGCATTAATCTCTTGCATGGCGGATTTCAACGCCTCATCATCAATCCGTGCATTACTCTCTTGCATGGCGAATTTCAACGCCTCATCATCAGTCCATGCATTAATCTCTTGCATGGCGGATTTCAACGCCTCATCATCATTCCATGCACCATCTATCGCATGGCATCATCTCATGCACTCTTCGGGTTTTCACCCCGCTCCATGCTCAAACACCACAACACTCGAGCACAGTCCTAGTTACATTACCAAACATGCTTATAAATTATTACTTGCCATCGGTAACAGGTACTCACCTCGGTCACGCCCAATCTTTAACGCGGACTTGGGTGACTGGGGACCGATAGGTTGGTAACCCCGCGGGTCTGCGGGATAAGAGCAAGACAGATAAGTCCCCATTCAAGATTGCACTTGACCGGGAACTTGGGGGACTTGTTGACAGTAGCCGCAGAGGGGCTACAGCAGGCCCACAGACCCGCGGCAAGGCCACCGGGGCCCGGCCCAGGACCCAGGATCGGATCACCAGTACCAGGCCTCGGGGCCCAGCACTCTATCCTGCCTTCAGGGGTCCTGGGACCGGGGACGCCTGCCTGCCAAAGAGGGCACCAGAATGTCCAAACAGAAGGGAACCAGTCCCACATCGAAGGGTGAGGCCAGCCCTCACCCTCAACCGCCTATATATGGGCCTCAACCACCACCATAAATGGGTAACTGATCTCACTCACTGCTTACATACGTGCTTAAGTTATATACATTCCAACTATACTGACTTAGGCATCGGAGAGGAGAAGACCGGCCCGCCCGGTATTCCCCTTAGTGAGTAGGTTTGCAGGAGATCACTTGGAGGATTCACCTGTATCTACTAGACTCCCGGGTTTAGGCAGAAACAGATAGTAAGCAAGGCTTTAATGTCCAAATCTATCAGCCAATTTGAGTGTTAAGAGTGAGGTCACATTATTGGTGTTAGCTCACCAATCCTTAATTCAGCCAACAATCATGTAAGTACAGTAGCTGTACATATCAAAAGGGCCAAAATATTTTACCTTCCCTGGAAAACTAATGTATGTACAACATGTTCATGTATGTATATGATATATGATATGTATATATATAGCCACAAATATTAACACTTTAGTGCATCACTTGTATCAACACTATATCTATAAGAATTATTATACTTATATGAAAACCAATAGTGAAGGCATTTAAACAACCATCAAGTAAGTATGTACTATGCAGCAGGCATTAAGACTATAATCCCCAATGCCAGAATAGAACAATATTTAACTGAAGTAATATTGCTTCTTACCTCTTATAATCTGCAACTTGGTTAAAAGAAACCCTTTTCTTAATTACAATAGCTTACTCATGCAGATAATTGGATATCAAATTAAACACACATGCTATGACGCACAAACAAGGTCTTCCAAGAATGAAAATTCCTTAAGATGTTGCATAACTATTTGTACCGAAGGTTGTTCTAGTAGCTAAAACCAGTTAGACTGATTTACTGAAAGCTACTGATCCTAGCCAATAACAGAACAATAGAATTATTCTGTTGTTTATCATTAGTTATGCAACTCCAACATGTTTTTCATGAAAACCCCGAACGTGTATATATAGTATCCAGCTATAACAAAAATATATAACCATGTACATATAAGGCTCAACAATCTGAATTCACTGAAAATCAGTCTATTGCTATTTCACTTAAATGCATCTGCACATGTTCCTTGATAAGAATGTACATTATACTTTGATTACTAGTTCCCCAAATAATGCAGCAATTAAGGAATTAGTGTTAATCTGGAGATTCCCAATGCCTTATTCATAATCAAATGGAATCTCAATAACTTAATTATGTTACCTGATCATACTCACAATGCGAATTCATTAGATCAATGGCTACATTGGGTGTTGCCCAAAGCTTACGCCTGAAACCTGGTAACAAACCTTTTTGACATATGACGATCAAAACAAAAAGTTAGATTCCTATGAAACATGACTGTAATCAACATGGACCAGAAAACTGAAATTCGAGAAAACTAAGAAAGAAAATTTCTTATCTGGAAACTGTAATTGTTTACTCCTCTTTCAATAGGTCTCAAGGGAAATCGTCTAAGGCCTGACAGAATTGATCGTGAATGGGAGTTTCAATCAATGACTCTGACTTTCTTATGTCAAGCTTTCGCCTCCTTAATATTTCCTCCGTGTTTGCTAGAAGCAACGCCGATTTCAATTCGTCATGTCAGGTATCCAAAATTCTGCAATTGTTGTATCCATGGCTCTTCAATTCGTGTACTCCCCTTTCAATGGTAGCAACTGGTTGGTCTATACTGGAGATTGGGTAGTGCGCCATGAACCAGGATCACTTTTCTCCATTGGTTTTTCGTACTCTAGAGGGTGAAGGGTCCTTCGTATTGCTGGGTTTTTCTCTCTGTATTCGTTCCCCTAACAGAAGGACACCTGCGTTCCTCCCTCCCTTTTATTAGTTCTGTACTGCTCTGTATTTATACAAAAACAAAAACGAAAAGTGAAAATAAAAGCGGGTTGACCCATCAAGTTGGATCCGACCCGCAGTTCTTTTTCTGGGTTTTACCCCAAAAGTTTTCTTCATCGTTCTATATTCACAAAACAAATTTCATACAACGATCTATACTCTTGTGAAGTTGGCTCTGATACCAACTGTAATCATAAACCCGATGCCACAAGATCTTCACAAGAGTATATATAGACACGATTGTACTTGCGTACATAATTGACAAATTAGAGTTAACACATATTACCTGTATAATATGTTAAAGCCATGTTGACAGTAGCCACAGAGGGGCTACATAAGCCCACAGACCCGCAGCCAGTGCATCCAGGGCCGGACTGCGGCCCGGCGCAGGATCACCAGCACCCGGACCCGAGGTCCGGCAGTCTACCTTGTGACCAGGGGCCCGGGGACCGGGGACGCCAGCCTGCCGAACATGCCACCAGAGCTGTCCTTTTGTGTGCGAACAGAAGGAAACCAGTCCCACATCGAAGAGTAAGGCCAGACCCCACGCCCGACCACCTATATAAGGGCCTCAACTACCCTCTTTAATAGGTAACTGATCTCTCCAACTGCTTATCACTCTTGCTTAAGTTATCTATTCATCACAACTATACTAACTTAGGCATCGGAGAGAAGAAGACCGGCCCGCCCGGTATTCCCCTTAGTTAGTAGGTTCGCAGGAGGAGATCACATCCAGATTTATCAGTTTCCGCTAGGCCTACGGGTTTGTGCAGAAAAAATTGGCGCTGTCTGTGGGAAGCTTGTATAAAAGTCATGTAGGCATCACCAAATGACAGAAAGCTCAGAAGCGGGCCAGGAAAGAAATACAACGGAGGGTCAGCGGGTTGCACCAGAGCAACTGCACATCTCCACCCCGGTCGCTGTACGGGAGCAGCGCAGCGACCAGGGCAACCAGGACGACGACAGCTATGGGAAGCCGAACAGCACGCCGGGGGTATACAACGATAGCGCGCGCGGGAAAGGCCCGGCGGAAGGCGACCAACCGACTCACCGGGGCTTTTCGCTGACATTCTCGGACGATCCGAGCGACAAAGAGGAGAGTCTGCTCGGTGACAGCGACCGAGACACCACGTACAGCCCCGACTGGCACGATATGGCGGGGGAGATACGGGCGATGAGGGCAGAAGTCGATCGCCTGCGCGCGGAGAGCGACCGGGATAGAGCAAAATCCAATGCTCGGTATGAGGAAATGGAGACGGTAAACGCTGCCCTGGAAAGAGGACAGCAGCGCAACGCCGCTATGGCAAGGGCACGTACACCCGCGCCAGGCCAACCTCAGCGCCTTGAGGCGGGACAGTCATCGGGAGGAAGGTCTAGCGACTGCAGGAGGGCGGAGTCCCCGGGCTGCGCGGTTTTGCCAATGAGCACGCCAGTACCCCCGCAGTCGCACGCTTCATTCGAGGATGAAGTCGTCACCCCGACCGCACGGGCATTACAGGTACTCACCGACTCTGTGTAGGGCGGCGCGGCCGATGGAAGGCGCGCGATTCAACGAACGCATGGGCCCCTTCTCGCACCGGGTTCTGGAATCAGGGAGGTCTGGTAACCAGAAATCCCTACAACTCACGTACTCAGGATCCGACTGCCCATACCAACATTTGGTTAGTTTCTGGTCCCAAACGTGCGCCAAGGGCTATTCCGATGCAGTGTGCTGGAACATATTCCAGGAAACCCTATTTGGAGAGGCGCTCAGCTAGTTCTATGAGCTCCCGGCAAACTCTATCGAGGCGTTTGAGCAACTGGCCGACCGGTTCGTAGGCCGCTTCATCCTCCGGGTCGAAGGAGCCCTGACATTAACCATGCTCTTCAACTGCAGATAGGTACCTGGCGAGGAGCTAAGGACGTTTGTCAACCGCTGGCAAATGGCGACGGCCGGGATTCGGAACCTCGACAAGGGTATCGCCGAGATGGCGTTCAAACAGGGGCTTCGGCCAGGAAAATTTTCCTACGCCGTACTGGTGGAACTCCCGCAGGGGTATGACGAGCTAATGGCGATGACCATCAGGCATGCTCAGGCAGATTATGAAATGTATGGGCAACACCTGTTGAAGAGAAAGCAGGAGGAGCATCCCCCGGCCGGCCGAGAAAACAAGGCCAGCCAGTGGAGCGAGAACCGAGGCGTCCAACCAAGCAGACTCGGCAGAAATTGGGGAAACCAACAGCAGCAGAAGCCCTATCATGACAAACCCCAGGGCGAGCACAAGCCGGCGCAGTACCGGCAAGAACGGCCCCTGGCGATCATGCCAGTAGAACGTCAAGAGGTCTTCACCACTCTAACCTCTTCATACGAGGACATCTTGCACGAAAACGGAAACATCATTCCCCCACCGCCGAGGAGCAAGTACCCAAAGGGGAAACTTACCCAGGCGCGAACAGGCAAGTACTGCTCCTATCACGATGAAGCTACCCATCAGACGAACAGTTGCTTCGCCCTCAAGACAGCGGTGGAGGGTTTGATTAACAGTGGTCAACTTCAGCGGTATATAGGGGAAAGAAGAGCAGATCCCGACCGGGAGCAGGGCCAGGGCTGGTAAGAACGCCCGGACCCAGTGAAGGGTTAGGTGCTAGAAATTTCAAGCAGTTAGTTTGGCATATCAACGGTTCAACCAACGTAACATCATAAGATATGTGTGCCAACTATTTTGAGAGAAATCTAAGGAATTCCACTGGTGCAAAAGTGTATATCCAAAGGGTATAATACAAAAAAAACCGTTCCAGCAGATTTACAAAAAATAGAGAGCAAAACAAAAATCTTAAGGAGCCGCGTCTCCCTCCTCAGCGGGCATCCCACCAGCATCCCCAGATGGAGCCACTGCATCCTCTCTAGCGGGTGCAGATGGTCGAAGCCCGCCTTCCCCTTCCGGCTGCTCCTCTTCTGCCAGCTGCCCATGGGTATCGTCATCGGCCCCCGCCTTCGGCATTCGTGAGGTATCCAGGTACCCCTTCTCTTCCCACTCCACTTAGGCATCGACGATACCCGACTCCCTAGCCTTTTCCAGGAGCTCAAGAAACTGATCACTATCGTGATATTTCTGGATAACCCGCTGGAAAAGCTCTGGGTTCTCTTCTCCAGCCGCAGCGGCAGCGGTGGCACGCACAGCGGTAGCTCCCACCTGGAGCTCATCCACTCTGGCCTCCAGCTCGGCCCTCTCCTTCTCAGCCCGCTCCTTTTCCTCCTCGAGGCTCCGGACCTGGTCTTCTAGCTTGGCCACCTGTTTCTTGGCCCTCTCCTCCAGCCTGACCTTCTCCCGCTCAAGCCTGGACTTCTCAACTTCCAGGCACTCACGGGCTCCTGTCAGAGCGGCCACCTGCCTCTTCAACTCCGACAGCTCCTCACTCGGGTCCGGCTGGTACAGATTGTACAATAGCTACAGAACAACAGAGAGCCGATTAAGCAAACAACAAAAATAACGAAACCCGGCAGAAGTTATGAGCGGTGCCGTGGCACCAAGCAATTCTTACTCGGAGGACCGACTCCTTGCTCTTCTGGCGGTTCTCCCCCGACAAGGCTCCAGCGACCCCAGGCCTATCCAGACCAAGGCCAGCCACATCTGCCGCCAGACTCCGGACGAAGGGACTCTCCGGACCTCCCCTCTGTTCCTCCGCAGGAGCGGGGCTACTTTGCTGACCGGCAGAATTTGAGGCAGCAGCGGCCTTGTCCCCAACGGAACTCATCGCACCGTTGGCCACCTTGAGCCGTTTCGCCAAGTTTTCACCAGACGACCGGCCAGTCAGCGTCACCAGCGCGGAGGGAGGGACGTCCATGATCCTCCGCCTCTTCTCACCCAGGCCGTCCGGTGAAGAAGATTGAGCGCCTGTCCGAGAGACCCTGGTGACAAGCGGGACCGATCCCGGTTGGTGCGGAATCCTGTTCGTCCCACCAGGAACCTTTGGTGGTCCACCGGTGGTCTTGCCCTTTCCGGGTCCCGCCTTGGACGCAGCGGGGTGAGTCTTCACACGCCTTAGGGTATAGGCGTCGTCCTCAACGTCCAAGGCCCTCGGTTCGGCATGAACGGTAAGCCGACCGGACTCCTCATCCACTGAGGTCCGTGAAACGGCCTCCCATTTCTCCTTCAACCTCGAGACGAGGTCTTCACCGTCCATGGATAGTGTATTACCGGGCTTGACGACCGTCAGGGAAGATGCACCTGCACAACAAACAAAGGGTTAGTATCAACTCGGTCAGCATAAACGCCACCACAAAAACCCTGCTACGCACCGGGATCCAGCCCAAGACAGCAGTACTCTAACACCTCCCGCCGTATGAAGTTGTAGGAGCTTCACTCAAGATCGTCCCAGCACCCGAGTATCGTCATAATCCTATCCCGCTCCAACTCGGACAGTACGAACGATTGGTCGCCAAGGGGTTGGAAGGCACCAGGAACCCGGTACATCCTCCTCCTTTTCTGCCACTTCCCACCCGCCATCACCACCTTCTTCCTCCAGTTATTGTCCACCCAGGAAGGCAGGTGGGTGATGATAGGCTGGAAGTGTCGGGCGCTAAAGGTCAGACAACCCCGACACCATTTCTTCTTCGAGAAGGACAGTCTGTACAGTGCCCGGAACTCGTTCACCGTTGGCATGCTCATCCCGGACAGCTCGTACAGACAACCAAGGCTCAGCAGCTGCCTCCACTGGTTCCCGGGGAGCTGCGCGGGAGACACTTGCAGAGCGCTAAGCATATACTGCACGAAGTTTGGCAGCGGGAGGGAGAACCCGTGACGAAATTGGTCTCCGTGAACAGCAACCCAACCCGCCTCCGGGTTACAGGCCGATTCTTCGGGATTTAGCGGCCGTAACGTCACCTCATCAAGGATATTCCACTTCTCCCGGAAGGAGGCAATCTCTACAGGGCTCATAGTACCCTCCGGTTCATCGCACGCTACAGCCTCTTTCCCACTCCCGATAGTGTAGCTCACGGGCGGAGTACTAGGAAAGCGCACCCCGTGCGGGATGCCCTCACAACCCAGAGACCTGGAAGACGAGACCCCGCCTCGGGAACGGTTAGCGGCTTCGGACTCCGGGGAATCTGAACCGAGCCAATCCTCCAATCTTTCCTCATCGTCCACCACGGGACGCCTGTCGGCCGGTTCGGAAGCCCCATCAGAGCTCGCAGAAGCCATTTAACCTAGGGGGAAGAAAACAAAACCCCACCGCTGGTCAGCAATAAGGTAGAACAACGCCCTCTGCGGCTGCTCCCCAAGTTTGCCGCAGACGCCCGGCTCAAAACGACCCCCCCCCCACAAAACGCCAACCAAAAAGAAAAAAACGCGAAGCAAAGAAAGCAAGACTTACCGATTACTATGCACAACCGAGGAAAGTCAGTCTTACGAAAACACCGAGCAATGGTAGTTAGCAGTCTGCCGAACCGGCCCGCCCGGTATTCCCCTTAGTTAGCAGGTTCGCAGGAGGAGATCACATCCAGATTCATTAGTTTCCACTAGGCCTACGGGTTTGTGCAGAAACAAGCCATCTCAAGCATAAGTCTTCTACAATCCTCTAAGTTTGAGCTTCTTATGAATGGGGCAAGAACTTATGCTCTTAGTTGTAGAGGTTGCAGGGACTTACGCATTAGTTTGAGCTTCTTATGAATGGGGCAAGAACTTATGCTCTTAGTTGTAGGGGTTGCAGGGACTTACGCATTCTTATATATGAGTTAGGTTTTTGCCTTTGAACCCCTCCCATAAAGGAAGTTCAATAAGACTCAACTTCACTTTTAAGAAACCTAATGATATCGTATCTTATAATTAAATCAATAATCAAGTAAATAGATTTCTATCCCATATCAATAGATATACACATTGATTAGGTTACTAGAATTGAGTTCTGATTCCATATTCTTATTATTTAGTCTTTGTAATATATCAATTGTTGTTTACTGTAATAACTTGTGATAAGTCCATAATTATCTTACATTTGGACGACAGAGATTTCCCAACTATGGGAGAACAAAAAGCATAGACCAACGGAGGCAGCTATACATTTAAACAAGCACAATTATAAAGCTAGCAAATTACATCCTATTCAACAATTATAAAGCTTAGTTGAACCGACACTAGGCTCGATTTATGCACTTGAACTCATCCTATTCAACAATGAACGATCACATCCTATATACAAATGCAAAAACAGAAGAGAAATAAGGTAGAGGCCGAATGGGTCCCACAGTTTGAGAAACGGGATTAATTAATTTACCTTATGGAGGAAGAAGAGGCCGTCGGCGTCTGAGCAAGTGAGCAAGTGAGCAAGGCGCACCCTGTGTTCTCTGCGTCTCTGTTTTAAAACCTTTTTGTTTTGTTTTTTTTTTTCCTTTCTCATTTTTACTGACGTGGCGTGTCGATTTTATTTGTTTGTGTCGATGGCGGGTAAAAAGGGAAATCAATAAATTTGTATGAAAGTTGAAAGAGGTGTAATTTTTTTTATTTTTTATTTTTTGAGAATGGAAAGAGGTGTAATTGAGAATTAATGGACCGAAGAAAAAGAAAAAAGAAAAAGAAAAAAGAAAATGTCATCTTCGACTTTGGTGTAAAAAGGTAATGAAAGAAGTAGAAATTGGCGTAGTTCAAATCTGGAATTGAAATCTGCATCAGAGAGAGAGAGAGAGAGCCTTGAAGATGATGGTCGAGGATCTTGGCGTGGAGGCCAAGGAGGCAGCGGTGCGTGAGGTTGCCAAGCTCTTGCCTCTGCCGGAGCTCCTCCAGTCCATCGCCTCCATCAAAGCCGATTACATTGCTCGCCAACAGGTTCTCACTCCTCTTCTTCTCTCTCCTTCGCTTTTTAGGGCTTCAATTTTATGCTCGGCGTTTCGTTCTAATTGGTCACCGTAGAAATGATCAGCTGTAAATGATGTTATCTATCAACTTGTTTCTGCTTTGATTGGCTTATCTATCAACGCTAGATGTATCAACCTCTACTGAAACGCTTAATAGGTTTATCTATATGTTTTAGTGGATTATTATGTGGTGTTAATTGTCGAAATCGGAATGCTATTCCTTCATTTCTAAGCATTCTAGTTTGTTACATGAACTGCTGATATCAGCGTGCCACCGTCGGACACACGACTGATATTGTGCTTGCTTAGAGTGGTGTGTAATTGACAGTTTAGGTGATCGATTGTAAATGATTCCATGGGCACTGTCTTGACCTTTCTAGTGAGCTTTATGGTATAGGCATTATGCTACTGCCTAAGTGTACATATGGTCAGTCAAAGTATGGCTGTATCGATGAGGTTAACGTGTAACTGATTTGAAAGAACTGAATGTTCAGTTTACTTTACCAGCTCAGTCCAGTAGTCTGTCCGAAAATAAGTATATGCTTAAGACAAGGAGGCACCGTTAAGTTAACTACCCCTTTCCTGGTACTACAAAAATTAGCAAAGGAGGCACACTTTGACAAAACTATTAAAAACCTTTCAGCCTTTTAACTAATTTGAAAAGCTGCAGTGTATTCAGCTCATTTTTTAAGTTAATTTATGTTTCCACACTTGATATTCTGATCTGACATTCATATATTTATTGTTAAGTGGCATATATTGGAATTTCTTTATAATGAAATGACCTTCTGAAAGTTGCTGTTTTCTGTATTGTCAGGCAAATGATGCACAACTTAGTACAATGGTTGCTGAGCAGGTAACCTGGAGTCCAATTTTTCTAGTCATAAGGGATAGTTGCATGTACATATTGTGCAGACTCATGAATGTATTTAAGAGTTCATAAATCTTAGCAGTTTAACTAGTATCCCATTTATCTGACAAGAAGGTGGTTTGCTGCAGGTAGAACAAGCACAAGCTGGGCTTGAATCCCTGGCCTTATCTCAAAAATCAATAAACCAACTCCGTGAAAACTTTGTTTCTATTGAAAAGTATGCCCACATACAATTTTATAGACTTGATGGGTTTATTGTATCTGTTGTTTAGATGCTATGTATAAGCCGTTGCACATCATTAATGTGTCCCTGGTGGTTTATATGATTCCCTTGTGCATCAGGTTATGTCAAGAATGCCAGACTTTGATTGAAAACCATGATCAGATAAAGCTTCTCAGCAATGCGAGAAACAACTTGAATACAACCTTAAAGGTTAGTGATTTGTTTTTTATGTTTACAATCTTCTTACTCGTTAGCGGTCTGACTGTGTGGACCAGTAATGTATACAACACCTAAGGACTTGATTACTTCCCTGTCATGTTTCTTTATCTCTCATTTGTTGTATCAAAGGCTTCATCACTTTACAATACTTCTTAAAGCTGTTTGACTGGGAAAGCCTGACCAGAATAAAAATTGTATGAGTCAGTAAAACATTTCTTTGAATTTTGCAGGTCATATGCTAATATTCTTTTCCATAAGGATCCAAATTTAAACAAATGAAACTTTGATGTCCAAATCTTTTCATCTTTAACTTGAGATTAACTTTTAAAGTCTACTAGAAACCCTTGTACGAGAAGGTGAAGGTTCATTGATGATGATTTCTTGAAAAATGCTTTTAAAAAAAGGTGTACACTAAGTTGCGTGAAGATATGGGAACTCTTTATTGGTGAGATATTACTTTGTTGTATGGTTACCAGCTAATATGTTGTACTTTGATAGGATGTTGAGGGTATGATGTCGATCTCTGTGGAAGCCTCTGAAGCTCGGGATTCTTTAAGTGATGATAAAGAACTCATTAATACTTATGAGGTAAAATTAGTGTTCAAGTTACAAATTGCCATTTTATTTATCTGGCGATATTTTATAGTATTGTGTCATTTGGTTATGACCCTATCTTGTCATCAATGTCTTTACTAATAACGCTCTAAAAAAATTTACACATCAAATTATATCTTATGCTCCATTTTGTTTTTGTTTATTATTATTATTATTATTATTATTATTATTATTAATATTATCTTAATTATTTTGTCTACGTTTTTATCCTTAATTTGTTAATAGAGGTTAACAGCTCTTGATGGAAAGCGGAGGTTTGCATTAGCAGCTGCAGGGTCTCACAAGGAAGAGGTCGGCAGGCTAAGGTATGTCTTCTTAAATTGATTGAGGAATTTTCACTTCCTATCCACAATTCTGTTTTGAAGTTGTACTGATTATCCCTTAGAAATGGAACAAAATAATAAAGTTAATTAGTCTTTGTAGAAGCAAAATCGCATTGACGACCATAGAATTTTGATAGGGCCAAATTGACCGATTGACCTAAGTTTTGTTTCCCTGAACATGGGAATGGATATGACATACACACTAGTCTAAAAATCTAATTGTGGTTTGAGTAATGGTTAACTACTCGTTATTGACACATCTTATACATGTCTGAAACAGTTTTATTTTCACTTTACTTTTTGGAGGAAAATAAGTAATCTGGAGGATATGGGAAGTTACATCTGTAGATAGTAGGATTGGGAAGTTATATCTGCAGATATGGGATAAGAAGTTATCCCTGAGAGATTCATTTTTGTATTATTTATTTATTATTTTGATATTTACCATTATATCTTTATTAAAAATTATATATAAATTAACCTATAGTATAAGGATGTAGACGTAATTTAGCACTCACTTTGGCTGACAAAGTGGGTTCTCTTAATAATGGAGTAGATAAAATAATACTCATGAGATTTATTATCCACCCTATACTTACTTTAGTTATTTGACATTGTCTGACACAATTTGTGGTTCAAGTTGTAACATCTTATTTTTCATTTTCATTTTGGTGTTTTTAGAGAATATTTTGAAGATGTTGATAGGACCTGGGAGACATTTGAGAAGACATTATGGGATCACATTTCGAACTTCTATAATCTTTCCAAAGAAAGGTATTGCTATTTAGTTTGCATCGTAGTTTAGTTATGCAGTTACAGCTTCAGGTTGGTTTCCTTATGCATTCCGAGTTTTGAATTGTTAGTAGTAACCACATGGGCTGGATATGCTCTTACTTTCTCATGCCTCAAATTGGCTTCTTTCTTTCACTCTGCATCGACCCTTAACCCTGTGCAAAGAAATACAACCAACAAAAGATTAAGGGACCCTCATGGAATGGGAAAATACTGTGATATTAACTTGTGATGGTCCACTCGTGAAAGATAATTCTTTTAATCTGTAGATGAAACAGCTAGTCATAAGAAAAGTGAGTGGCTAGCTGGTTTATATGATTCACAAATATCATGTCAGATAAATGATTATATAAATTTAGCCTGTCAATTTGATGACATTGTCATTGTTTTGGTCCCAAACGCCGGCTAAGCTTTCTTCTATCAATGATAAATGATCTGTGGATGATTTTTATGCTGCTTACACATATATCTGCTACTGAACGTGTTTTGTCCCTTCTATTACTGATTTATCCATTTCTATGTTGCAGCCCGCAAACGTTGGTGCGCGCTTTAAGGTATGTTTCCTCAGAAACTTGGAATCTTTTTCTTCAGTTTTGTTATTGAATGAGTTGTGTGCTCGTTTTACTTTAGCCTTCTGGGCAGCTCTATTTATTTATTAAATAAAAAAAATAAAAAATAACAAGTATTGAGCAGAATGAAGGATAGAAGAGGTAGCTAAGGTCCAGAACAAGAGGATCAACAGCACAATACCAGAAAATCACATCAGATGTAATTAGCTAGCTTGAGAGTAAACAACCTAATGTCCATAAGCTTTGACTGCAGCTCCTCTCCACTCCAGCAGAATGAGACCTTACTTTACTGAAACTGGATTCATAAAGCTGACAAAATTATTACTGTTACTATATGCATTGTATCCATGCACGCCTACTTACTAAAAATATTCCCATTTTAGTTCTTAACATTTTGGTTTGTGACCTTTTTCTTCTCGTTTTTCGCCATTTAGGGTTGTTGAAATGCAAGAAATTCTTGACCAACAACTTGCTGAAGAAGCAGCTGAGGCTGAGGGAGGCGGTGCCATGGCATCAATTGCCAATCCTCGTAGAACTGCCAAGTAATTCTCTTGATGTGACTACCAGTTTTATCACCATACCAAATTATCACGCATGCATCGGCAAACTATTTTACACTGGATACATCTTATTTATGTTAAACTTTTATCGCATGCAGAAAAACTACCACAGCAATAGCTTCTTCGAGAAATCTGACACAGCAGAAAATGAATATTAATGGCAAAGGCTACAAGGACAAATGTTATGAGCAAATTAGAAAGACAGTTGAAGGACGATTCAACAAGCTACTGACAGTGGTACATTGGAAATGAACACTGTTTTTTTCTTTTCTAAGAGTGATAAAAGATAAATATCCTGACTCGTGTACGTTATTTATGAGAATTTATGGTGCAGTTTTGTTATGAGGATCTTAAAGCAGCACTAGAGGAAGCTCGAACGGTATGTGCAGTTAACTACTAAGCTTGATTATGTGATAAGTTTGAAATCAAAATGAAATATACCATTTTTCATAAGTCAGATTGGAGAAGAGCTTGGTGATATATACGACCACGTAGCGCCTTGTTTCCCCCCCAGGTTTGCTCTTTTTATTTTCCTTGGTTTATAATGTTTGAGCCAGTACATCTCTGTCTTTTTATTTTAGGTGTAAACTTCCCACTGTTAATGCTGGGGCTCTGATTGCTCTAGGATAGGATGATTGTAATTACAATCAATTTTAGGAAGCTTTGTGATTGGTATCATGTAATCTCTGGGGTGGGAATAGAACAATAAAAAAATGTATATAGGAATGAGAGGCCAAGGCTGGCAGGGGATGAATCTTTATTGTATCAAGCTTACCTATTTTCTCCGATGGGTGCAGACTTTACAGAACATGCAAAGTGTGTGAATGCATGAACATGTATCTGCACATCCTTAAGATTTAATTGGAAGTATTTAATTTAGACCAACTCTCTTGATATTTATTTGATGGAAGGTTTTATTTTGGCAGATATGAAATATTTCAACTCATGGTCAATCTGTATACTGAGAGATTTGTTCAAATGCTTAGATTACTCAGTGACAGAGCAAATGAAATGACGAACATAGAGATCTTAAAGGTACTTCTTATTTGTTTCGTACTTGCTTTTCCCACTCGAAGTTTTGCCTTCTTTAGAAAACATTGTTTTTTTTTTCTCTTTTGGCATCCCTGTGTTTTACTAAATCTCAACAATATCAACAAGAAAACAGATACAATAATTTTATTATTAAGGTTATTAGATTATGGCCCTATGCAAAATTGAAAACCAAATATTCAAAAGATGGGATGCGAATTGCCAACTACTTTTGTTTTTAGCCAGTGCATTATCCTGAAGTTTCATTTGGTTTGATCTCATAACAACTTTCTGAATAATCTTTTGTTTCTAACTATCCTTATAATGGAGCTTCATCTTACTAATTAAAAAAATAAACTCCATCTTACACTTAATAATATAGTTTCAATCTATTGTCCTGACTTCTTTTTGTTTGCAATTAGGTAACTGGTTGGGTAGTTGAATACCAGGAAAATCTGATTGGGCTTGGTGTTGATGAATCTCTTGCTCAAGTGTGTTCTGAGAGTGGTTCCATGGATCCTCTTATGAATTCCTATGTGGAGAGAATGCAAGCTACGACAAGGGTAAAAATATTCCACCTACAATCTTATTGCACTTTGGTTTAATTAAAATGAAAAAAAAAAAATTGACAACTTACATTACTTTGCAAACTGTATCTTCAAGAAATGGTACTTGAATATCTTGGAGGCTGATAAGGTACAGCCACCGAAGAAAACAGAAGATGGGAAGCTATATACGCCAGCTGCTGTTGATTTATTCAGGATCCTTGGAGAGCAAGTGCAAATTGTTCGCGATAATAGCACAGATCTCATGCTGTACAGAATTGCTTTAGCAATTATCCAGGTATTTTGGTTATGTGTCAAAGAACTAAATGCTGAAGTATCACTACGTGAATTTATCTTGTATACTGAACAATTTTGTAGGGTGAAGGGCGCTAAATAGCATTTATTACAAGAAACTAGTTTTTTAATTTTTTTTTTTTTTTTTTTTTTTTTTTTTTTTTAAACTCCTCTTCAAGGTGACTTTAATTGTATAATGAATAAATGCTTTACAAGTTCATGGTTGTACCATGAAGAACTGATACAGCCTTTATATTGGCCCTGCTGTACATGTCAATATGCTCAATGTTAGAATTTTCATCTTTTTTTTTTAAAATGTTTTTTTATAGTATTTATAGATATTCACATACACAAGTATGCTGTCCTTACTTGCTCAGTTGCTCTTACTTTCATTTTTTTTTTCCGCCTTCTCTTTTCTTCCATTCTCTGTGTGTATTTTTATATGTATCAATTGGTACTAGAGAAAATATTGGCTAGAAATATTGACGTATGCCATTGATCAGGTAATGATTGATTTTCAAGCTGCTGAAAGGAAGAGACTTGAGGAACCTGCTTCAGAAGTTGGTTTGGAACCCTTATGTGCAATGGTTTGTGCATCTTTTACACACTAGCCTCTGTCTGTGTATTGATGATTTGATGCGAAATAATTAAGTATGGGTTTTTGCTACAAATGGTGTGCAGATTAACAACAATCTGCGCTGCTATGATCTCGCAATGGAGCTAAGTAATAGCACTCTGGAATCTCTTCCACAAAACTATGCTGAGCAGGTTATTCCCTTGGTTCTTTTAGTTTCCCCTTCTGTTTCTCTTTCAATTATCCTGTTTGGAATTTATATTTTGTCCCAGACTCCAGTTCACTTCTTAAACTTCTCTAGCATGCTTAACTAACTCCCCAAGTATGTTCATGTTAGGTGTTCGGTTATTTAGTTTATTAATTGGCTCCTTCTTGATATGGTTAAATTGATTCAAAGATTTCATGGAAAAAGGAAAGAAAAATGAAAATAAATAAATAAAGAAAGTAAGACATCAGAAGGCTGTTTGGAGATCATAATGAATAATCCAGCCTTTTTCCTTTCTACTGCCACAGGTTAACTTTGAAGATACATGCAAAGGATTCCTAGAGGTTGCAAAGGTAAGTGAGAGGATGAAAATGTGCTTTCTGGCTGCAAAGTCTTGTATATTTGTATTCATATGCTCCACACAGCTTGTGCTACTGTGTTTTATGGATAATATCTATCAAGATAAAGTGCCATCCCTCTTTAAATTTGTAGGCTCTATGTGCATACTTGATGTCTTGATAGAATATACATGTTGTATATTCTTTTCAGTGCAATAAACACTCACTCGGAACAAATATATATGTTAGATGTATGTATTGATAGCTAGTGGTTGGCAATGTGATGAATGTTAAATTCCTCTTTGATGATAGGAAGCTGTGCATCAAACTGTCAGTGTTATCTTTGAAGATCCTGGAGTGCAGGATTTACTTGTGAAGCTTTATCAGAAGGGTAAGGTAATTAAATAGATTTATCTATTTTATCTCCCTGCCCCATTCCTCTCTCTCTCTCCATTGATCGTGTCTGTGTACACATGCTATTTATTTAACTATTTTTTAATTGTTGTTGTTTGGAGTGACCACTCTGGTGATGGAGATCATCAATTTAATATGCTATGGCAGAAGGGAAGTTGTGTAATGTTTCAAACCCAACGAATATCCTTGGTTAAAGCAAAAAGCTATAGTAAGACAGCTCGATAGAAAACAGGCAACAGTTAAAGGGAATAACAACATAAAAAGGTTAATAATCGAGTAACATCACACTCTCTCATGCTTCCAGTTGGATAATTTGTTAAATAAAAAAAATAAAAAAAACCCACATCTCTCTCTTCTTCTTTCCTTTCCTTGTTTTCTAAAGCAAAAAACTGCCAATGGCCAAGCTTGCTTCCAAGAGACTGGTGCATTTGACACAACATGAAAGTGTTTGTTCACTGTATTGTTATAGAACAGTTATGTCATTATTGTGCAATGAAATTAGATAAGGGATGTAAAACATTCATGGGAGAGGAAAATTCTAAGTTGCTGATATCTTGCACTGAATTTGTACCTGATTTCATTTGTAAGAAAATCAGCTATAAATTAGCAGAGGATTGATTATTAAGTTATGCACACTCTTTCTTGCTCTTTTCCATAAAAGAATAGTCTTTTATGATACCGTTAGCTGATTTCTTGGTATACATACCTTTCTTGAAGTTTCCAGTAAGAGATAGGCTGAGGCGCTGAGGTTTTGTTACAAGCTTGAATTCTCATTGTATCTAGGTGTACTAGTACGTTATATGGTATATAAGATTCTCATTTTTTAACTTTTATCCTTCATTTTCAGAGTGGTGCGAGGGACAGGTTACTGAGTATCTTGTTGCAACATTTGGAGATTATTTTACAGATGTAAAGATGTAAGTTTTTTTTTTAATCTATTTATATTACTTCAGACATAGTAAAACATGTTTATGCTTTTCTGTGAATTGATGATCATGAAATCAATTCAGAGGTTGTTTTGATTTAAGTAAATAAGAACCGACATATACCAAGTAAAATTAAGATTCAGATTCCTATGAATTTCTGACCATCAGTCAGAAAAGAACAAAGGGATCATGTACGAGTCCCACGAAATCTTTGATTTCTTCCACAAGCAGATGCTTTACGTCTTCTGAATGGCTCGAGGAGAGTAGTGTCCAGAAAGGCAGCTAGGGAATCCGTTCAACTATATCTCTGTTTGTTCCGCTTGAAGGAAAATAAAAGTATACCAAAGAATCAATCTTTCTTCTTTGTTGATTCTCTCTTTGATTCATCAATGTGCTATTCTGAATCCTCATTACTCATGGAATCAGAGGATCCTTTTCACAATTTTCAGATGCTAAATGAGAAGTCAAACTCCTCCATATTCCCGCTGGTTTATAAAAACATGGTGTCCCTTTGGCAATACTTTCAATTATGTTTCTACTTAGAGATAGAGGAATTTATATAGAAGAAAAGCTGGATGGAAGAGGGGTAAATGAAAGCAGAATATTTTGTTGCATTTAATGATTTTCCTCCCTTGCTATGTCTTCTACAAGACCTGTGTTTGAATATTCAGGGTGTTTGATTTTGGATTGTATGGTTTTTCTCTTTCTTTCTTTTGCATATGAGAATTGGTTGTACATGTAGTTTGATATGCATTCATAAATTGGTTCAAAAACTTGAAATTAAAGGGGTAGGTAGAAAGATGTTGATGTAGGGAGGTTATGTGATAAATTCTTGGACAAGTGTCACCCGTCAAGTATAGTCTCTTAATTCTTTTGATAATGTCTGTATGGAAAATGAGACTAGTGCTTAGATAGAGGACTAATTTTAGAGGATTTGTGAGAAATGTTAGTCCCATGGTGTGCTCGCATGAGGGTCTGGTAAGTACCAATATAGCACCCAAACGAAATTTATGCACAACTTTAGTATGTATAAGCTCTCAAATTCCACATATCTGTTTCGTCTCCCAATTACCGTCATAAATAAATATTCTTAATATATTTACAGTTCAGTTGTTCTCATCTGTCTACCCTAAAGTAAAAAACTAATGGCTTCTTGGTTGTACTGCTCTGTATTTAAGGTATATTGAAGAAAGATCATTTAGGAGATTTGTTGAGGCTTGTCTGGAGGAAACCGTGGTTGTTTATGTTGATCGTCTTCTCACACAGGTTCTAATTCTGACGGATAACTTCCTTTAAAATTGGCTGTGGACATCTTGTAGAACGGATTTCTCAATCCAATTATCTACTCCTTAATTGTATTATCCATGCAGAAAAACTACATAAAGGAAGAGACAATTGAAAGGATGAGATTAGATGAAGAGGTTCTCATGGACTTTTTTAGGGAGTATTTGAGTGTTTCTGTAAGTTCTGATCCTTGTTTTTACATTTTATCAATATATTGTAATACTGTAATTTATTTTCTGAGATTGTATTGCAGTCTGTTGTTCTTAAATGCTTTTCTGATCCTAATTTCTTGATACTGGCTGCAGAAAGTAGAAAGCAGAGTCAGAATACTGAGTGATTTGAGAGAACTTGCTTCAGCAGAGAGCCTGGATACATTCACACTGATTTATACCAATATTCTTGAACATCAACCTGATTGTCCGGTAAATATTAGAAACAATATTCGCTGCTGAAATGGTTCTGGTTCAACTTAACTTTCAAGTGCAGTTTTGCTTTCAACTGCAAATAGTTATATGGCTACTATCTAAATCAGTTACAGACACCAGAGTTTTAGGTTTTATTCCAGTATTTTGCTTTAGTGGATGTCGAGGAATTCAACGTATAATAAATCTTTTTTTTACTTGCATATTTTCTGTCCATGGTAGTCTTATTCTTCTTGTTCTCACTTCATTGCAGCCTGAGGTTGTGGAGAAGCTTGTTGCACTGCGAGAAGGCATACCGCGAAAGGATGCCAAGGAGGTATGCATAACTGAACTGATGAATTTTATTTCTCTCTTTCTTTTACCATCAAAAGACTTATTTCCTCTCAACTATAGGTGAATAGAAGTTTCATTTTCCTAAGTCCAAGAAAATTAAAATAATTACCCTCTAAGGTTTGTTATAATTCATATGCCAAATAGGTTGTACAGGAGTGCAAAGAGATATATGAGAATTCTCTCGTCAATGGAACCCCTGCCAAAGCAGGGTTTGTGTTTCCAAGAGTTGAGTGCTTATCGTCTGCCAAGGCATCGATATGGCGAAAGCTAACTTAGTCCAACTAGAAGCAGCGATACCGGTACTTATGCTTGTGTTCGGACGACCACTTCCGGTCATGTGTTTTTTAAATTATTATTACTGCAAATTTTGCTACTTTTCTCCAATATTGTTTTAGCTAAAAAATAAATAAATCAATCTTGTTAGTTATTCAATATCTGATCAATGCTGCCTTACTTGTGTAAATCACCTTGCCTTGTGCCCTGAATGTCAGTTCATTGTCTCGAAGTTCCATTATCTTCGACTGTTTTATGCCATAGTTCCTAGTAGAATTGCTTGGTACAGTTACTTGCAAGGATAGAGATTCATCAACTTCAATCCTTCCTTGAACTTTTTAAAATGAAGAATGTGTTTAGTTATGAGGAGCTACATGGTCCGTCAACACGTGCACCCTTTCCTTATTGACATTCCCTGGAACTACAATACTTCTAGGTTTGTTAGCTTCAGCTATCACATTAAGGGTGATTAGTGTTTCTTACTTTTTACTGTTCTACATGAGGCACTTTTTGCCCTCATTCATTTAAGCTTCTGTTGCCCTCTGCGTCTGTCAAAATGAATCACCGACTGAAGGGCGCTCCTTTTTGGGAGAAAGTCTGCTATATTAGGGAGTTTGTGAAAACATGTTCAGAATCTAAGCCTTGCTGGGAGAAGCATCCCGACGCCTGTGTACATAATATTTAAATTCAGTAGGAAAGTACAATGGGGAGAATGTCTAGGGTAGAAGATATCCTCGATAATAATAGAATACTCATCTAACCACATTTCATTCACGAAATCACAGTTGTGCATACCGGTAATCCGACCGATGAAAGCGTAGTCATCGTCGTTGTTGAGGTATAAACAAGAGCGACATATAGTAGGTTTCCACTTCCAAATGCGACCAACTTGGAGCAATTGCAAGTAGCCAAGTAACAACCCAACCCTAGGTGCTTCAGCTTCCATTTGAAAAGTGTCTCGGTGATCTGTGGCCTTATGCTACACTGCATATGTTGTGTTTGAACTTTCAAATATGTTTCTACTTTTTGCGGCATCTGATATCAATGCTAGCTCAGAAGTAGAACCGTGTTGGTTTCTTAGCCCTTCACATCCCAACAAAAATGTGGGAAGCGAGTCTTGTACATTCAGCTTAATTTGTATTTCCTCTAGTCCTTTTTGTTCTGCGTATGACTATTTGAACAACTGAACAAGCATATAGTAGAAAAATATTTTGAAGTTTCCTCCAACATTATGAAGACTCATAAATGCAATGAAGAGAATAAACTGGTGAGAGAGAGAATTTAAGAGACATATTGTTGATCTTAGTTATAGTAGAACCTTGTTACCTAGATCTCCATGTGGAATTGGCTTTCTTCATTTTGCTTTACTGACTACAACATCGTTTACTCGTCTCAGTTTTCATGTGCAAGAGAACAAATCACGTAAACCTTCTTTCATCCAACTTTTTCTTCGACAATTCTTCATGTAATCTTCCATTTGCATCCATTGCATGCATGAACTGATAAATGAAACAAGCAGAAAATGAATTCAACAATTAACGTCAAAGAATAATTTCAATACAACACATTTGATCAATGAGAAAACATTCCTTCAATTCAAAATGTGCACGTAGGCTTCCCCTGTTATTGGAACAATAAGAAAATGTGTTGCACATAGTTATTCATTCAAAATACAAAATTACTCATGTTTAAACGAGGACCCAATGTATCATATGAAAATAAATAATTTATATATATATATATATATATATATATATATATATATCCAATCCAGAGCGGGCTCCGCTATGAAATTAAAGAGCGGGGCTTCTTATTTGACCTACTTTCTGATCAAATTTCTACATCTCCACCGTTCAGTATTCAGGTATATGTGTGTAGATCATCTCTGTAAAATTTCATTAAATTTGATAATCGTTTGAACATTCCCAGTCGTAATTAACACAAGTGGTTCATACTGAACAGATTCAGTATGTTTATTATCATTTTTTTTATCATTTTGATACCTTAACGATCAGCAAATTTGATGAAATTTTGCAGAGATGATATACACGCATATACATAAATACTGAATGGTGGAGATGTAGAAGTTTGATCAGAAAATTGGTCAAATAAGGAACCCTGCTCTTTAATTTCAGAGCGGAGCCCCGCTCTTGATAGGGACTATATATATATATATATTAAAGTATGGGCTACAGGTCACTGACTTTAATATTAAAGTGTAAGCATATGCATTTACCTAATGAACTACCAAGACATGTTTGAAAATTGCATCAGCCATACTATAGTATCAATCTATAAAAATTGGTCATGACTTTCAACCCTAGCTAGTCTCAACAAAATAATACTCACTTATAATTAGTTAATTACTTATACAAGCTTCATATTCAAACTAACACCAAACTATACTCTAGAGTAAAAGGGATGGTGGATGTAGGCCTGGCATTTCAATCCACGAACCTGTTAACCGCCTGAAGATATGTATTGTCCTCCCATGGTGCGTACCTGTATGAAGAACAAAGGAAGAATTGATAGATTGTGGTTTCCTAGTGCTGTTTGGAAACTATGGGTGTCCTTATCAATTTGAAGAGTTTCAGACTTGAATTCTGGGCATGGTGGAGCTGCGGGACAGCTTTCTAAAGAGAGGAGATTTGTTCTTGATAGATGTATTTGTGTTTGGCTCGGATTGATGGTGTGTTTGTATAGAGATTCGGTTTAGCAGAATTAAGGGATATTGGCTGCTTGGAGTTTAATTGGAGATGGAAGTCTGTATGGAATTGTTGAATGATTAAATGTCTTGGTGATCAAGCATTTAGTTGCTTGACGTTGCAGAGGCTTGAGCATCAAGTAATTGTTACTTGATGGACTTCTTTTGTTGAGTCTTGATTGCCAAGGAATAGAGGAGTTTTTGCCGGGGTTGATGACTTGGTTGCCAAGCTGCTTTGCCGGCCTTGCTGCTTATATATAGATGCCCTGCTGCATCTAACAGAGACACGAAATAGAAGAGAGAAATAGAGAGGTACTGTATAGAAAAAGAGAGAGTGATATATAGAGAGGTATTTGGAAAGAAAGATAGAAAGTGGAACAAAGAGAGAATAAGAAAGCTAGTGTCATAGCTTTATTGTTTCCTCCCTTTCGGCAGAAAAAGATTATTGAGAGAGAGTTGTGAGATTTAGTCTCAATTAAAGTGTGGACTTAGTGTCTCTAGTATTGTGTGGACTTAGTGTCTAAAAGATCAAGACTTGTGTAGTCTTCCGTTGCAACCTCAACTTGTGTAGTTGACAGAAAATTTGTAACTCAGTATCAAATTAATACAGTTGCATATTTTGATGCTATATTAACATTCTTCCGCTGAATAATTCTGTTTATATTGTATACTCGTTCTATCTAATATTTTCAATTGGTATCAGAGCAGGTACTGAAAAAATTCGGTGGATCCTGTGGTAGATGGAACGAAACACGATGAATCGACCTCCACAACTATCCGAGATGGACTTTGCTCAATGGAAGATCCAAATGAAGTCTTTTCTGTGTGGAATAGACTATTACACATGGAGAAGCGTTCAAATTGGATGGAAATATCCAACCTTAAAGAAAGAAAAGGGAGAAGAAGGCTCGGTAAATACTGCATGTGAAGAAATATTAATTCCCGAAGAAAAATGGTCAGAGGAACATGTCAAGCAATATGAGGCCAATCATAAAGCCCTAACAGCAATATATAATGCCTTGACCAAAGCTGAAAAGAAAAAGGTACAAAATTGTACAACTGCTAAACAGGTATGGGAAAAATTGTGTACGTTAAATGAAGGTAATGATCTGATTAAACAACAAAGAGTTTAGCTTGCATATGCAGAAATTGATAAATTAGAACAATATGATGAAGAAACTATTGATGAATTTTATGCACGTGTTTCTGAACTAACAAGTTTAGTTGAAAGTCTAGGTAAACCTATGTCTGAATCAGACATCATCAGGAAAATTTTGAGATCCTTGTCAGAAAGATATACTATGAAGAAAACCGCAATTCAACAATCAATAAATTTGGATGAACATTCTGTAGAATTGTTGATCGGAGACATCAAAGCTTGGGAGAACGAGCTTAAAGGTAAGAACAAGCCAAAAGGTATGTCCTCTAAAAACCTTGCTCTATCTATAGCAGAGAAAACAAATAATCATGTGAAAAATGAAAAAACAGATGATGATGAACTCCTGTTCTTAGCTAATGGTCTGAAACGCATGATTAATCAGAGAACTACAAATTTCAGAAATAATAAAATTAATCAAAATAATCAAACCTCCAGGAGTTTTCAAAATCGTGGAAATCAATATCAAAATAGTAATTTTCAAAGAAACCTAGGGTCCCAAAACAATCAAAACAACATGTCTTCTCAAAATTTTCGATCAAGACCTAGGTGCTATAATTGTAATCAATATGGTCATATTGCTTCAAACTGCACTAATAAAAATTTTAGCACAGAAAAGAAGGCATACAAATTAACTTGGAGCGACGAAGAAGAAGTATGACAAGAAAAACAAAAATTTTGCTCTTGTATCTTCTTTCTGCTTAAACTCCACAGGGACAGATGATGAACTTGAAGTCGAGGAAGAGGTCGATCTTAATGAGTTTCAACAAGAAAATGAGGAGGAAGAAGAGATGATCGAATACCTAAATAGAATCATTAAACTTGCTGAATCTGTTTCGGAACAGAACAGGGATTTGAAAACTCAGGTAAGAGACTTACTAGAGGAGAAAAAAATATGGATACATAATTCAAGTATGCCCTTAATAAACTCTTCAACTGAATTGTTCAAAGAAAAACGTCTTCTTGCAAAGATAAAAAATCTACAAAATGAAATTGGAGAGAAAGAAAATATCATTAATATGTTGAAAAACAAAAATAGATCTTTTACAAGACTCACTTGAGAAAACTGAAGACAAAGTAGGAATATTCAGAAATAGCTCACAAATTCTCTCCGACATTATTAGTTCAGGAAAATCTTATAAAGATAAAACTGGAATAGGGTATGATAAGAATATCAACTCTGGGGATGTCTTAACTAAGATAAATGAAAATGGTACAGTTCCAGGATTCAGACCGTCTATTGATTCAAAAATTGATAAACTGTCTTCAAATACCGAAAGTTATTTTCAAAGTTTAAAAACTACCTTGGATCAACATAATTGTCTGTTGCGTGACATTTCACACTTTGTGGGACTAACCAAATCAATTGAAGTGCAGGAACCTGAAGAAAAGTCTGAACAAGATTTTAGTTTCTCAAATCTTTTATGTAATCTCTCTCATACGAATATTGACTATGAAGCTAATCATATTGAAGCTTTTTGCAATGTCGCTATTACTGCCTTATCTGTTAGAAGAGAAGATACTTGGTATAATGATAGTGGGTGTTCCAGACACATGTGTGGAAACAAATCATTCTTTGCAAATTTTCAAGAGACAGGTAATTCAGGTTCTGTCACCTTTGGTGATGGACGAAAAGCAAAAATCAGAGGAAATGGTACGGTTATTGTTCAAAATACTACTTTCTTAAATAATGTACTCTATGTTGATGGCCTTTCAACTAACCTAATCAGTGTAAGTCAACTTGCAGATGAGTATGAGGATATATGGTTTAACAAAAGGAGATGTATTGTTTTTGATTTGCAAGGAAAATTGATTTTGGGTGGGTCTAGATCAGACGATAATTGTTATCATGTTTCTAATGAATCTTTGAAATGCCTCATAACATGCTCAGCTGATGAAACAATGGAGCTATGGCACAAAAGACTTGGACACATGAATCTTCAGGATCTGATTAAAATATCCAATCAAGTTACCCAAACTAAAAGGACGAACTGACATTATCTGTGGTGGTTGTAAAACAGGAAAATTGACGAAAGCAAGTCACAAAGTTGTAAGTTCGAATCCTTCAACCATGCCATTACAACTTCTTCATATGGATCTAATGGGACCATCGGCAAACCTTAGCCTTGCTGGTAAGAAATATATTTGTGTAATCGTTGATAACTTCTCACAATTCACTTGGGTAGATTTCTTAAATGACAAAGGTGAAACTTTTGAATCCTTCTCTATTATTAGCAAACGTTTATTAAACGAAAAATATCTGGAGAAGTTGAAAATAACTAAAATAAGATCCGACAATGGTACTGAATTTAAAAATGAAAAATTTGCAAAATACTGTGATGACAATGGTATTTTTCATGAATTTTCGGCACCTATAACTCCACAACAGAATGGAATCATAGAACGTAAGAACATGTCTCTTCTTGATATGGCTAGGGCTATGATTCACTCATCTGGGCTCAGTGAAAACTTTTGGGCAGAAGCAGTTAATACTGCATGTTATGTTGGAAATCGTGTTCTACTTCGATCAGGTACGAAAAATACACCTTACGAATTATGGAAAGGTAAGAAACCGGATGTAAGTTATTTTCATGTATTTGGAAATCCTTGTTATGTTTTAAAAGATCGTGAAAGATTAGCAAAATTTGAATCCAGAGCTGATGAAGGTATATTTATTGGTTATTCCTCGAATAGTAGAGCTTATCGTGTCTATAACAAAGAAACCAGATCTGTTATTGAATCTATAAACGTCACTGTTAACGATAATTATGATCATGTTAGCTCCATCCTTTCTGAAAATGTAAAAATCAAAGAAAAGAAAATTACTGAACAAGAAAGCAACATTGATGAAAATGAGGATGTTGATAACAATATACAGCCAGCTACTAGATTTAAAACAGGTTTTAAACAGGTTCAAAAAGATCATTCTGTTAATGATATTATAAGTGATATCGGAGAAGGAAGAGTAACCAGAGGTCGTCTAGTTCAGTATAAAAACAATCAGAATGAACAAGATACAAATCAAGATTTTGAATTTGTTGAACTAAATAAAGCCTTACATTGTTTCATAAAAGCAAAAATACGTGAAACTAATGAATTATCTTGCTTTGGTTTTGTTTCCTTGATTGAACCAAAGAATGTGCAGGAAGCTCTCAAGGACGATGAATGGATTGTAGCTATGCAAGAGGAACTAAATCAATTCGAGAAAAATGATGTTTGGACAATAGTTCCAAGACCTGAAAAAGTAAATGTCATCGGCACAAGATGGATTTTTAGAAATAAAGTTGATGAACATGGTAATGTTACTCGAAACAAGGCCAGGTTAGTAGTTCAAGGTTACTCCCAAATCTTAGGACTTGATTTTGACGAGTCATTTGCCCCTGTCGCACGCCTCGAGTCTATTAGAATTTTAATTTCCATTGCATGCATATGCTGTTTCAAACTATATCAAATGGATGTAAAAACTGCATTTCTACATGGTGAAGTTCGCGAAGAAGTATATGTGGAACAACCTCCAGGATTCAGTGATATACATCATCAAGAATATGTGTGTAAACTAAAAAAGGCAGTATATAGACTAAAACAAGCTCCTCGTGCATGGTATGAAAAATTGTTTACTTATTTAATTTCTCAAGGATACTCTCAAGGAAATGTGGATAAAACTCTTTTCATCAAACATATTGGAAAACATTTTGTAGTAGCTCAAGTGTATGTAGATGATATTGTTTTCGGTGCTACCTCTGATGCTTTAGTTAAAGAATTCAATACCATCATGACTAGCAAATTTGAAATGAGTATGTGTGGTGAGTTAACTTACTTTCTAGGGCTACAGATAAAACAGAAAGAAAATAGCATCTTTCTGTATCAAACTAAGTATGTTGAAAATATGCTAAAGAAATTTGATATGACCGGTTTAAAAACTGTTAAAACACCTATGAACACAATTACAAAATTATGTCATGATTTAAGTGGAAAATCTGTAGATCAAACCATGTATCGTAGCATGATTGGAAGCTTACTTTATCTTACTGCAAGTAGACCAGATATTTCTTACAGTGTTGGAGTTTGTGCCAGGTTCCAAGCAAATCCCAAGGAGTCTCATTTGAATGCTGTAAAAAGAATTTTTCGATATGTATCAGGAAGTATTGATTGTGGAATCTATTATACAAACTCCTCTAATGCTGAAATTGCAGGATACTCCGACACAGATTGGGGAGGTAATATCCAAGACAGAAAAAGCACTAGTGGGGGTTGTTTCTTCATTGGTAAGAATCTTGTCGCATGGCATAGTAAAAAACAAAACTGCACGTCTCTTTCTACAGCTGAGGCTGAATATGTGGCAGCAGGTAGTTGTTTTACTCAATTACTATGGATGAAAAATATGTTAAGTGACTATGGTATTCCACAAGGAAAACTAGTCATTTTTTGTGACAATACTAGTGCTATAAATATATCTAAAAATCCAGTGCAGCATACTAGAACAAAACACATAGATATAAGGTATCACTTTGTTCGTGAACTTGTTGAGAAAGAAATACTTGCCCTAGAGTTTGTGTCTACTGACTATCAATGGGCTGACATATTCACAAAACCATTGGATACTGAACGTTTCATGGTCCTTCGAAACACCATTGGAGTTTGTTCGCAATATTGAATCTTAAATCATGGGACACTCTACAAGGTACGTTTATGTAGTTCTTGATCTAAACCTTGCCTTGATAGTAAATGTGGTGTTCCTGATCAATTTTCTTGGTAAGGATTATTTCTTTTTGTCTACTTTTTGTGCTTGGTTGCTTCAGTTTCATTAGCCTTTGTAAATTCACACAATTCACATGTGCTTTCTCTGTGAGGATTTTTTTGAGTCGAGTCACCTAGTCAGGAGCCGAAGTTGAAAAAAAAAAAAATAATAATAATAATAATAATAATAATAATGAATTTTGCATTCTATTGGCCAGGCTAGTTCTACTCTTCAGGTGTTGACTAACTACTCGATGCCTGTTGGAATGGACTGGTTTGGTCACCCCGGTGGTTAATTATAACTGTGTCAGTTCAGTTGATTATGAGACATCCTTGTTATGTCTAGTACCCTAAAGTCATCTGACTTGGGAGTTACTGTCACTTTACTGTTCACGTACTATAAAAGAATAAAGATGGTTCGAATAAGGGGGAAAGTTGTTGGACATTTTGCTTGCGAACTTAATTACTCCTCTAAAAGTTTTCTTCACATTGAAGCACAAAATGTAACACACCACACGTATTTACGCTGGCTAATGTCTCTGCATAGTGAACAGTCTTACAAAAGCTCTGACTTGTAGTTATAATCCTTACTAACCTCAGCTGATCGGTTATATCATATTTATTATTCCTGGATACGTGTTTTGCACGAACTATATGTTACTATCTTGTATGTGGGTTCTCTATTTAATTTTTAGTGTTCTGAGCATCCTAGTCCGATTGTGTATCCGTGAAGTATGTTTAATCTATTTTGCCTATAATTTTCAGTTGATAATATTATGTGCAAGATGGATTCTTTTATGATGCTCACTTTTATATTTATGATGTTTCTAGTAACCTTATGTCATGCATTACGGTTCTGTTGCCAAATCATATTTCCGTAAGACTTCCTTATCCGTTGAGTACGGCCTTGGTGATAACAACTCTTAATTAAACAAGTAGATTGATATGTTGTACTTCTTTCAACTACGGTTTTGGGATCTCAATCCTTATCTACTGTGTACAGTTTATGAAATCTACTTCTGCTATGGTTTTCTCGACTACGAGCTTCATTCAGTTTAAGAATTCTATTCAAACTACAACACTACTTTCTGGTCCTGAACTAATCTGTATAAATATGGTGCATCTTCATTGTTTTTCTTCATTCGATTTTCTTCTCTTCTTTCTCTGTTCTTCAAAGTTGTTTCAGGAGAAATATTTCGACGTGCTAAGAGACATGACGTCAGGACGCAGGGATGGCAGAGAGCAAAACCACCGGAAATATGATGATGAGTATCGACGACGTGCCAAGAGTCATGCTGATGCTGAGTATGAACGAGTATGTAGACACAACCACTGGCTGGAGGCTGAGGTTCAGCGACTTCAAGAGGAGGTTGAGATTGTCACGATTAGCGACATTATGCTTCAACTTGGACGCTTTGATCACAATCTCCAGGAGCAGATGGATGCTTTTCGTGCTCATGCTCATGCAGAGCGTATGGAGCTCCTCAAAATTGTTTCTCGCATTGAGAAGGCTGTGACACCTATTGAACATCCTTCTCCATCTCCTCTTCCTACTCCTACACCATCCGGAGGAGTTCAGCTTATGAATTCCCTCATCCAATTCCGTAAACGTGAGGGAGAGGAGGCTCACAGGAATGATCTTCCTTCTTCAACTGCATGGACTTGTCCTCCTCAATCTGAAGGCTCCTCGCGTCGTCCTCAGACTCCACATCCTCGTGGTGGTTGGTTGTAGAAGGCAGTCATTGTTTTAATTGAACTACAAGTGATTTGATTCCTTAGTGGATATGTAGGCAGTCATAGTCTCTCTGTGATGCAATCACAAAATAACAATTCTTCTTTGTCCTTCTTGGACTTAGGGGGAGAAGTTATCAAGCTGCTGCAAGTGTTCTTTTCGGCTAAGTTTTTTTTCTTCTTTTGTGTGGTTTAGTTGTTTTTTTGTTTCTGTTTCGCTCATGCTTAGGTTCATATGAGCTTAGTTGTTTTTATGTTTTTGAGGTTTAGTTTTGAGTTAGTTCTTTTATGATTCTATGTAATCAAGTGCTTTATATTAAAGGTTTAGTGTTTTTTTTTTTTTCTGACTAAAGAATTTGTTTCATAGTTACTGTTATTTTCGTAGCAATTTTTCTCATTGCAGGTCATGAAGCTTGATAACAAAGAAGTCCATGGAAGGACAAAGGGGGAGATTGAAGATATGTATTGTCCTCCCATGGTGTGTACCTGCATGAAGAACAAAGGAAGAATTGATAGATTGTGGTTTCCTAGTGCTGTTTGGAAACTATGGGTGTCCTTATCAATTTGAAGAGTTTCAGACTTGAATTCTGGGCATGGTGGAGCTGCGGGACAGCTTTCTAAAGAGAGGAGATTTGTTCTTGATAGATGTATTTGTGTTTGGCTCGGATTGATGGTGTGTTTGTATAGAGATTCGGTTTAGCAGAATTAAGGGATATTGGCTGCTTGGAGTTTAATTGGAGATGGAAGTCTGTATGGAATTGCTGAATGATTAAATGTCTTGGTGATCAAGCATTTAGTTGCTTGACGTTGCAGAGGCTTGAGCATCAAGTAATTGTTACTTGATGGACTTCTTTTGTTGAGTCTTGATTGCCAAGGAATAGAGGAGTTTTTGCCGGGGTTGATGACTTGGTTGCCAAGCTGCTTTGCCGGCCTTGCTGCTTATATATAGATGCCCTGCTGCATCTAACAGAGACACGAAATAGAAGAGAGAAATAGAGAGGTACTGTATAGAAAAAGAGAGAGTGATATATAGAGAGGTATTTGGAAAGAAAGATAGAAAGTGGAACAAAGAGAGAATAAGAAAGCTAGTGTCATAGCTTTATTGTTTCCTCCCTTTCGGCAGAAAAAGATTATTGAGAGAGAGTTGTGAGATTTAGTCTCAATTAAAGTGTGGACTTAGTGTCTCTAGTATTGTGTGGACTTAGTGTCTAAAAGATCAAGACTTGTGTAGTCTTCCGTTGCAACCTCAACTTGTGTAGTTGACAGAAAATTTGTAACTCAGTATCAAATTAATACAGTTGCATATTTTGATGCTATATTAAAATTCTTCCGCTGAATAATTCTGTTTATATTGTATACTCGTTCTATCTAATATTTTCACCGCCTAATATCCGTCCATTAAAAATCCGTGAAAACCCGCCCATTAAGATTTTTCGGTTAACGGGCTAGTAACCCGTTAACAAATGGGCAGAAACAGGCAGCCCAATGGAACCCGTTAACCCTTTAAGAAAATAAAACATTTTGAAAACCTAAAAGAGTTGCTTGATCAGCCGTTCGACTATTCTTCGCCGTTCTCTCTCAACGACTCGACCTTCTTTTCGATGACTGTACCTATCACAAGTCTCTCTTAGTCTTTGTCGGCCGACTTCTCTGGTGTCGTCTCTCTCATGTCTCAAGTCTACCATTTCAGGTAACTACTTCAATCTTTGTTTCGTTTTGGGTTTGTTTCTCCGATCTCCACCTTTCTATTTAGTTTGCGAATTTTGGTGTGAATTCTTACAATCTGTGGGAGGTTGGATTAAAGATTACCATGATTAGCTTGAATCAATCTGTTAGAATGTAAGGGGTTGTTTCTGGCATTTCTTGATTTAGAGTTGATGCCTTTTATTCTAGAGTACTGATGTAATGAAGTAAAGAAAAAACAAATTATACCTATTGGGTTCTTTTGCTTTTTAAGAGAGATTTATGGGATGGTGTATGTTTTTGCACAAACCCTGGGGCCTGGTAGATACAGATGAATCCAACTTGATCTGCTGCAAACCTGCTTACTAAGGGGAATACCGGGCGGGCCGGTCTTCTCCTCTCCGATGCCTAAGTCAGTATAGTTGGAATATATAACTTGAGCACGTATGTAAGCGGTGAGAGAGATAAGTTACCTATTAATGAGGGTAGTTGGGGCCCTTATATAGGTGGCTGGGGGTGAGTGCTGGCCTCACCCTTCGATGTGGGACTGGTTCCCTTCAAAGGGCAGTTCTGGTGACCTCTTTGGCAAGCAGGCGCCCCCGGTCCCAGGGTCCCTGGCAGCCGGATAGACTGCTGGACCCCGAGGCCGGGTGCTGGTGGTTCAGTCCTGGACCTCGGGCCGGGCCCTGGTGCACCTGCTGCGGGTCTGTGGGCCTGCTGTAGCCCCTCTGCGGCTACTGTCAACAAGTCCCCCAAGTTCCCGGTCAAGTGCAATCTTGAATGGGGACTTAAAGTCTGTCTTACTCTTGTCCCGCAGACCCGCAGGGTTACCAACCCAACGGTGCCCAGTCTCCCAAGTCCGGATTGAAGAATGGGCGTGACCGGGCGTTGGGCTGTGCTTGGTATGAGGCGGAGTTGACAGGACCTCGACCGGGCGTTCTGTCATATCGAGACGAGTCCCGGATGAACTTGCAGTCTGGACCTCGACCGGGCGTCCTGCCATATCGGTGCGAGGCGGAGTTCACGGGACCTCGACCGGGCGTTCTGCCATATCGAGACGAGTCCCCCAAAGTGCGCTAGCCTACGGGATGGCCTGTTGGTGCGTTGGCCGTATTGGGGCATCGGTTAACACTTGCTAGTTCTTCTCAGCTTTTGTTGGTTAAGCGTTGAGGTGATGTGTAGGTTTGTTAGCCTGCGGGGAGACTTGTTCTGTGTTAGAGAAACAATCTGCCCGGTGGAGTGGCGTTGAGATAACGAGTCTCGCCATGTATCCCCAAATGTATCACAGTTCAGTGTGATGTAGGGTTTTTATCCTGCTGGACAAGAGTACATGGGTTAGATGTAAGCTC
The DNA here is from genome assembly GCA_963682095.1 of Potentilla sterilis. NCBI lineage: Eukaryota > Viridiplantae > Streptophyta > Magnoliopsida > Rosales > Rosaceae > Potentilla > Potentilla sterilis. The sequence continues at coordinate 25,323,149 of OY821756.1, forward strand.
GCCCGGGTTTATAAAGCCCATGCGTTTAGAAGCCTCGAGTTGTTGCTGGCTCGTTCCTGCCCATAGGCGAAGGAAAGTGACAACCGGTAGAATGCTTTAGAGTTGGTTGAATGTCACATGTTCGGTGGAATGCCATGGTTCCGGGCGGAGCTCGACCGGGCGTTCTGCCATATCGAGACGAGTCCCCCAGTGAGATGCCATGCAGCCGGTTTGAATGATACGTAACCGGAGATGTGCCAGGGTACCAGATGGATGGCTCATACCCGGAACGATTTTCTCGAGACGGTTGAAAAATCATAGCCGGTGAGAGGCTGCGGAGCCGGTTGGAGACTGCATAACCGGTGAGAAGCTGTGGAGCCAGTTGGTTCGAGGTTGGATTTCTGGGGAAGCGAGGGGAGTGGACGCCTCGTTGTGCGCTCCTATCTCCCCCAACTGTCGCTTGTAAGTGGGCCAGGTGGCGGACATGCAATAAAGGGGAGAGCCCATCAGTCCCATCGGTTATGATAGTATGTGACTTATTGATGCTGGGACACGTGTTGGCAGGGGGCGGTCTGAGATGGAGGGGATCCACGGCTGGGGTTGCCTCACTTTTCTTGTTGCCCTACTTATCATCCCCTCTGTTTTCCTCCTGCCGCATCTTGCTACTCTTTGCCTGTTGTTTGTCTGTGCTTCAGAGGTGAATTCTTTTGTTTAGGCTTTATGGCGTCTCGGCGCCAATTGTTTCTGCACAAACCCTGGGGCCTGGTAGATACAGATGAATCCAACTTGATCTCCTACAAACCTGCTTACTAAGGGGAATACCGGGCGGGCCGGTCTTCTCCTCTCCGATGCCTAAGTCAGTATAGTTGGAATATATAACTTGAGCACGTATGTAAGCGGTGAGAGAGATAAGTTACCTATTAATGAGGGTAGTTGGGACCCTTATATAGGTGGCTGGGGCTGAGGGCTGGCCTCACCCTTCGATGTGAGACTGGTTCCCTTCAAAGGGCAGTTCTGGTGACCTCTTTGCCAGGCAGGCGCCCCCGGTCCCAGGGTCCCTAGCAGCCGGATAGACTGCTGGACCCCGAGGCTGGGTGCTGGTGGTTCGGTCCTGGGCCTCGGGCCGGGCCCTGGTGCACCTGCTACGGGTCTGTGGGCCTGCTGTAGCCCCTCTGCGGCTACTGTCAACAGTGTATTGTGCCTATTGTTCATTCAGACTTATGGTCTCTTGATCCTAGGACATGGGAATGGAATAAGGTTCTTCTCACATCACGATTCTTGTTTTTATTTTATCACAGCATATCAATCAAGAAATGGAAGAGCAAGTGATTTTCTTATTCAAAGTTTTACTTATCCATTTATCTTCAGATGTTCTTTATGATGCTTATGCATATTTATACTGGGCTTTAGGTGAAATTTGGTGTTGGTACGTGTGGAACTGGGTGTTATTGTTTAGGTTTTGATACTTACTATTTTTCTTCTAGTTTTACAATTCTATGCATTCCAATTTGTAAGAAATGAAAAGCATATATTTTCGTTTTGTTACCTGAAAATAGAAGAAAAGAACATTACTTCCCTATTTTGTTTTTCAGATGAGTAATGACATGGAACAAGAAGCAGAAATTATAGGAAGTGTACAAGTATCTGGTACAAGATAACAGCAAAAGAAGAAATCTCGTTGTTGGAAATCCTTTGAAAAGTTGCCTTTGGATGCGGATGAAACAGAGCGTGCAAAGTGCACTGAGTGTGAAGCAGAATATAAATGTGATTCCATTACAGGGACTACTAGTCTTATACGTCATCATGACGTGTGTTATGCTTCAGGTAATGTGGTCTCACCTCAATCTGCTACGCGTTCTTCAAAGTTTCAGCATGAAAAGTTTACTGAATTGTTGATTGAGGTTGTTATCAAGCATGATTTGCCGTTTAGCTTTGTGGAGTATGAAGGCATTAGGGCAGTCTTTGAATATGTGTCTTCTTCTCCTAGGTTGCCATGTAGAAATACTGTTAAGGCCTATCTTTTGAGACTATATGAAAGTGAAAAGTCTAATGTTCAGAATATGTTGAGTTGTGCTAAAGGGAGAATTTGTTTAACTTTTGATTTGTGGAGTTCTCAAACAATTGATGGATATCTGACACTCACAGCACATTTTCTTGATTCTGAATGGAAATTGCATAAGAATATTCTTAGTTTTTCTCACATACCTCCGCCGCATAATGATAGTGCTTTGGCTGAAAAAAATCAATTCATTGATATGTGAGTGGGAAATTGATAAGCACTTATTTTCAATTACATTGGATAATGCGTCTGCAAATGATTCTTCTGTTGAGAAGTTGAGAGCTTTATTGAACTTTAGAGGGTTGTTGTTGCTAAATGAAAAGTTTTTTCATATAAGATGTTGTGCTCAAATCTTGAACTTAATAGCTCAAGATGGACTAAAATCCATCGATGAGTCGGTTATGAAAATACGTGATTGTCTTAAGTACATTAAAGGTTCAATGACAAGGAAGCACAAATTTATATAATGCATTGCAGAAGTAGGAATGAGAGGGAGTAAAAGAGCATTGAGGTAAGATGTCCCTACGAGGTGGACTCTACTTATATCATGCTTGATAGTGCACTTCATTATCGTCGTGCATTGATCAATTTTGCCGTGATTGACTCTGATTTCAAGTGTTGTCTATTGCCTGATGAATGAGATAAAATAGGGGCGATCTCTAAGTTTCTTGGATACTTTTATGAGGTCACATGCTTTTTCGAACTTATTTTTTCTCAAAGTGTTTGTCATCCAACATAGCATTCAACTAGCAATGGCACATAGAGACGACTTCATGAGACGAATGGAAAATGAGATGAATATAAAGTTTGAAAAATATTGGGTAGATTACAGCTTAGTGCTTGGTATTGCAGTTGTGGTGGACCCTTGGTATAAAATGGATTTTGTTAAGTGGGCTTATAGGAAACTCTATGGTGAAAACTCTGATGAATTGAAGAAATTCAGTGACACTTTATCATCCATATTTGATGTATACATGGAGAGGTGGTCTAATGCTGATGACATAAGTTATTTTATGAATGAAGGTTGTTCTCAAACTGAAGATGAAGAGAACATTTTGTAGGTAATTACAAATAATAGTCTTCTACATCATGAAATGCTAATGTTTTAATATTAGTTACCTCTAGTTTCACCAATTTTCTCTTTCATCTTTATTAGACTTTATAATCAGTTTTATGTTTAAGCTAGTAACACCACCTGAACCATAAGAAATTGAGAAAATATACATATAAAGACTGAGTTTGGTTGTATTTTCTTGTATTGCAACATTATGACTCATTTTCATGCTTGGTTTATATTGTGAAGGACTTTAATGCCTTTTATAAGAACCGGTCAAGTTCGAGTATAAAAACTGAACTTGACAAGTATCTTGATGAAGAAAGGTTGGATAGGAGGATGGAGTTGATGTTCTATGTTGGTGGAGGATGGAACAACTTCGATACCCCATACTTTCCCGGTTGGCAGGTGATGTACTCACTATTCCTATATCTACGGTAGCATCGAAATCTGCATTTAGTATTGCTGGTAGAGTACTGGACCAATACCGTTGCTCTTTATTGCCTGAAACTGTTCAAACACTGCTATGTACTAGAGATTGGTTGTTCGATAAGATATGTATGTTTTTCTATCTTTTGTTACCATTTCTTGTCATATCTTCAAGTGAATATTTATTTATCTCATTTTAATTTATTTTTTCTTATATTTATTTTAGATGAAGGCCAAACTAATTTGGAGCAACTCCCTGAAAATGTGTTGGACTTGACAATAGATCAACAAAGTCAAACAAACTGAAGATCTTTGTTCACCACTTCATATACTTATATCGACTTTTGATGTATTAATGTGGTGATATGTAGATCTATGCACTTTGTGTTTCACCACTTCATGTTGTATTATCGACTTTTGATGTATTAATGTGGTGATATGTAAATCTTTACACTTTTGGGTTCATCAACTCATGTTGTATTATCAACTTTTGATGTGTTAATATGATTTGATGATCCATGAGTAAAACAGATTTAACATATATATTAAGATTTAAATTAATGACTTTATGAGGGTGATTTTTAAAAGGTTTTAGTATTTTGTAAAATAATAAAATTGTTATTAGTTAGATTTAACATACTCTCCTTGCTCTTATACTGAAAAATAAAAAAAATTACAGATAGGAAAAAATATTATAATAAACTGAACAAAAGTTTTAAAAAAACCTTAACGGGCTTAACGGGTTCCAACAGGTAACTCGCGGACCCAACGGGTTGAACCCGTTTAACCCGCGAACCTGTCACAACCTGCCCGTAACCCGTCCAACTCGTCCAAATGCCAAGTTTATCTGCAACATTAGCATCAACAACTTCCTGATGGTGTTGTCGTATGTCTCCAGCTCACTCAGTTTCTTGTTGTCTTTATTAATTTACTTATTACAATTCTTATTCACTCACTGAGCCTAATCTTTGATTTTGTTTTTTTCTTGTAAACATATAAACTTCCATCTAAAGAAAAACCTAATATTCCTTTTTTTTTTTTTTCACTATGAAAACATCAATTTCTTTTCTTTTTGCAAAATATGATTAAACATCCATTATTTGATCGAATTGTAAGATAATTTTTCAGTGATATCAATCTTAAAAAAAAAAACAAAAACTAATAATCATGATTAATATCGAGGTCCGTACCTAATTGTCATTCATGACATAAAAGACCAAGATTTGACGAAAAAAGGTGCCATTTTGAGTTGGACGGACACCTCAACGGAATTATCGAGGTCACAGTCTCCTTGGACCTACAGATACGAGTGCAGTCAAGTTTGTTATAGAAACACACATGTGTGCAACCAGCCTGACTACTTTCCTCACTTCCCCGTCCCATTTCCCAACGCCACGCGCCACATTCCCTCCCACCCCACTCTAAACTATACAAGCGCGTGTAACCCATCCCCTGCCGCGCGAGTAAGGATAACCCTCCACCCCCCCGTCCACAGCTCCCAAAAAACCAAAAACATAAAAAATCCATACTTTTAGCAATTGAAGCAAGGAAGGCTTGTATGGTCTGAAACAAATATGGCTGCTGGTGTCAAGATAGGAGTCCCCACCGGCGTCGGAACCGTTCCGACTCAGCACCGAGTGACCATGTCCGTCGCTCTCCCTCCTCCACTCCCTCACAGCTCCCTCCTCTTCCTCCGCACTCTCCCCTCCCGCTCACGCGCCCTCCGCCTCCACCGCTCCACGCGCTCTCCTCTCCCCATCCGCGCTTCCGGCGACGACTCTCTTCCTACTTCAGGTGCCTTGCTCTTTTTTTTTGTTTTTTTTGGAGTAGAAATGTTTATATGCTTAGACAATTTGATGAATTTTATTGCAGCGCGAGAGGTGGAGAATGTGGTGATAGTTGGTTCAGGTCCAGCTGGATTCACGGCGGCAATCTACGCGGCTCGCGCGAATTTGAAGCCTTTGGTGTTCGAGGGGTACCAGTCAGGTCCGGGTGGACAGTTGATGACTACTACAGAAGTCGAGAATTTCCCGGGATTTCCTGAGGGGATTACGGGTCCGGATTTGATGGACAAGTGAGTTGACCAAGCTACCAATTTGTTTGTTTCGGATTTCGGATTTGTATTTGTAGTAACTAGGTGGCTGTGGTTTGTTTAATTAGAGGTTGGCATTGTGGTTTTTGTGTAGGATGCGGCGGCAAGCGGAGCGGTGGGGAGCAGAGTTGTACCAGGAAGATGTTGAGTCTATTGACGTCACAACTAGGCCCTTTATTGTGCAGAGCAGTGACCGTAAGGTGATATTTGGTTTCTTTTCAGCTTGTTTTGTATAAAAGTTAATGATTCTGTTCCTACAGATGTAAATAGCATGTTACTTTGTAATGAGATTTTAAAGTGAACATTTACTAGTTATGAGAGTAATTCGGACGTGAGAGCAAAATGATGCCTAAATGCTTGCTGCAGTGTACTCGTAAAATGTTTTGATAGATTTGAAAATTATTAAGGTACCTCCTTATTTATGGTTGTATGGACTATCCGGATAGCATCATGACCTTCATTATCGGGAGGGCATACATTGGTTGCTGAACACAGGATCCCCATTGTGCTTGATGGGATGCCGATCCACTCAATAGCACGTCAAGTGGCTGTTGTTATTTTTGTGTAATTTCCTGTTCATTTCATAGGATTTAGGGTTTAGTCTTCAGCTTTTGGACTATTGCATTAATCTCAGAAACTACTCCCTAAACACTTTGCTTTGATTTGCACACCCTAAACTACTCCCTAAACATTTTTATGCATTTAGTTCCTTGTTTTGTTAATGTAATCAAGATATTCTTGTCCCCATTTTTGCTCTTATTATTTCCTTTTTTTTTTTTTTTTTTCTCTTGCCGCTTGTTGGTGATGATGTATACATTCTGCAACTATTAGTGTGATGGAATTCGACTTTGATATGCGAGCTTACTGGCTCTAATTAGACTTATGTTCAGTATGAGCCATGTAGGTTGACATCCCACAAGTTACATAATAGTTTCATTAATATTTCATATCTAGTTCTCATTTGTGCATTTATATTTCAGGTTAAGTGCAACAGTCTAATTTTTGCCACAGGGGCTACTGCGAAACGTCTCAGGATACCCCGTGAAGATGAATTTTGGAGTAGGGGGATTAGTGCTTGTGCAATATGTGATGGAGCATCGCCACTGTTTAAAGGGCAAGTGCTTGCCGTTGTAGGAGGGGGTGATACAGCCACGGAGGAAGCTTTGTACCTTACTAAATATGCTCGACATGTTCACTTACTTGTACGCAGAGATCAACTGAGGGCTTCTAGAGCCATGCAAGATAGGTGAGTATTGATAAAAGAACTCCTTTATCTGTATTAATCTTCTGATAGTGTAGTGGCACACCTTTAAGATTATACTTGTAGTTTGGTCTTTATAGGTTAGTAAGATGTCTTTGCACTATCTGGAACCTCATTACTCTATGTCTTAAGTGAAACATGTGTTTGATCATTTAATTACTTACCAGTCGTATGTTTTCCTTGGTGTCTCATGAGCCATGTCAGAAGAATAAATGTTCTGAAGGATTCCTCCATTTTTTCCCTCTTTTTCTCCCCCATATTTTTGTTTTACTTCATTCACTGTGATCTGTTGTGCGACTCCTCTCCTATTATCTCTTTTTCTGTTGTATGTTGTCTCGTGTAGTAGCAGCTTCATTTTTCTCCTTACTGTATGCTACAACGTATTGTCACTTTGATGCTTTTCGTAAGAATAATAAGACTAAATCAATGTATTTTACCAGCTGAAATTTTAATATGTGATGATGAAAATATGTATCGGGCGCTTGATCTATTGAACCAGTTAAGAGTCTTACTGGTAATCTAATCGAAAGTTTTAATTTTTTTAAAAAAAAAATTGGAATTGTGTTTCTTCATTTATTATTGTTATTTTGTTTGACGCTTCACTTGGTGACATGCCTATATAGAAAAGATAAGTTTCATTTTTTTCTGTTTCCGCAAAGCTTGTTTTTGTTGCTGTTGCCGTACTATTTTTTTTCTTTCTTGTTTTTCCTTTTTCCAGAGTTAATTTCTTGCTCCTAAAAGTAGATGTTTGAAAAAAAAAAAAATTAAATAAATTTCTTATTAATACGAGTATCGTATTTGATGAGAGGGAAAAAAAGGAATGCAATGTCTCTCTCTCTCCCCCTCCTCACTCACACTCACACAAGGACTTTAATTATATGTTTAGACTCAAATAGTGGATTGTACCATTTGGTTGAAAGTTGTATCCCTTCTTTTGGTTAAAAAGTAAAATTGATTGAGTGATTACTGTGTTTAAAAATATGCACTGTTAATATTTACAGCAATGCTTTTAACATGGATCTACTTGTTCAGGGAACATAAAGCTGATCCAGTATGCTTAGTCTTTAGTGTGATGAATAACAGTGGTGGTTTGGGTAGATTGAAAGTGAAAAAGGGAATGAAAATTGTCATCATATCTTATTTGTTGAAGTCAGACGTCCTTCTTAATGTAAAGCGTGGCAGGCACAAAAATATCCTTGGATGATTAAAGTTAAATATCTTAGAACAGAAAGTGTGCATTTTTTTTGGTGGTGCATCTGCGGTCACATGCTTCTTGACTGTCGCTCTTTTCCAGTATCCCTAGTTTAAATTACTTTTCATAAATGTATGGTGTATAAATCAGATGAAACAAACTTTTAGTTATTACTAGGTTCTGGTTATCTTGAAGACATAGTAATTGCAGAGCAGAGTAATGATGTCAATAGGTTATAATCTTTAAGTTATTTTGTTTCTTCCTATGAAATAAAGTTTTTCTTTGCTTCTTAGGTGATCTTAGTGGTCACATGCTTCTTGACTGTCGCTCTTTTCCGGTATCCCTAGTTTAAATTACTTTTCATAAATGTATGGTGTATAAATCAGATGAAACAAACTTTTAGTTATTACTAGGTTCTGGTTATCTTGGAGACATAGTAATTGCAGAGCAGAGTAATGATGTCAATAGGTTATAATCTTTTAAGTTCTTTTGTTTCTTCATATGAAATAAAGTTTTTCTTTGCTTCTTAGGTGATCTTAGTGGTCCTTCTGTAATTTCCCCCCTAAGACATTTGAACAGTTTCAAGTTGAGAGAGTCTATTAAAACTGTAATGTCTGCATAAGGTCAATGTTTCATTGATTGCAGAACTGTGGCGACATCTGATATGAGAATCAAGTTTTTGTTACTAGTTCATCACAGGAGAATTAGTTTCTTTTATAGATTCCAATTGGCTCCTTGATGGTGATTTATAGTAAATTACTAATGAACACCTTGTATGTGTGAGTTTTCAACTCCCTGAATGTTTGTTTAACAGGTTGATTATCGCGAATGTTTCAGAGTGTACAACAACCCAAATATCACCGTGCACTTCAACACAGAGACTGTGGACATTGTTAGCAATACAAAGGGGCAGATGTCTGGAGTACTTATTCGGAACCTTGATACCAAGGAGAAATCTGTAATTGAAGCAAAGGGGTTATTTTATGGTATAGGCCATTCACCAAATAGCCAATTGTTGGAAGGTCAGGTTGAGCTTGACAGTTCTGGCTATGTCTTAGTAGAGGAGGGAACTGCAAAGACTTCAGTTGAAGGTGTATTTGCTGCCGGAGACGTACAGGTAATCCCACGAAAACCTAATTTTTATGTTTTTGCTTCAGCTTCTCAAATTTGTTTTGAAGCTGGTGAGATTGTTTTAGTCTTCTTGGGCACGCCTAGCAAACTATGCATATTGTTTTGCAAATTTTACTTTGTGTTCTGATCCGAACTAACCTTAACAGGACCATGAATGGAGGCAAGCTGTAACTGCTGCAGGTTCTGGATGCATTGCTGCATTATCAGTTGAGAGGTATCTTGTGGGCAAAAATATGATTATTGAGTTTCACCAGGTATTGGACTTCTAATGACATCTGAACTTTTCCATTTGTACATTTTCCTAGAAATGTATAGTATTACTTGTGTTAGACGGTTCTACCTTGGTTAAAGGTTTATATCTATTAAATCCAGACTGTAGGACCTTTCATGGGTCAATGTGGCTCTGGGTCTAAAACAAAATTCTGATGCTGATGGTTTTGTTTATTAAAAGCAAATTACACATAAAGATGAGTACTATATCTTTATTTAATTGAAATTTTTATTGCATTGTCTACGGCATGATGTTTTGCCAACTCACTTTTTTTCATCATTTATTTGGTATATATTAGTTATGTTGTCATTAACAAAAATGACTGAATTGCTTCAAGAAAATACTATTTTGGGGTTAAATATTGAGAAATTGATCTCGAATTTTCATTTTTCTGGTAAAAGAAATTGTGGAATTTCACATGATCAGTAGCTGCATTAATGTTATGCAATTCTATTATTCTTCAACCTATCTCATATTTTACATTTCAACAGCCCCAAACTGAAGAGGCTAAGAAGGAACTCACAGACAGGGATGTTCAAGAACATTTTGACATTACAATTACAAAGCATAAGGGCCAGGTATGTGTTCTGTTGCATATATGAAAGCATGATTGGACAATTTTTCTGTTCCATATTTAGCAAGCCAATTATTATTATTATTTTGTTTTCTTTTTTGGTATATTTATAAATATTAAATAACTTCTGCAAGCTCTATTTTTTGTTCAAAATTTGTAATATTGTTGCGCTTCTGTCTTCTTTGTTCAGTATGCCCTGCGAAAATTGTACCATGAAAGTCCAAGGCTTATATGTGTACTATATACAGCACCAACATGTGGTCCGTGCAGGACTTTGAAACCAATTCTTAGTAAGGTATACGATTTAACTACTGAAGTACCACATGATACTCACTTTCTCTGCTAGTTTTGCTTGTTGTAAATATATAATTTTGTTGATTTTCATACGCAATGTGACTTTATGCACTGTATAAGTGATTCCGTTGTGTTCACATTTGTCATTACTGGTGGTGGGTGGGCATATATTTCATTAGTGGAGGCGTGTCAAATCATCTGGATATAGAGGAAAAATGGAATCTTTTAGAAGGGTAGGGTTAGATACAACTTGTGAGATAGCCTTTACTTCTTTAACTGTGGGGGCATCAAATCTTCTGTGTCTAGGAACAGCTCCCTTATTGCAGTTCATGCAGTTCACTTAGATTACAAAACAGCAGTAACAAACAGCTTCTTTGCATTCAGCAACAATGAGATTGTTGCAGCTTGTCATAAATGAATAACCAAACCTGATTGTGGGGGATCATAATGTGCTATCATGTGTCAGAGTAGTATAGATTGCAATACAGTTTAGATGGTTCAGAAATCTACTCACCATTCTCACTAGGCATTTAGTACTAGCTCCACTAATAGGTGTTTATTTAACGGTTAGAAGGGAACCAAACCTTGGATATGCCATTTGTTCTATCATACCCAAGCCAACTGAGCTAAAGGCTGGTGGGTTTTTAGTGACTGTACAGCATGCTTTATGGTATCTTTCAGTGAATATGTCAAATGATGGTAAAGTATGTGATAATCATTACCTCGAGTTACTCTGATGGCAGGTGATAGATGAATTTGACAAAAATGTACATTTCGTTGAAATTGATATTGAAGAAGATCAAGAAATAGCTGAGGCTGCAGGCATTATGGGTACACCATGTGTTCAGTTTTTCAAAAACAAGGAGATGATCAGGTGAGTTAAATTTTAATGGGATTAAATACTTGTTACTCCTTTTATTTTACTCCATATATTTATGTCCCTCAATATTCAAATGAAACAAGTTAAACCTTATACTTTTTAATTCTCACATAATAGGTCTAAACCGACTATTTTACCCCTTATTTCCTCTTTTTTTTTTTAATTTTTTTTCCTCACTTTTTTTCTTTATCTTTTTTTATTCTCCGAAATAAACGTTGCATTACACATACACATGAATCTTATGGACATTATCGCAAAGAATAAGAATCAATCTCAAATAAATAGAGCATAAAAAAAGAGAGAAAAAAAGAGGAAATTTGAAAAAAAGAAAAAGGAAAAAAAGAAATGAGGGGTAAAATAGTCAGTATGGACCTATTGTGTGAGAATTAGAGAGTATAAGGACTAAATTGTTTAAGTTAAAAGGTGAGGGACATAACTATTTTATGGAGCAAAGTATAAGGGGGTAACAAGTATTTAGCCCATTCTAATTCTTGTGCATTTAGTGACCTTTGTTTCTCACATTTTTATTGCTCCTTTGGGTGATAAAGTACTCTCCCAATAAATTTATATTTCAGTTCCAGATATTCGCCCTGCAACTTACACAAAACGTTGGGAAATGTCTAGTCCATACCTCATTGATCTGGCTAATTGTTACATATCTTGTTTGTAGGACTGTATCGGGCGTCAAGATGAAGAGTGAGTATAGAGATTTCATTGAAGCAAATAAATGAGAAGATTCAAGGTACTTGCTTGCGTGATGGTTGTCATTTTGTAATTCAATTTTGTTCCTGCCAAAAAGGCTAGTGCAATAATACCTCATTTCCCACATTATTGTGGTAATTGTATTCTCATCATCTGTTGTAATTGTATTGATCAACCAACACTGTAGATTATCAATATAAATGCAGAGTTTTCAGTTGATGTCCCCTCTTGTTCTGCCATCAACTTCTAAAAGTAAGTTATAGATAACAGTAAAAGCATACAAGCCGAAGTGGAAGACACAAGAATGCTAGAATTATATTGAATTCGCGTAGCTTCAATTGTGTTGGTATAATTTGAACGGAAAATCATCATTCGATATAAACTTGCTTCTTGTTTACACTAATAAACTAGCAAGACCTAGCTTGCGACATTTTATTAGATTTACAAACAATATGATAGTCAAGGGTAAAGCAACGTGATGGGATTATTACAATTATGTAGATTCATGTAAATGGTAAACCAGTGATACGTCCAACCTTGTCTTTTAAGGGTTTATTTTGTAGTCTGTACACTATGGAAGTGGTGATCCGAGACCCTCTTGTGAAGATAAAGAAGTCGGGTGTCTCTTCGAGGAAGAGACATATTGATCCTTCCTAAATGAAGCAACCTCGAGATGGCTCCTAAGGGTGGTTCTCTTGGCATAGAGTCTCTGGATAAATAATGATGATCTTTCCTTGTATTTTAGTACCACATAAAAGAGGAGTTTCAGACCAACCAAGAGGCCGGCAAGAGCAGCCATATTCCACCACTTAGACCTATCCGGATTTACCCCAAACATTTCCCGGAGGATATCCTCACCTTTCAGCTTGGGTTCTCCCGGGACTAGGGAGTCAAATTCCATACCAATCATGTCATTCTTCATCTGACCCTGTGATATATACATCATTTTAGCTATTGGCAATTTGCTAATAAATTGGTGACGAGTGGGGATATATAGTTCTGAGTGCTGAGAAAGATTAAGGCTTTTACCTCTATTGCCCATCCAGCAAAACTGAGGTATGACATTGGATATTGCCAGAAGAATTTTGGAAGGTCGGAGACCCTCCGGAAAAGAAGAGACGGCATCATCATGAATACCTACATGAACAGGTACTGAATTGGATTAGACATCGGACATGTTTGAATTCTTAATCACATTATGTTACCACATTAATTTTGAAAGCATTAGTTCAACCAATTTGCACATAGTTAAAAAAACGTGTATGCTCTACTACATATTGAGGTTAGCTAAGTTGATTATTCTAATTAGTAGATAATCAAAAAAGACCACTTACAGTGAAAGAAGTAGCACATCCGATGCCCATCAAGAGGTTTGGAACCAAAGATGCAACGATCAAGGCTGTGCTTTCTGTGACTACGATGCAACACAAGAGATTCATACAAAAATACAAGTAACGAGAGAACCCGCTGTGAAATTTCACCGTGTAGTACAGTATAGTCCCAGCAGAGAAAGCCATGAGAACGACGAAAGGCAATGTAGAAATGAAGTTGGAGAGAAGAAACAAAGCTTCCCCATAGTGGCCACCAAGTCTTTCACGCCTAAACACCTAGGGTTTATGGAGTGGGAATAACAAAGGGCATAAACATTAGCACACGTATCGATCGTATATGCAGTAATTTGATTAGTTACATATATGATGATAGTAATGCGAACATACCTTTAGTTCTTCAATGACAAAGGGTATGCCTCCAACGGACAAGCAAATCATGAGGCCGTAAATGAAAGCATCACATCTTCCTCTTGACACAATTGCTTGATTACTAGTTCCAATATGATAAAAGAAGGTACCAGCACTCACTGCTATTAGAATGTAAAACACACACCTAACCCAGTAGTAGCCAATATCTCTAGACATGTTGAGTGAAGTTCGGCACAACAATGTCCACAGCTGCTTCAACCAGCTGATACTATTGCCCTTAATTGATTTTGTGAAAAGCTTTTCCTGCATTTGATGAATTATATATACAATCAAGGATAAGGAGATGAACGTAATAGTTAAACTCAATCGTATTTAGTATGTAATTAGTGGGAAATGCATGCCATCTGTTTAGAATGTCAATCTAAACCTCGCATTTCAACGAGATTAAATTCATCCGGATAATATTAATTGTAACCTTCGAGATTAATTGACATGCATGTTGGTTGTTATATAATTTGAATAACTACATACAGTCAGCAAAAATTCTTGGATCCTTTTTCTTGCATCTATCAAATTTGGGGAGGCCTTATATTTGTTGATTAGTGTTTCTTTGATCTCTTCTGTTGTCAAGTTCATATGGGTATTTGATGAGGATAATGATGATCCCTGCAAGAAAATATACAAAGTAAATTAAAGCAAGGAGCCAAGGAATAACGAATGAATGCAAAAACAGACTTATCAAATGAAAAGGTATGAAAGTAAACTTACATAATTCATTTTTTGAGATAGAGTAACACCACTGATAACTTTGTCAAATTCTGAACTAATACATCGAAGGTAATGTTCAGGTGGATTTTTCCTTGTTGGACAGGGAAATCCGACATCAGAGAAGAACTGAATCATAAAAATATAAGAACGACATGAGCTACGTACCCTCAGTCGAAGACTATCAAAGTAGTCGTTACAATTAACTTTAATGAAATTTTCCAGAATGTATAGGCTTACGCTAAACGTTGTATATATGTGAAATTGCTTTTACCTTTAGAGCCATATGTGCCTCTCCAAAATAAATAGTTTCACCCCCTGCTATGAGGATCAGATCATTGAAGAGGTTAAAGACATCACTACTTGGTTGGTGAATAGAGCAAATGACTATCCTTCCATCGTGAGCAATGTTTCTCAATGCCCATATCACAAAGAAAGATGAAGCACTATCTAGACCGCTAGTGGGTTCATCAAGCAACAATACATGAGGCTGTGTTAATATTTCATTACATATGCTAAGTCTTCTCTTTTCTCCATTACTAATACCTCTTAAATGCCAGTTCCCAATGTAAGTCTCAGCACAATCTTCAAGACCCATTTTGGAGAGGAACTGTTCCACAACCTCATTTTTCTCTTCATTTGTCATTTTGGATGGCAGCCTCAAATGAGCTGAATATGTAAGAGTTTCTCTCACAGTGAGTGACCCCAGAAATATGTCTTCTTGAGTCACATACGACTGCAATACATAGGAAAAAGAAAGATTTAGAGTAATTTTCAGAGGCACTGATTTCATAACAAATATTTTGCAAATGCTGTCTAATATTGTACTTACAATATCTGTACTGTTTATGCTTCTTCGGTTCCCATTGAGTATTACGTCCCCACACATTTTAACATTTGGAGGCAGCCTCCCTGTTGCAATTAATATTATTTTGAAGTAAAAAGACATATAGGGATGTATCCTTTTCAAAGAAATAAAAATAAGAACAGAATACTTGTTACGTATCCTCTTATACTGTGTACTGAAAAACAGTTTTGTGCATGAGTTTTTAACTTAAACATCCATAATCTTTCATTGATAAATATTTTACTCCATTCCGTTACATAACCGTCAAAATTTTCCGTTAAATTTATAAAATGACGAAAATGCCCCCGTTTAAAATCAATATTTTTTTTCTCTTTTGTTTTTGTTCATCAACTCTTTTTTGTTTGATATTATTGCAGGTTTTTTTGTTTATATATATATATATATATATATATATATAATTGTACTTAATTAATTAGACCCCAAAAAAAATTTAAAAGAGAAAGAGAAAAATAAATTTTTTTTTTAGAAGGGGTATTTTGATTATTCTAAAATTCAAAGTTTGCCAATAATAGATTTATTTGACGGAATGGATTAAAGTGTTGACAACTGAAAGATCATGAATGTTTCAGTTTAATTTGAAAAACTCAGAGACAAAACTAATTTTTAGTACATAGTTAGTATATATAGGGAGTAATAAGTATTTTATTCTAAAAATAAATAAGACTGAGATACTGATTCTTTTGCACAAACAATTTGCTTCGCGTATCGACAAATTAGAAGAGATGTTAACCGGCAACCGTATCTGGAAACATAATTTGACTGCATTATAAGCCACCTACGGAATTTAAAGAACCTAATGTAGTATGGGTCATATAGGGATGTATCACAAGGAGAGTAGTCAATTGGTTAAATAAGTTAATTATGGGATCGTACTAATACAGATCGGCTGAAGATGATAGACTGGGAATGAGAGAGGAGATCAGTGTTAGTGCCAAGGCCATCTTCATATCCAGTCTCACAAGTCACAGCACAACTAAAGTGATACTTGCATTGAATTAAACTTTCATATAAATTAACATGATATTTCTGTCAATTTTACGTCATATGTCCGTTAAACATGATCATAACTTCATAAGTCATTAAGCCATGCCATAAGATTATTGTTGAACCTAGACCAGCCAAACCAGAAAAAGAAAAAGGATAAAAAACAAAGGGTAATAACCATGATTAACCTTACAGTGAGGGTACGGTGCGGATGAGTGTGGCATGGGTATTCTCATGTCCATAGACGACAGAATGAGAGAGAGAGAGAGAGAGAGAGAGAGAGAGAGAGAGAGAGAGAGAGAGAGAGAGAGAGAGAGTAACCAGCCAAGGCATCTAGTAAGGTGGATTTTCCAGAGCCAGAAGGACCCATGATGGCCATAATCCGATCAGGTAGCGCATAACCAGTAACCCCATTTAACAGCAGCTTTGATCTGCTTCCACTGCTTGTTCCAGCCACCACCGTAATGTCTTGCCAAACCAAGTACTTCCCAGATGATGATGATTCAGTTCCATCCATCTCTTTCAATTTTCCCTCGATCACTTTTTCTAGCCACCCTGCAATTCCAGTTTAATTTACCGGCCAAGTCGATCCATCTCTTTCAATTCCACCCTGTGAACGTGTATGCATCTAATTATAGCAACATCTCATACTCAGAATGTAAGTGGTGAAGCTGATAAGATCTATCTTTACATTAAATTTCATGGGTCTAAAAGTGGTTGTAGATATTAACTTATTCTGACTGGTGTAGTATACTAGTATAGTACGTGTAGATATACCAACCGCAAGCATGCATGGTCGTGGAAACTATTTACCACAGTCAAGAAGAACAAGGTATAATGAATAATTGTATGTTGTATTCACCTTCTCCCACAATGGGTATATTTATACAAGAATGTCTTAAACCTATTAGGAAACAAATTACAACTAAATCTTACACAATATCTACAATTTCTAATACAACTATATATGACTCATGTCAATACTCCCCCTCAAGTTAGTGCATACAAATCACAAATGCCCAACTTGTCAAGTGAGTCATAAAAAACTTTACTAGAAAGAGCTTTAGTAAGAATATCAGCCAACTGCTCTTCTGTAAGAACAAAAGGAAAATAAATAATTTCCATGTCCAATTTCTCTTTAATGAAATGACGATCTACTTCAACATGTTTTGTACGATCATGTTGAACATGATTATGAGCAATTTCAATGGCAGCTTTATTATCACAATAGAGCGGCATAGCTTTCCTCGGCTTGAACCTCAAGTCTTTGAGCAAGTTTCGCAACCACAACATCTCACACAAGCCTCGAGCCATTCCTCTATACTCTGCTTCTGCACTGGAACGAGCTACCACTTTCTGTTTCTTACTTTTCCAAGTAACCAAATTACCACCAACAAACGTAAAGTATCCCGAAGTAGACCTGCGATCTGTGATATTACCTGCCCAGTCTGCATCCGTATAACCAAAGACATCCAGATGACCATTTTTCTTAAAAACTAATCCCTTTCCAGGAGCAGACTTTAAATATTGTAAGATACGAAATACAGCTTTCATATGAGTCTCACTGGGATTGTGCATAAACTGACTCACCACACTAACTGCATAGGCTAAATCAGGTCTGGTATGAGATAAATAAATCAACCGACCAACTAACCTTTGATATCTTGCTTTATTTGTGGGAACCTGATCCAAATACTCTGCTAACCGATGATTTTGCTCGATCGGAGTATCAACCGGCTTACAATCAAGCATCCCTGTTTCAGCAAGTAAATCCAAAACATATTTTCTCTGACTCAACACAATACAATCTTTCCCACGATCAACTTCAATTCCCAAAAAATACTTTAGATTTCCCAAATCTTTCATCTCAAACTCATAAGACAACTGTCTTTGTAACTTCTGAATTTCCTCAAAGTCATCACCTGTCACAACCATATCATCAACATAAATTATCAAAACAGTAAGTTTACCACCTCGGTGCATGTTTAAGAAACAATGTGTGATCTGAATTACTCTGTCGATACCCAATACGTCTCATGAACTTAGTAAATCTCCCAAACCAAGCTCTAGGAGATTGCTTCAAACCATGGAGAGACTTTTTTAATTTACACACAACTCGTTCTCCAGTAGAGACACCATATCCAGGAGGTAAATCCATATAAACCTCCTCATTCAAGTCACCATGCAGGAATGCATTCTTAACATCAAATTGTTGTAACGGCCAATCAAGATTAGCAGCTAACGAAAGAAGTACCCGAATTGTGTTAATCTTGGCCACTGGCGCAAACGTCTCATCATAATCCACCCCATACTTCTGAGTGTAGCCTTTAGCCACCAATCTTGCTTTGTACCTATCCACTGAGCCATCTGAGTTATGTTTCACGGTATATACCCATCGACATCCTACTGTTTTCTTTCCCTGTGGCAACGGCACTAACTCCCATGTACAATTCTTCTCAAGAGCATGCATCTCGACTGTCATCGCTTGCATCCACTTTCCATCCTTCATTGCATCCTGTACTTTATTAGGTAGAGACACAGAAGATAATTGATTCACAAGGGAAACATACAATTTAGATAGTCTATGGGTTGACACATAATTAGCAATAGGATATTTAGCTTTTACATCCAGAGTGGGTTCATAATGCTTTGTAGGCTGACCTCGAGTAGAACGACTAGGGAGGTGTTTAACTGGAACACTAGTGGACACAGGACAAGAATGAGAAATTACCTCAAGGGACGATTGGGCAGGCGAAACCTGAGAAGGGGAAGAAATGTTTGGAGAACTGTTCACAATTGGATCATGATTTGTGTCTGAAGGAAGTGCTGAAATCGGTTGGGCATCAAAACTAGAGCAACTATACTGAATTTCCCGAGCCGGGTCGGGTCGGACTGAAGCCGGGTCGGGTTGAGCTGGATCCGAGTCGACTTGAGCAGAGTTGGGTCGAGCTCCTCCCCTTGACGAAGACGACGACGGAACGGCGGCGTCTCGTCTGTTGCTCCCAGGCGATGGCAGAGTTGCAGCCGGAATCCCAGGCGATGGCGTCAGACCCAGACAACTGGGTCGGGTCTGAGTACCTCTGTCGGATGTGGACGGCGATGTCGGAGGATCTCCGCCTCCAAGTACCGACGACGACCTCTCTTCCTGCTGGCTTGCTTCTCCGGCCGGTTCTGTGTCGTCTGTGTCGCCAGTGTGTGTGAATTCGTTTCTTGCCAATTGTGCCCCTGACAAGTCTGTTGCTGAAACTGAAACAAATCGGCCATCTTGCCCACTGAACATATCTTCATAATAACATGACTTCTCCCCCTGACGAGGAACCTTCGGAACAAAATAACAAGAATTTTCATCAAATGCAACGTCCATGCTTACATAAAATCTCTGGGATGAAGGATGATAACACTTATAGCCTTTTTGAGTTGAGCTATATCCGACAAACACACACTTCAGGGCTCTTGCATCTAATTTTGACCTCTGATTTTTATACAGATGAACATATGCAACACAACCAAAAACACGGGCAGGAAGAGTGTGTGATGATGGGATAGACACAAAGTTGGATAGGACATCCAGCGGAACACGACCTTGAAGAGGACTAGACGGAAGACAATTAATAAGATGAGATGCACACAACACGGCTTCACCCCAAAGGTACTTAGGCATGTTAGCACTCAATAGCAGAGACCGAGCCATGTCCAGAAGATGGCGATTTTTCCGTTCAGACACCCCATTTTGCTCGGGTGTTTGGGGACAGGAGGTTTGATGTATGATGCCATGTTGTTGAAAATACTCATGAAACGAACTATTGACAAATTCACCCCCATTATTGGACCGAAATTTTTTAACATGAGCATCATATTGGGTACGAACCAGATTATGGAATGCTGAAAAAGCTGAAAAAACAGAGTCTTTTGTTTTAAACAACACTACCCAAGATAATCGAGTAAAATCATCAATGAACAAAACAAAGTATCGCATTCCAGAGAGAGTAGAATGTTTAGAAGGACCCCATAAATCCGAATGAATTAACTCAAAAGGCATACTACTAGAATGAATACTTAAAGGATAACTAGACCGATGACTTTTTTGCCACAGCACAAGTCTCACAATGAAGATTAGTCGCACTAATTCCCATAAATAATGAAGGCATGGACTTCTTCATAACACCAAAAGACGGATGACCTAACCGTCGATGCCATAGCCATAACTCTCCTAACCGATCAGAATTCAATGTCAGGACCAAAGACTTTTCCGGTGCTTGTGTTGGCTCTGCGTACATGCAATCCAAGTGAAACAGTCTCCCCCTCAGGTCTCCCTTGCCAATTGTCACCCTGGTATACAGACTTTGAAAAACAACATACATTGGAAAGAAGGTTACAGAGCACTTATTTTGTGCATTTAACTGAGACAGATAACAGATGATGGGACAACGAAGGCACATAAAGAACATTATGCAATATAATAGATGGTGTAAATTGAATGGACCCTATACCTAAAACAGGAAAAGATGCACCATTGGCATTTGACACATGATATATAGAAGGAGAGGATAAAGACATGAAGAATGATTTATCATATGTCATGTGATCTGAAGCCCCGGAATCAATTATCCAAGTATTTCCACCCATAAAGTCAGAAACATGTAATGCAATACCAATTTTACCTCCAGTTACATTACCCTTGGAAGGATCTTGTCCTTCAATGCCGCCATAGAAGTCAGGTTCCGGCACCATCTGAACTGCTGCTTTACCTCTTTGTCCATCACCACGTCCTCCACGTCCTCCACGGCCTCCACGTCCTCTAGTACTGCTGCTTCCTCTCCAATTGTTATCAAACTGTCACAACTTAGGGCAATGGTACTTGGTATGACCAAGCTCCTTGCAGTAATAGCAAGTCATCTGGCTATAGTGTTGGTTTTGGTGATACCCCTGATTCTGAACTAGAACTAGAGCAGAGCCTTTAATTGGAGGCTGTGATGGGGATGCAGCATGAACATCCAAACTAGATACCTCCGCATGAAGTTTTTGAGCAGCAATCTTATTTCCTTCATCTCTTCGAATGTAGGCAAAGGCTTGTTCCAATGTTGGTGGTGTTGCCTGACGCAATAACTCATTCTTTGCTCCTTCGAAGTTAGGATCTAAGCCACCAAGGAAGATATGAACACGCATCCTATCTTGTTCTCTCCGATAAGAGGTTATGTCAGCCTCACAAATCATCAGATTAGGGTTTCTTTGATCAAGTTCCTGCCATATCGCCTTCAAATTTGCATAAAAAGTTGCGACTGATTGTCCACCTTGAGTAGTTTTGAATGCCTTAGCGTTCAATTCATGAACTCGAGCAAAATCACTCCCATCATAGTATGTAGCGGCGACAGCATCCCAGATTGCTTTGGGAGAATCATAATTAGAAAATAATTCCATTATCTCTGGAGTCATCGCTTTGAGGAGAATTCCCATCACGTTAACATTTGCCGTATCCCATGCATCAGTTTTGGATTCTTCAACAGGTCTTGTTGTAGTACCGGCGACATAACTCCACTTTCCAATCCCTTGAATATGAAGCTTCATAAGTCTCTGCCAAAAAGGATAATTATTTCCATCGAGTTTTACGCCGAAACTCGAGTTATCTGTAACATTCTGAACAACAACAATCTCTCGATCAACACGACTTTTTCCTCCGGTAGATGTGTCTGATTCTTCTTCAACAAAATCCAATTTCACCATTTTTTTTTTAAAATATATCACCAACAAATAACTTGCTGCTCCTTAATCAACGTGCCGCCTTGCTGCTCCTTAATCAACGTGCCGCCTTGCTGCTCCTTAATCAACGTGCCGCCCCTTAATCAACCAAACAACTTGCTGCTCCTTAATCAATCAAAAAACTGCTCCTTAATTAACCGATACCAACCTTCTGCCGAAACCAAAAAAGACTTATGCACCAAAGAAAAACCCTTAATCTAAGGGTTTGAATACACCAACGAATTCAACAAAGAACCACTAACCGAAAGAACAATGGATTTTTATCTGCAGCGGAAATCAGATGAAAGCCCAGCCGAGTCTGAAAGGGTCTCGGCTCTGATACCAAGTCAAGAAGAACAAGGTATAATGAATAATTGTATGTTGTATTCACCTTCTCCCACAATGGGTATATTTATACAAGAATGTCTTAAACCTATTAGGAAACAAATTACAACTAAATCTTACACAATATCTACAATTTCTAATACAACTATATATGACTCATGTCAATAACCACAAGCATACATGGTCTTCAGAAAATCATTTTCCACAAATTATTTTTATCGAAAAACTCTGTTAGAATAGGAAATTTTAAATTTTAAATATATATTAAATTAATACAATAACAAATTTGAATAAGTAGGGGAAATACTAATGTTTCTTCCTTCAAATTATAGACTAATCATTTTATATTTTACATGTAGACAATATAGACTCACCAACAAACTTGATTGGTCCACATCCATAAATAAACACATGGTCCTTTCTAATACAAAATTAAGTTTTTTTTTATTGCATTAAAAGAGAGAATAAAAAGAAAAAAAATTATAAAGAGACATTATCGGAATCTAGTCGCCAACCACCGAGATTCTCTCAACAGCTAAACTCACTTCACCGCTCGTCAGACTTCTCTAAAGAGGTAGAAAGCTAATATGTTGATTATTGACTATTGGCTTTAATTTGGTACGTAAAAAACCCATATTGACAAACACCAGCGACTCTTTGGCTCCTTATTTTCTCTCTAGAATCCTTTCCGTTGTGGTGCCTCTCATTTATTGACCGTCGTTGACTTGGTTCTCTTTTGGCTCTGATCATTTTTCTATTTGTTCTGGTGGCTTCACCGGCTTTCACCTTCTCCGCCCTTCCTCGTGGAAGTGGCGGAGACTCAGATATGATGACTTATCAACGTAAACGCACGAAGAATGGTGGTGATGGTTGCTCTGACCTTCTTGCGCTCCAAATGGAAGACTATGATGATGTTCTTCAAGGTTCTGGTACTGTCAAACCTCTGTTGTCATATGCGAGCACCTTGAAGAACCGGTGAATCGCTTTAGTCAATCTATGTCTGAGGAGTTTCTTTTTAACGATGTTGATTGTTCTTACTCTGCTGGTAAGCATGGGCTGAATGTTTCGTTCTCTAATAAGGTGCATAACAATTGATTTCGAATGGAGATGTGCAGTTATTGTTAAGTTGATGGGGAAACCCAATTCAACCAATTCTTTTGACTTCATGCTGCGTGGGTTGAGACGTAAATGGCAAGTTAAGGGTGGATGGAAACTTATTGATCTGCCTAATGGTTATTTCATTGTTAAATTTAACTTGGAAGAAGATATGAACTACGCTCTGTGTGAAGGTCCCTGGATTTTGGCTGGCCAAACTTTGGTTGTGAGGAAATGGAGTCCAGATTTTAACCCTATGGTTGACACTATTGGTAAAATGGCTCTCTGGGTTAGAATTTTTGGTTTGCCTGTGAAATACTTTAAGGACTATATTGTTGACAAGATTGGGAAGATCCTGGGTGATGTGGTTAAGGTGGATAAGCTCACTCTAGCTCAATCTAGGGGCCAATTTGCTCGTGTTTGCGTTGAGATTGACCTTAGTAAGCCATTAAAGCCTTATGTTGAAGTGAAATCTATTGCTTATCAGGTTGTTTATGAAGGGATATCTCTAATTTGTTTTGAATGTGGCTGTTTTGGGCATGCTAAGGATTTGTGTCCCACCCTTATACCTGTGAATTCTAAATCCAGTATGAAGTCTGTTGATCCTAATTGCAGTGGTGTTGATTCTGATATTTCTGGTGCTTCGGAGCAGTGTGCAGGTGATTCCCCCATGCAGAATGACGATGTGAACCTTGTGCAGAATGCTTTCATTAAGGATGATGTGGGACCTTGGATGCTAATGAGTTATAGGAACAAAAAGAAGACTGGTGAGGGCTCTGGTCTTAAGAATAGCTCTATTTCTGGCTCTAGATTTGATGTCCTCCATGGTGAAGTTGAAGCTGATCCTGTTATTGATGATCTGCCTCTTCATGACAATTCTAAACAAACCCCTCCTATTGTCAAACTGTGGAATAACTTCCAAGAGAAAAAAAAGAAATCTATGAGTCCTGCAAAAGACAATAGCATTAAAAATCATGCTGTTGGTTCCTCCTATGGACCTTTCCAAGTTGAACCTTCTCTCTATGCCATCAATAAGCCAAGTGGTTCTAAACCAAGTATGCCTAGGGTTCCTATGAAGGATGTGTCCAATTCGGGATGTTTTGGCTCTATGGGGGTTAATAAAGTTGTGAGAATTTCAAAAGGAAGGAAGTCTAATTCCAAGCAGAAGATTCATGTGTCAAAGAAGTTGTCCTTTGATATTGAGAGCTCCAATGTTCTAGGCAAGGGAGTTTCTGCTTTGTTTGGACATATTCCTCCTGAGGATCTCTCTCCTAGTAATGACAGGAAACTCTCTTCTACCCCTGCTAATGACAGTTTTGTTGAAAACGTTTTTGTTGAAAATGGCAAATTGGCCAGTACTGATGACCATACTCCCCAAGTTGGGAAAGGCATGTCTGATGATGATTTGGGTTTATACCCCACCCCTTCTGCTACTCCTTCCAATGTTTAAGGTATTATTTTGGAATGCAAGAGGTGCAGGTAGCGGTAATTTCAGGAACTCTGTTTCTGATTTAGTTAGATTAAATTCTATTGATATCTTGGCTATTTGTGAGCCTAGAGTTCCGTTCTCTAAAGCTTGGTCTACTTTTCAGAATATTGGTTTTAATGATTATAAAGTCTCTGAAGCTGAGGGTTCTCTGGTGGCCTTTGGCTAGTTTGGAATAAGGATAAAGTTCAGATGGACTTTATTGGTGCTAATTTTCAATCTATTTCTGTTAAGATTACGCTTCCTGGGAAACATGCTTGGATGCTTTCTGTTGTTTATGCAAGTTGTAATCATACCTCCAGAGCTGCTCTATGGCCTTATCTTGAGAATCTTTGTAGGAGTCAAAATTTGCCTTGTGTCTTTATTGGTGATTTCAATGAATTAATTTCCTGTGCTGACAAGAGTAGTGGCTCTCTTTCTGGTAGATTTGGTGGTTTGAGGGATTGGGTGAACAAAAATGCTTTGATTGATATGGGTTTCCAAGGGTCTTCTTACACTTGGACTAATAATAGGATTAAGGAGAGATTAGATAGAGCTTTCTGTAACTGTGCGTGGAGGGCTCTTTTCTGTGATGCTTTTATTCATCATTTGCCGAGAACAAGATCTGATCATTGTCCCATTCTTATGCAATTGTATTCCAATAACTATGTTAACAAAAGAGCTTGTCCTTTTAGATTCCAAGCTATGTGGCTTTCTCATGAAAAGTTTTCTGAGTTTGTTTCCACTACTTGGGATAAGTTGGATGGTGATTTTCCTGTTAGAATGAAGAAGCTTTCTACTGCTCTTACTGATTGGAACAAAGAGGTTTTTGGACATTTGTTTCAGAGAAAGAAAAGAATCCTTGCTAGAATTGGCGGCATTCAGAAGGCTTGTGACAGGTATAGTAATTCTTTTCTTGTCAACTTGGAGGCTTCGTTAATTCAAGAGTATGAGCTGATTTTAAATCAAGAGTGTCTCTTCTGGAAGCAAAAATCAAGGGACAAATGGATTGTTGATGGGGATAGAAACACTAAGTTCTTTCACATGACTACTATTGTTAGAAGAAGGAGAAACAAGATTGAGGGTTTATTTGATTCTAATGGGAATTGGTTCTCTGACACTTCCTCTATGAAACATATTGCGGTTGATTTCTTTGTTAAGCTTTTTTCTATGCATGAGTATGAGGATCATCGTTTTATAATTCCTTGGCTCTTTCCAAGTATTGATCAAGATACTATGCAGCATTTGTGCATGCCTATCACTCTTGGGGATGTGAAGGAGGCTCTTTTTGCTATTGGAGGTCTCAAAGCGCCTGGTTTTGATGGTTTCCCTGCAATTTTCTACCAACATCATTGGCAGCTATATTCTGGTGATATCTTCAAGTTGGTAAGTAATGCTTTCAGTTCTTGTTCTATACCTCAAGGTTTGAATCACACTATTATTGCTCTTATCCCTAAAATTGAAGGACCTCAACACATGGTGAATTTCAGACCCATCAGTCTCTGTACCACTTTGTACAAGGTTATTTCCAAACTCATTGTGGCTAAGATTAGACCCTTGATGCAGAAACTTATAAGTCCTAATCAGGTTAGTTATGTTCCTGGTAGGCACATTTCAGATAATGTTATGATTGCTCAAGAAATGCTCTTTAAATTTAAGAATTCTGGTGGCATAAAGGGTTTCTTTGCTTGGAAGGTGGATCTTTCTAAAGCCTATGACAGATTAAGCTGGTCTTTTATTGAGCAGGTCCTTTATGAAACTAAAATTCCTTCGGATTTGGTCAAATTGATTACGAGCTGCATCACTTCTACTAGTTTCCAAATAAGTCTCAATGGTGAGCTCTCTGATACCTTTTATGCCAAAAGGGGGATTAGACAAGGGGATCCTTTATCTCCTTATATTTTTATTTTATGCATGGAAAAGTTGTCTCAGCTTGTTAATTCTGCTGTGGAAATGGGAGACTGGAAGTCTGTTAGAGCCTCTCAGTCTGGTCCTAAGGTATCTCATCTTTTCTTTGCTGATGACTTAATGTTGTTTGTTGAAGCCTCCTCTCAGCAAGCTAAAATGGTTAAGGGATGTATCAATGCCTTTTGCTCTTTGTCTGGTCAAGCTGTTAATTTTGAAAAGTCCCTCTTGTTCTGCTCCCCTAACACTTCCAAGTCTTTGGCCAATGAAATAAGTAAAATTGGTGGTTCTCCCTTGACAAATGATTTGGGGAAATACTTGGGAATGCCTCTCATTCACAATCGTGTGAATAAACATACTTATGATTCTCTTTTTGATAGAGTTCAATCCAGACTTTCGTGTTGGAAGAGTAACATGTTGAGCATGGCAGGTAGGCTTATCTTGATCCAATCTGTCACTTCCTCTATCCCAATCTATGCTATGCAAACTTGTAAGTTCCCTGTAAGTCTATGTGATAGAATTGATCAGCTCAACAGAAACTTTCTTTGGGGTGATACTACTGCTAAGAAAAAGGTTCATTTGGTCAACTGAGATACTGTTTGCCAACCTAAGTGTATTGGTGGCTTAGGTATTAAGAAAACTGTTGTTATGAATCAAGCAATGCTAGCTAAAGCTAGTTGGAGGATTCTTCAACATGATTCTGGTTTATGGGCCTCTATCTATCGAGAGAAGTATTTGAAGAGGTGTTCTATTGCTGAGAAGTATTACAGTGCTCTTCCTGTTTGCTCCAGCACCTGGAGAGGTATTGTGCATGGTGCTGAGCTCATGAGAAGGAACTTAAAATGGCGTGTTGGTAATGGCAAATTGATCAACTTCTGGTATGATAATTGGACCTCCTTTCCCCCTCTTATTAATTTTGCTGTTTCTAATGCTGATATCACTTGTCATAGTGTGGTTTGTGACTTTTGGTGTGATTCTGGTTGGGACATTGTCAAGCTTAAGTCTGTTCTCCCTGTTGACATTATTAGGCAAATTTTAAGTGTGCCTGCTGGTTTTATAAATGGAGGTAATGATCAGTTGATATGGAATGCCACTTCCAATGGTTGCTTTTCTGTGAAATCTGCTTATAATTCTACTTTTGACATATCTGTGGGTCATAAGTCTCAATGGAACTTTATTTGGAAGCTTAATATCCATCCTAAGTTGAAGACTTTTTTTTGGACTGTTTTGCATAAGAAAATTCTCACAAATATGCAGAGGAAAAGAAGGGGTTTATCTGATGATGCTAAATGTCCCATTTGTGGCAATGCTGATGAGAGTCTCATTCATCTGTTTAGGGATTGTAGTAGATCTAAAATGATTTGGGGGGTTTTTGTTAAGTCCTGTGCCATCAGAAATTCCTTTAATTTGGATTGGAATAGTTGGATTTTTGCTCAACTCCACTGCCACTCCATGGTGAAGAATGACATCAAATGGTGCAGCTTATTTGTTTTTATCTGTTGGTTCATTTGGAAGTGGAGAAATAAGAGTATCTTTGATCCTGGTTTCAATCTGCCTCCCTGTTTGGACAAGATTATTTGGCAATATGTGGAAGAATGGACCAGCTCTCAAGCTAAGGCTAAGCTGAGCAGGATGTATAGCTATTCCATGTTATCTTGGTCTAAGCCTGATTTGAATCGTCTTAAACTTAATATCGATGGCACCAGGGCTAGTGGTTCTGGGAAAATTGGAGCTGGAGGGGTGCTCAGAGATCACAATGGTGTTTGGCTGCAAGGATTTCAAATGAACTTAGGCATTGGTGATATTTTGGATGCTGAGGCCTGGGCTCTTTTCTTTGGCTTGAAGCTTATTGCCAAGAAGTTCAATGATCCTGTGATTATTGAATCTGACTCTTCTATGCTTGTTCAGCTGATGCTTAAGGGTAATGGGCAGATGCACCCTTTGGGTTCTCTTCTTGATAGTTGTTCTTCCATGATGTCTAATCTGCAGAATGTCAAGCTCCTTCACACTTTTAGGGAGTGCAATATGGTCGCTGATTCTTTGGCCAAGAATAGCATTAGCCATGAGCTTGGTTTGCTTACTTTTGATGATCCGCCTACTCATGCTGCTCAAGCCTACATTGATGATCTTGCTAGAATGACTAGAGTTAGAAGATCTGGAGTCTGCTCCAACATTTAGTCTTCTTTGTTTTTCTGTTTGGGCCTTTTAGGTCCCCCTTGTAACCAAAAAAAAAAACCCATATTGACAGCCCATTGGTGATCACGTGGGTTGTAGCTTGTCTAGGGTATTTAGGGATGTAATCATATATATATAGCTAGTAATTTGATACATGTATGTGAGAGGCCCGTCAAACAAAGAGAGAGTTTGAGATATTGACATGGGTTTTTTTCTCTATCAATAGAGAAGAGATCGAATTGGGGTTTTGAGTTATAGAGTTTTAGTTACAAAGCTCTATCTATTGTATTCTCTCCAATTGATTATAGTGAAATTTTTCGCCAGTTTCGAAAGTGGGCGTAGTTTTATCACATTGATTGGGTGAACCACTATAAATCTCATGGTCTTGTGTTTGCTTTTCTTATCATTGTTTGGTTGTTCCATTATTTCAATCCAATATTGCTGTTTGTTACGCTTCCGCACAACAAACTGACATCAGAGCACTTGTTTAGAACTAGGAGTTGATTATTGATTGGAAATCATGGTTGACAGTAAAGATAAGAAAAAGAAAGGGAGCGCGACGTCTTCAGGTTGGGCTAGATCATCAATTGGCAATGCCAAATTTGAAGTTGAGAGTTCGATAGAACAAATAATTTTGGCATGTATGTGGCAGTGTGAGATGATGAAGGTCTTGTGTCAACAAGAATTGGATATTGCTTGAAGGCAAACCTAAAGAAATGAGTGATGCGGAGTGGAAGCAGATTAATAAGTAGGCTTGTGGTTCTATCAAAATGTGTCTTGCAAAGGATCAAAAGTTCTTTATTATAAAGGAGACTTTGGCAAAGGAGCTGTGGAAGAAATTAGAAGACCATTACATGATCAAGAGTGTTGAAAACCAATTTCACTTGAAGAGAAGATTTTTCCGATTCAACTACAAGTAAGGTATTTCTATGCCTCAGCACATTAGTGATTTCTATAAGATAATTGCAGATTTGGTTAATTTGGATTTTCAAATTGATGATGAAGATAAAGCTTTATGTTTGCTAAATAATACCCTACAAAAGATCGTTAATAGTATAAGCAAGTAGGGATCACTACCAGGAAAAATACCTTAGGCGACGAAATATAAATAGTTTCCTCGCCTAAGAGTTCTTAAGAGACGAAAAAAATTTCGTCCTCTAAGCTAGAAATTTCGTCGCCTAAGACTATTCTTAGGCGACGAATAATTATTTTCGTCGTCTAAGAGAACACTTTAACGACGAAAATTAATTTCGTCGTCTATGCATTTTCTTAGGTGACGAAAAAAAATTTCGTCGCTTAAGGTTTTTACTTAGGTGACGAAAAAAACTTTCGTCACCTAAGATCTTTACTTAGGTGAAGAAAAAATTATTTTTCGTCGCTTAAGTATTTAACTTAGGCGATGAAAGTGAATTTTCGTCGCCTAAGAAAACACAAAGATGCCGACAAATATTTGTCGTTAGAGTTATTTTCTAAGACAACGAAAATTATGTTTTGGTCGCCTAAGATTTACACTTAGACGAGGAAATCATTTTTTCGTCGCCTAAGTGTGCATCTTAGGCGAGGAAAGTACCATTTCGTCGCCTAAGTAAATATTAGGTCAACATTATTTAAACTTATCTCTCTCAATGGGGAGCCATAGTATCGGAAGGTAAAAGTTTCCAAATTTTTACATGGATAATTAGGTTTCATCTATATGAGAGTTTAATATTTAGAAGAGTCGACCAAACAAAGTCATCTAAAAGTGCGTAATAGCGTTTTCGTGTGATAAGTTTAAATAAGGTTGACCGCATCGATCGGGACTCTAACTTAGTCGGATTTAAGTTATTTTTTTACTTATTTCACAGCGTTTTTCAAAATTTGACTTCTTTTATATAGTTGTTTCGAAAAGTTGTACACTTCAGTATAATCTACTAATCAAGTTAAACCGCATTAGTAAACATGTTGTCATTATAATGGCTAAATTCACAAAATGAAAATTTTGACCGTCTGATGTGATCGTTATAGTTAAATCTGAGTAGAGTATAAAAATCAACTCGTTTCGTGAACGTTCGATGCTCGATCGAAACGGTCAACCACATTTTCATAAAATTTATCACACGAAAACGCTATTACGTACCTTTAGATGTCCTTGTTTCGTCGACACTTCCAAACATTAAACTCTCATATAGATGAGACATAATTATCCATGTAAAAATTTGGGAACTTTTACCACCTGATATTATGGCTCCCATAGAGAGAGATAAGTTTAAATAAGATTGACCCAATCGATCGGGGCTCTAACTTTGTCGAATTTAAGTGATTTTTTTACCATCACCGTATTTCATCATAACGATCAAATGCTATTTGATGTAGAACAGATGACAACAAGGATAGAAGAGCAGATGGACCGTCGCAAGAATGGAAGGATCGGTACTGTTCATGTCTGGGCTGCCAGCTCAGAATAGGGCGTGTGATACCTTTTCGGAAAGGGAACGACGCCAGAAACAATACTCGTTGCTTTGCCACGATGTGTGGGCTTTTTCGGCCATCCGACGTCGTTTAGGCCCTTAAAATCAGCTTTTAGATTTTCAGAAAATTCTTTTTACTTAGGCGACAAAAAATATAAATTCGTGGCCTAAGTTTTTACTTAGACGACGAAAACAACATATTCGTGGCCTAAGTTATCACTTAGACGACGAAACTTATTAGTTTCGTGACCTAAGTGATAACTTAGGCCACAAATATGTTTTTTTTTGTCGTCTAAGTAAATTTCATTTAAAAAAAAAAATTTCTATTGGCGGTTATTTTTCCGCCTACAAATTTTGTCAAAATTCGAAATTAACTTAGAAGACGAAACTATTTTTTTCGTCGCCTAAGAACTTTTCTTAGGAGATGAAGAGAAATGTTTCGTCGCCTAAGTCAGTTAAATATACTCGATCAGTTAGTTCTGCAATCCCTAAATCCCATTCTCTCGATCCCCAATCCAAAATTCTTCAGTCCTCCGCCTCAGTCGCCGGTCCCGCCTCTGCCTAGTGGCCCCCGGTCCCGCTTCCGCCTCAGTCGCCGGTCCCGCCTCCGCCTAGTGGCCCCCGCTTCCACCTCCGCCTCGGTCGCCGGTCCCTCCTCCGCCTCTGCCAGCTAGCCCCAGCCTCCGCCTCTGCCAGCTATCCCCACCCTCCGCTTCAGTCCCCGCTCCCGCCTCCGCCTTGTGCCCCCCCAGCCTCCGCCTCGGTCGCCGCTCCGGCCTCTGCCTCTGCCTCTACCAGCGCCCCCGCCCCAGTCTCCTCTTCATTGATCGCCCCGTTCACCTGAACCAAGTCAAAAGTGTCGGTTGATTGTGATGTCATTGCTCATCTGGTGAGGCACCTAAACGATTTCTTCCACACTGATTTGTACCAACTTGTTTGATAGAATCAAAGCATGAACAAGTCTTAGTTTCATTTGCATCTATCAGTTTGATCAAGTTATGAATAAATTGTGTATTGAATTGTTTTCTTGAATATAACTTGATTGTTTTCTTGAATAAATTGTGCAGATCTTAGATCATGAAGACAATGCCATGATGAGACCACTGAAAATAATTCGTTGAGAATTGGACGCAGTCAGATTATAGGTAATTTGATTAGTCATAATCTGCTGATTAACTTGCTATTGTAAAATATTTTTTCTTTTGCTTAGTTGTGACTAGTTCTTCATTGAGTATTGGAGAAAGTTAAATTATAGGTAATTAATCAGTCATAATCTGCTGATTATCTTGCTATTTCAAATGATTTTCTTTTGCTTAGTTGTGACTAGTTCTTCATTGAGAATTGGAGACAGTCAAATTATAGGTAATTAATCAGTCATAATCTGCTGATTATCTTGCTAGTTTACATGATTTCCTTTTGCTTAGTTGTGAATAGTTCTTTGAGATGGAAGAGTCGAATTATAGGTAATACTGATTATCTTGGTATTTCAAATAATTTTCTTTTGCTTAGTTGTGACTAGTTGATCTGCATTGTTGTGCAGAATTTTGAATAATCGATCAGGAACTCCGCTCCAAGCTAGGTGGTGTTTTCGTCATACAAGGACATAGTTAGCAATAAAACTCTGTTACTCTTGCTAAAAGATGTGATCAAATAGTTTGCAAATAGATATTCATCAAAATTTTGGTTTATAGTTACTCGTCACCTGGCCGGCACAAAGGCAGCCAAGCAATAGGGAGCACAACTCCATTCTTTGCTGGGATGCAGATCAAAGCACTGCACATGTATGATTGCCTAAGGGCAAACAAATCAACATCTGCCTGGGGCTTAGAAGCTCGAGTCCCTTTGTATGTACAAATTTATTAATATTAAGTATTTGATTTGTATTAATAAAATTTTTAATATATTAATTAATATTTTGTCTCAATTTCGGTTATTTTTTTTTTAAATATAAATTCTTACTTAGGCGACGAAACTATCATTTTCCTCGCCTAAGTGATTTACTTAGATGACGAATATATTATTTTCGTCGACTAAGTGATTTACTTAGGCGACGAAAATTCTTTTTTTCGTCGACTAAGTAAATAACTTAGTCGACGAAAAATTATAGTTTCGTCGACTAAGTAAATCACTTAGGCGAGGAAACTATAATTTTTCGTCGTCTAAGTAAGTCTATAGCCGACGAAAAACATCGTCCTCTAAGAATTTTTTTCGTCACCAATCCTTCTTAGACGACGAATTTTATTCGTCGTCTAAGTACTTTCTTAGGCGACGAAATTTATAATTTTCGTCGTCTACTTGCTTAGGCCACAAACTTTAGACGACGAAACTTAGGTGACGAAAATTTCGTCACCTAAGTGCTTAGGAGACGAAAATTACTCTTAGGTGACGAAAATTTTTCGTCGCCTAAGATTTCCATTGTTGTAGTGGATCGTTCTAGCCGGGGATTAAGGGTGCATGAAATATAAGAATGTTAGACAAATATACACATTCATATATACATATATACATTATGTCACAAATATATACATATATACATATTTACGAAAATATGGTGGTTTTGAAGATGATTTTAAAAGCCTACGAAATTAAATGCAAAATATGAAAATAAATCATAATCTAATATTTACAGGTGATCAACATCTTTCACACAAAGCACTCACACAAAAGTTCACACAACATGTAATAAATAAAAGAAAAGAAACAAGGTAGCAAGTTTGAAAATATTCTAGACTTGACTTAGTTCCAACCTAATTAGAGCCTCAGTGGTGATCTAATCGAAATAGACTTCACAAAAATACTTAGAATTAGCTCAGTGCATAATCCTAATCTTTAGCTAACCGGTTTAAAGATACTTAGCGTAGAAATTAAACAAGTAACATATATGCACGAAATCTCTAGTCGGAGACATGTTAACAAGTATGACATCACTCATGTCACATCGACATGTAAATTCTTAAAAGTACTCTAGTCCTAAGAAATCGACACATATCAAGACAATGTCACATTTGACTTGACCTATGCTTAATTTCGACATGTAAGATTGCCACCACAATACATTGCACTTGTATAGAACGACAATCTTGGTTGCCTACGAATTTAGAGAATAAACCAAGTATGAGATAAGAATGAAATCAAAACATGCTTCCCTAAAACCTAACCTAAGACTTACTACATATTACGTTTACATGCTACTTAGAGTTATTGAATCCGAAACTTGAACTTCATGAATATAAGAATAAGACTCAACACAAAACTAACATGCAAAAACCAAACATTCAAATCATACATACATAGACATACATATAAATACAATAAAAACATACAACCTTTATAGACAAAGAATTGTAAAACTATAAAATACCAAGCCTTAGAGATAGAGGAGTTCAGATCACGCATTCTAGCCACTCGCAATGGTGTCTCTAATGCACGAAAAGGGGCTTGCTCATTCCGAGTCTTTAGAACATGAATCGGGTGGAAGATATTAGAAGTGGTGGTCGAGTGAATTTCGGCTTGCTATTCTATATATTCATATGACAAAATATTTGGTAGAATTAAGGCTTGTGTTTGTGTACAAGATGTGATGATTTTTTTGTATGAAAGTCGTACCCTTATATAGGGGAAAGGCTAGGGGATTGCCGACAGCAACAAGGAATACAAAACCTAAACCGAGTTGGTCTTGGTTTCTTGTCGGCCAAGTCTTCAAGCTTCTAGAATTTCTTGTCCAATTTCTTCTTGGATCAGAGACTTCTTGGACTCCTTAATGGATCAGCAACATTGCTTGATGGATTAAAGTCCACAAGCTCGGCTGCAAATTCCCCTAGTTGGACTAGGAAAGCTTTCTTCTTGAACCGGCATCATTCTTTCCTCTTCCTGTACGTGCTAGAAAACTTCTTCTAAACATATTTTACACTTTCCTTTGGCGTGGATGACTCTCCTATTCTTCAGTAAGCTTAGCAACTCTCATTTGATGCATTTGGATTGGCCTTTGGAGCAGCAACACATAAATTCCTCAAAATGGGCAGTAGGTCCTCTATTTCGGCAGACTGGACCTTCCTGCATTGTGACCGGCATAACTTTCTCTTCAGAGAAGATTTTAATAGGACTCTAAATTATATAGAAACTAGACTCATAGATATTTCCATACATATATAGCTTGCCTTCTAGTTCCTTATGAATCGTCGTGGAGAAATTCTAGAAGTTGCTTGATGTGCCAAGGAAATTACTGGAACTTGCTGGATTTGCATTCGGTTTTACCTTGCAATTCTTGGCAGCTTCTTTTGCTCTAATTATTATAACTCCTTCTATTACTCAATCCTCAACATGTCTACTACATATAAGAGAAGAAAAATCAATCAAAAGCATCATGAAAGTTTTACAGAATCAACAAAACATTTAGAGACTTCAAAATCGCCTTTTGACAAATTTCGGCCCTATTTCCTATATTTAGCACATTTTCACTAATACTCTAGTAAATACTCACGAATCTACCTAATGACTCAATTCTACAACAATAAGGGTTAAAGCAAAGTATAAACGAGGGTAAAAACACATTAAGAACGTCGCATTTTATGCTCCTATCATGAATGGTTGAGTAGTTTTTATGGGAGATTATAGTTCTTGCAGGACTAGAGGACTAGGTAGAGTTCGACTCAAAATGCATGATGGGGTTGTTAGAGAATTGATTAATGTTCGGTATATTCTGAACTTGAAGAAAAATTTAATCTCTTTGGGTACATTGGAATAGAAAAGGTGTAACAGTCCAGCCTATACACTTGAGATATTGTCCGCTTTAGGCCCACTGGCCCGCATGGTTTTGTTCTTGAGTTTCACCCCAAAACACGTCTCAATGTATAGTGTTAATCCTGCATATATAAGCACAGCATCCACTCTCTCCTGGGCGATGTGAGATGCGTGACATGCCTATATGCTAGCTTCCCTAGTCAGGTCAGGGTCATCACAATCTACCCCCCTTAAGGTCCGACGTCCGCGTCGGCACACTTCCGACCGGGGACATGCTCTGATACCATATGTAACAGTCCAGCCCATACACTTGAGATATTATCCGCTTTAGGCCCACTGGTCCGCACGGTTTTGTTTTTGAGGTTTCACCCTAAAACGCGTCTCAATGTATAGTGCTAATGCTGCATATATAAGCACAACATCCACTCTCCCCCGGGTGATGTAGGATGCGTGACATGCCTACCTGTTAGCTTCTCTAGCCAGGTTAGGGTTATCACAAAAGGCATATAGTTACATTGCAGGATGTAGTTGCTAAAGTTGTTTCCAGTTCACTTGTGATAATGATGTGTACTAGAGAAATAAACTTGTATTTTCTGCAAGGGAGTACAGTAACAAGTGAAATAGCAATTATTGAGACTACAGATGATACAAACACTACAAGATTATGGCACATGCGTCTTGGACATGCTGGTGAGAAAGAAATTCAGGGATTAGTTAAGCAAGGCTTGTTGAGAGGTGCTAAGACTTGCAAATTGGAATTTTCTGAAAATTGTGTATTGGGAAAGCAGACTAGAGTGAAGTTCGGTACAACAGTTCATCAGACTAAAT
The DNA here is from genome assembly GCA_963682095.1 of Potentilla sterilis. Taxonomy (NCBI): domain Eukaryota; kingdom Viridiplantae; phylum Streptophyta; class Magnoliopsida; order Rosales; family Rosaceae; genus Potentilla; species Potentilla sterilis. The sequence goes on from OY821756.1 coordinate 25,360,120, forward strand.
GAGTTTTAGACTGTGTTCACACGGATGTATGGGGACCTATCAAAACTACATCTTTAGGTGGTAAGCATTATTATGTGTGTTTTGTTGATGACTACTCTATAGAGTATGGGTGTAAACCATGAAGCATAGAGATGAAGTCCTAGATATATTAGTGAAGTGTACACCATGCTATATGTTTAGAATGTCAATCTAAACCTTGCATTTCAACGAGATTAAATTCATCTGGATAATATTAATTGTAACAATTGGGGCCTTATATTTGCATAGGTTGTTCTATAACTTGAATAACTACATACAATGAGCAAAAATTCTTGGATCCTTTTTCTTGCATCTATCAAATTTTGGAAAGCCTTATATTTGTTGATTAGTTTTCCTTTGATCTCTTCTCTTGTCAAGTTCATATGGGTAAGGGTGATGATGATCCCTGCAAGAAAATACACAAAGTAAATCAATGCAAGGAGCCAAGGAATAACGAATGAGTAACAAAGCATGCAAAAACAGACTTATTAGATGAAAAGGTATGAAGGTAAACTTACATAATTCATTCTTTAACATAGCATAAGAGCACTGATAACTTTGTCAAAGTTTGAACTAATACATCGAAGGTAATGTTCAGGTAGATTTTTCCTTGTTGGACAAGGAAATCCGACATCAGGGAAGAACTGAATTATAAGAATGTCATGTTGTTCTTAGCTACCACGTACACGTAGACTATCAAATAATCTTTTCTATTATCTTCACTAATACGTCATAGAACTTGTAGTCTCGTGCTAAAAGTTGGTATGTACACCCGAGAAAAAAGAAAGAAAAGTTTACCTTTATAGCCATATCTGCCTCTCCAAAATAAACAGTTTCACCCCCTGCTATGAGGATCAGATCATTGACGAGATTAAAGACATCACTACTTGGTTGGTGAATAGAGCAAATAACTATCCTTCCATCGTGAACAATGTTTCTCAATGCCCATATCACATAGAAAGATGAAGCACTATCTAAACCGCTAGTAGGTTCATCAAGCAACAACACATGAGGCTGTGTTAATGTTTCAATACAGATGCTAAGCCTCCTTCTTTCTCCATCACTTATACCTCTTGATAGGAGTTTAAAATACGACGTTCTTAATGTGTTTTACCCTCGTTTGTACTTTGCTTTAACCCTTTTTTGTGTAGAATCAAGTCATTTAATAGAATCATGAGCTTTTAGTAGAGTTATATTGAAAATGTGCTAAAACATAGGAAATTTACAAAAATTTGACAAAGTGCTCAAAATTTGAGTCTTTAAATGTTTTGTTGATTCTATAAAGTTTCCATGATACTTTTGATGAATTTTTCTTAGCTTATGAGTAGTAGATATGTTTATGATTGAGCAAAGGAAGGAGTTATAACAATTGGAGCAAAAGAAGCTGCCAAGAATTACAAAGGAAAAATTTATCGCAAATCCAGCAAGTTCCAGTAATTTCCTGGACATATCATCCAATTTCCAGAATTTCTCTAGGACGGACCACAAAGAACAAGAAGGCGTTCCATGTATACATGGAAAGCTCTATGAGTCTAGTTTCTACAGAATTTAGAATCGTATCAAAACCTGGCCTGAGGAGAAATTTATGCTAGTCAAAACACCGAAAGGTCACTGCCCTGCCGAGAAAGCAACCTACTGCCTATTTTTACACTTTTCTGGATTTGTGTATCAAAAGGGCATCCGAATGTATCAATCAAGAGCTTTTGAGCTACATGAAGCATATGGGAATCTACCAAGTAAAAACAAAGTGCAAATTATAGACGGAAGAGTTTCCCTAGTCCAAGCAGAAAAACTGCTGATTCTAGAAAGAAGCTTTCCCGGGCGAGTTAGGGAGGCTAGCAGCTAAATCTATGGACTTTTATCCATCAAGCAATGTTGCTAAATCCATTAAGGAGTCCATGAAGTCCATTGCAGCCGGTCAATGAAGAAAATCGGGCAGAATATCCAAGTCTTGGCCGGCAAGAAACCTAATCTTAATCGGTTTAGGTTTTGCAAGTCTAGTTGTTGCCGGCAATGTCTTAGGCTCTCTCCTATATAAAGACAGAAAATTCATACAAAAAAATTATCTTATCTCAAGCACAGGTACTAGCCAAAAGCTCTACCAAGTCTCTCAAACACCAAACACCAAAAATACTTAGCCAAACCTGATTCTATCACATCCCATAAAACTGAACCATCACCTTACCTTCTGATGTGCGTCTTCACCACATCTTTTGGAGTCTTCAAGGTTTCTAAAGTGTGATCCATTCCCTCTATGACTATTGTATTCTTTTATGTTTGTGTATTTTGTAAGAACTTGTTTCGATTCTTAGTTTTTTAAAAACTCTTGTATGAACTCGGTTTGATGTTTATGTAAAGTTGTTTTCTGATTTTAGCATGTAATTTTCGTATGCATAGATAATTAGGACAATGGTATTTGATGCATGTTTAAGACTTGAAATTAGTTAGAACTAAGGTTAGAGCATTTAAACCGACATACTAGTAATGATTAGCATGTAATTCTAAGTGCTAGGTTTCATGTGATAAGAGTAATATGTTTGAGTCATACGCTGGAGTTGTCTTAAAATGTGTTTCTCGCTTAGGTCTAATAACCTTAGAACGTGCTTGTTAAATAAAAAGATTTACGACCTTACTTGTTTACTTGTTTTCGACTAAAGATTCATGTGCTTAAATTTTAAAACGTGTAAAACCGGATTAGCATCACCTTAGGATTATACGCTGGAGTTGATTCTAAGAAGTTAAGTAATCTAATAATTGGATAACCGTTGGAGGACTAGTTGTGGTCGAAACGAATTTAGGTCTAAGATGTATCAATACTTGTTCCTTACTTTCTTGTGTGTGAGTTTTGCATGTTAAAGAGTCTTTATGCTAAATGCTTTGTGTGAAAGATGATGATCAATTGTACATAGTAATTTAGGACTTTTATTTCATGTCATTAGGTTTAGGGGCAGCTTGCTGCCGATCCAATTCAACCCCCATGTTTCGTTTCAATGCTTGTGTAAATGTATAAATATGTGTCTAACATTCTTATATTTCAGGTACCCTTAATCCCCGGCTAGAACGATCCATACTTATCATATACTACTGACATTTCTTGTGGGGTTATTATTGAAGATGTGTTTAGGCAACTCGTCACCTCTCAAATGCCAGTTGCCAGTGTAATTTTCAGCACAATCTTCATGACCCAATCTTCCACAACCTCATTTTTCTCTTCTTTTGTCATTATGGAAGGAAACCTCAAATGAGTTGAATATGTAAAAGTTTCTCTTACATTGAGTGATCCCATAAATGTCTTATTGAGTGACATACGACTAAAATGATACGTATAGGAAAAAGAAAGATTAAAGGAAGGACAAAAAATATTTAGTTTTTGTAGATTTTGGAGACATCGGAGAGCTGACGCCGGAGATTAAGGTCTGGGGTGCTGAGATATATCCTGGTGCCCAAGGCAAAAAAACGGGGGGTTATTTCTTTTCTAACAAAGCTGTTATTGACAGAAGAAAATTGTTTTTTTTTTTTTAAACTTTTTTTATTTTTAATTTTTTTATGTTTTAGTTTGGATGAAACTGTTAGGAATATTGGTTGTGTTATCCTGATGTCATTAGGGAAGAGAAATCTTAGTAAGTTATTTAATTAGCTGTTGATTAGTCGTTAAGTTCAATTAAACATGTTTAAGGGCCTTAAATGATATTTTCTGGATCATTGAATGATATTTTCATCTTTTCCTTCTCTCTTCTTCTTCTTTCTCGTCCCTATATATTCTCCTTCTATTCTTATACTTAAACTCTTAGCAACATCAACGATCCTAACAATTGGTATCAGAGCCTAGTCGATCTTAGCGAAGGGCACCGGGAGGATCTCGACATCAGAGACTTCCACCGTCGTTGCGGAATGTTCTTAGCTAGAAGCAGAGCTCCAAGCTCATAAAGAAGAGATCTAGGCTCTTCTGGAGGAGATGTAAACATCTATAGCACCTTCACTTAAAGCTTCCATAGAGGATTCTTTTTCGAGCTTACAGGGGATGCTAATGGAAAAATTTCAGCAACAATTAGCATCTCTCAACACCTAGACAAGACTGAAAGAATAGGGGCAGATCGAGTCCAGTGACATTCCAATCCTACAACCTTAATCTCAGATGATATTTCTTCGTCAACGGTAGCAAGATATTAGGGTAATAACGTTCTTAACCCTATTTCAGAAATAGATTTGGTTTCTAACGAATAATTACGTTCTCTTGTCTCTAAATCGAGTAGACAACCAGTTATTAGTATGATTGATGCTACTGAAATTATGGGTGACATTGCTAAGACACATAGCAGTATATTGAATGGTGGAACTATGCAACCATATAGTGGAGGGTCATTTCCTGGATTTGCTACACAACCTGAGAGTATGCATCCTTTTGTAAACAATGTTGGTTCAATTTTAGGACAACCTCTTTTGGTGGCGCAGGGAACAAGTCATGGACAGTCCAACAATGATTTGTTTTCCATGCATTATTCTGGTCCATATATTGCTTCATCACTCAATACTAATATGAATGCTCCATTGCAGATCTCTGTGGCGAGGTCAACCTATCAGAAATCCATGAATTTTACTTCGGCTGGTGCAACCTATGCTACCACTACTACTACACATAATGTGCCATCACCACCTGATACTCCAAACCATTCTTTTAAACCTACCAACATTACTCACACCAAAAAACAAAAACAGCCACACAACCTTCAACATAGTAGTATCCAGTATTCAACTCATCAAAACCATCAGTGTGGATTCCACACAAATGTGTATGACCCTGACCTACCAACTATGAGACAGATGAAGTTGGACTTTACTCAAAAATATGGGGGCAAGGACCCTGTGGAATGGTTGAATAAATGTGAGCAGTATTTTGAATTCTACCGAATTCCAGAGGAGAGGAAATTATCCATTACTTCTATGCATTTAATTGACAAAACTTCTGATCGATGGTATATGTTTAGAAATGAATTTCCTCCTACGTGGCAAGGGCTGGTTGATTTGATGATGAGGGAGTTTAGTCAGTATAATAGGGATGAGTATCATGCAGTTTTAGCTAGGATGAATCAAATTGGGAGTGTGGAACAATTTATGGAGCAGTTCACAAAGTTGTCAAGACGAACACCTGGAACACCAACTGAAGTATTAGTATCATTTTTCATTGGAGGCCTGAAAGAGAAGTTGAGGGCTGTAGTACAAGCTTTCAAGAAGACTATACGAAGCGTGTGATTTGGCTAGGACTTTTGAGACTAACTTCAGGCACATACCAAAGCAGCCTACTCCTACTAGGATGACAAGTAGCCAAAGTGTTCAGCATAATTCCAAAACTACAACTAATTTACCAACAAGGGTAGCTTCAGCATTACAATTTACACCTAGAGTTCCACAAACAAGCTCACATGGCAATAATAACATGAAGTTTCGACTCACTGACTCAAAGTTTGAAGCAAGGAGAGTAAGGAATCAATGTTATTTTTGTGAAGAAACCTACAAGCCAGGGCATAATTGTAGAAAAAAAGAGAGAGGCAATTGATGGTTTGTAGATTATTCCTGATGATAATGAGTTGTTGGAGTTGGGAGAGGAATAGTTGATTGAGATGGAGGTGTCTCCTATTACAAATCTGGAGGAACCTTTAATTAGACTCCATGTAATGGGAAATGATGATACTAATGTGCAAATTGTGAGAACTCGTCCCGAAAATTCCCTCGGAAATCTGAAACAGGTCCGAAATAAAACCCAATAACCAAATAAAAATCTCTTTGCTCCCATTTCCGCAACCGCCCACCCACTGGGAACAAACCGATTAATTCTTTTAGCGCTTATGTTGTCGTAAAATCCCTTTTTAGCTAGCTTTTTACTTTTTTTTTACAAAAAGTCAACAGTAAATCTCAAGGTCAAACAGTAATAGTCAAAGTCAAAATTTCCAATTACTATTCACCTTTTTTACTGTTACTATTTACCTTTTTACTGTTTACTATATTCTATTTACTGAATTACCGTTTTACCATTTACACTTTACCTTCTACCGTTTACTTTTCACTTTTTACCCTTTCTTCTACCTTATGCCGCCGGAACAGCAGCGCCGTCGCCGGCAGCTCCGCCCTGGAGTCCAAACCACAACCACTCCACTCCAAAACAATCCCAAATCACCTCTACCATCTCCACAACCTCAATTCCATCGCCTCCGCCACCAAACACCCAATGCAGCCACCTCTCATGGCGGCCGGCACGGCGGCGGAATCGCCCCACCTTCAATCTCTCCTAAAATTCACAATCAAAACCCTAAATTACACTTAATCTACTCCAAACAATGTTATGAACACGATTCTAGCCTCCAATTACACAAAAAGCATCAAAATTATAACCTCCACAGAAAATTACAAAAACCCTAAATTTCCAAATTCTAATTCCTCCTTACCTGGGCTGAACCGGGTCAATTCCTTCCATGGAATTGACGTGTAGGTCGAGGCACCCCTTTTCCCCTTCGCAATCCAGCCGATCGGCGACCGGAGGAAGAGGTTCCGGTTCGACACAGTCGAACCCCCTTGGTCAAAAATCCGCAAAACGGCGGCGATCCGAGCCACACCGCCACCACAGACGTGCCGAGAGCACCGAGACGGCCCGAACCCGACCGGCGTCGCGCCGAACGGAGGCTGGACGGAGGAGAACGGAGATCGGCACCTCCGTCCCTGGGACATGGGCTGGGTCGGGGGAAAAGAAAGTGAGGGGGGGCGGGGGGAGAGAGAAAAAAAAAAGAAAAAAAAAAAAAGAAGGGAAAGGAATATTCCTCCAAGATTCTAGAAATTTCCGCCTGCTTCTTGAAATTTCCGTTCCCCGACTAATTATACTCGACCAAACCAGAAAATTATCGATTTTACATCATAACGTTTTCATACGAATTCCAAATTAAACTTGCTACGTGTCCACGAACTCGTCTTACCGTCCTCTATCTAATCTAGAAAAGAAATTCTCGGTCGGGTCAACCTATAAAAAGTCAACCTTTGACCCCTTCGAAATGTCAAAATTAATTAAAAAAATTTAGGGGGTATTTTAAGGTTCGGGTCATTACACAAACAATGCAGCTCAAGGGTGAATTTGAAAGAAGGAAGTTACATGTTTTGATAGATTCTGGAGCTAATCACAATTTCATTCATCCTAGGTTGTTGAAAGGATCTAAGTTGGATGTTCACAAATTGTCACCACTAAATGTCATTCTTGCTAGTGGTTCAAAGGTGCAGTTCACTCAACTTTAACACTACATGGTTTTACATTTCTTGCTGATTATTACATCTTACCTGTAACTGGCTGTGAAATTGTGTTGAGAGCTGGTTGGCTAAGATCTTTAGGCACAATCATGTGGAATTTAAACACTATGAGGATGAGATTCAAGTATGAGAGGGTAGTTTATAGGTTACAAGGGGAAACCAGACCAGAGGCAACTGCATTTAGTTGTAAGGCTATGGCTAGGCTGTTGAAAAAGGAAAGAGAGGCAATGTTGGTCCAAGTACAACCAATAACACCAGCAGCACCATCAATTATTCAATGTCAAATACCAAAAATTACTGCTTTATTGCAGAAGTATACTAATGTCTTTGCAGTACCAACCTCTTTACCACTGCACAGAAAATATAATCATAAGATTGAACCATTTCCAAACACTCCACCTGCCAGTGTGAGGCCATACAAGTACCCTCATTTTCAGAAAATTGAAATAGAAAAGATTGTGCAGGAACTGTTAGAGACTGGAGTTATCAAACCTAGCAAGAGCCCTTTCTCTTCACCAGTGTTGTTGGTTAAAAAGAAAGATGGTACCTGGAGAATGTGTGTAGTTTATAGAGCATTAAATGCAGTAACCATTAAAGATAAGTATCCTATTCCGGTAGTGAATGAGCTACTAGATGGGGCTACAATTTTCACCAAGTTGGACTTGAGATCTGGATATCACTAGATTAAGATGTGTGAAGCTGACATTAGCAAGACTGCCTTCAGAACACATAGTGGACATTATGAGTTTTTGATAATACCATTTGGTTTAACTAATGTTCCTTCCACTTTTCAGTCAGAGATGAATGAAGCAATTAGGGAACTGCTGAGAAGATGTGCTCTAGTCTTTTTTTATGACATTTTAGTCTATAGTTCAGAATTAGCCACTCATTTGGAACATCTAGAAATGATACTACTCAAGCTACATCAACATGAGTTTAAAGTTAGGCAGAGTAAGTGTAGCTTTGGAGTTTCCAAAGTGGAATATTTGGGACATGTGATCACTGTAGAGAGAGTTTCAGTGGATCCAACAAAAATTGTGTGTATCAAAAGTTGGGAAAAACCAATTACACTAAAGAAATTGAGAGGTTATCTGGGGCTGACAGGCTACTACAGAAAATATATGAAAAATTATGGTTCCATGTCAAAGCCATTGACTGATATGTTGAAGAAATGAGGTTTTAAATGGACTCTTGAATTAGAGAAGGATTTTGAAGAGTTAAAGCAGGCTCTTATCAAAACTCCAATTTTAGCATTACCAGATTTTTCAAAGCAGTTCACTGGGGAATGTGATGCATCAGGAATTGGAATTGGGGCAGCTCTCTCACAAGAAGGCCATCCAATTGCTTTTTTAAGCAAAGCTCTAGCACCAAGGCATATGACATTATCGATCAGTGTATGATAAGAAAATGTTGGCAGTGGTGTATACAGTCCAACATTGGAGGCCCTATTTATTAGGAAATCATTTCAAGATAATTACAAATTATAGAATAATTCAACATTTCTTAACTCAAAGGATTACCACCCCCGACATAAGTGGCTATTGAAATTAGCTGGCTATGACTATTCCATTCATTACAAGTCTGGTAAGAATAATTATGGTCTTGATGCTCTGTCCAGAAGAGAAGAATTGGAATTTCCTAATTCTAAGGTAATTTCACAGTATGCAACTTTGAATGTATGTCATGGAATCTCTTCCCCTACACATCAGTACGTGATGGACATGGTAGATGCTTGCAAAAGGGATATGAAAATGGTACAGTTAGTGCAACAAATATTAGACAAAACTTGCCATAATTCCAGGTTTTCATTGGTAAGTTCACAACTTTACTACAAGGGTCAAGTGTGTGTTCCTAAACAAGATGGATAAGGAGAAAAACTCATTAATGAGTTCCATTCTGGACTACTTGGTGGTCATGCTGGCGTACAAAGAACTGAGAAGAGAATTAGAAGATCTTTTGCTTGGCCAGAAATGCATGCTGACATCAAAAAATTTGTGGCATCTTGTCATGTGTGTCAGCAAAATCACTATGAAACAATAAATCCTCTAGGGTTGCTATAACCAAATGCAATTCCAGAGAAAGCTTGGACTGAGATAGCAATGGATTTCATTGAGGGTCTACTAACAGCTGGTGGGAAGTCAGTCATTTGGGTGGTCATTGATAGATTTACCAAGTATGCTCATTTTACAACAATGTCTCATTCCTATACTATAGCTGGGGTAGCTCAATTGTTCATACATAACATATTCAAACTGTATGGTCTTCCAGAGGTAATCATTTCAGATAGAGATCCAGTGCTCCTAAGCCTCTTTTGGGAGTCATTCTTCAAGGAGCAAGGTACTGCTTTACATAAAAGTTCATCATATCATCCACAATCTGATGGACAAACTGAGAATCTAAACAAAACCTTAGAGCAGTACTTGAGGTGTGTATTGGAGAAAAACCAAAGTCTTGGTTGAATGCTTTTTCCTAGGTAGAATATTGGTATAATATTGCATTTCATTCAGCTATAGACATATCTCCATTCAAGGCTCTATATGGTTATGAACAAAAGCTTGTACAAGCCTATTTGCCTGGATCAATAGCAGTGCAAGCAGTTGATGAGTAATTACAAATTAAAGCAGAGATGAGTTGATAGCGATCTTGAAAAGGAATTTACAAATTGCTTAGGCTAGAATGAAACATTTCTATGATCGATTCATACTGAAAGAACCTTTGTTGTTGGGGATTGGGTGTATTTGAAGCTGCAGCCATATCGACAACACTTAGTGAAGAAGAGAACCAACCATAAACTGTCACCAATGTATCATGGCCGTTACTTGATTGAGGAGAAAATTGGTCAAGTGGTTTACAGATTGAAGCTAACTCCTACTGCAAGGGTACATAATGTGTTCCATGTATCACTGTTCAAGAAAAAGATTGGAGACAAAGATGTAGTAGTAGTAGCACATTTCCCTCATGATATTGATCCACACAACCCAATGTGTTATCCAGCTGCTGTGCTAAACAGGAAGATTTTCAAGAAAAAAAACTCTCCTGTTACTAAATGGTTGATTCAATGGATGGGAGCTAGCTGATAGGAGCACAATGTGCGACGATATTACATGCTTATGACCTCATTTATGCTTTGTTTAACCCTTATTTGTCTAAGATTGAGTCATAATGTAGTTAGTGTCAATTTGGTAGAGTTTTGGTGAAAAATGGTTAAGAATCCGAAAAATGACTAAGTATGAGAAATCTGGAAAATAGTCTTTTTCGTGATTTTGAGATGAGCGAAACTGTTATCTATCCTTGTCCGAATTTGGCGAATTTTGGCGTGCTTAATATTCATATGTTGAGGAATGCTGTGTTAAAATTTCAGATCAATCGGAGTTCGGGAAGTCACCCAAAAGATGGCTGCAAAACCGCAGTCCGTGCATTTCAATCCAGGGACTTCCAGGATTTTCCTGGGACTGTGTCCCAACTTCGAAAAATCATTCCCGACGACTTGCATGGAATTTGGCCGAGATATTTTATGGGGAGATGGCCCTATGTGTCTAGTTTACGTGAGACTTGGAATCGCATCAATCGGAGCTCCACAGAGGGAGATATGCCGGAATTACTGCGACAAGGTCAAAGCTGCCGATTCCAGGAACCTACTGCCCCCTTTTTTGTGTTTTCTGTTTTTGATGGACCAAATGGTGTACAAATGCATATGTGAAGATGGTCCAAGCTTTATGAAGGGAAGAGGAAGACACTAGGCCATGGCATTGAAGAAAAACATGAAGAAATCAAGTCTCCTAGTCAAACTAGGAGAAGCTGCCGATTCTGGCAGATTTGCTGCCTTTGTGTGCTGCCGGCAATGTGGAGCATTTTTGGTGGATCAAAGCTTACCAATTGAAGTCCAAGTCCATATAAGAAGTCCATGAAGATGTGAAGCCCAAGCCTTGAAGAAAAATTCAGAAAAGAAAACCTAATTGGACTAAGAAAGGAAGGTTGCAAAACCTTATTGAACTAGGTTTTCTGAATTCCTTTTGGCTTAAGGGACTGCCGGCACCCCTCTCCTATATAAACCCCCACTTTTTCTACAGAAAATCTATCTCATCTCAAGCATATTACACTAGCCTAAAGCTCTACCAAGTCCTCAAAAACACCAACACCTAAATACATAGCCAAAACCCATCACCACCACCACCATATTGCCGAATCCCTTCCACCTTGGTTTCCTGCCGATTTCTGTTCTTGCCGAACACCAAGGAGCAGCAGCCGATTCATCTAGTCACATTTAGGAGTCTTCAAGGTTCTTTAAAGTGTGATCCATTCCCCTATGGCTTTTGTATTTAATTATGTTTGGTTGTTTTGTATGAACTTGTTTCGATTCTTGGTTTTTCTTGAAACTTTGTATGAACCGAATGATATATGTTATGCATGGTTTTTCTGAATTTTAACTTGTGTATTTTGTATGCATTGATAATTAGGGCAGTGGTATTTCGCATGTTTAAACTTGAAATTGGTTAGAACTAAGGTTAGGGCAAATAAACCGACACACTAGTTATGATTAGCATGTAATTCTAAGTGCTAGGTTTCATGTGATAGAGTAACACGGATAAGTCATACGCTGGAGTAGTTTGTTTTGTGTTGCTCACCTAGGTTTAATAAACCTTAGAACTTGCAAGTTAAATAAGAAGAATGACAACCTTACTTGTTTGCTTGTCTTCGATTAAGACTCATGTGCTTAAATGTTAAAACGCGTAAAACCGGATTAGCATCACCTTAGAAGTCATACGCTGGAGTAGTTTCTAAGAATTTAAGAAGTCTAACAATTGGAAAACTGCTGGAGGCTCTAGTTGTGTCGAAACTAATTTTGGTCTTGAACATGTTAAATACTTGTCTCTTACTTTCTTGCATGCAATTTGCCTTGTTAAAGAGTCTTTTATGTGAACTGTTTTGTGTGAGAGATGATGATCACTTGTATATAGTAGTCTAGGATTTTATTTTCTGTTTTTCTTTTATCATTGCCGAGTCTAGTGTTAGGGCAGCATGGCTGCCGATCCAAACATATCCCCCTATTGTGACGTTTTTGTGTATATGTATATATGTTTTGTGTCTAACAATTTCATATCTCAGGTACCCTTAATCCCCGGCCTAGAACGATCCCTACTTACTCATGCTACTAACGATATTTTTGTAGGGTTTTTGATTGCTTGAGTCGCTTCGGCGGTTCCGTCAATTTTTGGCGCCGTTGCCGGGGATTATAAAAGCTTGTTTTATGTTATTGTTGTGTATATATATGTTGCTGGAAATTTTTTGTTGTGAAGTTGTAAAGTTGTAAATTTTAAGTTTATTTTGGGATTATGTAAAGTAGAAATATGCTTCGGCATGTAGAGTTTAAATTTCGAAAGTTGCATGATGTATATTGATGTATGTTGGTAATCACTTAGTTTAATTTCTAGGAAGTTGATAGTGTTGTGTATGTTTGAGTTTATTGTAGTTTCTAAAGTGTAACATGTAGGTGAAGCCTCTTTTGTTGATCATAACCATAACCCTTCATACGAGTGATGCCATGTTAGGTATGTTTTTGTGTAGATTGGGAAACGGGCCCTGCAATGTTGGAATTAGTCCATCGTTGGCCCCCCACGCATAACGACGCTAACTTGGTATTATTTTTATGAGGTTGAGGGCGGTTTTAATCAACACTTGAGACCGCTAGGGATCCGTGTTTGTTTTACAAAGTATGGGGAAGTTATTATCATAGATATGGTTCTCAGGTTTGTTTAACTGGATCTCAAGGCCCATAGACTGATGTTCATTCTCGGTGAGTGAGTCGATAGGGGGTTCGCCCTCCGTGGTGTCCAACAACGAGTCCTGCCTGGTTCCTGTAGGGGGTTCGCCCTCCGTGATTTTAATGACCTTTGAAACGTAAAATCCGCACGACCTAGTCGACAGCTTGTGCCGAAGCATCACCTCACTTTAGACGCTAGAACATAACTTGACATATGTAGCCTATTTTCTTCAAAGATAAAACATGTTGTGTGGTTCAAACTCTTGAGGTATATCGGATTAAGCATGATACTACCGGGGGCTGTATCAGTCCATTGCACCGTTATCTCCTCTGCTCCACGTACTTCGAGAGTTAGAACAAATTTAAAAGAAATTAGACTTAGCGATTACATGCTCATGAACTTTCCGATTTTTGCCCTCTTGTTGCCGAATATATGTATGCTTTGCCGAATGCTGCTTTGTGTTGTGCCGAATGTATATATGTATCATTGTTCGAAATTTGTTGTGTAATCGCCAATGCCGTGGCTTGTAATGATGTATATTCTTGCTTTCTATTTCTTTATAAGGTTCTAACTTGTTTAAACTGTTGCAAATTTCAGAAATAATGCATGTCCGAATCTAGTATTTGGACAAGAGATCTTCAAGGCCGTTTGCAACGTTTAGACCAAGAACTCGCTATTGCTCGTTTTGTGCCATTACCACCATCGTCACCAACCAGTTCATCAGTATCATCATCCTTGCCGAGTTCACCGTCAGTTGTTTCATCGTCTTGTGATCTTCAGAACCCAGAATTTGAAGCCTTTGCCGAATCATCAGAAGAAGAAGAGATAATGGCATCAATCAGATCACAGAATGGTCATGTTGCTGGAGCTGGAGTTGCTCCTTCTAATATCACTTATCCTCCCTTGGAAGCTGACAAGACTGGAGAGATTGAATTGAGGAGTGGATTCCTCCATAAGCTGAAGTCATTTTATGGGATGCCGAGTGAGGACCCTAATAAGCATCTACAGTGGTTTAACTTCACCACGGAGTCTATGTGTCCAAGAGGGACCGATTTGCAACACTTCAAAATGAAGGCATTTCCGTTCTCACTAGAAGATCAAGCAAAGGAGTGGTTGTTTGAGGTGCCTAGTGGTCGCATTGTTTCGTGGAGTACTATGATGGATGAGTTTTTGCTCAAGTACTTTCCCGCTTCACGTATCACTGATCTGAGAAAGCAAATTACAAGTGTGAAGCAAGCCGGAGATGAGACTTTCTTCGACTACTACAAGAGGTTCAAGTCCCTAGTTTCTTTGTGTCCATCGCATGGCATTAGCGATGGACTCTTGCTACAATATTTCTATGAGGGATTGCGCGTCATGGAGAGAGAGTTTCTTGACTCGGCCGCGGGAGGTAGCTTTTTGGAGTTGAATGCCGGAGCGGCAAGAAGTTTGTTGGAAGTTCGTGCCTTGAACAACCAACAATTTGGCATGGCACGAGGCAATGTGCAAAGGAGTGAGAAAGTGCATGAGACGTCTTCGAGCTCAAAGTTAGAGGAGAAAGTGGACAAGCTTACCGACTTGGTGAGTAATTTGATGAAGAAGCGTGCAAGTGTTTGTGGAATTTGCACCGAGGGCCATGAGACCGAACAATGCCCTCAATTTGGAGTTAATGAGGGAGTAGAGGAGTGCAATGCCATTGGTTTTCAAGGAGGCCAACGTTTTGGCAATTTTAATCCAAGGTTCAATGATCATCCGAACTTTCGATGGGCGAATAATGACAACGTGCTTAGGGCACCTATGCAACAAAGAGAGGGAGGAGCACCATTTGCACCAAGGCCACCATTTGTGCCTCGGCAACCCTATCAGCCGAATCAAGGAGCATTTGGAGCCATGCCGAGCCAAGCACAAGTTGTGCCGTACCAAGGTCAAGGAGGGCCGAGCCAAGGCCAAGGCCAAGCCGCACCGAGCAATCCGAATTATGATGCTTTGCTTCAATCTTTGTCAAGTGCTACTCAAGCACTACTCGCGGGACAACAAAATCATCAAAAGGACATTGGTGAGCTCAAGACTCAAATGGGGCAAGTTGTGGATTTTATGGGAAGATTTAATGAGCAAGGGAAGTTGCCAAGCAATACTATTCCAAATCCGAGGAACGAGCAAGCCAAAGTGATTCAAACTCGAAGCGGAAGGGAGTTGGTTCCTCCAACAAGTCCAAAGAAGAAGCGAGTGACTTTCAAAGGTGTTAATGAGGATGAGATGGCTGCCGGACCTGTCATTGCCGGCAGCCATAATAGAGAGGATGCCGAAGAGAACCTTGATGCCGAGCATCATGATGATGCCGGCAATGTCATTGCCGAGAAGGAGAACCGAGCAACCGGCAAGGGCCATTCTGCCGAGCAGGATAGTGTGGCCGGCAACAATGCCAAAGGAGGGGACCCATCATCTAGTGCCCCATTCCCTTCACGCTTTGCTAGAACGAAGAAAGACAAATCCGATGAGGAGGTATTGGAGATTTTCCGGAAAGTGCAAGTCAACATCCCTTTGTTGGAGTGCATTAAGCAAGTGCCAAAGTATGCTAAGTTTTTGAAGGAGCTTTGCACGGCGAGAAGGCATACTAGGGAGACTCGTGTGGTAACTATGAGCGAGACGGTGTCGGCCGTTATTCAAAGGAAGTTGCCACCAAAGATGAAGGATCCGGGGAGCTTCAATGTGCCTTGTGTCATAGGCAATACACGATTTGATGATGTTATGTTGGATTTGGGCGCATCGATCAATGTCATACCACTCAATGTGTATCAAACGTTGAGTATAGGGCCTCTCAAGAAGGATAATGTCATCATTCAACTTGCGGATCGCTCAAGCAAATATCCGGAAGGCTATGTAGAGGATGTGTTGGTGCAAGTCAACCAATTGATATTCCCCGCCGATTTTTATGTGGTTGAGATGGAGGATTCGCCGGTCAACAACACTCAATTGCTTTTAGGGCGACCATTTATGAGGACCGCGCGCACTAAGATTGACGTGGCCGAGGGCAACCTAACTATGGAGTTCGATGGTGAGGTGATCAAGTTTAATGTTTTTGACGCCATGAGATTCCCTAATGTTGATTTGAAGGAGGGTTGTACCATTGATGTTTTGGAGGAGGTCGAGCAAGTTATGTCGACCTCGCTTGACGCATAGCAATTAGCGATTGAGCAAGGGGTCGGATTTGACAAGAGGGGAGAACGAGTTATGAAGAGAACCAAGCCAAGCCATGCCGTGCAAGAGGAGGCCGAGCAATGCAATGATGCCGAGCAAGAAAGTGGCACGGCAGCCCCCTATGCCGAGCCATTCATAATGATGCCGAGCCTTAGAGAGGTGGTTGCCGAGCTTGAGGCCACAACATTGTATCCGAGGAACTCGTTCTTGTCAATTCCAAGTGCCACAACAAAATTTCGACCAAGTGTGGAAGAGGCCCCAAAGTTAGAACTAAAAGAACTCCCTAGTCACTTGAAGTATGCGTATCTTGGAGAAGGAGACACACTACCGGTTATTGTGTCTTCAATGCTTAGTAAGAAGCAAGAGGAGGATTTGATTTGTGTGCTTAAGAAGTACAAGACCGCCATAGGTTGGACCTTAGCGGATATCAAGGGAATAAGCCCTACTACTTGTGTTCACCGTATTTTGTTGGAAGAAGGAGCTAAGCCAACGAAGGAAGCTCAACGTCGACTTCACCCTCCCATGATGAAGGTTGTGAAAGAAGAGATTATCAAGTTGCTTGATTGTGGGGTGATCTACCCAATTTCGGATAGTAAGTGGATATCTCCCGTACAAGTAGTGCCGAAGAAGAGTGGTGTAACGGTTGTCAAGAATGAGAAGAATGAGCTTGTGCCACAAAGACTTGTAACCGGTCATAGGATGTGCATCGATTATAGGAAGCTCAACGCTACAACGAGGAAGGATCACATGCCTTTGCCGTTTATGGATCAAATGCTAGAGAGGTTAGCCGGTCATTCTTACTATTGCTTTCTTGATGGATATAGTGGCTACAATCAAATCATGATACACCCGGACGATCAAGAGAAGACCACTTTTACTTGTCCATTTGGCACGTTTGCATATCGGCGGATGCCATTCGGACTATGTAACGCACCCGGCACTTTTCAAAGATGTATGTATGCTATCTTCTCGGATTTTATTGAAGACATTATCGAAGTATTTATGGATGATTTTAGTGTATATGGAGGGACCTTCGATGCATGTTTGGGGAACTTGGAGAAGATACTTGAGAGGTGTGTAGAGACAAATCTTGTGCTCAATTGGGAGAAGTGTCATTTCATGGTCACGCAAGGCATTGTGCTAGGGCATATAATTTCGGCAAGAGGCTTAGAGGTTGACAAAGCCAAGGTGGAGCTAATTCAAGCTTTGCCGAGCCCTAGGTGTGTTAAGGATGTGAGAAGTTTTCTTGGCCATGCGGGGTTTTATCGACGATTTATCAAGGACTTCTCTTCAATTGCCAAGCCATTGAGCAACTTGTTACAAAAGGAGGTGACGTTTGAGTGGTCGGAAGCATGTGAGGAGGCATTTTGCCGATTGAAGAGGTTACTATGCACGGCACCTATTCTTGTGTCCCCTAATTGGGATGAGCCATTTGAGTTGATGTGTGATGCTAGTGACTATGCACTTGGAGCGGTACTTGGACAACGCATTGATAAGAAGCCATGCGCCATTTACTATGCTTCAAGGACTCTCAACGATGCACAACTCAACTACACAACAACGGAGAAGGAACTCTTAGCGGTAATCTTTGCTTTGGAGAAATTTCGATCATATCTTTTGAATTCCAAGGTTATTGTTTATAGTGATCATGCCGCTTTGAGATATCTTATGACGAAGAAGGATGCCAAGCCGAGGCTTATTCGATGGATTCTTTTGCTTCAAGAGTTCGATATTGAGATTAAGGACAAGAAAGGAGTAGAAAATGTTGTGGCCGATCATTTGAGTAGGCTTGTTCAAGAAAAGGATCGGTTGCCCTTATGTGATACCTTTCCGGATGAGCAACTTTTTCGACTTGAAGTACATGAGCCTTGGTATGCCGACATTGCCAATTTTCTAGCCACAAACCGATTTCCTCAAGAATTGCCGAGCCACCATCAAAGAAGAATAAGGAAGCAAGCTCGACACTTCTTGTGGGATGATCCGTACTTATGGAAGCAATGTGGTGATCAAGTGCTTAGAAGATGTGTGCCGGAGAATGAGCATCGTTCCATCCTTGCTTTTTGTCATAGTGAGGCGTGTGGAGGACATTTTGGGCCGAAGAAGACGGCATTGAAGGTACTCTCTTGTGGTTTCTTTTGGCCTACAATTTTCAAGGATGCATTTATGTTTTGTAAGGCTTGTGATCGGTGCCAACGTGTGGGGAAGATTAGTGGGCGTGATCAAATGCCGCTCACGCCTATCCTTGTGGTGGAAATTTTTGATGTTTGGGGGATTGACTTCATGGGACCATTCTCATCAAGTAAGGGTTTTCTCTACATATTGCTTGCGGTTGATTATGTGTCAAAGTGGATCGAGGCAAAGGCTACACGCACCAACGATGCCAAGGTGGTAGCCAAGTTTCTCAAGACCAACATCTTTTCACGTTTTGGAGTTCCAAGGGTCTTGATTAGCGATGGAGGATCCCATTTTTGTAACCGCACTATTGAAGCCTTATTGAGGAAGTATGGAGTCACGCATAAAGTTTCTACACCATATCACCCCCAAACAAGTGGAATGGCCGAGGTAAGTAATCGAGAGATCAAGAACATTTTGGAGAAATCGGTTGGACCTTCAAGGAAGGATTGGAGTGATCGTCTCGATGATGCTTTGTGGGCTTATAGGACTGCGTACAAGACACCGATAGGTATGTCTCCTTTTCGGTTGATTTATGGCAAAGCATGTCACTTACCGGTTGAGTTAGAACACAAAGCATGGTGGGCCGTTAAAAAGTTCAATATGAGCATAGATGATGCCGGTCTTCATAGAAAGCTTCAACTCAATGAACTTGAAGAAATACGCAATGAAGCATATGAGGCCGCTTGGATATATAAGGAGAAGACAAGAGCGTACCATGACAAAATGATTCGAGGGAAGAAGTTTGAAGTTGGGCAAAAAGTTCTATTGTTTAATACACGGCTTCAACTCTTTCCGGGAAAGTTGCGCTCTCGTTGGCTTGGACCATTCATTGTTCTTCAAGTGTTTCCACATGGAGCCGTAGAAATTCGGAATGAAGTTACGGGAAACACATTCAAGGTAAATGGCCATCGCCTCAAGCCTTACTATTCTCCCTTTCAAGAGCACACGGTGGAAGAAGCCGCCGTCTTCGCCGCCCCACCATCATCCCCCCAAGCCGAGCTGCCTTCACAATCATATGATGCAGCCATGCCACCACCCCAACAAGTGGCTGCCGGACCTGCAATTGCCGGCAGCATCACCACGACGGCTGACACGGACACGGACGCACCAACGATCACCCTGCCGGACACGCCCCAACATGCCGAGCTGCTACCCCTGTTTTCTACCTTACCACCACCCCCTGCCGGACCTGCCATTGCCGGCAGGGCTGAGACAAGGCCACAAGAGGCCGGACACGAGCTGGATACACCATCCGCCAGCTCGGATACACCATCCGCCAGCTCGGATACACCATCCGCCAGCCCAGATACGCCATCCGCTGCCTCCGATACGACGCAGGATACAACCACCTCTTCAATTGCCGAATCAGACACTTCTTGCAACGAGATTCTCATGGAACTTCTTCTTGCCAATTTGGAATACTTTGGAACACGTTGAACACATGAAAAACACGGTGAAAAGTCTAGGCTATGGACTATAAACACAAAGCGCTACTTGGGAGGCAACCCATGTCGATCAAAGAAAAGTGAAGGAGCCATCACCGAGAGTTTGAAATTTCTTAACCCTTCTCTTTTTCTTCGATTTATGATGATATGTTGGAATATGTTAGTCGATTGCATGCTTAGGAAGTTACTTGCTATAATTCTATGGTTACATTGAGGACAATGTAATTTTCTAAGTGTGGGGTGGGATAACGTATTCCGTTTATGTTTTCGTGTGCTTAGTTTAGAAAAGAAAATTCAGAAAATTGTTCCACAAAAATAGAGTGTTTAATTTGTTTGTTTCGAGTCTTAGGATGCCCCTAATATGTCAATGATGTTTTTCTCCTCTTTGCATACATAGATGATGGTTGTGCATACTTATAAAATTGTAAGTTTCATGGATTATGTGCATTGGTAGGAGCATGTAGGACTTGTTGATTATTAAGCATGCATGTTTTAGCTAGTTTATTTCGATTATAACCTATGTGAGCTTTTGTGCCAAATTGCTTTCTTCTTGAGTGATAAAAAGATAAAATTCGATAGATTCGTAGGAAGCATGAAACCTCATAATTCTTTGACTACTCGATGACTATATGTCATAGCTTTTTAATGAACTCTAGAATGCTAGAACTTACTCTTGTTGATTTTCGAAACGTTTTAATCATAAAATACCTTGATTTTGAATGTGATTGAATAAAGATCATTTAGGTTTACCACCAAAGCCAAATAAAGCATGAGCCCTATTGGAGCCC
This sequence comes from Potentilla sterilis, assembly GCA_963682095.1. Taxonomy (NCBI): domain Eukaryota; kingdom Viridiplantae; phylum Streptophyta; class Magnoliopsida; order Rosales; family Rosaceae; genus Potentilla; species Potentilla sterilis. Next base: position 25,380,772 of record OY821756.1, read on the forward strand.
GTCGTGGGACACCTTAGTAAACCCCTTTGAGCCGATATTGAGCCTTTTCTTTCATCATCCTTAAACACTTTCCATGAGCTTAGTATAGTTGTGCCTTGACCCTTGATCAAAGTATTGGCAAAGCTTGATTTTTGAAAGCGTTTTCGCGTGTGTGATGAAGAAGAACAAGTGTGGGGTAGACTTAGCCATGAATCTATATGTGAAGAATGTATGCCGTGCCTTAGAAAATTGAAAAAAAAAAAATATATATATGCTCGGACCAAAAGAAAAAGAGAAAAAAAATACCGAGAGCAAGAAAACGAAAAAAAAAAAAAAAAAAAAAAGTGTAAGGCACGGCATAGAAAAGAAAAATGTTGTGCATGGCTATAGTCTAGATTATTGTTGTAATATTTTATGGGAAGAAAAAGAATGACGTATGGGTCCAACAAGATGAAATTTGACCCTTTCGGCGAGAAGACATAAGGAGATTTGAGCTTTGCCAAGGCCATGGTGACGTCTTTGAGCCTCCTTATTCCATAAATTTCGAATACCATTTAGCCTAGCCCCATTACAACACTTTTATTGATCTTTTTCATGATTCTTAAGATGGTTAAGTTGATTTGTGGAGATTATCTCAAGAGTAAGCATATGGTTTTGGTTCATTGGTGCACATAGTTATCATATGAGGTTTTTCCATCAAAATTCACAAAGTGCTTTCTTTTCTTGACATATGCAAGTTACTCTTTGTAATTCATTATCTTTCGCTTGCATATACTTATGAGTGAATACCATGCTTCGAGAGAAAAGAAGAGAGTATGCCTAGTGAGGTGATTTAAATTAGCTTTTAACATGTTTACATGCTTACTTTTGCTCTTATATGTTCATATTGATGTCACATGTTCATGAAACTTGGAATTTTCGTGCTTAGCATTCTCATGCATTTAACTTGAAAGCTATGTGTACATACGAGCCTGAGACAAATTGTTAGGGGCAATAGTTTGTTTAGAGTCTTAGTTTTATTTAGTTTGCTAAGGGACTAGCAAAGGATAAGTGTGGGGTAGTTGATAGGAGCACAATGTGCGACGATATTACATGCTTATGACCTCATTTATGCTTTGTTTAACCCTTATTTGTCTAAGATTGAGTCATAATGTAGTTAGTGTCAATTTGGTAGAGTTTTGGTGAAAAATGGTTAAGAATCCGAAAAATGACTAAGTATGAGAAATCTGGAAAATAGTCTTTTTCGTGATTTTGAGATGAGCGAAACTGTTATCTATCCTTGTCCGAATTTGGCGAATTTTGGCGTGCTTAATATTCATATGTTGAGGAATGCTGTGTTAAAATTTCAGATCAATCGGAGTTCGGGAAGTCACCCAAAAGATGGCTGCAAAACCGCAGTCCGTGCATTTCAATCCAGGGACTTCCAGGATTTTCCTGGGACTGTGTCCCAACTTCGAAAAATCATTCCCGACGACTTGCATGGAATTTGGCCGAGATATTTTATGGGGAGATGGCCCTATGTGTCTAGTTTACGTGAGACTTGGAATCGCATCAATCGGAGCTCCACAGAGGGAGATATGCCGGAATTACTGCGACAAGGTCAAAGCTGCCGATTCCAGGAACCTACTGCCCCCTTTTTTGTGTTTTCTGTTTTTGATGGACCAAATGGTGTACAAATGCATATGTGAAGATGGTCCAAGATTTATGAAGGGAAGAGGAAGACACTAGGCCATGGCATTGAAGAAAAACATGAAGAAATCAAGTCTCCTAGTCAAACTAGGAGAAGCTGCCGATTCTGGCAGATTTGCTGCCTTTGTGTGCTGCCGGCAATGTGGAGCATTTTTGGTGGATCAAAGCTTACCAATTGAAGTCCAAGTCCATATAAGAAGTCCATGAAGATGTGAAGCCCAAGCCTTGAAGAAAAATTCAGAAAAGAAAACCTAATTGGACTAAGAAAGGAAGGTTGCAAAACCTTATTGAACTAGGTTTTCTGAATTCCTTTTGGCTTAAGGGACTGCCGGCACCCCTCTCCTATATAAACCCCCACTTTTTCTACAGAAAATCTATCTCATCTCAAGCATATTACACTAGCCTAAAGCTCTACCAAGTCCTCAAAAACACCAACACCTAAATACATAGCCAAAACCCATCACCACCACCACCATATTGCCGAATCCCTTCCACCTTGGTTTCCTGCCGATTTCTGTTCTTGCCGAACACCAAGGAGCAGCAGCCGATTCATCTAGTCACATTTAGGAGTCTTCAAGGTTCTTTAAAGTGTGATCCATTCCCCTATGGCTTTTGTATTTAATTATGTTTGGTTGTTTTGTATGAACTTGTTTCGATTCTTGGTTTTTCTTGAAACTTTGTATGAACCGAATGATATATGTTATGCATGGTTTTTCTGAATTTTAACTTGTGTATTTTGTATGCATTGATAATTAGGGCAGTGGTATTTCGCATGTTTAAACTTGAAATTGGTTAGAACTAAGGTTAGGGCAAATAAACCGACACACTAGTTATGATTAGCATGTAATTCTAAGTGCTAGGTTTCATGTGATAGAGTAACACGGATAAGTCATACGCTGGAGTAGTTTGTTTTGTGTTGCTCACCTAGGTTTAATAAACCTTAGAACTTGCAAGTTAAATAAGAAGAATGACAACCTTACTTGTTTGCTTGTCTTCGATTAAGACTCATGTGCTTAAATGTTAAAACGCGTAAAACCGGATTAGCATCACCTTAGAAGTCATACGCTGGAGTAGTTTCTAAGAATTTAAGAAGTCTAACAATTGGAAAACTGCTGGAGGCTCTAGTTGTGTCGAAACTAATTTTGGTCTTGAACATGTTAAATACTTGTCTCTTACTTTCTTGCATGCAATTTGCCTTGTTAAAGAGTCTTTTATGTGAACTGTTTTGTGTGAGAGATGATGATCACTTGTATATAGTAGTCTAGGATTTTATTTTCTGTTTTTCTTTTATCATTGCCGAGTCTAGTGTTAGGGCAGCATGGCTGCCGATCCAAACATATCCCCCTATTGTGACGTTTTTGTGTATATGTATATATGTTTTGTGTCTAACAATTTCATATCTCAGGTACCCTTAATCCCCGGCCTAGAACGATCCCTACTTACTCATGCTACTAACGATATTTTTGTAGGGTTTTTGATTGCTTGAGTCGCTTCGGCGGTTCCGTCACTAGCAAAGAGGAAGCTACTTGGGAGACAACAACTGAAATTTTGGAACGTTTTCCAAATTTCAAACATTGAAGCTTGAGGACAAGCTTAATGTGAGAGGGCTGGATTGCTAGGAATATTGGTTGTGTTATCCTGATGTCATTAGGGCAGGGAAATTTCAGTAAGTTAGTTAATTAGCTATTAGTCGTTAAGTTCAATTAAGCGTGTTTAAGGGTTAATTAGTTGTTGGTCTCTACATGGACACCACGTGTCCGGATGAATTGTTTAAAAACCCTTATGTAGTTATTTTCTGAATTATTGAATGATATTTTCATCTTTTCCTTCTCTCTTCTTCTTCTTTCTCGTCCCTATTCTCTTCTATTCTTATCCTTAAACTCTTAGCAACATCCTAGTGTTTTTTTTTTAATTATTATTATTATTATTATTTTTTTTGGAGAAGAGCTATGGGTTGCCGGTAATGGGTTTAATTAGGGTCCTTAGTTGCTCATACACTCTAAGATAAAGTGTTAATAAACATATTGTATGAAAAAATATATATAATGCAAATCGATATTTTATTTATTGATAAAGAGACTTTTATATAGACATTACATGAAGTATACCGAATAATAAAGAATTCTCTTTCTACTAGAGATTCTACTAATCTCATCTAATTAGGTGAAGACACACATAAGAAGTTATATAATTAATCTTTTTTGAATATATGTATATATTTTAGGGTTTATGTTAGAATTCTATATCTATTAGAGATTTTACTAATCTCGTCTAATTAGGTCAAAATACACATTGAAAGTTACATAATTAATTTTTTTTTTGAATATATATATATATATATAGTAGGGCTTATGTTAGAAGAGATTTGGTTTGTGCTCTTTTATGTTCCTATGGTAATTTAATATGAATTGATAAAGTCAGATTTCGCTAGGACTTTTGAAGATTTGAATAAAAGCTGATCTAATTAATGTACAACATGATGCTAGGGATAATCGGGATTAAAATAGTTCTGCGCGACTCTTCTCCAACTTGCAATTAGTAAGGTATACTAAAAAATTAAAATCCACCAAATTGGTTATGGTACGATTTTATCTGCCCCTCATTTAGCTTGATGTGAAACTTCACCGATTTTCTATACCTTTCCCTCTTCCCCCGGCCACGTACTTTCAGACTATCAATTACGGCATCATCCCCAACCACTAGCGTGACAAAAGACAAACCATGCAGTTCCATCTTACTTATGCAAATGCTGCATGTTCTAATCATGCTGGGCTTCTTGATATTCATCAATGGAGACAGATCTCATAGAAGGCGAACTATATTTCATGGCGCGCACTCCTTTTTCTGGTAATATTTTTCCTACCTTATCTATATCTCCCGGTAAACAGGTGAGAATATTTTTAATTATTAGATAAATTACCAATCCAATAATCATAAATATTCAAAAAAAAAAAAAAACCACAGTATATAGTATAGTACCCACCAGCAGTGACGGACTTTAGAAAAGGGCTACCAAGGCTGTAGCTCGGACAATTTTTATCAATTAATCATTTTAATACATGTGTAGAGTATGGTAGAGAATGAAGTTTCACCAGATAGCTCAGCCTCTATTTATATAATTAGAAAAATTATCAAAAATAAACCTAGTTTCCACAATTAGAGAACAGTTTTTTCATTAAAAATAGTAAAATTTTATCAATAATTATGTCTTTATTATACCATCTTACTTATAACATTCATATCATTTTGATAGATTTTTAATAAATAATATTACTATGTTTTCAGTATTTATATATTAAATAAATAATTTCAGCGAATAGAATAAATACCACTGAATTTTTGAAATAAGAAAAAAATTATAAAGTAAATTTAGCCCAAAATGAAGTAAAATCTTAGTTTCGTCCCTGCCACCAGTACGTACCTTAGAATTTTCCATTAAATAAGCTTCCGTCAAAAACCAAAACGAAACAAAACGGGAATACTACATTACACCATAAATGGACAAGCTAATAATTTAAATTGAAAATTTCCTTATCTAAAAATTTGGGCCCCACTGCCAGCCTGCAGTAGTTGTCAATAGTTTCCGGCTCCAGCAATTAATTGGCAACTTGGCAAATCTATATTAGTGAGCTAGAATAAGTCTACATCTACGACCATACTGAGGCCCATTCAATTTAATAGATAGATCTTGTTAGCTCCGCCACTTAGATTTTGAGAATGAGATGTTGCTACAGATAAATAAATGTTCGCGTCTATAAGTAGGCCTGACTTGGCCGGCCGGTAAATCGAACTGGAATTGTAGGGTGGCTTGAAAAGTGGTGGAATATTGAAGGAGATGGATGGAACTGGATCATCATCATTTGGGAACTTCGTTTGGCAAGACTTAACTGCGGTGGCAGGAACAAGCAGTAGAAGCACATCAAAGCTGCTGTTAAATGGGGTAACTGGTTATGCGCAACCTTATCGGATTATTGCCCTCATGGGTCCTTCTGGGCTCTGGCTCTGGAAAATCCACCTTACTAGAGCTGATTAATTTCTACTCTCTCTCCCACGTTATTTATGTACGTGATTAACTTGTTGCAGAATCTTTGCACGGTTTTTTTTTGGTCAATAGAATCGACGATCTTTGCGTGGAATACATCATATTACCTTCCTCCTAATTAATTAAGATCAATTAATTTTCTATGAGCTTAATGACATGCCATCTCTATGGATTCACGTTGTCTATGGACTTGAGAACAGACACATATCAAGCATTAGAGTACTGCTCACTTCTACCTGTCACCCTCTCTCGTTACTTAGGCTAATTATAAAGATTTAATTTTCAGCGCAGCGTACAGTATATTTAGTAAAATTCCATTTGAAAAATTACTCTTTTTTTTTCTTCTTCTTTTTTGACTCTCATATCTAGATTACTAGTTATTCAGTTGTGCTTAGTAAAAAAATTCATGCCAATTTTGTTTGGTAAAAAAGAAAAGAAAAAGGTGTTTAGCAAAGTTCTCTTTAGACTTTAAAGTTCTATACATAATTCAAATGCAACAGGGAGGCTGCCTCCAAATATTAACATGTGTGAAATGTTATACTCAATGGGAACCGAAGAAGCATATACATATCAGAATTGTAAGTACATAATGCTGTCTAAATATTTGTTATAAAAATAATGAATCCCAAAATTACAAGAACGAAATCTTTCTTTTTCCTATGTATTTCAGTCGTAGGTGACTCAAGATCACTGTAATAGAAACTCTTACATATTCAGCTCATTTGAGGCTGCCATCCAAAATGACAAATGGAGAGAAAAATGAGGTTGTGGAAGAGTTCTTCTCCAAAATGGGTCTTGACGATTGTGCTGAGACTTACATTGGGAACTGGCATTTGATCGAGGTATTAGTAATGGAGAAAAGAGAAGACTTAGCATCTGTAATGAAATATTAGCACAGCCTCTTGTGTTGTTGCTTGATGAATCTGTTGGAAAATGGTGAAAATCACTATTTATTTTAATCAATTTAATTTGAAGAATTTAAGTGGACGCACTTAATATTCGTTAATGATAAAATATGAATTTGTATTCTCCGGTATGAAGGTTACAAATTCATGTAATCATCTGCTTAAATTGGTTATGGTGTGAATACAAAATTATCACCCAAAATGTGCTCACTACTTGAATTCTGGAATGTGTAACAACAAAACCCTTTTGAATTTTGTAACAGCAGATTCAATGAGATTAAATACTGTGACGACAGATTTAATGAGATTGAATTCTGTAACCACCAAATTCATTGTGTAACTGTTGTAACGTATGAAGTTGAATTCATTGAGGAAATAGTTATGACATATGAATTAGAATTCATTTCTGAATTCATTATGTAACGTCTATAACTTATGACATGAAATTCATTTCTGAATTCATGGCAATTAAAGTGGTAGCCTTATTACCCCATATATAAAGAGCGACCTATTCATTTATTCATAAAGTATCTAGAGTATCTAGAATCAACCAAAAACAATATCAGACAATCTCCCAAAACTTTCTCTCGTGTCGTTTCTTCTGGTGATAGATAGAAGGTAATAGCAGTTCGTAAGTGTTCTTGTAGCAGTGCAGCCACAAGAACTCGAAAAGTTGTTGTATCCTGGGAGAGGAAAGCTAAGAAGTCAGTTTGCACCAATAGAGGGGCGTAATTGTCTTAAGGACAGTGTGTGACACACACGACTCGACTTCAATAAATCAAATTCTTTATCTTTTCCAACATCCGTTGATAACTGTTAGTTTTCGTTATTTATGATTATTATTTTAATTATAAATTAATTTTGGGTAATCATATCTACAAAATCAAAACCCCTCTTTTTCTTAAAGAACCCACTAGCGGTCTAAATAGTGCTTCAATCTTTCTTTGTGATGATCTGATCCTCATAGCAGGAGGTGAAACTGTTTATTTTGGAGAGGCACATATGGCTCTAAACATAAAACCAATTTCACATATATACCAACGTTTAGCGTAAGCCTATATATTCTGGAAAATTTCATTGAAGTTAATTGTAACGACTACTTTGATAGTGTTGACTGGGTGTACGTAGCTCATGTCGTTCTTATATTTTTATGATTTAGTTGTTTTCTGATGTAGGATTTCCCTGTCCAACAAGGAAAAATCCACCCGAACATTACCTTCCTTGTATTAGTTCAGATTTTGACAAAGTAATTACAGCTCTTATCCTATCTCAAAGACAATATTATGTAATGTTTTATTAATTAATTATTCATTCCTTGCATTTGATTTATTTTTGGTATTTTCTTGCAGGTATCGTCATCACCCTCACCACTTACCCATTTGAACTTAACAACTGAAGAGATTAAAGGAAAGTTAATCAACAAATTTAAGGCCTCCTCAAATTCAATATATGCAAGAAAAAGGATCCAAGAAATTTTGCTCACTGTATATAGTTATTTAAATTGGAGAAGACAACGAATTACATGCATATGTTAACTTTATTCAAGGAATGTTAATTTCGTAACTTCCTTGATGTATCATGTCCTAGTTAGACGAGATTTCTAGTATATTCAGTAGATATGAAATCCATGAATATTCGGGATACTTGATGTACTGTCTATATAAAGCTCTCCTTATCAATAAATAGAACTACGTTTTTCTTATTATTTGTTTATCTTAGAACACGCTATCAGCGCATTGCTCTAGCCTCCTATCTAATAGCCCTAAAAAAAAAACCTAATCCCCCATTGTCGGACGCCGTCCTCCTCCTCCGTTACCGTCGGCATCTTCCCGGAAACACCAGCACTGCCGTCAGCCTGTATGCCTCCCGGCTCCTGCCTTCTGTCCGCGCAGCGCGCCTCACATAGCCCACCTGCCCCGCAGCCCTCTCGGTAACTTCCATGCCCCTGCTGCGCCTCCTGTAAGCGCTCGGCAACCTTCTCTCGCTCGCTTTAGTGTTTGTGTGCACCCTCTCGCACACATCCCTGTCGCCCAAAATTGCTCGCAAGCTGATCAAGCGTTCTTTAAGGTCCTCATTTTTACTTCGAAGAAATTAAGAAGAGTCAAGAATAATAAGCTTCTCCAAGAATCAAGTTTCTTTTGAATAAGCTTCCCTAGAAGAGGTAAATTTTATATTAAATTTCCCGCTTCCCATACTTTAAATTCTGAGACTTTTGTCTTTCGTCCGAGACCTTTCCTTGTCTCTGCTACATCATCCCGATTCTTTCGCTTCTCGGGACGGTTTCCGGGGATTTCATCACCCTGGTGCCACCCGTTTTAGGGGTAACTGTGATGTTACCGTCCACCGTTGTGCTTGTAATTGTAATGTTACAGTGAACCACAACGCTATTTTTCAAAAGAAAAATCAAAGAAAAGATATCGATCGTGACTTGTAATCACGTTTTTGCATCAATTTATGTGACCATAACACATCTTACCACTGTTCTAAAAATATAATCTAACTTGCTTAATATCCGCTTTGATCGACACTAATGTCTCCCTACTTGTGTTTTGTAGATGTCTGACACTCAGGGTCTAGAATTTGACATTTTAGATGTCCAAGGCAAGGAATATAAGAGGTGGGTCTCTGATGTTGATAATACCTTCATCGGAAAGAGATTCCCGGACACCATTGTGCCTCCAGCTGACGAGAATAAGCAAGCTTCTCCTGAACAAAAAGCTCAAGCCCTAATGTTTTTCAGGCGCCATATTCATCCAACGCTCTAGAAGCAATACTTGAGGAAAACTGATCCCAAAGAGCTATGAGACATTCTCAATGATCGCTTCAACAATGTGCATCATGCACAACTTCCTGACTTATTGTCAGATTGAGAGCAAATCCGATTGTTGGACTTCAAGTCTGTTTAAGACTATCATCAGACTATGCTCAATTACAGTATGATCTGAGCTTTTGTGGGGTCGAGAAGACCGACCATGACATGATGGAGAAGACAATCACAATATTTTAAAAATATGTGATAATGTTTCACACTAGTACCGCGATCTCCTTGAGTATGGCACCATCAAGACCTTTAGTGACTTGATGAATGTACTCTAACGTAAAGAGAGGTATCAAGAGTTGATCCTTCTTACTAATAAGAGGCCTAGAGGTCCGCAATTTAATTTAGAATCTCACCAAGTCCGTGGTAACAAGCAAATGAATCAACTTCGTGAACGTCAAGCACCGCCACCATGTGCATCGAGAGCACCACGCGGTGGCCGAGGAAGGGGAGGCGCCTACCCTAGTCAGAACCTCTCTTGGAAGAGGGACGGCGGTGCCACCGTAGCTCCTCGTGAAGGGAACTGTCAAGGTCCCGGATCCAAGCGTGGTGGCCACGCTCCTATCTCAGCTTTGGCTCCTTGCTTCAAATGCGGCCCAAGAATCATATTCAGTGAGATTAGAAAGCTAATAGAGATGTCCAAGCTGCCTACAAGAAACACAAGCAATACATAGCCCAAGAAGCGAACTATGGAGACTTCAAGGAAGAAGAAGATGATGAAGATACTCACCTCACCGTCAATGACTTCCAACCTATAGGATAAAGGAGTATGATACTGCAGATTATGACTAAGTCTTTGGCTTGTTAGGTCATATGATTCATGTTCAAGTTTGATTACATTGTTATGTTGGCTTGTTCTTAGTCATAGTTTACGACTTTGTTCAATAAGTCTTTTTATTTAGAATATTCTTAATGTACTTTTATCGGAAATAAAATCACAAAAATAAAACGAGAAAGTCGTGAAAAATCGCGAAAGCATACTCGGCCTAGCCCTTGGCAGCTCCTAGGCAGCCTTGGCAGCACCCTGACACTCTACCGGTAGCATGTCGGCATCTCGACATCCTTCGGCAGTCCTTCGGTAGACTTGCCTATCCCTCGGCATCCTTCTCGGCAGCGAGGCTGCGCCTCGGCAGCACGCCCTGCATGCCTCTCGTCAACTCGACAACGAGTCACGACAGCCAGCCAGCACAAGCCTCGACAACCTCGGCAGCGCACCTCGGAAGCTAGGCAATGCTCCCCGGCAGCACGCCTCGGTAACCCTTAAACATGCCGGCTCAACCCGACTTTAGTCTCGACATATTCTCGACAATAAACTCAGCTTCGCACAAGCATAAATAGCCTATCAAAATATGCAATATTTGCAAAAACGACTCGGCAACGACTTGTCTCTGGACTCGACATGCTTCGAATTTTACTCAACCGTTGCATAGGATTGCCTAAACGCTCGACCGGCCCTCCTCCTTAGCCTTGCTTCGGCTTGGCCACAACAAGGTCCCACTTTCCTTGCCTTGGCCCCAACCTCATTTCATTGGCCTAGGTCCACTTTTTCGGCTATGTATCTTGTTTTTCATTCTTTTAATGCTTGTATTCGGTGACCAAACGCAGGTTTTCACTTTATCTAAAGTTAAATGGATGACATGGCTACCTAATCGGCCTCAGTGCACTTCGTTTTGTGATGGTATATTGCCTCAATACACTCTTTAAGGGATCAAGAATTAATCACCATCCCTTACTCTATCTTTATAAAATCTATTAAAGAGTGTTCACCATGTCTAGTATAGACAGTTGATTCAATTTACATTATTTTTGTAGATGTTTCACGGCGAGATAGAATGTTTGTTGGATTGTGCAACGACTCACACTGTTCTTCGAAAAGGCAATTGTTACATGGATTTTATGTCACACGGATCGTCGTTATCTACGATGACAGAAACATGACCTATTGTTAAAGGTCGTGGACCTGCTCAATTCCTATTACCTAATGACACTGAAATTAGAGTATCTGACACCTTGTATGAGCCCAAGACGCCCCGAACCTTACTTGCTTTTAAAGATTTGCGTGACAACGACTATCACTTCAATACTTATGTTGAAGATAGAACTGGATATCTGTTGATCACCTCCACTCAAAATCTGCGTACTCGCATCATGGAGAAGTGTAAGTGTGTTCGAAACGACATGTATTTTAGAACCATTCGAGCCATTGAATCCGATGTAGTTATTCTATGAGATTCCAATTCTTACAGGCTTTGGCATGATAAAATCGGTCATCCGAGTCGTGATATGATGATTCGTATTATGAAATGCTCCCACGGTCATCCGTTTTTCAGATCACATAAGTGAAAAGGAAATCAGATATTTAGAGAAAACACTGCAGACGTCGTGTCTAGGTGTCCCAGCCACAGCTCGGCCTTGGTGTTGACGCCGACACCCTCTCAGCTCCAAGGAGAGTTTCGTTCACGTCCTGTTTCTCATGCCTCAGTAGCGATGTTCAATGCTCATCGTTCGTTTTACAAAGCTTGTTCACTAGCAAAACTTCACGCAAGACCATATTTTGCTATTGATAAGAAACAAAATATTTCATTCTTACAACGAATCCAAGGTGATATATTTGGACCTATACCGTCAAAGTGCGGGCCGTTTAGATATTTTATAATTCTGGTTGATGCGTCGATGCATTGGTCACACATCGCGTTATTGTCCACGAGGAATGTTGCATTTGTAAAATCCTAACTCAGATTATTAAGCTCCGGGCTCACCACCCTGACAATCTGATTAAGTCAATCAGACTGGATAATTCTGAAGAGTTTACGTCAAAGTGTTTCGACGACTATTGCATGTTAGTTCGTATTGAAGTTTAACATCCCGTGCCCCACATTCAGTCTTAGAATTGTCTTGTAGAAGCCGCCATCAAGAGATTTCAGCTTGTCGCTAGGTCTCTCTTCATGGTCACTAACTTGCCAATATCTGATAGGAGCACAATGTGCGACGATATTACATGCTTATGCCCTCATTTATGCTTTGTTTAACCCTTATTTGTTTAAGATTGAGTCATAATATAGTTTAGTGTTAATTTGGTTGAATTTGGTGAAAAATGGTTAAGAATCCGAAAAATGACCAAGTTTGAGAAATCTGGAAAATAGTGTAAAATATGTCTTTTTCGCGATTTTGAGATGAGTAAAAATATGATCTATCCTTGTCCGAATTCTATGCAATTTGGTGTGCTTAATATTCATATGCTGAGGAATGTTGTGTTAAAATTTCAGATCAATCGGAGTTCGGGAAGTCACCCAAAAGTTGGCTGCAAAACGGCAGTCCGAGCAATCCAATCCAGGGGCTTCCAGGATTTTCCTGGGACTTTGATCCAACTTCGAAAAATCATTCCCGACGATTCACAAGGAATTTGATCGAGATATATTATGGGGAGATGGCTATATGTGTCTATTTTATCTGAGACTTGGAATCGTATCAATTGGAGCTCCGAGAAGGGAGATATGTCGGATTTACTGGAGCAAGGTCATTCCAGCCGAGTTGCTGCCGGTCTTGTGTTCTTGCGGGTTTGGGGCATTTTTCCATGGATCAAGCTCACCAAATGGAGTTGTCAAGCCTACACAAGAAGTTCATGATGATATGCAGCCCAATCCAAGGAAGAAAATCAGAAAAAGAAGTTTCCTAGAAGAACCAAGAAAGGAAGGAACCAAAACCTTGTTGCACAAGGATTGCCTTTGCCGATTTGGACTAGGTTTTCTACCTAGGGTTTCTGCCGAATTTGCCTCTATATATAGCCATGTTTTCCTACAGAAAAATCATCTCATCTCAAGCTAAACACAAGGCCGAAACTCTACCAAAATTCACCCAAGATCCTAGACAAAAACCCTAAACCGAAAACCACCACCACCATCCAAGTTTATGCCGAAACTTGGAAAACTACCCTGCGGAGCCACCCTAGACCCGTGCAGCCTCATTCCATCTTCCATACATCCCCGGATCCACACCAAGTGAAGCTCTCAAGGTGTCTCAAAGTGTGATCCACTCCCTACTTCGGTTTAGTATTTTTGTCTAGTTATGTTTAAGTTTTGTCTATGAAACACTCATGAATTTTTGGTGATGATTTGTATGTCTATGTATGAATCAATTTTGGTTTTATAAATTGTATGCTTCGCATGTTAATTTATGATATGTGACTTGTAGATTTTTATGTTTGATAACTAGGACAATAGGTATGCGATGTTGTTTGAGAACTTAATTCGATTAGTAATCTAAGGAGTATGCCTTATAAACCGAAACATTAGTTGTGCTTAAGCATTTGTTGTTTGCATGTAAATCTAGGTGTTAGGTTTCATCAAACTTGAAAGCATGAATAATTCATACTCGTAGTTGTCTTGGTTTGTGTTTTCGCAAAGAGTTTAAAACCCTTAGAACTTGCATGTTAAATAAGATGATTGACAACCTTGCTTGTTTGCATGTCTTCGATTTGTGATTCATGTGCTTAATTGTTGGCCCAGTAAAATCGGTTAACACATACCTTAGGATTATACTCGTAGTTAATCTTAAGACTCTAGTAATCAACGATTAGATGACCTCGTAGGCTCTAATTGGGATCGAAATTGGTTAAGTCGAAACAACATTCATACTTGTTCCTTACCTTCTTGCATATTAATCTACATGTTAAAGAGTCCTTTGTGCTAAATGTTATGTGAGAGATGATGATCACTTGTAAATATTAGTCTTAGGTTTTTAATTTTCTGTTTTTGTTTCTCTTATTGCCGTGTGTCATCTAGGGCAGCTTAGTGCTACCGATCCTATCTCAATCCCCCTTGATTTCGTGTGAATATGTATATATGTATATAAGTGTGACAATTATGTGCATATATGTTTGTGAATATTTTTTGTTAACATTCTCATATTTCAGGTACCCTTAATCCCCGGCTAGAACGATCCCTACTTATTCTATACTACTAACGATTGTAGGGTTATTATTGCTTGATGATTCGTAATATGATGATTCGTATTATGAAATGCTCCCACGGTCATCCGGGTCGTGATATGATGATTCGTATTATGAAATGCTCCCACGGTCATCCGTTTTTCAGATCACATAAGTGAAAAGGAAATCAGATATTTAGAGAAAACACTGCAAACGTCGTGTCTAGGTGTCCCAGCCACAGCTCGGCCTTGGTGTTGACGCCGACACCCTCTCAGCTCCAAGGAGAGTTTCGTTCACGTCCTGCTTCTCATGCCTCAGTAGCGATGTTCAATGCTCATCGTTCGTTTTACAAAGCTTGTTCACTAGCAAAACTTCACGCAAGACCATATTTTGCTATTGATAAGAAACAAAATATTTCATTCTTACAACGAATCCAAGGTGATATATTTGGACCTATAACGTCAAAGTGCGGGCCGTTTAGATATTTTATAATTCTGGTTGATGCGTCGATGCGTTGGTCACACATCGCGTTATTGTCCACGAGGAATGTTGCATTTGTAAAATCCTAACTCAGATTATTAAGCTCCGGGCTCACCACCCTGACAATCTGATTAAGTCAATCAGACTGGATAATTCTGAAGAGTTTACGTCAAAGTGTTTCGACGACTATTGCATGTTAGTTCGTATTGAAGTTTAACATCCCGTGCCCCACGTTCAGTCTTAGAATTGTCTTGTAGAAGCCGCCATCAAGAGATTTCAGCTTGTCGCTAGGTCTCTCTTCATGGTCACTAACTTGCCAATATCGACATGGAGATATGCAATATTACGTGCAGTTATTCTTATTCGTCAACGAACCACAGATAGCCAACCATTTAGTGCGTACCAGCTGGTAACTGGTTTCCAGCTTGACATTTCACATCTGTGTACTTTTATTTGTGCTGTATATGTGCCGATCACGCCTCCATTATGTACCAAGATGGGTCCACAATGATGATTAGCTATTTATGTTAGATATGAAACACCAACAATTGTCCGCTATATCGAGCCTTCGACATGTGATCGCAAGATTTGCAGATTGACACTTTGATGAGACAATCTTGATAGAAGCATAAAATGCGACGTTCTTAATATATTATACCCTCATTTATACTTTAATTTAACCCTTATTTATGTATAATTGAGTTATAATATAGTATCATGAGTTTTTGGTAGAGTTTAAATGAAAATATGCTTAAGTGTTGGAAATTTACAGAAAATTGACAAAGTGCTGAAAATCGAAGTCTCTAAATGATTAGTTGATTCTGTAAAGCTTCCATGATGCTTTTGATGGATTTTTCTTCTCTTATGAACAGTACACATATTAAGGATTGAGTATTAGAAGGAGTTTCAACAATTGAAACAAAAGAAGCTAACGAAAAATGCTATGCAAATTCGGATCCAGCAGGTTCCAAGAATTTCATTGGCACATCACTCAAATTCCAGAAATTCTTTAGGACGGACCACAAGGAACTAGAAAGCATGTCATATATGTATGGAAAGCTCTATGAGTGTAGTTTCTACAGAACTTAGAATTTTATCAATAGCTATCATGAGGAGAAAGTTATGCCAGTTGCAATGCCAAGAGGTCATTGCCCTGCCGAGAAGAGGAACCTACTGCCCGTTTTCACACTTTTTCTGTATTTGAGCATCTAAATGGCAACTAAATGCATCAAGTTAGAGTTGCTGAGCTAAATGAAGATTAGAGGAGTCAGCCAAGCAAAAGGGAAGTGCAAAATTAGGAAAGAAGACTTTCTCTAGTCCAAGTAGGAAAAGAAGATATTTCTGCCGGTTCTACGAGATGAGTTCCTAGACGAACTAGGGAGGCTTGCAGCTGCATCTATGGATCATGTATCCATTAACGAATGATCTAAGTCTATTAAGGAGTCCATATTATGTGAATCCATGAAGAAAATCGGAAAAGAAATCTGTAGAGAAAAGGAGAGAATCACAAGAAGAATCCTGATTAAACTCGGGTAAATTGCTGTGCACATCATCCAATTTACACGGACCCTCCAGGACAGCTCACAATAAACCAGATTTCGAGTTATATATGGATAGAAATCTACGGGAGTCTAGTTTCCAAATCAATTAGAATCACTTCAATAGCTAGTTTCTACAGGGAGATATTCTATATTCATCACACAAAGGTCATATATGTCGAATCAGTATTCCTTAACCTAATTGGATTCAATTGCTGCCGATTTTCTCCCAAGACTTCCTCTGTATAAAGTACGACTTCTGGACAGAAAAAGTATCACTTTTTCCATGCATACACAAGCCTAAAGCTCTTTCAAAGCCTCACTATAAATCATATACAGAGAATAGTCTAGCCAAACCACCACCACTATGTAAATCCATCCCACACCCTTGCCGAATTTTCTTTAGAGGTTTCTTCAAGGCGTGCTCCATCTTTTTATGGCTTCTTTATTTCTCTGTAATTTTACAATACTTTGTCTATGAAGATTGTATGTTTTTATGGTTGTCGAATTTGGTTTTATTCTTTAGTTACAAAATTTGAATGCATGCGAATTTTGTATGACAAATTATAATATTTTCATATATAAATTCGAGCATTAGATATAGGGCAGTAGCATTTTCTTGTATTTTTAGGTCTCTATTTGATTAGAATTATGAATTCGTGCATAAAAATGAAGGTTTACATGAAGCCACGGCTATGGCTCTTGTGTAGGTTTCTATTTCATCTACCATAATAACCTAGGATCGAGTTAAGCGATTGTAAATTCGTTCTAAAAGTTGTTTAAAAAAGTGGTTACCATAATTCATAGAAACTTGCATGTTAATAAGATGAGTGACGCCATACCTAGAAGCATGTCTCTGATTT
Organism: Potentilla sterilis; assembly: GCA_963682095.1. Classification (NCBI taxonomy): domain Eukaryota; kingdom Viridiplantae; phylum Streptophyta; class Magnoliopsida; order Rosales; family Rosaceae; genus Potentilla; species Potentilla sterilis. The sequence goes on from OY821756.1 coordinate 25,398,013, forward strand.
AAGACTTTCGTGCACAATTACTTTTCATGTTTGTCCTCAACGATTGTGTTTTCAAATATGACTAGTATAATTTTTAGGATTCGACGATTGTGTTTTCTAAAATACTTATGAAGTCTAGTAACGATTAGATAACCGATTGGCCCTAATTGAAAATTGAAATTGAGTAGAGTCTAGGAAACTTGAATAAGTTGTTGCCGAGTCATTGTATGATTTCATATGTGTCCTTGAGTGTTTTCGTGCTAAGTGTTGTGTAGAGAAGTCGATCACATGTACATATTAGGTTGTTTAAGTCATATGAGTCATTTGTGAATCAAATATCTGCTGTTTCAATACCTAACAAAATGCAGGATGCGATGGGTGATCCAAAATGGAGAAAGACAATGAAGGAGGAGATGGAAGCATTGCAGAAGAGCAACACCTTGGAACTTGTGCCTTCACCACATGACAAGAAGGTTGTAGGTTACTTTGGGTGTTTACAGTGAAGCATAATGCAGATGAGTCAGTGAATTGGTATAAAGCACGTCTCATTGCAAATGAGAATTCACTCAAACATATTGTTGACGGTAGCAATAGTCGGGCTACCGGGGCCCCACGGACCCGTACCTAGGGCCGGGATAGGAGCATACTTGCCCCGGCCAAAGGCCAGGACGACAGAAGACTGATAAGGGGAGGCCGACCGGTGGAAAGAGCCTGCAAAGGAGTGGCCCAGAAGAGCTTTTGGTTACGCTGAAGGAACTTTGTCCCACATCGAAGGGCAGGTCCAGCTCTGGGGCTGGGGAACCTACATAATGACCCAGCTACCTTCCTTTTTAGGTAACCAACCATTCATGAACCCATACCTTTCTCATAATTTATATTCCAATCTGCTTTGTTGACTTAAGCATCAGAGCGATATTGACTGGTTCGATTTGGTCTTTCCTAGTAAGCAGGGTATTCATAGGGGGAAGTCAGCAGTGGTCCCATCTGTTTCCGAAGGTACATATTTGGACTGAAATAATTGGTGCCGCCTGTGAGAATCTATTCATAAAAGTCACGTTTGCAAGACATGATAGGAGGCTCAGAGGGAAAGGAGCCTGCGAAGGGTTCGGAAGAAGCTCACCGGGCCCTGGACTTCGAACCCCTATTTACTCCCGCAACAAGGCAAGAGGGATTGATCGATGGAAGCAGTCATGATTATGTAGCTAGCCCCGACTACTGTGACACGGTTGAGGAAGTGGAGAAAATGAGGACAGAAGTTAACCGCTTGCGAACGAGATCGAGCAAGAGCGGAGACCTGATACCAAGAAATGGAGGCAGTAAATACCGCGCTATTAGCTGCCTTGGCGAAGGGACAACAGCAGAACGCCCCCCTAGCTGAAGCACTAGCAGCCTCACGAGTAACCAGTGGGAAGGCGGAAGACCGTGCATATACTGGTAGACCTGTTCTTAGAAGTAATGATAAGGGCCGGACCCGTGTCGACACCTCATCGAGCGAGCGTGTCGCCCTAGAAAAGGAGATATGCCCAACATCACGAGCACTCCAAATACTGTCTGACTCAGTGTCAGACATCAAAGTCCAGATGGAGGCAAATGACGAAGGACCGCCAGGCCGGCGGTGAGTGCGGGTTTCAACAAATGATCCAGGCCATTCTCCCGCCGAGTGTTGGAATCCGGAAGAGCAGGCACACAAAAGTCGTTAAAATTAATGTATATCGAGACCGGATGCCTTTTCCAACACCTAGACAACTTCAGATCCCAAACATGCGCAAAAGACTATTCTGATGCTGTGTGTTGCAACATTTTCCAAGAGACGCTTTCAGGAGAAGCATTGGGTTGGTTCTATGAGCTGCTGGCAAACTCAGTAGAATCGTTCGAGCAATTAGCTGACAAGTTTGTTGAGCGGTTCATCCTAAGGGTCGAAGGAGCCCAAACCTCAACGGTACTATTCAATTGCAAGCAGGCAGACAATGAGGGATTGAGGGCGTTTGTTAACTGATGGCAAACAGCCACGGCCGGTGTAAGAAACTTGGATAAGGGGATAGCAGAAATGAAGTTCAAACAAGGGCTAAGGCCAGGAAAATTCTCGTACACCGTACGGGTAGAACGTCCTCGGGACTATGACGAGTTAATGGCAATCAGGCATGCTCAGGCAGACCACGAGACCTACGAAAGCCGATCGCCAAAACGAAGAACCAAAGAATCAGCAACCGCTCGGTCAGTTAGCAGGAATTGACAGCAGAGTCAGGACCTGGGATTCTCACCTAGTAAAAAGTCTAAAGACTAGGGAGGCTAGCGGCGAGGTAAGAGTAGTTTTGGAAGCCCACAAGGAGGAGGAAGGGTGTCATTTCACGAACACGAGCGGCCCCTGGCGATTATGTTGGTTGGACGAAGCGAGGTTTTTACTACCCTGACTGCTCCTTATGAAAGAATCTTGAGTGAGAACATGAACATTATTCCCCAAGCGCCAGAAAGGAGGCACCCAAAAGGAAACCTCACTAAAAAACATATCGGAAAGTATTGCTCCTATCATGACTAGGCCACACACCGGACGAACGACTGCATTGCCCTAAGGACAGCAGTGGAAGAGTTGATCCGACGTGGGAAATTGCAGCAATACAAAGACGGTGCCCGGGAAGTGGGGGCTATCCAGGTCTAAATCTGGATCATCCCAATGTGAAAGGAAGCATTAATATGATCCATGGAGGGTCCCATATCGACCAGCTCAGCAGGAAAGCCAAGAAGCAGTGCTTGAGATCAATAAGAGGAAAGGAAGTGTATGCCTTAAGAGAGAGAAACGGGCAGGCCGCAAAAACCGGATGGAAGTCTATGACATTTTTCGAGGAAGAGGAACCGGAAGATTTGATTCCACCCCATGACGACCCTTTTCTCATCACAGTCTAGATAGATCATTGGATCACCAGTCGGATGCTGATAGACACTGGAGCGTCACTCAATGTGCTATTCCGGGAGGCCTACAAGGGAGTGAACCGGGGAAGGAACAAGTTGTCTCAAGATAACAAACTTTTGATATGTTTCTCAGGGGCGGTAGTTCAACCCCTGGGGTCGGATTAGCTATCATTAGTCTTCGGGGAAGGGAAAAGGACGAGGAAGCAGTACCTGAAGTTTATTGTGGTTAACTGTCGATCCTCGTATAATAGTATAATCGGCCGCCCAGGGCTATGGAAGTTAAAGACATTTATAGCCATGAATATGCTAATGTTGAAGATGCCCAGTCCCACCGGATTCATAACCATCGGGGGAGATCAGAAAGTTTCCCGGAAGTATTATGTCGAAACCGTAAGCAGCAAAAGAAAGAGGGCAAAAGTCTTTACAGCCTCCAGATAGGTATCACCATCGGACCCGATCATCGCCCCTGGACGATACGGACTCCTATGAGGAGAAGCCAAAGCGGCCGTCAGCGGTGGAAAAAACAGAGGAAATACCTATTTCGGAAGAGTATCCAGATAGAACAGTAGTGATAGGCACTAAATTAGCACCAAAGGTTAGGGAGGACCTCATCAGTTATCTCAAGGAGAATACCCAGTATTTGCGTGGTCCTACGAGGACATACCCGACATATCACCGGAGACCACAACGCATGAGCTAAACATCCTACCGGGAAATATGTCGGTAAGGCAAAAAAGAAGGACCTTCAACCCAGAAAAATATGAGGCCATAAGAGGGGAAATGCAAAAATTGAAGGCGATAGACTTCATCCGGGAAGTTCAGTACCCACGGTGGCTGGCCAACGTTGTTATGGTCCCAAAAAAGGGACTGGGCAGTGGTGCATGTGCGTGGACTTCACTAATTTGAACAGGGCATGTCCAAAGGATAGTTTCTCGTTACCACGGATAGATCAGCTGATAGATTCGACTTCCAGTTACAAACTGTTGAGCTTCATGGATGCTTACGCCGGATACAACCAAACAAGAATGAAACCAGCTGATGAAGAGCACACGTTATTCACGACTGACCGGGGTTTGTATTGCTATAAAAGAATGCCTTACGGGTTGAAGAATGCATGAGCCACTTATCAACGGGTAGTGAACCGTATGTGTAATACACCATACATTAAAAAAAAATATATATATATATATATATATGCATGTAAATGACTCGTTATTAATATTTGTATTGAGACAAACAAATAGGTGCTTGTCGGGAAATCTAATTGAACCTGGTGAATGCTTAGAATGCACGGAGATTGAAAACGAAAGTATCTGAGATTATGTAGCTGTAATTGCAGAATTTTCACAGGTATTGCTTATTAAATGAAAATATCCAAGGTAATAAGTGAATAAAATAAAAGCAATTAGATTGATCAATATATCACTGTTAAATCTCAGCCTTTAAATCGCATTAAAAAGAGATGAGAGGAGGGGGGGTTCTAGGGTCGGTTAAACCGACTCAAAGGAAAATAAATGAATAAAAAAAAAGGAGGAAAGGAAGGGGAGAACCCAGAACTTTCGAGTTTACTCTCCCTCTCTGACCACCGACAAACCGACTCCATCTTGAGCTGCTCTGCAGCGACGAAGCTATGCTCCTCCTCCCTCGTCTGGCCGTCTCTCGACGTGGAGACGATGGCCACGGCTTCGCCATGACGTCACAGTCCACCCCATGCTTCTAGTTTGTCATACGAACTTTGGTGACTGAGAAACAAAAAAGATAAGGTAGTGAATCGTCCGATTCCAACCACGGCGGGAGGCAATACAGGTAGTTGTAGATTCGTATCGTCGACCTCACTGCAGTTTGGTTTTTCAAGACAAGCTTGAGGAGGAGGATTCGATGAATTGAAGCTCTGGATTTTCTGTAGCTTTCTGCTCTTGTCTGGCGACTTGTGATTTCGATTCAGGTATCAAAATTAATCCTTATGTCGAGCTCTACATGTTATAATTAGTTTTGTGATTGGTTGTGTTTTAGAGGAGTTGGATTTTGGGCAATGTTGTTTGGGTGTGTACGGTGGCAGGTATGAGTGTGGTGGCTGGGTGTTCATATTTCTGGGTTTGGTTTTGTTAGCGGAAGGTATTTAATTGATTACAGATGATTAGAAGCTAGTTTTTGTTATTTGATATGAACTGTAAAGAAAGTGCAGTATATTTATTACAAAATGATTTTCATAACACCTTAATTGGATTAATCTATCTTAATCTGGGTCAGGGTATTATAGTATGTTTGAGCAAGAGATGGGAAAAACGGTGAAGGTTTATGTAGACGATATGTTGGTCAAAAGCCTGACCGCTGACGCCTATGTGCGAGATCTAGCGGTAGCGATAGGTAAAATGCCCCGGTACGGTATGCGCTTGAATTCGAAGAAATGCATATTCGGGATTTCAGAAGGTCTTTTGTTGGGTCATGTTATTAGCAAACCCGATCAGGCCATCTTGAAGATGGGGTCTCCAACTGAGCGGAACCAAGTTCAAACCTTGACCGGGCGATTGGCAGCACTAGCCAGATTCATCTCTCGACTGACCGATAAGTGCACCCGCTTCTTTAGATTACTAAAGGTCCAGCAGTTCAAAAAGATTCACTGGGCACACCGGAGCATGAAGCCGCGTTCCAGTCCATTAAGGCATATCTGGTAGCGGTATCGCTTTTGTCCAAATCGGTACCAGGGGAAATGTTGTACCTATATGTCGCCGCCTCAGAAACAACCGTAAGTTCGGCTTTGGTAAGACGGGAGGAAACCTTGGAGCTCCCGGTGTATTATGCTGGGAAGGGATTTACCGGAGTAGAAAGTCGATACCCGGACATTGAAATGGTGGCGTTGGCGCTAATCGTTACTGCCGATACTCGGACATTGAAATGCTGGCGTTGGCGCTAATCGTTACTACTAGGAAGCTAAGACATTATTTTCAGGCCAACTTCATTACTTTGTATACCAACCACCCCTTGAGGCAGATTCTACAGAAACCGGAGACTAGTGGGAGATTGGTTAAATGGATAGTAAATTATACGACCCGAATCTTGAGTTACTTTTTGACCGGTTTATCTTTTATTTTTACGTTCCGACAATTATTTTTACGATTCGAAAGTTCTAAATGTTGACTTTTTATTAAATTGACCCGACCGAGATTTTTATTTCTCAACGAGATAGAAGACGTTGAAACGAGTTAGTGAACATATGGCACGTTTAATTTGGAGTTCGTGTCAAAAAGTTATGGCGTAAAAACTCGAAATTTACCGTTTTTGGACGAGTATAAATAGCCGAGTTGAATTTTCCCAAAACGGCAAGTTTTCCTTTTTCCTTTTTTTTTCTTTCCTTTTTCTTTTCTATTCCTTCTTTCCCTCTTTCTCTCTCCCCGACTCGGCCCGAGCCCCCACCGACCCAGGTGCCGAGCTCCGCCCTCCGCCATCCAGCCACCAATCGGTGCGCCACCGGTGTCGATCGGCTCATTTCCTCCTTCTCGAGACGTCTGCGGTGGTGGTTCTAGACGAATCGCCGTCGTTTGGACGAACGAAGGTGGAGACCGTTCGACACAGTCGAACCGGAACTCCTTCCTCAGGCCACCGATCGACCCGATTCCAAGGGGGAAAGAGAGGTTACGGTCTGCACGTTGTTTTCATGAAGGGAATTGATCCGAATCAGTCAAGGTAAGAGGAAATTAGGATTTGAAATTTTTAGAGTTTTGTGAATTTTGGTGGAGGTTGTGATTTTGATGTTTTTGGTGTAATTGGAGGCTAGAATTGAGTTCAGGACTTTGATTTGAGTCGAATAGGTGTAATTTGGTACTCGATTGGTGGAAATTGGGAAAAATTGGAGGTGGAGGAGGTCTGACCGCCGTGTCGGCCGCTGTTTGCGGCGGCTGAGGCTGTTTTTGGCAGCGGGAACGGCGGGGATGAGGTCCTGAGGTGGTGTCGATGATATTGAGTGATTTTAGAATGAATTGGAGGTGTTTTGACCTCCGCTGGCGGAGCTGCCGGCGGCGGGCGGCGGCGCTGCGGCTGCCGGCGGCGTGAGGAAGAAGATGAACAGTAAACCGGTAAAAAGTAAAAAGTAAAAAGTAGAACTGTAAAATGTGAATAGTGAATGGTAAAACAGTAAATAGTAAAAGTAAAAAAGTAAACGGTAAAATTAAATAGTAAATAGTAATTCTGACTTGACCATTTACTGTTGACTTTCCAAATTATTGTTTGACCAGAAATTTTCACTGTTGACTTTCCGTAAAAAGGTTAAAAGCTAATTAAAAGGGTTTTACGACGAAATAATCAGTAAAAGAATGGATCGGATTCGGGATGGGCGTCCTGAGTAATTTTGGGACGTAAATTATTTCGGTATTTGAGACGTAATTCCAATACCGGTAACAATAATTTAAACGGAGTTATTCGGACGAGTGATGACGTCGTAAATTTCACTTTATAATCAAATTTCGAGTTTTGAGATATTTTTTAAATACGTCTCTATTACAGGTCGAGAAGTTACTCGACAGGACGAGAGCGCGGATTTCGGTACGCTTGGCTATACAGTGAGTGGATTTTTATTTTAAATAAATACATGCATAATTATTTTAATGAAATGCTGTTTATTTTAAATAAATGATTTGAGAATCATGAGAATTTATATAATTAAAATGATATTGAAATTTAAAAGAAATGTGGTTTTGGGTTTTACATTTACTACTGTTTTAGTTAGGGGTGGGGGCGGTGCGGGTTGGAGGCAAAACCAAATCCAACCCACTTTCAACGGTTTGGCAATTTCGCAAACCAGATCCACTTTCAAAATCATTCAAACCGTATATCCGATAAACCACATTTCTGGTGCGGTTCCGGTACGGTTTCGGTTTTACCTGAATTAATAAAATTCATAAAATTAATAAATTATTACAAACTATCAAATTGAAATAGACAAATATAATAAATTATTACAAACCGTCAAATTCATCAAAGTCTCTTAAGTCAAAAATATAATAGAAAAGAAACAAATCATGAAACAAATCATGAAAAAAATGGGCCGACTGGGCTATTACTCCTATTAAGGTTAGAATTTAGTCAATTTATAGGATCATATTCAATATATTGTATTATAAAAAATAATTTATTTTAATAATTAAATAAACCGTATCGGATTGGTTTTATCTGGTTTGGAAAAAGCGTAATCCTAATTCAGTCCGTTTACATGCGGATTGGTGTTTTCGCAATCTTAATCCAGTCAACTTTAACCGGTGCGGTTCGCAATCCGGTGCGATACGGTGCAGTACCGCATTTACAGTGTGAAGTGCCCACCCCTAGTTTTAGTAGTACGTATTTTAACCGGAAATGGTAAGATTTGGTAAATCATACTTAATCGTTCTATTGTATTTTATATATGAAAGACCAGAAATGATATTTCCGGGGAGTTTATGATTTCATTATTTATGATTTCACGACATGTGAGACATGTCGATGTTATATATTCTTTTCGATATTATTTTTATGACATTGAGGCATGTCGGATATATATATGTTCCTTTGAGGCTATGATTCTATTTTATTATATATATATAAGCCTCAGATGTGCGGTCGGGGACCGTACTGATTATAATATATAAGGGAAAGCGTGCTTTCGGTTTTGTTTCAGATTTTCACCATATCAGGGTCCAGATATATATATTGATGCTAGCTAGCTTAGTCGCCTGATCCCATGCGAGGTGACGACTTGACCACATAAGTCAGATTCACGCTCGGTGGTCGACCTGTACAGGCATAGCGTGGGACGCTATAGAGTCTTGGAGGCTCGACCCTTAGCCTGAGAGGCTTAATAGTAAATGGTGGTAATGACGTTCTCCTATTTATTATATGACTAATGGGATTGGTCATGATTTTTATATTATTTGGTCTTCTGAAATATTTTCTCTATGAGGCTTTCTGTTATTTAATAAATTTTCGAACCAGCGGGGCTGGGGTTTTTATGTGACCAATGGGATTGGTCGAGAAATATTATGAATTGATTTCAAAGGTATATTGTTTTAAATATATATAAACAGAAAAATTATTTATTTATTTGATTTTATATCAGCGGGGCTGATTTTTAAATATGATTTTCTTAAAACGTGGGACGTTTTATTTATAATGCATGCATTGTGGTTTTTATTTCTAAAACATTGGGAAAGTAATATGAGACTTTCAGATAAAGTATTATATTAAATTATTTTATTTTATCCACTCACTCTAACGTTTTTAATTTACTTTCCCTTGTGCCCTTCGTTTTAAATCGCCCAGGTTGCAGACTAGTTTATTTGAGGTCAAGAGTACTCGGAGTCGAGGCATAGTCGTCGTCTTTGCTTCCGCTTGGTAGGATCTGTTGATCCTTTTACTTTTTTTGATTGTTGTATCCTCAACTCTTTATTAGATTGCTTTGATGACTTGTGAATCAATTGGAATTGGTTTTATGTTTATTTATGGAAGTTGTTTGATTTTGGGGGAGCAGGTGGCTCCTGGAGTTAGGATGGTTTTGTTGAAGTGTTTTATGTTTTGTTTGGTAGGTTGTCCATTTTAAGAGAGGTCATGTCGATTTTTCGGTAAAATTTCTCTTAAGGTGGTCCTCACAGGACCTTACCAGGGTTTCAGAATGAAATCTGGTTCGGGTCCTGTCAGTAGAACTGGGAGAATTCGATATTACATATACTCCCCGCACAGCCATCAAAGACCAGACAAATGCGGACTTCATATGCGAGCTAATACCTATGGAGAGAGAAGTGATCTTTGCTTCTCTTTTTTTTTTTTTTTTTTTTTTTAGTTTACACAGGTGGTTAATGTACTGCCTGGCGGCCCACTCCATTACATTCAAACAAACAATTCCTTTACATCTTCTATTAGCTTCTGAATGAGCAATTGCAATTGGTGCGTATAGATGTCAGCAATTGGTGCGTATAGATGTCAATGTTCTTTAGCTCAGTTTAGTAATTGAGCAATTAATTAGATAAAATATGCTCTATGACCTATTTATTAAAATATAAAGTTCGCATCATCTATATTGGAAAAATGCAGGAAATCTGTTTTGGGGTTTATGACATATTGAGAGAACGTATCACTTCAATGCACGTTGTAACAACCCTTTCTTTCATACTATATTTGCCCCCACTATTTGTGTGCAAAGAGGTTAGTGCAAATAAGCCTTGTGCATACAATGAAGCCTAGCAATCCTGCTATTGTTGATCGGTATCTTGTACTTACGACAACCAACCAAACACTCAATTGAAAGTTACAAGAGGCTCAAGGTATTGAATGAATAGAGCAAAATATATCTCTAGGTATAGGAAAATCAGTAATTGTTGTTTCTAAATGGGCAGAATAGCCTCCCTTTATATCTGTACATGCCTCTTCATTGGTGACTATATATAATTGAGATGCAACCCTTCATATGAGGGCAGCAACCTTTCGTCCAAAAACTACCAGTAAAAGTTTTTGATATTTATATATAAATTGAGATCCTTTTGAATTTGAATTGTGGTGATCAGGCACAATTCAATTAATCTTTTTAAAAATTTGAAAATATTCTAACTGTTGTAGGAGAAATAGATTGATAAATCTCTCTGTGTTTATTCATTGATAAGGAGGCCTTTATATAGGCATTACATCAAGTATCCCTGGCGAACAGGGATTCCCTATCTAATAGAGTATCTAGACTACAAGTCTTATTAGGACAAGACACACCACGGAAGTTACGGAGTTAACCTTCCTTGAACACTCCCCCTTGTGTCGCGTCCTCAATGGTGCATGAACCGTTGCCTCGTTAAAACCTTTGCCAGCAAACAAAAACCTCTTGGGCAAAAATAAAAGCATGGTCTAAGGAAAAAGAGTACAACGCACCAACTACAAGTATGTGAGACATGCATAACTAGGCTCCCCCTGAAGTCTAGATGAGAACTCCCCCTGATAGTCATTCAGTCTTTGAGTTCGGATAAGCGACACATTCCAATGCGCTTTACATGCTTCATAAATGTAGATTTGGGTAGAGACTTGGTGAACAGATCCGCTGCATTTTCTTCTGAGCTGACTTGCTTCACCTGGATATTCAAAGTCTCTTGCTGCTGCTGATTGTAGAAGAACTTAGGCGAAATGTGTTTAGTATTGTCACCCTTAATGTATCCCAACTTCATCTGCTCAATGCATGCTGCATTATCTTCAAATATGCAAGTTGGTCCCATCGTAGTAGACTCAAGTCCACTAGACTCTCGAATGTGAGATATAACTGAGCGAAGCCAAATACATTCTTTGACTGCTTCATGTAGTGCAATAATCTCAGCATGGTTCGAGGAGGTAGCAACAAGGGTTTGCTTGGTTGATCTCCAAGATATCGCCGTATTCCCAATGGTAAAAACATAACCGGTTTGGGAACGTCCTTTGTGTGGATCTGACAAATATCCAGCATCAGCAAATCCTACCATCACATCATTTGGTGTATCTGAGTAGGAGGGGGTATCGCCAAAGCCGTATCGGGACCACGACTTAGCATCCGCGGGTCCGGATAAGTTGGCGGATATGTCTGCAAGATGGCGGATGGATGAACCAAAGCCAGTCTTGGCGGATATGGCTGGCGGATGGCGATCCGAGCCATGGTTTGTGCTGTTAGATGCAAGAGATCGACTAGGTGTCGAATCCTGATGAGTGTATCGATAGTACAAGCCCATGTCAAGGGTTCCTTTAAGGTATCGGAAGATGTTCTTGATTCCAACCCAATGACGTTGTGTTGGCGCAGAGCTAAATCTAGCTAACAAGTTCACAGAGAAAGCGATGTCTGGTCTAGTACACTGAGCTAAGTATAACAAAGCTCCAATCGCACTAAGATATGGATATTCAGCTCCCAAGACCTCTTCGTCATCTTCTTTCGGACGAAAGGGATCTTTGTTGATATCCAGACTTCTAACGACCATGGGAGTGCCTGTAGGATGCATAACTTTGTCCATGTTAAATCGCCTGAGCATCTTTCGGACATATGCAGACTGGTGTATAAAAATTCCACCACTTCGGTGCTCTAGTTCTAAACCTAGGCAAAACCGAGTCCTTCCCAGATCTTTCATCTCGAATTCGGATTTCAAATAGCTAGCGGTCTCATTGATCTCATTCAGAGTTCCAATGATGTTCATATCATCGACATAGACGGCTATAATGGCAAATCCTGAACTTGTTCTCTTTATAAACACACAAGGGCACAACTCATCATTCTTGTATCCTTTCCCAATCAAGTAATCACTTAACCGTGTGTACCACATCCTACCAGATTGTCGGAGTCCATATAGAGATCGTCTCAACCTGATAGCAAATGAACTTCGTGGTTTTTGCTCACTTGACTTGGGTAACGAAAGTCCTTCTGGCACTTTCATGTACATCTCCGTATCTAGGTCCCCATAAAGATACGCAGTTACAACATCCATAAGCTGCATATTGAGTCTCTCTGAGACTACCAAACTTATTAAGTATCGGAAGGTAATAGTATCCATGACAGGAGAATACGTCTCCTCATAATCAATTCCAGGGCGTTGAGAAAAACCTTGCGCCACGAGTCGAGCTTTATATCGCTGGACTTCGCCATTCTCATTGCGCTTTCTGACAAAGACCCATTTATGTCCAACAGGCTTCACGTTCGGCGGTGTAGGCACAACCGGTCCGAAAACTTGCCTTTTCTTTAGAGAGTCTAGTTCAGCCTGGATTGCTTCTTCCCACTTCGGCCAATCCGCCCTACGTTGACATTCATCAACAGTGCGGGGTTCCATATCGTCGTCGTCAATAACTTCTTGAGCAACGGCGTAGGCGAATGCATCATCGATATACATGGAATTTCTTTCCATCAGATTGTGCATGCATAAGTAGTTTAGTGAGATTTCCTTGTTCTCCAACATCAACAGTGAGTCTGAGGCGTCCCCCAGATGATTCAGAGTTGATTCTTGGACATAGGTATAGTCGGAGACAATCTCGTGTGACGGCGTCACAGTATCGATGATGAACGGATCGCTTTGTGCCTGGACACATGCCCTCTTTCTAGGTACATTGTCTTTGGAACCGATTGGTCTCCCCCTCTTTCTAGGAGGATCCGAAGTCGACGCCGGCTCTCCACTTGGAGGTGCCGAGCCTAGGCTGCCGATGGCACCTAGGGCTGCGGGTCCGAGACCGGCGGCGCGTGCTCGCGCATGGCGAGGAATGTTAAGCCTTGCAGGTACATTCGCAGCAGGTATGGTTGATCTTGTCACTTTCGCAATATCAGTAAAGGAGTCGGGCATCGTATCCGCCACCTTTTGTAGTTCTAATATGCGTTGTATTTCAGTCTCACACTGAGACGTACGGGGATCATAATGAGACATAGTGGGAGAGAACCACGTCAATTCCTGACGTTCATTTGGGACGGATGCGGCCCCATCTCCCCCTAACGGCGGGAAGGATGTCTCATCAAAGTGACAATCTGCAAATCTTGCAGTAAACAGATCACCTGTCATAGGCTCTATATAGCGGACAATAGTTGGTGCTTCATATCCAACATAAATAGCTGATCGTCGTTGTGGACCCATCTTGGTACGCAGTGGAGGCGTGATAGGCACATATACGGCACAACCAAAAGTACGCAGATGCGAAATATCAGGCTCGTAACCAGTTACCAACTGGTACGCACTAAATGGTTGGCTATCTGTGGGTCGTAGACGAATAAGCATAGCTGCATGTAATATTGCATATCCCCATGCCGAAACTGGCAAGTTTGTGGCCATGACAAGAGACCTAGCTACAAGCTGTAGTCTCTTGATAGCGGCTTCTGCAAGACCGTTCTGAGAATGAACGTGGGGTACGGGATGTTCAACTTCAATCCCAACTGACATGCAATAGTCATCAAAACACTTTGAGGTAAACTCTCCAGCATTATCCAGTCTGATGGACTTAATCGGAGTGTCCGGGTGGTGAGCCCGAAGCTTAATAATCTGAGCTAGGAGTTTAGCGAATGCAGCATTCCTCGTGGACAACAACGCTACGTGTGACCAACGCGTTGATGCATCAACCAGAACCATGAAATATCTAAATGGTCCGCATTCTGGTGTTATAGGTCCACAAATATCACCTTGTATTCGTTGTAGAAACGGAATATTCTGTTTATTATCAATAGCAAAAGATGGTCTTGCTTGAAGTTTTGCTAGTGAACAAGCTTTGCAAAACGAACGATGAGCATTAGACATCGCTACAGAAGCATGAGAAGCAGGAGGGGGCCGAACCTCTCCTTGGAGCTGAGAGGCGGCTATCGACGGCACGGCCGAGCCGAGGCCGAGGCGCCCTCTGTGCTTTTGTGATCGGAAAAATGGATGACCGTGGGAGCATTTCAAAATACGGATCATCAGATCACGACCCGGATGACCGAGTCTATCATGCCAAAGCTTATAAGCATCAGAATCACATAATATAACAACATGAGATTCGTTGGCTCGAATGGTTGTGAAATACATGCCATTGCGAACTCGCTTACACTTCTCCACAATGCGAGTGCGCATAGATTGAGTGGAGGTGATCAACAGATATTCAGTTCCATCTTCAACATAAGTGCTGAGGTGATAGTCATTGTCACGCACATCCTTGAAAGCTAGCAAGGTTCTTGGCGCCTTAGGCGCATATAGGGCGTCCTCTACTCGAATCTCAGTGCCATTTGGCAGTAAGAATTGAGCAGTGCCGCGACCCTTAATTACGGGTCCAGTTCCTGTCATCGTAGATAATGACGATTCTCTTGGCGTAAAATCCGAAAACAATTGCCGATTTCTCAGAATCGTGTGAGTTGTTGCACAATCCAACAAACACTCAATCTCGCCTTGATACATCTACAAAAACAATGTAAATTGAATCAATAGTCTACTTTAGACTTTGGCGAACACTTTAAAGTAAGTGTACTGAAACAATATATCATCACAAAATGAAGTGCATTAAGGCCAATAACATAGCCATGGCAACGACAAAACTTGAGAGAAAGATATAAGCCGCATTTTAATCACCGAGTATCACCATTGATAATCATAGCCTAGTTCAGAGATTGAGACCGGACACCGTCGTAGGTGGCGTGGCCGAGCCAAGGCCGAGGCCAAGGCAAAGGCCGGGGCCAAGCCAAAGCCGAAGCTGTGGTAAGGCCAAAGCTACCCAGAGGCCGAGCCGAAGCAAGGCGAGTGGTGAGAGTCGGTCAGGCATTGAGGCAATGCGATGCGACGGTTGAGCTAAATCCGAAGCATGACGAGTCCGAAGACACTTTGTTGCCGAGCCATTGATGCAAAAGTTGCATTTGTTCGATAGGCTATCGATTGTTGGTTTCAAAAACCGGATTCGGTGCTGAGCCAAGCTGGCGAATGGCCATGGCGAGTGAGGCCTAGCAAGTCGCGGCCAAGCGCTTAGGCTTTGGCGAGCGAGGTTTGGCGGATCGCAGCCAAGTTGGCGGATCGCTGATCGCGGATCGCGGATTAGTTGGCGAATAGACATGGCGAGCGAGGCCTGGCGGATCGCGGCCAAGTTGGCGGATAGCGGATCGCGGATCACGGATCGCGGATCTCGGATCGCGGATCGTGCGTCGCGGTTCGCGGATGGCGTATCGCGTATCGCGGCTCGCGTATCGTGGCTCGCGGATGGCGTATCGCGTATCGCGGCTCGCGTATCGTGGCTCGCGGATGGCGTATCGCGGCTCGCGGATCTCTCCTTTTGTCTTTGTGATTTTTTTTTTCGGATATGAGTTAACATCACCAGAATTTTGGTGAACTCAAGATGATTATGCCATTGAGAATTGGACGCATTGAACCAATTTTGCTTTCAGGGATGTAAAAATCTCAAATCATTCGTAGAATAAGATAGATTTTATTGATGACAACTCAAAAATACATCATGGTTGTTCTAAATAGAACGACTTATCGAACAAAGTCGTGATTTATTGACTATTCTGTCAAAATAACAATCAAAATCAAACTTGAACACGTATCTCATGACCTAAGTCAAATACTTATTCATAGTCTGGAGTATCATACTCCTGAGTCCTACGTTTCTTGGTAGGTTGGAAGTCATCGATGGCGAAGTTCGTATTTTCCTCATCGTATACTTCTTCCTCAAAGTCTCCTACATAGTGTGCTTCTTGTTCTATGTATTGTTTGTGTTTCTTGTAAGCGGCTTGAATATCTCTGCTTGCTATGCAATCGCGTTGGAGATGATTCGTAGAACCACATTTGAAGCAAGGAGCCGAAGCATTGTTCGGCGTATGGCCACCACGCCTGGGACCGGAACCAAAACTGTTCCTCCCTCTGGGAGCGGCGGCTCTGCCATCATCCCTTGTCCAAGAAAGCGGTCGGCCACGGCCGACGCCTCTTCTCCCTCCTCGTCCGCCACGTATTGCTCTTGGCGTACGTGGTGGCGGTGCTTGACGTTCATGAGGTTGATGCTTCTGCTTAAAAGCTTTACCACGGGCTTGATGAGATTCCGCAATGAATTTCGGTCCTCGAGGCCTCTTATTGGTGGTAAGAATCAACTCATGGTACCTCTCCTTTCTCTGAAGGACATTCATCAAATCGCTGAAGGTTTTGATAGTGCCTTTCTCGCGGAGATCGCGGTACTGATGCGACAACATGGACGCAGATTCTGGGAACGTTGTGAAAGTCTTCTCCATCATATCATCATCGGTCTTTTCGACCCCACAAAAGCTCAAATCAGATTGCAAGTTTAGCATAGTCTGATGATATTCCTGGACGGAATCAAAATCCAGTAAGCGGATTTGCTCCCAATCAGACATGAGGTCTGGGAGTTGTGCGTCATGCACATTGTCGAAGCGGTCCTTGAGGATATCCCATAGCTCTTTGGGATCAGTTTTCCTCAGGTATTGCTTCTTGAGCGTCGGATGGATATGGCGCCTGAGAAACATCAGGGCTTGTGCTTTCTGTTCAGGAGAAGCGTGTAAGCTTTCATCCGCAGGAGGGTTGATGGTGGCAGTAAATCTTTTACCAATGAAAGTGTTCTCAACATCTGAGACCCACCTCTTGTATTCCTTGCCTTGGACATCCAAGATGTCAAATTCTGGACGCTGAGTGTCAGCCATCTACAGAACACAAACAGGGAGACGTTAGTATGTTTGAATACTAATCAAGTTTGATTGTTCTTTTAGAACAGTGCCAAGATATATCATGGTCACATAAATCGATGCTTAACGTGACTTCAAGTCACAATCGATATCTTCCCTTTGTTTTCTTTCCAAAAAAGAATAATACGTTATGGTTCACAGTGACATCACAGTCACAAGCATAACGGTGGCCGGTAACATCACAGTTACCCCAATAAACGTTGGCACCGGGGTGACTAAATCCCCGTATGCCGTCCCGAGAAGCGTTAGAATCGGGATGAAGAAGCAGGGACACGGAAAGGTCCCGGAAGAAAACAAAACCCAACTATTGAAATTTTCATAAGCGGGAACGTTTATAAGAATATTTACCTCTTCAAGAGAAGCTTGATCAAACGAAACTTGACTCTTGGGGAAGCTTGTCTTCTTCGATTTTTCTTGATTTCTTCTCAACCACGAATAAGGGTTCGCGGATCGCTTGCTTGGCTTGCGAGCAATTTTGATTGTCTGGCGGATGCGTGCAAAAAGTAGCACGCAAGGGAGAGCTGCTGGCGAGCGGGTTGTCTACTTAAAGGCAGAGGAGGAGTAGTACTCGAGGGTACAGTGCGGCAGGCGAACAGCGTAGATGCTGCTGAGAAGAGGCCGACGGTGCCGAAGGGAAGAATCGGCGGCCGACGGTAGGTTAGGGTTTCGAAAAAAAATCGGAATTAGGGTTTCTAGGGCTTATTAGACGGGAGGCTAGAGCAATGTGCTGATAACGTGTTGTAGGAGAAATAGATTGATAAATCTCTCTGTGTTTATTCATTGATAAGGAGGCCTTTATATAGGCATTACATCAAGTATCCCTGGCGAACAGGGATTCCCTATCTAATAGAGTATCTAGACTACAAGTCTTATTAGGACAAGACACACCACGGAAGTTACGGAGTTAACCTTCCTTGAACACTAACAATGTATTGATTTATAGACAAGAGACATTGTAGGAAAATAAAAAAAATGTAGATTTATTGTAAAAGTAAAGTATTGAGTAAGGAGGTTTAAATATCAATTTTGGAGGTATATAGAAGCTCCCTTAGACAATTAAAGTAGACTCACCAACAAATTAACTTGTGGAAAAGGCACTGATAAGGTCTTTTCTACTACACAATTAAGTTTTTGTTAGTTCTTTCTAAATATATGTCCAATTACCCTTAACCTTTTCTTATATAAAAAGAGAAAGAGGAAATAAAAGAGAGACAATATCGGATCCAGTCGCACAGACCACCAAAAATTAGTCACCCGTAATTGAACTCAGGTCACCACTCTCTGCAATTTGATCACCGATCGCTGAATTTCGGTGACTAATCCAAACGTAGAAGTTCCCTATGAACTTTGTATGAGGTCTTTAAAGATGTTAGTAAGTCAATTGTTTGTTGTGATTAAGACAAAATAAGTGTTTACCACGTGCTGGTGCCTAGTTTGACTGTACGTCGTTGGTTACTTACTGGTTGGACTTACTTTAGTTGAATTTAGGATTACATAAAATTGACGTTCTTAATTAGTTTTCTTTTCATGGCTCTATTTTGGCGTGGCCAAGGTGAGTCGTGATTACTGTCATATGACATTTTTATTGATTAAGGATTTAACACCCCGTGGCTATTCAAAATTAGTATAAATTGATCGGAAAACCCATTTTTCAATTTGAACATGTTTTTGATTACGTAAAACCTTGTCTGGAAATTACGAGACATTTTATTAAATTTACACACTGATCATATAGAACATCAAGGCTAAAGCAAAGTGTGAGATTACTATAGCTACATCGATATAAAGTACTGATATTTCCGATCCCTCCTCTCTTTAGGGTTTACTTTGTACACTACGAAAGTGGTGATCCGAGACCCTCTTGTGAAGATAAAGGAGTAAGAGTTCGGTGTCTCTTCGAGGAGGTGATATATTGATCCTTCCTGAATGAAGCTACCTTATTGACATTGCTTTGGAGGGTGATTTTCTTGGTATAGAGTCTCTGGAAAAATAATGATGATCTCTCCTTGTACTTTAGTACCATGTAATAGATGAGTCTCAGACCAACTAAGAGGCAGACAAGAGCAGCCAAATTCCACCACTTTGAACTATCCGGATTTATCCCAAACATTTCTTGGAGGATGGTCTCACCCTTCAATTTCGGTTCTCCTTGGACTGGGGAGTCAAATTCCATCCCAATCATGTCATTCTTCAACTGACCCTATACGTGATACATATATGATTTTAGCTATTGAGAGGTTGCTACACAATTGGGGATTAGTATTGGAGATAATACCAGAGTACTTGTTAAGAAAGATTAAGCATTTTAATTACCTCTATTGCCCATCCAGCATAACTAAGGTATGACATTGGATATTGCCAAAAGAATTTTGGAAGCTCAAAGACTCTCCGGAAAAGAAGTGAAGGCATCATCATGAATACCTAATAATATGAATCAGGTGTATCGAACAAATTAGACGTCGGATATGTTCGAACTCTTAATCACTAGCTTACCACATTATGCAAGAGAAAGAGATTATTAGTACGTTCAATGATCATTATCACGTAGTTAGTGTAACGCATATCCCTCTGCTACATACAGAAGTGGCTAATTTGATCCCTAACAGACTTTTTATTTAAGATAAACCCCACTTACGGTGACAGCAGCAGCACAACCGATGGCCATCAAGAGGTTTGGAACCAAAGATGCAACAATTAAGGCTGTGCCTTCTGTGACTACAATGCAGGACAAGAGATTCATGCAAAAGTACAAGTAATGGGAGAACCCGGTATGAAATTGCACCATGTAGTAGAGTATTGTTCCAGCAGAGAAAGCCATGAGAACGACGAATGGCAGTGATGAAATGAAATTGGAGAGAACAAACAAAGCTTCCCCATAGTGGCCACCAAGTCTTTCACGCCTAAACACCTAAGTTTATGGAATCGGAATAACAAAGATCATTGATATTCAGCACACATAACGTACAGTAGTTTGATTAGTTTGATATGTGAGTTTTACATTGCGAACGTACCTTTATTTCTTCAGTGATAAAAGGTATGCCTCCAATAGACAAGCAGATCATGAGGCCGTAAATGAAACCATCACATTTTCCTCTTGGCACAATTGCTTGATTACTAGTCCCAATATGATAGAAGAAGGAACCAGCACTCACTGCTATTAGAATATAAAACACACACCTCAACCAGTAGTAGCCAATATCTCTAGACATGTTGAGTGAAGTTCGGCAAATCAATGTCCACAGCTGCTTCAACCAGCTAATACTATTGCCCTTGTTTGATTTTGTGGTAAGCTTTTCCTGCCATTTGACGAGTTGCATTCATCAATAAGGTGGCGTAGGTACTATTTAAATTCAAACAGCACATCTAGCTTAATAGGATAAAAAATGATTAGCATGTTGATTACTCTCTAATTTCAATGAACTACATATTGTAACAATTAAAATTAAAAAGCATGTTGGTTAATCTTTAATCCTAATTAGTAACATACAGTGAGCAAGATTTCTCGGATCCTTTTTCTTCCATCAATTGAAAATGAGGAGACCTTGTATTTGTTGATTAGTTTTCCTTTGATCTCTTCTGTTGTCAAGTTCATATGGGTATTTGATGAGGGTGATGATGATCCCTGCAAGAAAATACCAAAAGCAATTAACAACGAACAATTAACTTAGCATGCAAAAACAAATTTATCAGGTGATGGAGAAGTTATGAAGGTAAACTTACATAATTCATCCTTTGAGATAGGATAAGAGCACTAATAACTTTGTCAAAGTCTGAACTAATACATCGTAAGTAGTGTTCCGGAGGGTTTTTCCTTGTTGGACAAGGAAATCCAGCATCAGAGTAGAACTGTATTATAAAAATGAAAGAACAACATGATCACTAGCACACATAGACAATAAAAGCTAATCTTTACTACTAATTCAATGAAATTGTCCTCAATAGTTTTATACTAATTAAAAGCTGTATATATGAAATAGTTTTACCGTTACAGCCTTCTGTGCCTCTCCAAAATAAACAGTCTGACCTTCGGCAATGAGGGCCAGATCATCGAAGAGATTAAAGACATCACTACTTGGTTGGTGAATGGAGCAAATAATTATCCTTCCATCCTGAGCAATGTTTCTCAATGCCCATATCACAAAGAAAGATGAAGCACTATCTAGACCGCTAGTGGGTTCATCAAGCAACAACACATCAGGCTGTGTTATTATTTCCATACAAATGCTAAGCCTCCTCTTTTCTCCGTTGCTTATACCTCTCAAATGCCAGTTCCCAATATGAGTCTCAGCACAATCTTGAAGACCCATTTTGGAGAGAAACTCTTCGACGACCTCACTTTTTTCTTCATTTGTCATTTCGGAAGGAAGCCTCAAATGAGCTGAATATGTAAGAGTTTCCCTTGCAGTGAGTGATCCCAAAAATATGTCTTCTTGAGTGACATAAGACTGAAATGCATAGGAAAAAAGAAAGAATTTAGTTTCTTCTAATGTTGTACGTCATTAATTAGTTTCATAACAAATATTTTGCAAATAATATCTATTGTACTTACAATATCTGTGCTGTTTATGGTTCTCTTGTTGCCATTGAGTATAACATCCCCACACATTCTAAGATTTGCAGGCAGCCTCCCTGTGATTGATATACAATTAAGGATACGACTCGATCTAGTCTTAAGTCTTAACACATGGATATATCATAGAGAAAAATAAATTATAGGAAAGAATATAAACAATTAATTATAGCTATTACTTACTTTAATTATAGGAATAATTAGCTGCTAAATATAAACAAACATCTACTGATGTTCAGAGTAAAACATTTGTGGGAAAGAAAAATAAATTCACATAGGCTTGTGATCGATGACTGATGTTCACCAGCTAAGAAAGGAACTAATCAAAAAGTTTTCTATGTTCTATATTTTGTAAAACACCTTCTTCGTCTTTTGAGTAACGAGCACATGCATCATGCATGGGCTCAGAGTAATACAGAAGACTACCTAATTTATAACAATGGCATGAATGTTATATTGTCGCCAAAAATATTTAAGAATTTTGGATCTATTAAGGAATTTATAAGATCAAACTTTCAAATTCTACAAAAAAAAAAAATATCACCCTTTATAATAAAATTTGCTAATAATACTAGAAAGTATTCAGTTAAGTAATAAGGTAGGAAAAAAAATCTAAAATGGTTATTTCGAGCTACCTAAAACCCTAAACCCGTCACGAAGAAAACTCTCTCTCTAACAAAAGAGGGCGGCAACCTCTTCTCAAGTCTTTTTCTTCATCCAGCAGCGCCCGTCGGGTACCGGTCTCCGGGCTGTGCTGACACCTTGGGATGCTGCTGGATGGGGAGCTTTTTTATGTGGCCTTACTGGTGATCCACTGGTTAAGATGATGGGGCTATCAGAGGCGTTTTGGAGGGTTTGTTTAAGATCAGCAACAGCGACAAGATGGTGGATGGAGGGAAGGCTGGCGGCACGGCATTGTAAATAGAACGAAGGTGGGTGTGGCGATGCTGCAAATACCTTGCATCGGATTGGAGGAATCCGATCTGTGTTTTAGGTAGCTCTTTTTCGTTTCTGTTTTGATGGTGCAGGCTTAGAAGGGGAAAGGCTGGGTTGATGGTGTTGTTGGTTGTAACAGAGATCTCGTCCGGTGTGGTCCCGATGGCGCTGGCGTGGCTGCTAATTACTACTGGTCTGGGTTTGAGTGATGTTGAGCTTTCTCAACGGTGAGTTAATTGGGTTTTGTTCATGTTCGGCTTGTCTTAACTCTTATCTTTTAGCTTTGGTCTTTTAGATATTTATTTTTGTATTACGAATTTAGCACCTAGCATTATCTGTGCCTAAACTATGATTTTTCATAATGGTAAGTTCTTCACTCTTCTTGTGAGCTGTAGTTTTAAATATAATTAGTCTATCTCATGTATTATGTTGATGCTTGCATCACGAACCTTATTTTATCTTTGAGGTGATAGTGAGTGAATATGCAATGGCTGTCTTTGCATGAGTTCTAATACACGAGATATCACATTTCATTAAAAAAAAAAAGTAATACGCTAGAAAGGGTGCGAAAGTGACTTGCAATACTCAGTAAGTACTATATGAGTGTTTCGGCCAAAAAAAGAAAATTGTACTATATGAGTGTGTGAGTGTGTCTGTGTGTGTACCATAGAGCCGGCATGCGAGCTCATAGAAAATTGATTCAACATCTTAGGAAGTAGGATAACTAGATTCAACATGTACTTAATTTCCAGGCAAAGATTCGGTAACAACCTCAAATTTCAGCATCATTTACGACGTCACATGCAAATTAAAACAATAATCCAAGTGAAAACAAATGTTCGTTTTCATATATATATGATTATATATATGTACGTAGTAACGTATAAGTATCACATATAAAGTCAGAAGAATAAAACCAGAGAGAGAGAGACAGGGAAGAGAGGGTAACCAGCCAAGGCATTGAGTAAGGTGGATTTTCCAGAGCCAGAAGGACCCATGACGGCCATAATCCGACCGGGTTGTGCATAACCAGTAACCCCATTTAGCAGCAGCTTTGATCTGCTTCCGCTACTTGTTTCTGCTACTGGCGCCACAACCGTTAAGTCTTGCCAAACCAAGTACTTCCCAGCCGATGATCCAGTTCCATCCATCTCCTTCAATATTCCCTCACTTTCCTAGCTACCTCGCGATCGGTCTATCCTGGCATGCCAGCAATTCCAGCTTAATAATTTACTGAGTCCGTCGTACGTACTCTTCTTATATATAGGCGCGAAAGATATATTATTTAAATAAAGAAGATCTCAGAATCTAATTAACGGGATGAGTCGAATAGATCTTATCAATTAAATTGAATGCCTGAGGATGGCTACAGAGACTCTACGTACAGACTTCTCATAGATATAAATATGCCATCCTTAAGCAGTATGGGCGTGCAGTATGGACGTGCAGTTTCTTAATATGGCTTATTTCATTCTTGCAGGAGATATAGATAAGCTAGAGCCGGGGAATTATAGCACAAATCGCAGTATGTTGACCCATCACCTACCCGTGATTGCATGCCTTAAATAGATTTTGCCTTCTACCTCCATTAATATCGATCGTACTGCATGTTAATCCGTCGATCAGTGTACTTCTGCATGCAGAAGGGGGCAGTGTACTTAAACTCTCGTATATATATGAAGAAACCCAGGTTTTAGGGTAACATGCAACATTTAGAGAAGTAAGATCGAACTGCATGGGAGGGAGGGGAAGAGCCGGGGTCGGTGCTACTTTTATTGTTATTTTGTTATAGTACTAGAAAAAAAGATTTTCCCGACGAAAAAAAAAACGACCGACGAATTAAAATTTTCGTCAGTAATTCTAAAGAATAGCCGACGATTTTATTTTTCGTTGGTAAAAAAAAAATCGTCGGCCATAGTTTAACCATACCCGACGAAACCTTTTTTCGTTGGTATTTTCAAAAAATCGTCGGCTATATTCATATTTCAGCCGACGATTTGTATTTTCGTCGGCCTTTCTCCGAAACATTAGCCGACGAAAATTTTTAGAAGTATGGCCGACGAAATTGACATTTTCGTCGGCTATAAGTCTATATAGACGACGAGTACTATATTTGATTTCGTCGGCTATGATTAAAAATAAAAAATAAAAAAAGACCACCTTCCATTTTCTATCACTATCGACAAACCATTGCTTCATCCTTCAAATGCAAATATGTCGTCAAATAAGATATGACCGAAATAATGAAATACGTCTACGGTTGAAAAATGACAAAATTCCGACAAAATCTGTGTGCCGAATGTTGCGGTTAACTGTTTTTTACTTCCGTTTTCCTATGGGTAGCCTGACGTTCGGTAAATATTTTGAGGAAAATTTTTATACGATTAGTTGCGTCTCATCGATTTGAAACTATTATCTGTTGAAGGTCAGGCCAAAAATTGTCATTTAGACAGGCCAATTACCATTTGTAAGCGTTTAAAGAGTTGACTCACCCGGTTGACCGTCCCGATCGAGCCTTTAACGTTGTCAGATGTAGTTGGATTTTTTTTCATACATGTATTTAATCTTAACGGTGATATCTGACGGTTGGAATAGATTTCCCAAACTTTTACATTCAAAATCGGAACATATGCACTAATGTTCCTTAACTTGTTTACTAAGTGTTTAAGTGAATGTATAGTTTCAAATAGTTACTATACGTACACTCTTCAAATGCAAATATGTCGTCAAATAAGATATGACCGAAATAATGAAATACGTCTACAGTTGAAAAATGACAAGATTCCGACAAAATCTGTGTCCCGAATGTTGCGGTTAACTGTTTTTTACTTCCGTTTTCCTATGGGTAGCCTGACGTTCGGTAAATATTTTGAGGAAAATTTTTATACGATTAGTTGCGTCTCATCGATTTGAAAATATTATCTGTTGAAGGTCAGGCAAAAAATCGTAATTTAGACAGGCCAATTACCATTTGTAAGCGTTTAAAGGGTTGACTCACCCGGTTGACCGTCCCGATCGAGCCTTTAACGTTGTCAGATGTAGTTGGATTTTTATTCATACATGTATTTAATCTTAACGGTGATATCTGACGGTTGGAATAGATTTCCCAAACTTTTACATTCAAAATCGGAACATATGCACTAATGTTCCTTAACTTGTTTACTAAGTGTTTAAGTGAATGTATAGTTTCAAATAGTTACTATACGTACACTCTTCAAATGCAAATATGTCGTCAAATAAGATATGACCAAAATAATGAAATACGTCAAGGGTTGAAAAATGACAAGATTCGGACAAAATCTGTGTCCCGAATGTTGCGGTTAACTGTTTTTTACTTCCGTTTTCCTATGGGTAGCCTGACGTTCGGTAAATATTTTGAGAAAAATTTTTATACGATTAGTTGCGTCTCTTCGATTTGAAACTATTATCTGTTGAAGGTCAGGCCAAAAATCGTCATTTAGACAGGCTAATTACCATTTGTAAGCGTTTAAAGGGTTTACTCACCCGGTTGACCGTCCCGATCGAGCCTTTAACGTTGTCAGATGTAGTCGGATTTTTTTTCATACAAGTATTTAATCTTAACGGTGATATCTGACGGTTGGAATAGATTTTCCAAACTTTTACATTCAAAATCGGAACATATGCACTAATGTTCCTTAACTTGTTTACTAAGTGTTTAAGTGAATGTATATTTTCAAATAGTTACTATACGTACACTCTTCAAATGCAAATATGTCGTCAAATATGATATGACCGAAATAATGAAATACGTCAACGGTTGAAAAATGACAAGATTCCGACAAAATCTGTGTCCCGAATGTTGCGGTTAACTGTTTTTTACTTCCGTTTTCCTATGGGTAGCCTGACGTTCGGTAAATATTTTGAGGAAAATTTTTATACGATTAGTTGCGTCTCATCGATTTGAAACTATTATCTGTTGAAGGTCAGGCCAAAAATCGTCATTTAGACAGGCCAATTACCATTTGTAAGCGTTTAAAGGGTTGACTCACCCGGTTGACCGTCCCGATCGAGCCTTTAACGTTGTCAGATGTAGTTGGATTTTTATTCATACATGTATTTAATCTTAACGGTGATATCTGACGGTTGGAATAGATTTTCCAAACACATTCAAAATCGGAACATATGCACTAATGTTCCTTAACTTGTTTACTAAGTGTTTAAGTGAATGTATAGTTTCAAATAGTTACTATACGTACACTCTTCAAATGCAAATATGTCGTCAAATAAGATATGACCGAAATAATGAAATACGTCTACGGTTGAAAAATGACAAGATTCCGACAAAATCTGTGTCCCGAATGTTGCGGTTAACTGTTTTTTACTTCCGTTTTCCTATGGGCAGCCTGACGTTCGGTAAATATTTTGAGGAAAATTTTTATACGATTAGTTGCGTCTCATCGATTTGAAACTATTATCTGTTGAAGGCCAGGCCAAAAAACGTCATTTAGACAGACCAATTACCATTTGTAAGCGTTTAAAAGGTTGACTCACTCGGTTGACCGTCCCAATCGAGCCTTTAACGTTGTCAGATGTAGTTGGATTTTTTTTCATACATGTATTTAATCTTAACGGTGATATCTGACGGTTGGAATAGATTTTCCAAACTTTTACATTCAAAATCGGAACATATGCACTAATGTTCCTTAACTTGTTTACTAAGTGTTTAAGTGAATATATAGTTTCAAATAGTTACTATACGTACACTCTTCAAATGCAAATATGTCGTCAAATAAGATATGACCGAAATAATGAAATACGTCTACGGTTGAAAATGACAAGATTCCCACAAAATCTGTGTCCCGAATGTTGCGGTTAACTGTTTTTTACTTCCGTTTTCCTATGGGTAGCCTGACGTTCGGTAAATATTTTGAGGAAAATTTTTATACGATTAGTTGCGTCTCATCGATTTGAAACTATTATCTGTTGAAGGTCAGGCCAAAAATCGTCATTTAGACAGGCCAATTACCATTTGTAAGCGTTTAAAGGGTTGACTCACCCGGTTGACCGTCCCGATCGAGCCTTTAACGTTGTCAGATGTAGTCGGATTTTTTTTCATACAAGTATTTAATCTTAACGGTGATATCAGACGGTTGGAATAGATTTTCCAAACTTTTACATTCAAAATCGGAACATATGCACTAATGTTCCTTAACTTGTTTACTAAGTGTTTAAGTGAATGTATATTTTCAAATAGTTACTATACGTACACTCTTCAAATGCAAATATGTCGTCAAATAAGATATGACCGAAATAATGAAATACGTCTACGGTTGAAAAATGACAATATTCCGACAAAATCTGAGTGCCGAATGTTGCGGTTAACTGTTTTTTACTTCCGTTTTCCATGGGTAGCCTGATGTTCGGTAAATATTTTGAAGAAAATTTTTATACGATTAGTTGCGTCTCATCGATTTGAAACTATTATCTGTTGAAGGTCAGGCCAAAAATCGTCATTTAGACAGGCCAATTACCATTTGTAAGCGTTTAAAGGGTTGACTCACCCGGTAGACCGTCCCGATCGAGCCTTTAACGTTGTCAGATGTAGTTGGATTTTTATTCATACATGTATTTAATTTTAACGTTGATATCTGACGGTTGGAATAGATTTTCCAAACACATTCAAAATCGGAACATATGCACTAATGTTCCTTAACTTGTTTACTAAGTGTTTAAGTGAATGTATAGTTTCAAATAGTTACTATACGTACACTCTTCAAATGCAAATATGTCGTCAAATAAGATATGACCGAAATAATGAAATACGTCTACGGTTGAAAAATGACAAGATTCCGACAAAATCTGTGTCCCGAATGTTGCGGTTAACTGTTTTTTACTTCCGTTTTCCTATGGGCAGCCTGACGTTCGGTAAATATTTTGAGGAAAATTTTTATACGATTAGTTGCGTCTCATCGATTTGAAACTATTATCTGTTGAAGGCCAGGCCAAAAAACGTCATTTAGACAGACCAATTACCATTTGTAAGCGTTTAAAAGGTTGACTCACTCGGTTGACCGTCCCGATCGAGCCTTTAACGTTGTCAGATGTAGTTGGATTTTTTTTCATACATGTATTTAATCTTAACGGTGATATCTGACGGTTGGAATAGATTTTCCAAACTTTTACATTCAAAATCGGAACATATGCACTAATGTTCCTTAACTTGTTTACTAAGTGTTTAAGTGAATGTATAGTTTCAAATAGTTACTATACGTACACTCTTCAAATGCAAATATGTCGTCAAATAAGATATGACCGAAATAATGAAATACGTCTACAGTTGAAAAATGACAAGATTCCGACAAAATCTGTGTCCCGAATGTTGCGGTTAACTGTTTTTTACTTCCGTTTTCCTATGGGCAGCCTGACGTTCGGTAAATATTTTGAGGAAAATTTTTATACGATTAGTTGCGTCTCATCGATTTGAAACTATTATCTGTTGAAGGCCAGGCCAAAAAACGTCATTTAGACAGACCAGTTACCATTTGTAAGCGTTTAAAAGGTTGACTCACTCGGTTGACCGTCCCGATCGAGCCTTTAACGTTGTCAGATGCAGTTGGATTTTTTTTTCATACATGTATTTAATCTTAACGGTGATATCTGACGGTTGGAATAGATTTTCCAAACTTTTACATTCAAAATCGGAACATATGCACTAATGTTCCTTAACTTGTTTACTAAGTGTTTGAGTGAATGTATAGTTTCAAATAGTTACTATACGTACACTCTTCAAATGCAAATATGTCGTCAAATAAGATATGACCGAAATAATGAAATACGTCTACAGTTAAAAAATGACAAGATTCCGACAAAATCTGTGTCCCGAATGTTGCGGTTAACTGTTTTTTACTTCCGTTTTCCTATCGGTAGCCTGACGTTCGGTAAATATTTTGAGGAAAATTTTTATACGATTAGTTGCGTCTCATCGATTTGAAACTATTATCTGTTGAATGTCAGGCAAAAAAACGTCATTTAGACAGGCCAATTACCATTTGTAAGCGTTTAAAGGGTTGACTCACCCGGTTAACCGTCCCGATCGAGCCTTTAACGTTGTCAGATGTAGTTGGATTTTTTTTCATACATGTATTTAATTGTAACGGTGATATCTGACGGTTGGAATGGATTTTCCAAACTTTTACATTCAAAATCGGAACAAATGCACTAATGTTCCTTAACTTGTTTACTAAGTGATTAAGTGAATGTATATTTTCAAATAGTTACTATACGTACACTCTTCAAATGCAAATATGTCATCAAATAAGATATGACCGAAATAATGAAATACGTCTACGGTTTAAAAAGGACAATATTCCGACAAAATCTGTGTGCCGAATGTTGCGGTTAACTGTGTTTTACTTCCGTTTTCCATGGGTAGCCTGATGTTCGGTAAATATTTTGAAGAAAATTTTTATACGATTAGTTGCGTCTCATCGATTTGAAACTATTATCTGTTGAATGTCAGGCAAAAAAACGTCATTTAGACAGGCCAATTACCATTTGTAAGCGTTTAAAGGGTTGACTCACTCGGTTGACCGTCCCGATCGAGCCTTTAACGTTGTCAGATGTAGTTGGATTTTTTTTCATACATGTATTTAATCTTAACGGTGATATCTGACAGTTGGAATAGATTTTCCAAACTTTTACATTCAAAATCGGAACATATGCACTAATGTTCCTTAACTTGTTTACTAAGTGTTTAAGTGAATGTATATTTTCAAATAGTTACTATACGTACACTCTTCAAATGCAAATATGTCGTCAAATAAGATATGACCGAAATAATGAAATACGTCTACGGTTGAAAAATGACAATATTCCGACAAAATCTATGTGCCGAATGTTGCGGTTAACTGTGTTTTACTTCCCTTTTCCATGGGTAACCTGATGTTCGGTAAATATTTTGAAGAAAATTTTTATACGATTAGTTGCGTCTCATCGATTTGAAACTATTATCTGTTGAAGGCCAGGCCAAAAAACGTCATTTAGACAGACCAATTACCATTTGTAAGCGTTTAAAGGGTTGACTGACTCGGTTGACCGTCCCGATCGAGCCTTTAACGTTGTCAGATGTAGTTGGATTTTTTTTCATACATGTATTTAATCTTAACGGTGATATCTGACAGTTGGAATAGATTTTCCAAACTTTTACATTCAAAATCGGAACATATGCACTAATGTTCCTTAACTTGTTTACTAAGTGTTTAAGTGAATGTATAGTTTCAAATAGTTACTATACGTACACTCTTCAAATGCAAATATGTCGTCAAATAAGATATGACCGAAATAATGAAATACGTCTACGGTTGAAAAATGACTATATTCCGACAAAATCTGTGTGCCGAATGTTGCGGTTAACTGTTTTTTACTTCCGTTTTCCTATCGGTAGCCTGACGTTCGGTAATATTTTGAGGAAAATTTTTATACGATTAGTTGCGTCTCAGCGATTTGAAACTATTATCAGTTGAAGGTTTGGCAAAAAAACGTCATTTAGACAGGCCAATTACCATTTGTAAGCGTTTAAAGGGTTGACTCACCCGGTTGACCGTCCCGATCGAGCCTTTAACGTTGTCAGATGTAGTTGGATTTTTTTGCATACATGTATTTAATCTTAACGGTGATATCTGACGGATGGAATAGATTTTCCAAACTTTTACATTCAAAATCGGAACATATGCACTAATGTGCCTTAACTTGTTTACTAAGTGTTTAAGTGAATGTATAGTTTCAAATAGTTACTATACGTACACTCTTCAAATGCAAATATGTCGTCAAATAAGATATGACCGAAATAATGAAATACGTCTACGGTTGAGAAATGACAAGATTCCGACAAAATCTGTGTGCCGAATATTACGATTAACTGTTTTTTACTTCCGTTTTCCTTTGGATAGCCTGGCGTTCGGTAAATATTTTGAGGAAAATTTTTATACGATTAGTTGCGTCTCATCGATTTGAAACTATTATCTGTTGAAGGTCAGGCAAAAAATCGTCATTTAGACAGGCCAATTACCATTTGTAAGCGTTTAAAGCGTTGACTCACCCGGTTGACCGTCCCGATCGAGCCTTTAACGTTGTCAGATGTAGTTGGATTTTTTTTCATACATGTATTTAATTTTAACGGTGATATCTGACGGTTGGAATAGATTTTCCAAACTTTTACATTCAAAATCGGAACATATGCACTAATGTTCCTTAACTTGTTTACTAAGTGTTTAAGTGAATGTATATTTTCAAATAGTTACTATACGTACAGTCTTCAAATGCAAATATGTCGTCAAATAAGATATGACCGAAATAATGAAATACGTCTACGGTTGAAAAATGACAATATTCCGACAAAATCTGTGTGCCGAATGTTGCGGTTAACTGTGTTTTACTTCCGTTTTCCATGGGTAGCCTGATGTCCGGTAAATATTTTGAAGAAAATTTTTATACGATTAGTTGCGTCTCATCGATTTGAAACTATTATCTGTTGAAGGTCAGACAAAAAAACGTCATTTAGACAGGCTAATTACCATTTGTATGCGTTTAAAGGGTTGACTCACTCGGTTGACCGTCCCGATCGAGCCTTTAACGTTGTCAGATGTAGTTGGATTTTTTTTCATACATGTATTTAATCTTAACGGTGATATCTGACAGTTGGAATAGATTTTCCAAACTTTTACATTCAAAATCGGAACATATGCACTAATGTTCCTTAACTTGTTTACTAAGTGTTTCAGTGAATGTATAGTTTCAAATAGTTACTATACGTACACTCTTCAAATGCAAATATGTCGTCAAATAAGATATGACCGAAATAATGAAATACGTCTACAGTTGAAAAATGACAAGATTCCGACAAAATCTGTGTGCCGAATGTTGCGGTTAACTGTTTTTTACTTCCGCTTTCCATGGGTAGCCTGACGTTCGGTAAATATTTTGAGAATAATTTTTATGCGATTAGTTGCGTCTCATCGATTTGAAACTATTATCTGTTGAAGGTCAGGCCAAAAAAGGTCATTTAGACAGGCCAATTACCATTTGTAAGCGTTTAAAGGGTTGACTCACCCGGTTGAGAGGTCCAAGAGGTTATTTATTAAAAAATAATCTGATGAATTATATTATCTTTCCTTCTTGGAAGGATTTGGGGTTCCTCTAAGAATCCTAAAAGGAGGTGGTTTAAGGTAATTAAATCCTAGTTGATCTCAGAATCTATTATGCTTGATACGCAAGTATTGAGCTTCTGCATTCTTTATATAAAGAACTCTTACACAACGTAGAAATGGTTCACAACCATCTTACAAACACACAAGTTTTTGCGCCTCGCAAATCTTGCAAAGCCTCTCCGGAGCAATCTTATGCGTACTGCCTCCACAAACTGCAAACAACCACCATCCAACCCAGCCGCAACCTTATGCCCGCCATTGGTTGCTGTATACTTGCGCGGTTGTCGAAGTGTGCCTTGCATTTGTGTGAGCGTCGCTAAGACCTATCGCTTCCAGTATCCGCACATCGTTGCACACCTGCACCAACCTGAGCTGCACACCTGCACCATATGTACAGAGCCGCGAATCGCGCCATACGTACAGAGTCGCACACTTGCGCCGGTTAGAGCTGCAAACTCGCGTCATGTCTGCGTTCGCTGAAGCATCCAGTGTCAATCGCCACGTCTTGTGGTATATCGAGTCGCTATCTCGCATAGCAAACCGTTCCTCGCGGTCTTGAAATATAGCTCTGTTTTGCATCTCAGGATCCAAGTAAGATTACTCAATCTGCAATAGGTTGAGAAGAAAAATCCTAATAGATTTTTGTTAGGTCTTGTTCGAGCGTTTACGCTGGCTTAGTCAACTCCCGCATAACAGTCGCTTATCAAGAGGTTAGGTATCGGGAGCAGACACATACACTCGGTCGTCCGTACCAAAGTTGTACCAACTCAAAGGTACTGGCAAGCTCGCGCACATCACAAGAGGACTAAAATTGACGTCCACCACCCCCACGTGTTGAATGTTCGCCGGGTGCTGAATCCGACACGAACAATGACAAAACCTCCAACCGAAAAATTCCTATTACCAGAGCCATCAAAATATTGTTACTAGAAGTTTAAGCTAGAAAGGACCAGGATTGCCGCGTGATAGATAATTGAAAAAATGGCCAACATATTCAAATTTACATATGGTGCTTGGATAGAATACTGACGACGATCTCATATACTGCCTACTACTAGCTTAATTTAGAGCGAAGCTTTTCTTCTTCTTGAATTGGAATTGGATGCACAATTGCAATTATGAATCATATTATTGATGGTTTCCTTATTTCCAGCTCCTATATTTCTAGAAATTGGATTAATATTGAACATGCACAAACAATTGTTCACGTGAGTCAGGAATATTGTGTAATTAGTACTTTCCTGTTTTGTATATGGTAGTACGAGGTAGTACATAGTACGTAGAGTTGTAGTATATCTTGTATCTTATTTATATAGCCTCCAATGTGAGACGAATAATATATTAGAAAATCCATTCTCCAAATCATATTATATTTGACTTGGTATCAGAGCAAAGATCTGAAAGGACTTTGTCTCTTTATTTTTTCCGCTGCAATTCTTCATCTGGCGTTGGTTCTCTGTCAGACGTGTGAAGTTGGTTATTTTTTTATTTTCAACTAAACCCCATTGTTAGGGTTTATTAACTCAATATTACCTCAGTCTGGTGTAGGCTCCTTGTCAGATTGCTGCTGCTTATTTTTTTCTCCCTGGCGAGTCGACCTCAGGCGCTGTTCCAGAGGCCTTCATCTTCCTCATCTTCGGGCGAGCCGTTATCCAGCCCGACCCGGTCTTGACTCCGATCTCGCTCCCGCTCGTTTGCTTGACTCCTGGTCAACTCCGGCCGCTCGACCAGCCCGACCTAGCGCATCTTCCTTCTCCACAATCTCAGACGCAAGGAGATCTCAGGCGCACCTTCCATCCGCTCAGCGTCTCGTCACGCTCGACCCATCGGCGTCTCGTCGCACTCTAGCCACCGGCGTCTCGTCGTCGTCTCTCGCCCGCTCGATCTGGTCCTAGATCCTTCGAATTTGTAGAATCGGATAGGAAGAATCAGCCCGACCCGGTTCTGCTTTCAACCCGATGTGTATGCGCCAACTTAAGAGGGACTGTTAACGTGAGTCATGAGTATTGTGTAATTAGTACTTTCTTGTTATGTATATGGTAGTACATGCAAGATAGTACATAGTACGTAGAGTTGTAGTACATCTTGTATCCTCTTTATATAGCCTCCAATGTGAGACGAATAATATATAAGAAAATTCATTCTCCAAATCATATTATATTTGACTGCAATACATGTCATGCATGGATGCAAGAATTATGTGTACCTGGTCTGAAACTCTCCCTAGTTGGGTAGTTGATTTTGTGCAGGATGATATTAATTCTCAGCATGATGTATCTAGGTTTTGTTCATCCTCATCATTGATACTATTCTTAATCGGAATATTATCTAGTACCCCCATGTATATAATACCCTCATTTACAAAATTGACGATAAATTTTGTTGTTTTTGTGGTAAATAAAGTGATTGTTTAGATAATTGTAGTTCTGTTAATTGTAATTACTTCACCTACGACATTTTCACAAGTTTATGAACAAATAGTAATCGATGTGGTAAATTAGTTTTAAATTTGTTGTCAATGTTGTAAATTTTGTTCAGTTAATTGTAAATTAAGGGTATGGTCAAGGTTTACAATATCGACGATATATCCGATATATCTCCCAATATCTCTTTTTTTCGGCTGACCGATATATTTTTGAGGTAAATATCTTCTCTTTTTCCTTATCTACGATATATCTCCGACAACTTAAAATATCTCTGATATTTAAGATATTTGCGATATATCTCCGATATTTTAACGAAATATCTGTATTATGTAAAATTTTCAAATAATTTTTTCTTCTTGAGATTCAAGAATGTTTATGAGAAGAGTAATTGAATAAGTAATCAGTGATCAACTCGAGGGATATAAAAAAAAAATGAGTACTGCAGATTCCCCTCAAAGGATATCCGGATGAGAGAAGTGACAAACAGTCTTTATAAATATTGGTGAGGAGTGTTCTCCTCGAGGAATATGTAAGAAAGTAAGAAAAAAATAATCACCTCGATTGCTCGAATAAGTAATCGCCTCGAGTTCTTAAATAAGTAATCGCCTCGATTACTCGTATAAGTAATCTCCTAGAGTTCTCGAATAAGTAATCGCCTCGAGTTCTCGAATAAGTAATCGCCTCGATTACTCGAATAAGTAATCTTTTCGAGTTCTCGAATAAGTAATCGCCTCGAGTACTCGAATAAGTAATCTCATCGAGTTCTCAAAAAATTAATCGGCTCACGGACTCATAATTAGTAATCGCTTCGAGTTCTCGGAAAAGTAATCGCCTCGAGTTCTCGAATTAGTAATCACATCGAGTTCAATAACCGTGATCAATAATCGATAGTGGACGCAACTCATGCAATGAATATTAAATGAATGTAGTAACTAGTAAGAAGAGGCTAAGTCCTAAGAATTCAAAACGTAGGCTTGTTTTTAGCTCGAAAAAAACAAAGGTGTGTATTATCATTGAATTCATTCAACAGCATGTTTGAAGACAAATGGAAAGTAGTCAACTAGTGTTTTCATTTTTTTCTTCAATTATAAGAAGATCCCAAAAATACAAGAAGTATCTTTGTGTTTTGCCCGACCAACATGTTTGAAGAGTTGTTGAAGACACATGGAAAGTTGTCAGGTAGTGTTTTCCTTTTCTTCAATTATAAGAAGAGCCCAAAAATGCAAAAAGCTTGCAAAAAGCTTACTTGATTTTTGCCCGACCAACATGTTTGAAGAGTTGTTGAAGACACATGGATTAAAGTTGTCAAGTAGTGTTTTCCTCTTTTCTTCAATTATAAGAAGAGCCCAAAAATGCAAAAAACTTACTTGTTTTTAGCCCGACCACAATAAAACAAATGTAACATCCCGACCCTTAGTATAATTAAAATTATCTAAAGTAGTACGTGTTACTGCGAGTAAATATTCCGAGTGATCAAGTAAATAGTTGAGAAATTATTTTTGGATAGGATAAATAATTTAGATTATGTCGAAGAGGTCATCGTTACGGACTCATCGGTATATTATTAGCTTAAATCGGAGTTAGAACGCAAAAGTTGTGACGTAAAGACGGTAGTTTCCTTTTTAGTCGTAAGTATAAAAGAAAATAAGTAAGGGTAAGATGATAAAAAGGTCAAATATCAGAAAATTTCTGATTTTCTCTTCCTCTCTCCCGACCGAACTCTCTCTTCTCCTCCCTTCAATTTTTCCTTCGCCGCGCCGCCGTTCGGCCATCATAGGTGGCGTTCTTGGTATCCAGACGAAGCTGCTCTTCCCCTCTACAATTCTAGGTAAGTAGCTCATCCCCTCTTGCAGTAAATTAAGAGAAATCAAGCGAAGTCAGGACGTTTTACTATTCATTGAACTTCTTGTCGATTTTCTCTCCTCGGTGATAGGAGCACAATGTGCGACGAAATTAATGTGTTTATGCCCTCGTTTATGCTTTGTTTAACCCTTATTTATCTAAAATTGAGTCATAATATAGTTTAGTGTACATTTGGTAGAGTTTTGGCAAAAGTTGGTTAATAATCCGAAAAATGACTAATTTTGTGAAATCTGGAAAATAATGCAAAATATGTCTTTTTCGTGGTTCTG
The DNA here is from genome assembly GCA_963682095.1 of Potentilla sterilis. Classification (NCBI taxonomy): domain Eukaryota; kingdom Viridiplantae; phylum Streptophyta; class Magnoliopsida; order Rosales; family Rosaceae; genus Potentilla; species Potentilla sterilis. The sequence continues at coordinate 25,435,266 of OY821756.1, forward strand.
AGACTAGTGAAAAATTGACCTATCCTTTTCCAAATTTATTGAAATTTAGTATGAATATAATTGGCTTGCTAAAGTATTTTATTTCAAAATTTCAGATCAATCGGAGTTTGGGAAGTCAACCAAAAGACGGCTGCAACTTGGCAGTCTGAGCAGTACAATCCAGGGACATCCACGATTTTTCCTGGGACTCTGTCCTGACTTCAAAACTTTATTTCGGACGTTTCAGTTAGAATCTGAGGAAGTCCTTTTATATTGTGAAAGCTCTATGAGTCTAGTTTCTCTGAGACTTAGAATCGTATCAATCGGAGTACTGAGGAGAAAGTTATGCCAGTTGTAATGCAACAAGGTCACTGCCAGCCGATTCCACAACGCTTCTGCCTCTTTTCCTTTGTTTCTGTTTTCGATGGACATTTTGGTATAGAATTGCATACTTGAAGATTTTCCAAGCTTATTGAAGGTTAGAGGAAGACATCAAGCTAAGGAAATATGGAAAAGCATGAAGAATGAACCACTCCTAGTCAAGCTAGGAGAATGCTGCCGGTAGGCAAGCATTGCTGCCGGTTTTGCATTAGTGATGGTTTGGGGCATTTTTCCATGGATCAAGTTCATCAAATGGAGTTGTCAAGTCTACATAAGAAGTCCATGAAGATATGCAGCCCATGCCATGAAGAAAATTCAGAAAAAGAAGTCCAAGAATGCAATGTTTTTCCCACAAGAAAACATAAACCAACTAGGAAAAGGAATTCCCTTTCCTTGTGTTGCCGGCAGCCCTAGGTCTTTTCTCCTATATAAAGCCAACTTTTCTCAGAAAAAGTGGTCACATTGTAAAGCAAAAACCCTAGCCAAAGCTCTACCAATTTTCTGCCAAATATCTTACACAAAAACTCAAACCGAAAAACCACCACCACCACCACAAAACTTCTGCCGATTCTCCACCCTTCATCCAACAGCCACCGAGCCTCATTCCATCAAGGATCCACACGAGTAGAAGTCATCAAGGTGTCTGCAAAAGTGTGATCCACTCCCTTCTTTCGGTTTGTAATAGTTTTTATGTAGTTATGTATAGTTTTGTCTATGAAACTCATGTGTATGTTTGGTTATTGTGTTTTCATGTCTATGTGAAAAACAATTGTGAGTTTGGTTTTATAATGATACATGTCAATTTAATTCTTATGGTATTAATAAAGAATTTCAAAGATAAGTTTCGAATTGCATGATAATTTGTAAGGAAAAGATGTAACAAGATAGTAAATAGGAAAACCGGCAAGCATGTTAACGTAGTTGTAGTTTCGTACTTGGTTTATTCTTTAAATCCGTGTGCAATAAAGGTTGCTGCCCTATACAATTGCAATGTACTCGGGGTATCGATCTCATAAGCTAAAATATTCATAGGATAAGATGAACGATTAGTTGCTTACCTTGTGGTGTTTTTAGGGATAGAGTGGTTTAAAGAATCTACATGTCGATGTGAGAAGAGTGATGCCTTACTTGCTAATATGTTTCAAACTAAAAAGATTTTGTGCTTAATTACTTGTCATACTTGTTTACGTCGTTTAGAATATTCAAAGATGACTAGTATAATTTTAAGGTTAGGCGTTTAGTCACTTAAAATACATAAGGAGTCTTAATCGATTAGTGAAACCGTTTAGGAGCTAATTAGGTTGGAACTAAGTCGAGTCTAGAACATGTTGATATGATGCCGTGGGTCTTGCTTGCTATTTTGTTGTGTATTTTGATTGCTTTCGTGCTAGTAATTTATGGAAGAATGTTGACCAAAGTTGTACATAGTAGTTTAGAGTTTATTTTTCCTGCATTTTAATTTCGTGCTTTAGAATTTAGGGCAGCCCTATGGCTACCGAACCTCTCTCAATCCCTCATGACTTCGTATTTTGTATATATGTAAATAACGTGATATTATTTGTGTATATATGTGTTTTGTGTTAACATTCTCATGTTTCAGGTACCTTTAATCCCCGGCTAGAACAATCCCTACTTATTCTATGCTACTAACGATTGTAGGGTTTATTATTGTGTGTGTTTAGGCACTCGTCAATTTTTGGCGCCGTTGCCGGGGATTATAAAAGCTTGATTTTTGTGAATGTTGTGTATATAAAGTTGCTGGAAATTTTTGTTGTAAAGTTGTAAAGTTTGTAATTTTTTTATTTTTTTTGTTTTATTTGGGATTTTGTAAAGTAGAAATATGCTTCGGCATGTAGAGTTTAAATTTCGAAAGTTGCATGATTGTATAGAGAATGTATGTGTGTAATAACTTAGTTTAATTTCTAGGAAGTTGATAATTTTGTGTATGTTGGAGTTTATTGTAGTTTCTAAAATGTAATATGTAGGGAGAAGCCGCTTTTGTTGGTCTTAGCCTTAACCCTTCATACGAATGGTGCCATGTTAGGTATGTTTTTGTGTAGACTGGGAAAAGTGGGAAAGGTCCCCCCCACGCATAAAGACGTTAACTTGGTATTATTTTTATGAGGTTGAGGGCGGCTTTGATCAACACTTGTAGACTGCTAGGACCCGAGTTTGTTTTACCAAGTATGGGGCAAGTTATTTTCACAGACTGATGTTCATTCTCGGTGAGTGAGTCGATAGGGGGTTCACCCCACTACCAGAAAAGGCATCATAGCCGACGACGCCATCTCGTCGGCCGTTTCCATTAATTCGTCAGCTATGGTCATAGCCGACGAAGTATCGTCGGCTATTCTCTCGTCGGGAATGCTCCGTCGGCTATAGTATAGCCGACGATACATCAGGTAAGTCGTCGGCTTATAAAACACTAGGTATAGCCGACGAAAAAAGCGTCGTCGGCTATACTTCGAACATTGCCGACGACAAGATCGTCGGCTTCAATAATTACGTAATTGCCCCTAACCCGAAGTATAGCCGACGACACTGTCGTCGGCTATCCGTCCGTTATAGCCGACGACACTATCGTCGGCCATACCAATCGCCGGTACCAGGAACGGCTTTTTTTGCCGGAAGCCGGGAGGGTATAGCCGACGACATATGTCATCTTCGTCGGCTATAACCGTTATAGCCGACGAAATTTGGTAAAAATCGTCGGCCATAGCACTTATAGCCGACGAAACGAAATAATGCCAATATCGTCGACTATAACCCCTAAATATTTAAAAAAATTTAAAAATTTAACTCGGGCCCAATTTCACTTCGTCTTCGGTTTAGCTGCAGAAAATGCACAAACAAACATCCAAATATCCAACAAATATCCACATCAATCCATCCCTAATATCCTACATACTGTACAAATTAACCCCCTAACTACTCATCATCACCCCCTAAACGCGTAGCGTCGTCGACCGGATCGTTCGAGTTCCGGTGGCTATGGCTGTCCTGATCGGCTGGCATACTCCGATGCGGGGGGGGGGGGAGTGGGGACGACGAACTAGGGCATCTGTGGCGGAGGCGGGGGCTGGAGTCCAGCCTGCTGGGCCTCCCAAGACTGCTGCATCCATCGGTACATCTCCGCCACAGATGCGTCTCTAGCCTGCTGCGCCGAAGCCTCCGCGGCCCTCGCCAACTCCGCCTGCTGGAGCGCCTCCACCGCCCTCGCCAACTCCGCCTGAGTCCTCTGCAGCTGCGTCTGCAAGTCTCCTCTCGTCGAAGCCGCACGCTGCGTGCTGGGATTGGCCGGCGTGTACTTGAGAACCCCATCTCCCGCCGCGCCTAGGCCTCTCTGGTAGAAGTAGTTGTTCCCCGTCCCTACCGCCGCGTGCATGATCTGAGAGGCCAAGCGCGGCTCAAGGGTGTCGATCGTGGAGGCAAACTCCGCGATCGCCTCGTCGGACGCCCCGTCTCCCAGGGTGTCTCGCGCGATCCCGAAGGTGATCGCGTCGGTCTCCGCATCTATTTCCGCCTAATTGACAAGAAAATATAATAAACGAATTAAAAAATATATATATAAATTAATTTAATGAAACAGTTTTATTGATGATGGGCGAATACTTACCACTTGGTCGGGACGCCCCGGATACATCTGCGCATGAATCCACGACAACGGCCTCAGCGGTCGGTCCCTCCTCGCCATCTCTGCCCACTGCCTCCAGGAGCGGGCGGCGCCGTGGTGGGGGTGCTCGTTCCTCCTGCGGTTGTCGCTGTTCGTCCGCGAGATTTTCTGTATTATAAGAACGAACATATAAACGCAAATATAAATTAGTAACTAAATTAAAATATTAGGAACTAACCAAAATAAAATTATTAACTAATTTAGTTACTAACTAATTTAATTTAATTAGTAACTACTTAACTAACTAATTTAATTTAGTAACTAACTAACTTACTAACTACCTAATTTAATTTAATTTAATTTAATTTAGTAACGAACTAACTAACTATGTAACTAACCAACTAACTTAATTTAATAACTAATAACTAACTAACTAACTAATTAATTTAATTAAGTAACTACATAATTTAATTATTAAATAACATTAAAAAGTGATATACTAGCAGGCTAAATTTTCTTACCGAGACCCTGTCGCTCCCGAAGTAGGCTACCAGCCATAGCCACTCGTACTCCCTGTACCGGAACTAGTGGGGGGTTGCAGCTCGCCCCAAGCGCTGCTCCACATGGTACGTCCTGTAGTGCGTGGACAACTCGTTCTTCCACTCGGAGTACCTATATTAACAGAACACAACTGTTAGATATATTCGTACACTGCCAATAAATATATTTATACAAAAAAAAGCAAAACACATAACCTGTTCTTCAGCTGCTCGTCCCTCCACCAGTCCAAGGTAGGATGGACTCTAAACCATTGCTGCAATATTATAAATTAATTAGAAAATATTTTTATATAGTTATAAGGACTGAATTCATAAATGTTTATTTTCTATAATAAAAATACGATTTAACTCACCGACAGTGCATTGTACACTCGCGCCTTGATGTCATCGGGCACAGAGCCCCAGTCGGGCCACAACAGTGGGACCCTGTCCCGCACGAGCATGCCCGTCGCGTTGATATACTTGGTGGTGGTGTCTCTCCTCTCAATCGGGCGTCCATCCTCACCGGGACCGGGCAGGATCTCTCTGATCCCACCGGCGAGCTCCCTCTCCAGGGTCGACATGTTCGCTGGCCCTCTGGTCCGTCTCGTCCCCGCGGGTTTATTGACGAGGACGCCTGTTTCATAATTAAAATGAAGATATAGTTAAATAATTATTTAAACTAACTAATTAAATAATTAATTAAACAATCTAAATAATTAATTAAACTAACCAATTACCTGCGTCGTTGTACTGCTTGTCCTTCTCACGAACGGCCCACAGGCCGCGGCAGTCCTCTGAGTCGAAAGGACTGTAGACGTAGGCCTCCTCCCAGGGAATCTCGTGGGGCCGGTCGTGCCTCCAAATCTGCCTCCCCCTGGCGTCGTACTCAGGGATGGCAGGGACGAACTGGACCATGTACATCCCCGATGGCGGAGACATACGGGGCGTGGACCCTGAGGGGCCTGCTCCCCCTGACGGTGGGCCCCGTAGCTGTGGACGCTGTCGTTGTGGGGGGACAGGGAGCATCTCTGGAGGGTCCAGATCGGCGCGCGGTGGGGTCGGCTGCCGATCCTGGAACAGTGCTGAAGTGCACTGGGGTCTGGTGGCTCTGCGTCCTCCTCCGACACTCGACTCAGGGCCCGCTCCCGTCGACTCATACGAGGAGCCCCCACGTGGATCGCTCGGGGTCAATCCCATCAACGTCTCCTCTCGTCGACTCATAGGCCGGCCTAGGCCCCGACGACCGCTGGATCCGCTCCCCCCACGGCTGGCTCCTGCCTGAGCGTCGGGGTCGCTCTCGGTCCGTCTGCCAAGCCATCGGTCTACAAAGCGGCGGTTTCCTGCACAATTAGTATATAAATTCCATAAATTGCACAAAAATTCCACAAAAAAATTAAAAACTTCATTCAATGTATATATACCTAATTATATATATACCTAAATATATTTATACCTAATTATATATATATATATTCCGAAATATAACACAAAATTCCTTAAATTTCACAAAAAAATAAAAAACTTTTTAAAATATATATATACCTAATTATATATATATACATAACTATATTTATACCTAATTATATATATATATATTCTGAAAAATATATATATATATATATATCCTCCTAAAAATTACACAAAATATTTATACCTAATTATATATAAATTAGTATATAAATTAGTATACTAGTATATAAATTCAACAAAATTCCACAATTAGTATATAAAAATTGTAAATTTAACAAAAAATCTACAAAATTAGTATATAAATTCCACAAAATTAACAAATTTAACAAAAAATCCACACAATTCCATAAATTTCACAAAAACCCTAAATTCCACAAAAAATTCACAAAAACCCTAAAATTCACAAAATTCGACAAAATTAATAAAAACCCTAAATGAGGCTCGATCGGGACTACCTGACATGGTGGTGCAGTCTGAACGAGGACCGGTGGTGCGGTGCGGCGGCGACAGGGGCGGCGGCGGCATGGAGTTTCGGGTCGGCTAGGGGCGGCTGCAGCAGGGGCGGCAGAGGCGGCTGCGGCAGGGGCGGGTAGGGGCGGCTGCGGCAGGGGCGGCAGAGGCGGCTCGGGGCGGCGGCGGCAGGTGGTTTCGGGTCGGGGAGGGGTCGGGCAGGACGGGGAGGGGGCGGGGAGGGGGAGGGTCGGTCGGCGTCGGTGGTGGTCGGTCGGCGTCGGGGAGGGGCGGGCGGCTGCGGCGGCAGAGGATTATGGGTTTTAGGGTTTCTGGAAAATGAGGGAGAGGCGCCTCTGTTTCGGTTTAAATCGAAGGACTATAGCCGACGATGTCATTTTAAGTCGTCGGCTATAGTCGAAATTCGTCGGCTATACTTTGACGGGCCGGGCCGAAATCCGGGCCGGGCCGAAGTTGGGCTTTGCGGGCCGGTTATAGCCGACGAAGTTAATAAATCGTCGGCTATAATATGAATCTCGTCGGCTATAATATGAATCTCGTCGGCTATACTTCACGCTATCAGCAGCCGTCAGATCTCGCCCATCCAACGGCGGACAATGAAACGGCGCGGATCGCAAGAGTATAGCCGACGAAGTTAAGTATTTCGTCGGCTATTCCTTGGTCAACTTTTGGTCAAACCTCTAAACGCTTTAAAACGACAATTGGCCCGTCTAAATGACGTTTTTTGGCCTGACCTTCAACAGAGAATAGTTTCAGATCGATGAGACGCAACTAATCGTATAAAAATTTTCCTCAAAATATTTACCGACCGTCAGGCTACCCATAGGAAATCGGAAGTAAAAAACACCTAACCGCAACATTCGGCACACAGATTTTGTCGGAATCTTCCCATTTTTCAACCGTAGACGTATTTCAATATTTCGGTCGTATCTTATTTCACGACACTTTTGCATTTGAAGGGTCTACGTATAGTAACTATTTGAAACTATACATTCACTTAAACACTTAGTAAACAAGTTAAGGAACATTAGTGCATATGTTCCGATTTCGAATCTAAAAGTTTGGAAAATCTATTCCAACCGTCAGATATCACCGTTAAGATTAAATACATGTATGAAAAAAAATCCAACTACATCTGACAACGTTAAAGGCTCGATCGGGACGGTCAAACTGCAAAGTCAAACCTCTAAACGCTTTAAAACGGCAATTGACCCGTCTCAATGACGTTTTTTGGCCCGACCTTCAACAGAGAATAGTTTCAAATCGATGCGACGCAACTAACCGTATAAAAATTTTCCTCAAAATATTGACCGACCGTCAGGCTACCCATAGGAAAACGGAAGTAAAAAACACCTAACCGCAACATTCGGCAGACAGATTTTGTCGGAATCTTCCCATTTTTCAACCGTAGACGTATTTCAATATTTCAGTCGTATCTTATTTCACGACACTTTTGCATTTGAAGGGTCTACGTATGGTTTCGGTCAATATACTTTAGCCGACGACGTGCAAGTCGTCGGCTACAATATGGGCATTATAGCCGACGAATTGTGGTCCATTTCGTCGGCTATAATGCTGATCTTTCTGAAAATTTTCCATTTAGGGCCTGAAAATTGCCTATTTCACCTGATAAATTCCTGAACATCGCACAAACAATTCAATACAATTTCCCATAAATTCGGAAAACGGTAATTAAGGACAAAAAATGTTTTCATACATGCATGCACCATCGTACACAAATACATACATAAATAGTATACTAAGGATGATAATCAGAATCATCCTCATCACTTGAGTCAGACGTAGTATAGTAGTTAATATCTGGCAATCGGTGCTCGTACTCGTCGTCTGAGTCATCGTCTGCCGGATATAGACGATTCGGATTAACATCATACATGGGCACCTGACCCCTAGGAAGTCGAACCACTCTGCCCGGCGTCACATTATTATCGCGGATGGTGGAGGATTCCGGAATGTCGCCGGCGTCCGGCTCTTGGTATGCGGTCGCTTCTTGACACTCTGTGCTCACACCAAGTGTGGTAGCACTGTATATGTCTCGCTGAGACACATGGTTAACTACCTTCCACGTGCCTTTGTTCAATGGATCGTCAAGATAAAAGACCTTTTTGGCCGCTGTGGCGAAAACAAAGGGGTCGTCTTCATACACACTAGTAGCGGTATTCACCGAAAGTATGCCGTACTGATCGATCCGTATGCGGTGCGGCCTAGTATCAAACCATCGACACTTGAACAAGTGGACTTTCATGCGGTTCCCATAAATGAGTTCAACAACTGACTGTAGGACACCGTAAAAATCCACGCCCCCCTCTGCACCATCCACCATCACCCCACAATTCTGTGTTTTGCGTTCCCCGTCTCGAGCTTCACATATATACTTAACGCCGTTGACATCACACATTGGGCGGACTGTGGAAGATATCGGCTTCATCGACAACAGCCTCAATTCCTCTGAGTAATTTGTATGACCACCCCTCGCAGCCACTTGCATCAGCTGAAAAATATAACTCAAATCACTCGGTGTGTTTATGATTAAAGAATAGGGAACTGTAAAAGAAAGCCATCTAATATATATATTTATACACTTACCCATTGTGGAAAATAGTCTGCAAACGTCGTGTTGTGGTACTCGACATCACCGCGAACTTCCTTGCAGTGAAGATGGTGACGTTTCCAATATTGTACCTCCGGACAGTTTATTAGAACCCACCAGTGGGCAATCCCTACCTCATGGTCAGGCAACTTGTCCACACCCTTCTTCTTGAAGCTTCCGTATGGTACAACAGAGTTGGCGACGATAGATAGGTTGAACTCGGGGCCATCTCGACTTGGATGTTGTGGGGGGTCCTCCATCGGTCCCAAGTACAACTTGGCGTACGTTACACACTCATGCGCAATGTAAGCTTCAGCAATACACCCCTCAGGCGCAGATTTATTGTGCACATATTTCTTGTAGTCTCCAAGTTGTCTGCAAGGTTAACAAGTGCATGTTAAGAGCATGCAACTTTTATTTAAAAACATGTATAAATCAAATTTAGGAATAACATGTACCTTTCGATGGGATACATCCAAGTGTAGTGTACGGGACCGGTAAGCAACAATTGTTGGGGAAGATGGATCATCAGGTGAGGCATGATGTCAAAGAAGTTTGGGGGAAATATCCTCTCGAACTTGCACAAGATAAAAACGATTTCCTCATGCATTCTCATTAGGTCTGATTTTCTAACTTCTCTAGCGCATAACTTCTGGAAGAATCTTGACAACGCCACCAACGGCTCAACCAATTCATCCTCCAAGTACGCTCGAATGAAAATAGGGAAGAGGCGTTGAAGCAGTACATGGCAGTCGTGACTCTTCAATCCGTACATCTTGTTGTCTCGGTAGTTAACACACTTGCTTATGTTACCCGCATAGCCATAAGGATACCTGCATAGCCATTAACAACAGTTAGATTTCATGCATATATAGTCGTCCAACAACAGATGGATTCTTTAGGGAATACATGCCTAATAAAAAGTTACCTGACATTACTCAGCCATCCAAAGATTTCATGTTTCTGGTCCCTGGTGACGGTGTAAGGAGCTTGGGGCATTTTGCTCCTGCCCTCTCTCAACCACAAATGGTCCCGCAGTCCCATATTTCTCAGATCAACGCGTGCCTTCGGGGTGTCTTTTGTTTTCTTCTCCCAATTCAAAACTGTGCCAACCACGGCTTCACCCACGTTTTTCTCTATATGCATGACATCCAGGTAGTATCTAGTAGCCAACCTGGCCCAATAAGGAAGTTCCCATAAGATGCTCTTGTGTGACCAGAACCTATACCGATCCGGCCTCTCTGGAATCGTGCGCAACACATCCAGATGATTGCTAAGCGGACCAAATTCATACTCATTCAACACTGCCAATATTTCCTCCCCTGTCCATCGCTCCGGTGCCCAGCCCCTTTCTTCAGTCCCATCAAAAGCCTGTGCATCGTCCCTAAATGGATGGTCATGCGGAAGCCAACGACGGTGACGCATCTGGACAATCTTGCTGCAATGAGGACTGGAGCAATCAACAGTCATGCACTCTGAACAAGCCCTGTAACCCCTGGTGACGCTGCCCGACAACATACCCCTCCCAGGAAAGTCACTGATCGTGCCAACAAGCATGGCATGCATCCGGAACATCTCATTTTTGAACCGGTCGTAGACCAGGTTGCCGTTCAGACTCAAGTACCGAAGCTCCTCAATTATGGGTCTCAAATACACATCGAGACACTTTCCCGGATAACCTGGGCCTGGAATCAACAATGTGAGCATGTTATATTCCTTCTTCATGCACATCCACGGTGGAAAGTTGGACGGAATCAAAATAACTGGCCACACACTGTACTGAAGCTCTTTCTTGCCAAAAGGGTTGAAACCGTCGGATGATAGCCCTAGCCAAACATTTCGAACCTCTGATGCAAATTCAGGAAACTCCAACACGTTCTTCTTCCAAGCCTCTCCGTCGGCGGGATGTCTAAGGGTGTCATCGTCAGGCACATTCCTCTCAGCCCACCATCTCATAGCTTCGGCCGTGAAAGCACACATGAACAACCGCTCAAGCCTATCAATCAGCGGGAAGTACCGAAGTATCTTCACAGCTTTCTTGTTCCCTTTAGGAGTGAACTTATGCCGCTCTGTATTGCATACTGGGCAGTATTCAAGATCTGCAAGTCCTTCCCCGTAAAACAGAACGCAATCGTATCTGCATGCATGAATCTTGATGTAGGAAAGGCCGAGATCTTTAAGGATATGTCGTACCTTATGATGACTGGTAGGAAGCCGATGTCCGGGGGACATCGCCCCACCCCATAGCCGAAGCCAATCATCAACCGATTTGACAGTGCCTTTGTTCTCCGTTTTGATCTTCATCACTCCCATGACAGATTCAAGGACAGTCTTACTGCATCCGGGGTACAACGGAGTCTGTTGCAATGCGATCAGGTTGTTGTACTTTTCCATACCACTTGTGTTGACCGGAGATCGGGGTAATGGCTGGAGTGGCTCAATATCAGGGAAACACTCCATCTCCGGAGGAGGGAGTTGCACATCTGGTGCTTCATCAAAGACACCGCTCTCACGAGGAAACATATCGTTGATCCAGTTCGTTGTTGGATCATTGGAGGAACTCCCTCTCTCGGCAAATTGTCCATGATCATGAGGACCCGCAAACTCTGGTTCACCGTGATAAATCCAATTACTGTATAGGACCCAAAATCCATATCTAGCCAAGTGTTGCTCCACTGTCTCTATGGAAAACCGGTGTCGTGGGGTGGCACACTTGCACTTTTTACACGGACAATAATGAAGTGTAGTGTCTCCACAGTTAGCCATCACAAAATCCAGGAAACTCCTAACTCCATCATGATACGCCTGATCCCATCTTCCAAGGGTAATCCAACTCTTGTCCATCCTGTAAATTCAAGAAATAAATATAGCTATATATCTGTCGATATGTATATATGCGCGTACTACGTATGTACGTACGTACTAATTATTTAAAAAATTGATCATTACACACACATATATATACATGTACACATGCATCCCTAAATTAATTAAAACATCGTCAATCTCCCTAATTAATTAAACACAATATATTTTTCATATATACCAACAATATATTTTTAATTACAATTAAATTAATTAATTAATATATATATATATATATATATATATATACATTTTTTCATCAAATTCATCTAAAATCACCGATCTAAATCAACAATCAATCACTGATCTTCAACAAAACTTCAATTCTATCTAACCAACATATCAACCCATTAATAATCTCATCTCAACACACACATATATATATATATATCAAATTAATCACACATTTATTCTAATTAAACTCTAAATTAACACACCTCTGCATATAACCAACTAAATCAACACACACAGCAATATACGTACCTTTCAAGCTTATGGCCGAGGTTTTGGACGATTTCAGAGCGTTTTGGACGATTTCATCGACGAATGAGCTCCCTGCTGCAGAAGATCGATCTGATATAAGGGTTATAGCCGACGAATACCCTCCTCGTCGGCTATAACCAAAAACGTTTCGTCGGCTATAGTTATAGCCGACGACTTGTCGGCAGTGGTCGGCTATAATATTATAGCCGACGATGTGGCCGACGAATTACTATTTCGTCGGCTATGAACCATTATAGCCGACGAAGTACTATTTCGTCGGCCGTTTTTTCCCATATCGTCGGCTATGATGCCTTTTCTGGTAGTGCCCTCCGTGAATCTTAACGACACCGCCTTTGAAAAGTAGAATACGCTCGACCTAGTCGATAGCTTGGGCCGAAGCATCACCTCACTTTAGACGCTAGAAGATCACTTGACATATGTGATCTATTTTCTTCAAAGTAAAACAAATTGTGTGGTTCGAACTCTTAAGGTATATCGGATAAAGCATGATACTACCGGGGGCTGCATCAGTCCATTGCACCGTTATCTCCTCTGCTCCACGTACTTTGAGAGTTTGAACAAAATTTTAAAAGAAATTAGACTTAGAGATTACATGAACACAACGTTTTGATTTTTCTTCTCTTTTGCCGATGCCTATTGCTTCTTGGCCGATCCCATGTATATGTGTGACATTGAATGAAATTTATTGTGTAATCGCCAATGTCGTGGCTTGTAATGATGAATATTCTTGCTTTCTATTTCTCTACGATGGTTCTAACTTTTTTAAATGTTGCAAATTTCAGAAAAGTGTATGTACAAATCTAATCTTTGGACACGAGATCATAGAGGCCGATTGCAACGTTTGAACTAAGAGCTCGCCATCACTTTGTTTGTACCGTTACCTACGTCCGAACCAAGCAGTCCGAGCACACCACCAACGTCACCTAGTTCGGCTGCTACATTGCCGAGCCTTCCATCAGTTATCTCGTCTACTTATGATCTTCAAGGGTCTGAGTTTGAGTTCTTTGCTGAGCCAGTTTTTGAGCAAGCAGTTATGACTTCGATTAGAGCACAAAATGGTCATGTCACCGGAGGAGGAGGAGCTGCACCTTCCAATATTACTTATCCTCCTTTGGAAGCAAATAAGACTAGGGAAATTGAATTGAGGAGTGGATTCCTCCACAAGTTGAAATCTTTCTATGGAATTCCAAGTGAGGATCCCAACAAGCACTTGCAATGGTTTAACTTCACCACCGAATCAATGTGTCCACGAGGTACAGATTTGCAACATTTTAAGATGAAGGCTTTTCCGTTCTCATTGGAAGAGTAAGCAAAGGAGTGGTTGTTTGATGTGCCTAGTGGTCGGATAAATTCATGGAACACTATGGTTGATGATTTTTTACTCAAGTACTTTCCCGCTTCACGGATCACTGACTTAAGGAAGCAAATTACAAGTGTGAAGCAAGCCAGAGATGAAACTTTCTTTGACTACTATAAGAGGTTCAAGTCCCTCGTCTCTTTGTGTCCATCACATGGCATAAGTGAGGGACTCTTGTTGCAATATTTCTATGAGGGATTACGCGTTATGGAGATGGAGTTTCTTGATTCGGCCGCGGGAGGTAGTTTCTTGGAGTTAGATGCAATACCGGCAAGGAATTTGTTGGAAGTTCGTGCCTTGAACAACCAACAATTTGGCATGGCACGAAACAATGTGCCAAGGAATGAGAAGGTACATGAGACGTCTTCAAGTTCAAAGTTGGAGGAAAAAGTTGATAAGCTTGCCGACTTGGTGAGTAACATGATGAAGAAGCGTGCAGTTGTGTGAGGCATTTGTACTGAGGGTCATGAAACCGATTTATGTCCTCAATTTGGATCAAATGAGGGAGTAGAGGAGTGCAATGCTATTGGTTTCCAAAGAGGCCAAAGGTTTGGGAATTTCAATCCGAGGTACAATGATCATCCGAACTTTAGACGGGCAAACAATGACAATGTGCTTAGGGCACCTATGCAACCGAAACAAGGGGTTGCCGCACCATATGCACCAAGAGCACCCTTTGTGCCGAGACCACCATTTCAGCCGAGCCAAGCACCTTATCAAGCCATACAGCCGCACCAAGGGCAGTTCCAAGGTATGCCGAGCCAAGCCGAGCCTAACCAAGTTCATGGAGGGTCGAGCAATCCAAACTATGATGCTTTGATCCAATCTCTTTCGAGTGCTACTCAAGCAATACTTGCGGGGCAACAAAACTACACAAAGGACATTGGTGAGCTTAAGACTCAAATGGGGCAAGTTGTGGACTTCATGGGAAGATTCAATGAGCAAGGGAAGTTGTCAAGCAATACAATTCCTAATCCGAGGAATGAGCATGCCAAAGTGATAAAAACTCGGAGTGGAAGAGAGTTGTTGCCTCCGAAGAGTCCAAAGAAGAGGGGAGTGCCTCTCGGTGTGATTGAGGAAGAGGGAGAGGCTGCCGGACCTGTCATTGCCGGTAGATATGAGAACAAGAGGGCTGCTGCCGAGAGAGAAGGGCTGCGCCATGAGCTTGAGTGTGATCCCACAACATCAAAGAATGAGTTACTGCCGAGCCAAGTGAGTAAGGGAGGGGTGCCAAACTCAAACATTCCATTCCCTTCTCGCTTTGCTAGATCAAAGAAGGATAAGTCCGACGAAGAGGTGTTGGAGATTTTCCGGAAAGTGCAAGTCAACATCCCTTTGTCGGAGTGCATTAAGCAAGTACCTAAGTATGCTAAGTTTCTTAAAGAGCTATGCACGGCAAGGAGGGATACAAGGGAGACTTGTGTGGTTACAATGAGTGAAACGGTGTCGGCCGTTATTCAAAGGAAGTTGCCACCAAAGATGAAGGATGCAGGAAGCTTTAATGTGCCTTGTGTGATAGGCAACACTCGATTTGAGGATGTGATGTTGGACTTCGGAGCTTCAATCAATGTCATGCCACTCAATGTGTATCAAACGTTGAGTATAGGGCCACTCAAGAAGAACAATGTCATTATTCAACTTGCGGATCGCTCAAGCAAGTATCCGGAGGGCTATGTTGAAGATGTGCTTGTACAAGTAAACCAATTAATCTTTCCCGCCGATTTCTATGTTGTTGAGATGGAGGATTCACCGGTTAATAGCACTCAATTGCTACTTGGCCGACCATTCATGAGGACGGCACGCACAAAGATAGATGTGGCCGAGGGAAACTTGACAATGGAGTTTGATGGTGAGGTGATAAAGTTTAATGTATTTGATGCCATCAAATTCCCCATTGTTGATATAAAGGAGGGACATGCTATTGATGTTTTGGAGGAGGTCGAGCAAGTTATGTCGACCTCGCTTGATTCATAGCAATTAGCGATCGAGCAAGGGGTCAGATTTGACAAGAAGGGAGAGCGACTTAGTAAAGAAGAACAAGCAACCATTGAGCCGAGCCTAAGAGAAATTGCAGCCGAGCTTGATGCTGTCCCTTTAAAGTTCAAGTCGTTCTTGTCAATTCCAAGTGCCACAACCAAATTTCGTCCAAGTGTGGAAGAGGCCCCAAAATTAGAATTAAAAGAGCTCCCTAGTTACTTGAAGTATGTTTATCTCGGAGAAGAAGATACTTTACCGGTTATTGTGTCTTCAAAGCTTAGTGAAAAGCAAGAAGGTGATTTGATAAGTGTGCTTAAGAAGTACAAAACCGCTATAGGTTGGACCTTGGCGGACATCAAGAGAATAAACCCTACTACTTGTGTTCATCGTATATTGCTAGAAGAAGGAGCAAAGCCAACCAAGGAGGCACAACGCCGACTTCACCCACCCATGATGAAGGTAGTTAAAGATGAAATAATCAAGTTGCTTGATTGTGGGGTGATTTACCCAATTTCGGATAGTAAGTGGATATCTCCCGTGCAAGTAGTTCCAAAGAAGAGTGGTGTAATAGTTGTCAAGAATGAGAAGAATGAGCTAGTGCCACAAAGACTTGTAACCGGTCATCGTATGTGCATCGACTATAGGAAGCTCAACGCTACAACAAGGAAAGATCACATGCCTTTGCCGTTTATGGATCAAATGCTAGAGAGGTTAGCCGGCCATGCTTTCTATTGTTTTCTTGATGGTTATAGTGGATACAATCAAATCATGATACACCCGGATGATCAAGAGAATACCACTTTTACTTGTCCATTTATCACTTTTGCATATAGAAGGATGCTATTCGGCCTATGCAACGCACCCGGAACGTTTCAACGATGTATATATGCTATCTTCTCAGATTTTATTGAAGACATTATCGAAGTGTTTATGGATGACTTTAGTGTTTATGGAAGCAACTTCGAGACTTGTTTGAAGAACTTGGAGAAGATACTTGAGAGGTGTGTAGAGACAAATCTTGTGCTCAATTGGGAGAAGTGTCACTTCATGGTGACTCAAGGAATCGTGCTTGGCCATATAATTTCAGAAAAAGGGCATGAAGCTGACAAAGCCAAGGTGGAGCTTATCCACCACTTGCCGAGTCCAAAGAACGTGCGCGATGTAAGGAGTTTTCTTGGCCATGCCGGGTTCTATCGAAGGTTTATCAAAGACTTCTCTTCCATTGTAAAGCCATTGAGCAACTTGTTGCAAAAGGAGGTACCATTTGAGTGGACGGATGCATGCGAGGATGCCTTTTGCCGATTAAAGACCACTTTGTGCTCGGCACCAATTTTTGCCGTGCCTAAGTGAGAGGAGCCGTTTGAGCTAATGTGTGATGCAAGTGATTATGTGCTTGGAGCGGTGCTTAGCCAAATAATATAGAAAAAAGCCATGTGCCATATACTACGCCTCAAGGACTCTCAATGATGCTCAACTCAACTACACAACAACGGAGAAAGAACTCTTAGCGGTAATTTTTGCTTTGGAAAAGTTTCGTTCATATCTTTTGAATTCCAAAGTAATTGTTTATAGTGATCATGCCGCCTTGAGATACCTTATGATGAAGAAGGATGCTAAGCCAAGGCTCATTCGATGTATTCTTTTGCTTCAAGAGTTCGATATTGAGATCAAAGACAAGAAAGGAGTGGATAATGTGGTGGCCGACCACCTAAGTCGAATTTTCAAAGAAGAAGATCGGCTGCCCCTTATTGAGAATTTTCCGGATGAGCAACTTTTTCAACTTGAAGCACAAGAGCCTTGGTATGCCGACTTGGCCAATTACTTAGCCACTCGGCAACTTCCTAGCACAATGCCTAAACAAGAGAGACTTCGGATCACCAAGCAAGCTCGTCACTATCTTTGGGATGAGCCATACTTATGGAAGCAATGTAGTGATCAAGTGCTTCGAAGATGTATTGCCGAGCATGAGCATAAACCAATTCTAAAATTTTGTCATAGTGAGGCGTGTGGAGGACACTTTGGAGCAAAGAAGACGGCATTGAAGGTACTTGAGTGTGGTTTCTTTTGGCCTAAAATTTTTAAGGATGCTTACATGTTTTGTAAGTCATGTGATCGATGCCAAAGAATGGGGAATATCGGTCCACGAGATCAAATGCCACTCACTTCCATCAATGCAATTGAGATTCATGATCTTTGGGGTATTGACTTCATGGGGCCGTTTCCTTCAAGCCAGGGCTTTCTCTACATCTTGCTAGCGGTTGATTATGTGTCAAAATGGATTGAAGCCAAGGCTACACGCACCAACGATGCCAAAGTGGTTGCCGAATTCCTCAAGACCAATATCTTTTCACATTTTGGAGTTCCAAGAGTCTTGATTAGTGATGGAGAATCCCATTTTTGCAACCGCATCATTGAGGCCTTATTGAAAAAGTATGGAGTCACACATAAGGTTTCTACACCTTATCATCCTCAAACCAGTGGCATGGCGGAAGTGAGCAACCGAGAGGTCAAGCAAATATTGGAGAACACCGTCGGCCCTTCAAGGAAGGATTAGAGTGATCGTCTCGATGATGCTTTATGGGCTTATAGAACTGCATACAAGACTCCGATAGGTATGTCACCTTTTCGGTTAACATATGGAAAAACATGTCACTTACCGGTAGAGCTTGAGCAGAAGGCATGGTCGGCCGTTAAAGCTTTCAATATGAACATCGATGAGGCCGGCCTTCATAGGAAGGTTCAACTCAATGAACTTGAAGAAATACGCAATGAAGCCTATGATGCCGCTTGGATTTACAAGGAGAAGACCAAGGTCTCTCATAACAGGATGCTTCGAGGGAAGAGGTTTGAGGTTGGACAAAAAGTTCTCTTGTATCACTCACGACTCAAACTTTTTCAGGGTAAGTTACGCTCTCGATGGCTTGGTCCATTTATTGTTACTCAAGTTTTCACTCATGGAGCCATTGAGATTCGTAACGAGGCTACAAGCAACACATTTAAAGTCAATGGTCATCGCCTCAAGCCTTATTATGAGCCATATGAAGCATTAGATGAGGAAGTTAGCGTGGGAGCTGTTTCAAGTTCACAACCGAGCAATGCAGCCAAAGTCCACACTGCCAAGCCACAACCTGCTGCCGAGAAGCCTTGCTTACCTGCCCAGTCTTCCGATACGTCTAGCAATGTCGAGAGACCCCATATGCAGGCTGCACGCGCAGCTGCAGCCAGTTTTGCCGATACGCAGGCCCTAGCTTCTGTTGCCGATACGACTGAATATCATGGCGTATCCCATACCACTGCCGTACCCCTCCTTCTCACCGATACAACCATTGCTACCGGTGGAGAGCTAAATGCATCCGACTCGGACACATGGTGCAATGAGCACCTTGTTGCTCTACTCTTTGCCGATATGAGCTACTTTCGATCACGATGAACACATGCAATATACAACGGTGAAAAGTCTAAGCAATGGACTATAAAAATAAAGCGCTACTTGGGAGGCAACCCAATTTGATCAAAGAAAAGTGAAGGAGGCATCACCGAGAGTTTACAATTTCTTAACCCTTCTCTTTTTCTTTGGTCTGTGATGATTTGTTGGAATGTGTTAGACTATTGCATGCTTAGGAAATTCGTTGATATAAATTTGTGCTTACATTGAGGGCAATGTAATTTTCAAAGTGTGGGGTGAGATAACGTATTCCGTTTATGTTTTCGTGTGTTTAGTTAGAAAAGAAAATTTCAGAAAATTGTAACACAAAAATAGTGTTTAATTTGTTTATTTCGAGTCTTAGGATGCCCCTAATATGTCAATGATGTTTTTTCTCCTTTTTGCATACATAGATGATAGTTGTGCACATAATTAAAATTGTGAGTTTCATGGATTATGTGCATTGGTAGGAGCATGTAGGACTTGTTGATTAACCAAGCATGCATGTTTTAGCTAGTTTGTTTCCATAATAACCTATGTGAGCTTTAGAGCCAATTTGCTTTCTTCTTGAGTGACAAAAATATAAAATTCGATAGATTCATAGGAAGCATGAAACCTCATAATTCTTTGATTATTCGATGACTATATGCAATAGTTTTTCATGGACTCTAGTATTGCTAGAACTCGCTCTTGTGATTTTTGAAACTTGATAGTCATTAAAATTTCCTTGATTTTAAAAAGGATTGAAAACGTTATATTAGGATTACCACCATTGCCAAATAAAGCATGTGCCCTATTTGTGCCCGTCATGGGACTGCTTAGAAAACCCCTTTGAGCCTACATTGAGCTTTTTCTTTCATCACCCTTATTAAAATTCCTATGCTTAGAATAGCTTTATCTTAACCCTTGTCCGCAAGACTTGGCAAAAGTGTGAAATCGACATGGAGTTTGGGTGTAGAATGATGAAGAAGAACAAGTGTGGGGTAGACTTAGCTTGAAAATTGTATAAAAAATTGTATGTACGCCGTGCCTTAGAAAAAGAAAAGAAAAAGAAAAATTTCGGACCAAGAAAAGAAAAGAAAAATACCAAGTCCGAGAAAAAGAAAAAGAAAGTATAAGGCACGGTTTCAAAAATAAAATTGCTAAGTCATATTCCTTGAATAAATGTTGTGAGCTTGTAGTTTAGTTTGTATTTGAAGGTCTATCATTGTTAAAATTTCTACCTTTGTCCATGTTTATGATGTTTTGGGAAGAAAAGAATGAAGGAAGGGTCCAACAAGATAATATTCGACCCTTGGAGTGAAGCCATAAGGAGGATCAAGAATTGCCAAGTCTTGGTGACGTTTTTAAGCACCACTTATCCTAAATTTCCTTCCCTATAGCCGAGCCCCATATTTATTCCCCCTATAACGTTTTCATGATTCTTAAGATGGCATACTTTGATTTGTGGAGATTTTCTCAAGAGTTGAGCAGATGGTTTTAGTCCATTCGTGCATATAGTTATCATATGAGGTTTTTTCTTAAAAATTTATTCACAAAGTGCTTTCGTTTCTTTGACATATGCAAGCTACTCATCGTAATTCATTATCTTTCACTTGCATATACTATCGAGTGAATAAGCCATGCTTCGAGAGAAAAGAAGAGAGTATGCCTAGTGAGGTGAATTTGATTAGCTTTTACATATTTACATGCTTACTTTTTGCTCTTACATGTTCTTATTGATGTTACATGTTCATGAAGCTTGAAATTTTCGTGCTAAGCATTCTCATGCATTAACTTGAAAGCTATGTGTACATACGAGCCTGAAACAAATTGTTAGGGGCAATAGTAGTTTGAGTCGTAGTTTAATTTAGTTTGCTAAGAGACTAGCAAAGGATAAGTGTGGGGTAGTTGATAGGAGCACAATGTGCGACGATATTAATGTGTTTATGCCCTCGTTTATGCTTTGTTTAACCCTTATTTATCTAAGATCGAGTCATAATATAGTTTAGTGTACATTTTGTAGAGTTTTGGCAAATGTTGGTTAATAATCCGAAAAATGACTAAGTTTGAGAAATCTGGAAAATAATGCAAAATATGTCTTTTTCGTGGTTCTGAGACGAGTGGAAAATTGACCTATCCTTTTCCAAATTTTTGGAAATTTGGTATGCATATAACTAGCTTTCTAAAGTATTTTATTTCAAAATTTCAGATCAATCGAAGTTCGGGAAGTCAACCAAAAGACGGCTGCAACTTGGCAGTCTGAGCAGTACAATCCAGGGACATCCAGGATTTTTCCTGGGACTGTGTTCTGACTTCAAAACTTTATTTCAGACGTTTCACTTAGAATTTGAGGAAGCCCTATTATTGGTGAAAGCTCTACGAGTCTTGTTTCTCTGAGACTTGGAATCGCATCAATTGGAGTACTGAGGAGAAAGTTATGCCAGTTGCAATGCAACAAGGTCACTGTCAGCCGATTCCACAAAGCTTCTGCCGCTTTTCCTTTGTTTCTGTTTTTGATGGACATTTTGGCATACAATTGCATACTTGAAGATTGTCCAAGCTTATTGAAGGTTAGAGGAAGACATCAAGCTAAGGCAATATGGAAAAGCATGAAGAATGAAGCACTCCTAGTCAAGCTAGGAGAATGCTGCCGGTTTTTCATTAGTGACGGTTTGGGGCATTTTTCCATGGATCAAGTTCATCAAATGGAGTTGTCAAGTCTACATAAGAAGTCCATGAAGATATGCAGCCCATGCCATGAAGAAAATTCAGAAAAAGAAGTCCAAGAATGCAATGTTTTTCCCACAAGGAAACATAAACCAACTAGGAAAAGGAATTCCCTTTCCTTGTGTTGCCGGCAGCCCTAGGTCTTTTCCCCTATATAAAGCCAACTTTTCTCAGAAAAATTGGTTACATTCTAAAGCAAAAACCCTAGCGAAAGCTCTACCAATTTTCTGCCAAATATCCTACACAAAAACTCAAACCGAAAAACCACCACCACCACCACAAAACTTCTGCCGATTCTCCACCCTTCATCCAGCAGCCACCGAGCCTCATTCCATCAAGGATCCACACTAGTAGAAGTCATCAAGGTGTCTGCAAAAGTGTGATCCACTCCCTTCTTTCGATTTGTAATAGTTTTTATGTAGTTATGTGTAGTTTTGTCTATGTAACTCATGTGTATGTTTTGGTTGTTGTGTTTTCATGTCTATGTGAAAAACGATTATGAGTTTGGTTTTATAATGATGCATGTCAATTTAATTCTTATGGTATTAATAAAGAATTTCAAAGATAAGTTTCGAATTGCATGATAATTTGTAAGGAAAAGATGTAACAAGATAGTAAATAAGATAACCGGCAAGCATGTTAACGTAGTTGTAGTTTCGTACTTGGTTTATTCTTTAAATCCGTGTGCAATAAAGGTTGCCGCCCTATACAATTGCAATGTACTCGGGGTATCGATCTCATAAGCCAAAATATTCATAGGATAAGATGAACGATTAGTTGCTTACCTTGTGGTGTTTTTAGGGATAGAGTGGTTTAAAGAATTTACATGTCGATGTGAGAAGAGTGACGCCTTACTTGCTAATATGTTTCCAACTAATATGACTTTGTGATTAATTACTTATCATGTTTGTTTACGTCGTTTAGAATATTCAAAGATGACTAGTATAATTTTAAGGTTAGGCGTTTAGTCACTTAAAATACATAAGGAGTCTTAATTGATTAGTGAAACCGTTTATGATGAGCTAATTAGGTTGGAAGTAAGTCGAGTCTAGAACATGTTGATTTGATGCCGCGAGTCTTGCTTGCTATTTTGTTGTGTGTTTTGATTGCTTTTATGCTAGTAATTTGTGGAAGAATGTTGACCAAACTTGTACATAGTAGTTTAGAGTTTATTTTTCCTGCATTTTAATTTCGTGCTTTAGAATTTAGGGCAGCCCTATGGCTGCTGAACCTCTCTCAATCCCCCATGACTTCGTATTTTGTATATATGTAAATAACTTGACATTATTTGTGTATATATGTGTTTTGTGTTAACATTCTCATGTTTCAGGTACCCTTAATCCCCGGCTAGAACGATCCCTACTTATTCTATGCTACTAACGATTGTAGGGTTTATTATTGTGTGTGTTTAGGCACTCGTCACTCGGGTCGAATTAGAGCGAGTTCTTGGTATTGAATTGAAGCTTATGTTGTCATGAACAACCCCTTAAAAGGAATTGGTTCAATTTACAGTAGGCAAGGAGAAATCAACGAATTTGATTTCTAGGGTTTATGATGAATAGTGCCGAATTTGGGATTTTTATGAATTGACCCATTTAGACTTGAAATTGGTGATTATTGTAGAAGGGAAAGATGTTAGAAATGTTGAGATGAACCTTCTATTAAATTCTGGTGATTTTTGGTGGCGGTGGCAGTGTTGACCGCCGTTGACCGCCGCCGCCACCGTGGGGGAAATTTTGAGGATCAAATTTGGTTAGTTGTGAAGAATGTAGTTTATTGACATTTATTTTGAAATTTTTAGAAGGAATTTTAGTGGGTTAAGATATTGTCTAAAGCTTTTTCGGATTATGAGTTAGAAGGCGGAGAAGTGAAATGAGAGTTGAAGGGAAATGAGAAATAATATTAATAACACTAAAGGTTAGATAGAAAAAGTTAAGGGACACGATTTTTTTGGGCGTGTCGAGATTGTCTAATTATAGTGATTTAAGTTTTCTTACATTTAAGGAAAATAAGGGATTAATGATGTTTTTATTCAGGACCTGGGGACGCTCTTTCTGACGGGACTTCCGAGAAGCGTCAGGCTTAGGCTTTTATTTAAATAAATGTGTATGCAATTATTTTTTAAGTATTTATGTTGTTATTTATAATTGAAATATTTTTGATGGCCTTTTTGGTTTATCATTAGATTTGTTCCATGGTTTTGAATGGATATTTCGGAAACTGAAGATAAAATTTATCAAGTCCTTGGAGGTTTTTGTTTTATGGATTCCGGAGATTTCACGATTTCTTGATTTATGAATTTCATGACATGTTGGATTTATATATATATCATCTTCGGTATTATTTGCTCAGCATATGAGACATGTCGTAACTTTATGTTTTGTTTTTTCGAGGCTGCTATTTTAAATAATTATATTTATAAGCCTCATATGTGCGGTCGGGGAACCGTATAGATTTCTGATTTATTGGGGAAGCATGTTTTTCGGATTCGATTCTTATTTGTTTTTACACCACATTTTGGGTCGTCATGATTGCTAGCTAGCATTAGCGTGTGATGTTGTTTAGTAGCCCTGGGAGGTTCCGACCCTTAGCTTGAGAGGCTGGGTCGTCTTATTTACTAGGTAGCAGTAGCGTGGGACGCTACTTAGTAGCCCTGAGAGGTTCCGACCCTTAGCCTAGGAGGCTGGGTCGTCATGTTGGCTAGCTAGTACCCACGCTGTTTTAGTAGTCCTGGGAGGTTCCGACCCGAGCCTGGGAGGTTCCGATATGGTGTAACCACTTCCCCATTGTTATATTTATCGAATCAAATGAGTTAAAAAATTTTTGTTTCTATGATTTATTGACTTGACTGGTGCTTTTGTGTTATATTGAAATTATTTATTGCATGCACGATGATTAAATTGATGATAAAAATTGGGAGAGCATTGTTAAAGTTTATTGGTTATTTATAATACTTAAACTCTTTCATTTTGGTTATTGTCCACTCACGCTAATGTTTTAAATATTTCTCCCCTGAGCCCTTCGTTTTAAAATGCCCAGTCTGCAGTGTTCGAGCGGCGACTAGGGAGTGAGGCATATCTTCTGTTTTCCCCTGTCTTCTCCTTCGGAGGTTAATAGTTAACATCTTTATTGTATATTTCTATTTCTAGTTTTAGACGCTCTGATAACTATGGGTTGTAGTAAATTTTATTTTCACTTGAAAGACTAGGATGTGGTTTATGTAAAGATTTAAGAAGATTTAAATTGTTTAATTATGTTATGGGAGTTGTTGGGAATTTATGATGGTTGAAATTGAGTTGGAGGAGCAGATGGCTCCAGGAGTAAGGTGGCAGATGTATGTTTTGTGTTAAGGAGTGTATAGTTTGGTTCTTACAGGTAGGGTTGTCCATTTTTTTAAAGGAGATTATGCCAAATTTTTTTTCGGTATAATTAACCTTTAAGTGGACCCCGCAGGATTTACTTCGGTTTTAGGGTAGAATTCCGAAGTGGGCCCTGACAACAAACGTATTGTCATTCAATTTATTCAATAAAACAATGAAGGCACATGGAAAAGTATTGAACTACTGATGACCCAAGGCTAGTGATGAATCTATATAAAAGCGCGCATGCGTATGTACTTCAACATGCAAACATGTTTGCATTCTTCTTCTCCTTTCGAAAAGTAGTTGTAGAATTCAGGTAACTAAATCTCTTTATAAGAATGGTTTTCTCTTTAATTTTATAGTTATTACTTATTACCTACACTTACACTAAATGTTTAACTGATGCTGAGTATTGTTATGTGTTAGATCAATAATGGCAAGTGGTAGTAGAAGTGGAAATGATCCAGCATGGAAGTATGCAACTGCTATTGAAGGAAATAAAAATGGCACAATCTGTAAATTTTGTTTTAGCAAATTTCAAAGTGGGGGAATTACAAGATTGAAGAACCATTTATCAGGTTATGATCCACACAATAGTGTTAAAAAATGTGATAAGGTGCCATCAGATGTGAAGCAAGAGGTGATATCATGGATCAAGAGAAAATATGCAATGAAACAAGGAAAGACAGCTATGGCAGAAAATATCAGAGAAGAACTCCGAAATGAATATCTTGGGAATGAATAAAATCCCAATGAAGATGATGGGAGTGATGGCGATGATGGATATCAATATCCTCAAGACATGCGTCGTTCTGAACAAGGAGATTATCGGGAAGCAGTAAGACGATCAACTGTAGATCGTGATAACACTCAATTTACGAGTGGAAGGTTGAGATTTCCAACAAGATCGAAGGGTGGTAGTAGGAATCGTCAAACTTAACAATTTGATTGATCAAAACATCATAGTCATCGGTATCAATTTCCTGAACCTCCAGTAGAAATGCCATACAAAGATAGTCGATCAAAGCAAAGCACAGTTAAAGGAATATTTAAAGGTGCGAGAGAAAGTTTTCTAAAATCGACCGCAAGATTTTTCATATATACTGGTATTGCTGCAAACAAGGCAAACTCTCCACATTTTAAGGAGATGCTTTCTGTCACAGGAGTTTGTGGTAAATATTTTATACTTTTAATGCATTTTTTATCTAGTATATACATACTGACCAATCTTATTTAATATGTCGTTTCTTGTTTATAGGTTCTAGCATAAAGTCTCCAACCCCATATGAAGTTCAAGGTCCTTGTCTGGAGGCAGAGTACACAGAAATACAAAGGTATGTGCATAAGCATAGAGAATCTTGGAAAGTATTTGGATGCACTATTATGTGTGATGGATGGACAGGGCCAATGAAACTATCTATTATAAATTTTATGGTGTATTCAAAAGGTGCAACTGTGTTTCTGAAATATGTAGATGCTTCCCATGTAAAAAAAACTGCTCAGTACATATATGGTCTGTTAGATGAGATTATCCAAGATATTGGACCAGAAAATGTTGTTCAAATTGTCACTGACAATGCATCAGTATTTAAAAAGGTCGGAAGAGACTTGCAGAAAAAATACCCCCTGTTTTGGATTCCATGTGCTGCTCACTGCATTGATTTGATATTTGAAGATATTGGGAAGAGAAAACCAGTATGCAGTGCAATTAAAATGATTCAAACTGTAACTAACTATATCTACAATCATAGTTGGGTACTTGCATAAATGAGGAGCATCACTCATGGGGATTTAGTTCGACTTGGAAAAACTCGATTTGCAACAAATCACATCGCCATTGATAGCATACTGAAAAATAAAGTAAATTTGAGAAGATTGTTTACAAGCAACGCATGGACTCATAATGCAGCAAGCCGAACTAGATAAGGCAACAGAGTAGAAATAATAATCTTAGACTCCAGTTTTTGGGATGGTATGGACACAGTCCATGAAATTTACAAGCCACTGTATGAGATTCTTCGAATTGTTGATACATAAATTCAACCGACCATGCCCATATTATATGATATGTTTCAAAGAATGAAACAACAAGTATCACAGATGAATGGAAAGAAATGGGTGCTTGATATCATCAATGATCGATGGGACAAAACACTAAGTCAACCATTGCATGCAGCAGGTTTGTACTATTCCTATATCTCTACAAATATTTATATTGTCCAATACTCCAATTATTAAGTTGGTATATTACTATATTATTTGTTGGTTTCTTGTTTGTAGCATATTTCTTAAACCCAAATTTTCAATATCGACCTGGGGTTGGTCATAACAAAAAAAATTCACAAGCAATTGGACTAGTGTTCGAACAATTCAACACAACTGACGGAAGCATTGCTAATGTTGATACTTTTGTAGATGAGGTAAATTGATGACATATTTTTTTTTAGAATGTTTGGCATTATATACGATTAATATTCAAACGGGTCGTTCAGATCGTATGTTTTAGAGAAGCAAAAGGATCATTCGGCTCGAGCATTGCAAAGCAAACAAGAGAAAGTAGAAGTTCAGGTTTGTAGTTTATATGAACCTTCATTATTAGACACGGTTGATGAGCTACAAAACTAACTCTTTTAGTTTATTTACAGCTGATTGGTGAGCACAATGGGGCTTTTCTGCACTAAACATATCAAAAATTGCAATGCGTATTTTAGCACAGACGGCCTCTTCTTCAGCTTGTGAAAGAAACTGGAGTACATTTTCTCTTATTCATACGAAGTAAAGAAACCGTCTTGCATATAAGAAGTTGGAAAAGCTTGTATATTGCTACTACAACATGAAGTTACGACTACGTGATAAACTAGCAGAGAGTGTGATAAATGAAACAACTACATCGATCTTCTTCATATTTCTAGTAAACCACTGGAAAATGGCATCGATCCACTTCATGATTGGATTATGCCTGCACACCTCGATGATGAAGATAGCAACCCTTGTCCACAAGTGGTAGAAACTGCGACTGATAGTGGAATTAATGTGAATAAAGTATTATTTGAAGATGTTGGAAACCAATGCGATAATTCTTATAGTGATGTTGTATGGGGGGGGGGGGGGGGGGGGGGCACTGTAACTCCGGATAGTTCAGATGATGATGGTGGTGGAAGCGGAAAAAGTGGTGGAGATACAGGGTTCCAATATGGACAATCTTCTGTGGGTGGAGACATAAACCAATTTACATATGAAAGTAATTTTGATCATGTCACCCAAGATGAAGACCACGGATCTAGAGAAGCTCGTCATGGTGAGCAAAAGCAGAATCGGCATGGCACCAAGACTAGATGTGCAATTGATGATCAAAGTACCCCATCAGATGTTGCTTCAGTTGCCTTAAGTTTTGATTTTATCAGTTTAGGCACAGAGGGTAGTGGGTCAAATGAATCGCATGAAGGCAACAATCAATTTAGTTATAATATTTTTGAATATGACCAATATGGAGAAGTGCATGACCAATCATATAGTTGGATTCATCCTTACTATCCCATTATAAGGAATACCGTCGGCAGTTCCAAAGATAGATATATATATATATATATATATATATATATGAATGATTATCATATTAATCACTACAATTCATACGTACTATATGAGTCAAATGTCTTGGTCAGATTATTATACTTTCGTGGATCAGCGTGGGAAATTTGAAGCACCTAGAGTCTCTTTCTGGTAATAAATGAAGCTATTATTTGTATGTATTTAAGATTTTATGTGTAAAATGAATAAATTTCATATTTAAATAAAAACAAAATATCTTTTCCAATATCTCTGATATCTATTTTTTTTGGCCGACCGATATATCTACCGACATCGACATTTTAAACCTTGGCTATGGTTACCTCCCAAAAAAAAAAAGGGGGGGGGTTGGGGGGGGGGTGGTATAGTTACCTTGAGGTACTGTAACGACCATTGTTCAGTTTATAAAAAAATATATATATGTATATATTGTGTATATTTTGGTTAGTACTCTTTCTAAAATTCTAATTATACTCCCACTAAAAGTTATCCATAATACATATATTCGATCTGCGCTTATTTTTTTTTGTTTTGGATACATATTTTGGTGTACTTCAGAATACTGTTTAACAGGTAGAAGGTTTCCTAGTTAAGTTCCTATTTGTAGGCTTGTTCTCTTCCTATTATATATATGTAAATAAAGTGTCGCTCTCAAGTTCATCACCATGTACTCCAATTTCTTCCAAAGATCGGCATGGCTGGTACTAGTTCAAACGCAAACCCTAACCATAATAATTCAGCTCCGTATCATGATAGCGAGATGATGAAGCCATATGAGTTCTTCTTCACCAGGTTTCCAAGGGGCTATAAGTTTCTACCTACTGACGAAGAGTTGATTCTTCAGTACTTGACGAACAAACTCTTGAATTCACCTCTTCCGACCAACAAAATCCTTGACCTTAACGTCTATAAATTCAGTCCGATGCAACTTGCAGGTCTTCCTCTTTCTCCCTCTCCCCTCTACAATGTGATTTACTTACGTACATAACTTGTTGCCGAATTTATGCCGAGTTTAGCTACCTACTTCGATTCCTAAGATCAGTTAGTTTTCTGTGAGTTCGCATGAAGCTCTATTGTCTCACGTTGTTAGGAGCCAACATCATTCTGTCGTCTATGGACTTGAGAAGACACACAGATATCGTATATATACCTTTTATTTTTTTTAATGCCTAAAAAGTCCCACTTTCATAATACGTACATATTATATATTCAAAAGCTAAATACAGAAATACAGGGAGTACATAACCAAAACATATATAAAAGTTGTACTCGTGAATGACCAAGTCCAAGCATGGGCTGCGATGCTGATGATCGATAATCAAAGCTTAAATAAATTTGCACATAAAAACTCTAAATCATCCTCGGTTCAAGTTTCTATATCTGAACCAAATTAAGAACGAAGAGTCGAAAAGTACTCAATATAACACAGCTCAATTATTTCTAATTGATTTTCTTTTTGTTTCTTGTGTGAGGCTAATTTATGAACTTGTTATTTTGTTGCGGACAAGAGATGCACAAATTCCGTGAAGAGGAGGATATGTACTTCTTCAGCCCCAGGACTAAGAAGTATCCGAATGGTAATCGTCCTAGTCGCATAATTGGTGATGGTCATGGATTTTGGAAGGCAACTGGTAGAGATAAACAAATTTATGATGAAAGGGAGAAGTTAATTGGAACCAGGAAGACATTGGTCTTTTATGAAGGGAAACCTAAACATGGGGAAAGAAAGACCGACTGGATTATGCATGAATACATAATCGAGGAAAGCATTGCACCAACGACTACTACTAGAGCTCCTGGCGACAATAGGGTATGTATACAATTGCACCATTAACTAACTTCTAGCTGCTTTCATGTCATTATATACGTGATGGATTTATTCATGTGCTTCTGTTAATAGTCGTTTGTTTTTTTTGTCTTTTTGGTGCAGTTGAATGACTGGGTTCTCTGCAAGGTATATCTAAGTAAGAATTCGAAGAATAACCCAGATAGTGAGCGTGCAGAGAAAATAGAGACGACAGATTCAGTGCCATTAGAGCAGGACCTTCCGGTGCTTGAGAGCTGCTCTGCGACTCAAAACACTGAAAGTGAGCAAGCATTGAACAATGGTATCATGACAGAACCATATCGCTCTACTACTGGTTTTGAGTCTCAACAGGTAACGGACTTTGGTACAAGGTCGTATGCTCATCATCAACGAGATGTTTCATTGCTTCTAAGCGCTTCGCAGCTGCCAGTTATTAACAGTGTTAGCGATGCTATTTCCTGTCTTGCTGGAGGAGACAACTACAGCGGAACGATGACTACACTATATGATGGTTCAAATGGATATGAAAATGTGATCAATTTGGATTACAACTTGCATGCACATCATCAGCAAGACTTTCCATCAAATCAGAACACTTCGACACCCTCTATTATTAACAGCGTCGAGTCTGCTATTGCCAGTCTTGCTGGCGGTCCGGTGTTTCCTTATATGGCGTTCCAACAAGTGCCTCATGGTGTTGGAGCTCAATATGGGACAAAAGAAGCTCACAGAAATGGAATCCAAGCATATCAGTCCCCTCATGGTACCGATCCTCAATCTCTGCCAAGTTTGGACAATGGCTGCGCGCCTCCCTCCATTACCGCAGTGTTATTACTTAAATGACGATCAAGACTTTGGTTTCTTTTGATTTTTTTTTTTTTAGGTTTGTAAGGATGGTTCCTATTGATATGCCTATTGAATTTGGGTAGAACTGTCAGACTTTTTTATGAACGTTACTATCGCATGGCCTGAGCATGAGGATGACTCTTTATTTTTCTTTGCCTTAAACTTTGGGTACATTTAGGGTGTGGCATTACCCACTACTGCACAAACATATTGAAGCGACGACTTTTTGTCGTCGTTTCAGAGCAAAAGTCGTCGCTTCAAGGTTGAAGAGACGACAAGTCGTCGCTTCAAAGTCGTCGCTTCATTTTCGTCGTTTCAATTTCGAAGCGACGAGTTTTGCTCCAAAAGTCGTCGCTTCAAAGTTTGTAGCGACGACCTCTAAATTCGTCGCGAGAAATATTGAAGCGACGACTTTTGCTCGTCTCTTCAAACATTGAAGCGACGAACTTTGCTTGTCTCTTCAACAATTGAAACGACGAAGTTTGCTCGTCGCTTCAAACATTGAAGCGACGAATTTTGCTTGTCTCTTCAAAAAGTGAAGCGACGACTTTTGCTCGTCTCTTCAATCTGAAGCGACGAATTTCGAAATGATGTTTTTAGAATGAGGCGACGAATATTGGCATATCTTCGTCGCTTGAATTGACAAATGAAGCGACGACTTTTGGCAATATTCGTCGCTTCATTGGTTGTTACAGAGTGCCTAAAAATTTTCCCTGGTTTTCCCTGGTTTGGTCTGAACAAATTTCATTCACCTAACAGCAACACAAAACCCTGTTCAAATAACATTTCACACATCCAACATGTCACAAGCACACTATATTTAACAAATACGTCAATTACATTGA
The DNA here is from genome assembly GCA_963682095.1 of Potentilla sterilis. Classification (NCBI taxonomy): domain Eukaryota; kingdom Viridiplantae; phylum Streptophyta; class Magnoliopsida; order Rosales; family Rosaceae; genus Potentilla; species Potentilla sterilis. The sequence continues at coordinate 25,467,599 of OY821756.1, forward strand.
AATCCGAGAATATGTTTCGTAATAACAATGTCGATGTTCAAATTACAAGAAAAAAAAAAAATGTCCTACGATTCGTCTTCGTGTTCGGGATTACCTTTGGATGCACAGGAGGATTTGTCGGCAAGTGTGGCAGTTGGTGCGGCGGCATTGACCGGCAGATTGCCTTGGGCCGATATGACTTGACCGAGGAGAGCCTCCAGCGTCGCCACGCGTTGCTGCAACTCTTCGTTCTTGCGGTTGCTCACTTCTTGCTCGCGTTTGCTCGCTTCTTGCGCGCGTCTGCTCTCCTCTTGCGCGAGTCTGCTCTCCTCAGTGACGGCCTCTAGCTGCCTCCTCAGCTCCTGAACCTCCGAAGGACTGCGGTGCACGCGTGAACCACCTCTCGGTTTGGGCGGGCGTCTTAATGCACCCCCTAGTCCTGCAAAAATGGTCAAACAAAAATAATTAAATTAAAAACGATTTCGTATGAAAAATCAGAAAACACAACACAACAAGATGTTTAAAAAAATTATACCTCGGACCCTCGTCCCCGGCTTCCCACCTAGCTCCTGCTCGACTACCGCCATCTGCTCCTCGACGGTAACGGGACCCGTCACTTGACTGCCGCTCGCCTCATCACTCACTCGGGAAGCACAGATTTCATCCATCTTTCTCTTCACCGCTGCCTACAAAAAAATGTTCATTGATTTGTGTTGTTATACTTTTTAAATTGAAATAACTGAAATCAAACCAATTAGACAGTCACTCACCACTCTCTCCTGAGCATTCTGCGACGGTTCATAAACATCGCACACTGTTTTTAAAATGGGCGCTGGATGTCCTTTCGCCTCATTCGCAGCAACCCGATAGCTGTAGGGGGTGGTGCCGGAGTGGTGGTTGATTGCAGTCCCTTTCTCCTTTCCCGCGTTTCGGTTAGCGGCGTTCCGGGCACACATCCTCTGCAAAACATACAATCCGAATATTACTATAAAAATCATGGTATGAAATGCAAAACCTATAAGGTAATTTACTTTACCTTATACTCGGCGTCCTCAAAGTGGACTTTGAGCCACTCCCACTGCTCAGGTCGGTGGATGAACTCTGCAGGCGTCGCCTTGGATACTTCGACGTAGTGAGTATGACAGTCGTGCTTCCAATCCTTGTATATCTTTGCAGCCGTCTCGTCGATGTATTTCCACATCCCTGTCTCGCTGGGAGGGAGGTGATAGAGCGTCTAGTAACAAACAATTCAAAAAAATTAATTAATAAAAGCTCATATTTCAATATAATGTTACTGAAAAATAATGTTACGAAATGATTGTAAAATAATATTTTACCTCCATATAAGTCGTCAATATATCTTGGTCCTCCTCTTTCAGCTCAGCAAAAGAAGGTGCAAGCATCGGCACTTTGCTCCGGACGGCGCTCCCGATGTCTCGGGACATCAAAGTCCTCCACTTCAACTCTTTGGGACCCTTGTGCTCTTCAGCGTACTCAACTGGGAGAGGCTTGTTGTTGTTCAGCATCTTCAAATACTGCGTCTTTGTGCCCATTATGATATGAAGCTTGTCAGGGTTCCTGGCCCTCGGCTTCTTTCCCGTTGCCATATCAACCACCTCTGCCATATGAACCAAACCAAATGAGGATATGTACAAATCATATTCACCAATAAGCAGTGCATGCTAGTGATATAAGAGATATATGAATGAGACAGAAAATGATAAATAAAAACAGTATAAAGATGAGAACAATCGAGTTTACTATATGATTGTACATATATGACAATATGTTGATTAACCACTCAGCAGCATTACTATTAGCAAACAAAACTGAAATTTTGATTAACCAACCGATCAGACTCATATGATGGGAATTGACCTAATATTTGCTTGGACAGCAAGTGTTTTTTTTTTTACTTAAATAATAGCTGAATGTGTGTCAATAAAATAATTCTGCCATATTTTAGTTTTCTATATATAAACCAACGACATAGACTTTGATGCCTTGCAAACATTGTTCAAAACTAAAGGATCCAAACATAAAAAAATTGATGCATAGATAATTAGAAGATAGAAGAATTCTTCACATGCAGTATGTCTCTCATCATAATTATCTTACTTTGAAGTGCCCTATACCAGCATATCACTGTGTATATGGCTGAGCATGTTTAAGCCTTATATAGAAGAATCAGATGGGATGGGATAGACAGGCAAATGCATATGGGTGAAATGAATAGTTCAAGATATATAAAGTAGTTCATAAACACACACAAAAGCAAACATCTTTCAATCTTATCAATCATAACAGAAATCAAAATTTGGCTGAGCATGTTTAAGCCCCCAAAGAAATTTAACAGAAAATTGAAGTTCACGAAATGGGAGTTCATATATGTGCACTTGAGTTTTCATTGAGAATCCAATGTTTGCTGATTCCTATCTAGCTGATCATGAGAAACAACCTAACTGAAATTCATACAGGAAGTTCACTTACTCGACCGCATGATAAAATAGGGTACAGTGAGACTTTTACCACCAAACTTAACATCATTTTGTTCTAGTACGCATGAACACGTACACAGCATCATGACTTATCATTACACTCCCATAGAGTCTAATTAACAAGAAGTCTCTAATATGGCAGAGAAAGAGCTTTGTTCTAACCACATTCGAAAAAAAAAAACAGATTGTTTTGAATTACCTGGCTCCTTAGGACCCCTCCTGCATCTAATACTTAGGGGAGGACCGTCCTCGGGTTCCACAGCCGGCGCTCCGCCTCCGGCGCCGCCGCTGCTCCCAACATCAGCACCAAGCGCCGCAGCCCCCAAGCCCGAAGTCCCGGTGTCGTCCAGAGACGGGATCGGTACGAGCATGCCCGCTTCTGGCGCCATCCCCGTCCTCGTCTCCTCAGCCGCCGCCGCCGTCGCCGTCTCCTCCGCCGCAGCCAATCTAGCTGCCAGTTCAGCCGCCTTCCTCTCCCGTCTCGCCTCCAGCTCCTTCTTCCTCCGCTGCGCACTCGAACCTGGTGCCATTGCTGAATCGACGAACTTCGTCCGGTTTAGGGATAGAAAATTAAACCAAAGAAAACATAAGTTGGAATTCCATTAACATACTAAAGCTCAGCTATTTGTTTCTGACTTAACAAGTTATAACAAGATTAAAACTCAAGCATGAACATAGAGTATGGTGAGCAAGACTTTTTCAGTCTAATCCATAAAGAAAAGTAGTGTAAATAACTCCATAGCAGTACTGGACAAGTAACTCCACTTCAAAAGGAGTAATGTTTACTAGCTATACCACACAATGAGGGATTTTGTGTTTCCATGTATCTGTTACTCTGCTAGTAGACACCAGAAACACCACTTCAACCACCAAATCAGTGAAACTCACACTCCACGGCTTCACAACATATTTCCAACTACAACTAAGCTAATTCTCCACAAATTTTCATAAAAATCCAAATACTCAGCAGCATTACCATTAGCAAGCTTTACTAGTGTAGGAAAATTCCCAATAATTGAAGGTAACTGGACAACAAAGTTCTCTGTATCAAGTAGGACTGCAGGCATACTTCTACTTTCTGTCAAAAGTTTTGACCAAGCTTCTGTGACTGAAACATACATCTTGTTTTTCCACACAACGTATCTGTTGTGTTTTTAGTTCTAACTTCTAATGTGGGGTGTTGGTGGATACCACCCCCTAATCACTCCTCAGTCCTAAACATGGGGCATTTCTGATTTATTGATTCAACAGAGACCAAAACGTTTTGCAGCAAACTAAAACTAGACTGGTGACAGGGAAGGTGTTCTATTATTACAAGATTAAAACTCTGGATTATAACAAGATTAAAACTCCTTGTCAAGCATGAATATTAAAGAGAGCATAAAGAGGAGAACTTGTCAAAACAAGCAGATCAACATGTCTGCTGCAACTAAGGTAAGAAAAACCGAACCCAATGCAAGAATGAGACTGAAAAACAAAACTTACCAGAGAGAAGGTTGATGAAGTTGGGTGATCTGAGAGGCCAAAGACTAAGAGGAATGAGGGAGGGATAGAAGAGGGTTTCGGGTTGAGGGTGACAAGTGGGTTGAGGGGGATTCCGGTTTAGGGATTTAGGGATTTAGGGATTAGGGATTGGGGATTTAGGGATTTAGGGATAGAAGATTTTCGGGTTTAGAAGAAAGAACGAACTGCGTTTCAAATGAGGAATGAGCAACACAAGTTCGACCTAATCTGCGAAATTAAGTGAGGCGACGAATAATGACTAAAGTCGTCGCTACAAAGAGTAAGTCAGCGACGAATAGTAAGAAGCTGGTCCAATTTTCGTCGCTTGAAATTATAGGAACGACGCGTTTTGAAACAAAGTTCGTCGCTTCAGGTAATAGTGAAGCGACGAGTTTTGAAGACACTAGGTAACCAAGTGTCTTCAAAACTCGTCGCTTCAGGTAATAGTGAAGCGACGAGTTTTGAAGACACTAGGTTACCTAGTGTCTTCAAAACTCGTCGCTTCACTATTACCTGAAGCGACGAACTTTGTTTCAAAACGCGTCGCTCATACACTTTCAAGCGACGAAAATTGGACAATATTCGTCGCTTGAATTAAAGCAAACAGATTAGTGGTTTACAAAATTAAATGTTTTTATTTAATTACAATATTAGATAAATATTGTTCAAAATTACATCAATAAATATATATTTGCGTCATCATATTACAACATATAATAAAATTAACTAGTAGTCTTCCTCGTCGTCGTCTTCACCATCATCGTCTTCCTCTTCCTCATCGAGTTCATCATCTTCCTCTTCATCATCGAATTCATCATCTTCCTCTTCGTCACCGTTTGATTCTTCATTCTCTTCTTGTACTTGTAAATCGAGTTGAAGCGACGAAGCATCAATATGGTAAAATTGGATCGAACTTAGTCCGTCCTCTTGGTAAGGCTCTGGGATTTGATTTCCTAAAGGAGGCCTGTTCTCTTCCGTTGCAAGTACTTCGGCACTGTATACATTTCGGTGTGACATTTCTTGCACCACTTTCCAAGTACCACCCGCCGCAGGATCGTCCAAGTAGAACACTTGTTTTGCCTTGATAGCAAGACAAAATGGTGAATCCTCATAGTAACTAGTGTTTGTATCCACTGATATCAGACCATGATCTACCCTGACGGTGCCAATTTCATCGGCATCGACTTCGTCAGCGGTGTTATGCCAGATAACTTTCAACAACACCACCGACAAATTTTCTGGATAACATACCTCGACTACATAGTCAAGATGGCCATAGAAGTGTTGGGACAAGTTTCCATCGTTCGTGCTTAACATCACCCCGCTATTTTGAGTCACGAGCCTTACATCTCTATCGAATGAGACATACTTGACACCGTTGACATAACACGCCTTATAAATCCTGGTGAATTGCGGACCTCGAGCCAATGACCATATTGCCCTGTTAAAATTAGGGTCGTTAACATCATATCTTCTTTTGGCCTGAAAAGAAGATGGTGTTAGTTTTATATTTTCACAGGATTTAGCTTCTTTGTATACGAAAAAAAAACATTGAAGGGACGTACAAATTTGAAGAACCATTGATGGAAACTCCTCCTCTTGAGGCGCTCGTCATAATCTTCACCATGTTTCGCTAAATACATTTCGGTGTGAGCGTCCATGTAATATTTAGCTTCTTCTGTATCCGTCAAAATTTGCCAGTGAGTCTCAGCCGTTTCCTGCTGTGTTAATCTTATATTTCCGGTTGTATCCATAATACATGGCTGAACTAACTGAGAAACACAACTAATATTCCATAGTGGGGGATTGGGCTCTTCGTGTTCTTCCAATTGCAGATACGACTTACAGTACGTCACCGACTCCCATGATATGTACCTTTCTGCAATACTCCCCTCCGGATAACGTGTATTACTCATTGATTGTTTATAATCACCTAATTGCCTATAAAATGATGAATATAGTTAGTACGTATATATGTCTAGTGTAAATTCAATTTTACCAAAAGAAACATATATTTGTAATAAGGTGAAACTTATTTGGTTAATAAATATACCTTTCCGTTGGATACATCCATGTAAAATGTACTGGGCCTGTAAGCATAACTTGTTCGGGAAGGTGAACCATGAGATGAACCATAGAGGTGAAGAAATGTGGAGGAAAAATCAACTCCAAATTGCAGAGAATGATCACTATGTCATCTTGCATCTGTTGGACATCTGCCTTCTTTAACTCCCTAGCACATAATTTCCGAAACCAATTTGACAATGCTATCAATGGCTTCACGACGTTATTTGGCAAAAATCCTCGGATAACCACTGGAAGAAGACGTTGAAGCAGGACATGGGAATCATGCGTCTTCAATCCATAGAACTTTTTATCGGATAGTTTCACCTTATTTCTCAAACTTCCAGCATAGCCAAGTGGATACCGGACACCGCGAAACCATTCAAATACTTCTTCAAGACGATCCTCTTGAACTAAAAAGGGTGCATGAGGAACCTTTCCCGTCCTCTTTTGAGCTTCCGAACACCACTGCCTTTTGCGGATTTTCCTTTTCTCCAACGCTTCGCGGGCCCTTGGACCATCCTTGGTCTTCCCTTCAATTGCAAGGATGGTGCCCAGGATATTGTCACCCACATTCTTTTCAATATGCATGACATCTAAACAGTACCTGTGTAACAACGATGACCAATAGGGAAGCATCCAGAATACGCTCTCGTGGGTCCAACATTGTCTATTGTGTGCTGAGTAGGGGATATGGAAATCTGGATGGTGGCTAAGAGTGCCGTAATTGTGTGACCGAATTTCCTCCAAAATTTCATCTCCGTTCTTATGAGCTGGTCTTTCTCTCCACTCTGGCTTCCCGTTAAATGCCAAACTGGATCGCATGGGTGAATTCTCGTCCAGCCATTTCCGATGCCCTTCATAAACAATTCTCCCACACATATGCTCCGCCGTCAGCTCATCTAGACAAATTGGACATGCCTTGTACCCTTTCACTGTTGAGCCTGCAAGCATCCCTAAACCAGGAAAGTCACTTATCGTACACATCAGCGCTACCTTCATCATGAATACATCATTGTCCACTCTGTCAAAAGTAGCGACTCCATTTTCCCACAAATCTTTGAGCTCGTCGATCAATGGACGAATGAGTACACTAAGGCACTTTCCTGGAGATTTAGGGCCAGGAATCAACACGGCCAGCATATTATATTCCTTTCTCATACACATATTAGGGGGTAGATTATATGGCATCACAACCACGGGCCACGTACTATGCTGGGTTGTCATTGTTCCAAATGGGCTGAAACCATCAGTTGCCACTCCAAGCCGCACATTTCTTCCCTTAATGTCGTTGAAACCTGGAAATGTCCTGTTAAAATGTTGCCATGATTCTCCATCAGATGGGTGCCGGAGAGTACTTTCATCTACTCGCCTCTCCTTATGCCATCGCATGTGCTTTGCTGTGTGTGGGGACATAAATAGGCGTTTCAACCTTGGAGTGATAGGGAAATACCATATTATCTTTTTTGGAAGGTCATCCGTATCTGGCTTATATCTTTGAGCACCACATATTGGACAAGTCCTACGAGTTTTATTTGCAGCCCCCCTGAATAGGTAACAGTTGAATTCACAAACATGAATTTTTTCATATCCAAGGGAAATATCCTTGATGATTTTTTTAATTCTCGAATAACTCACAGGAAAACTGTTGACTTTAAAAAACTTATGCACCCATTTACATAATTTATCAATACTCGTATCCGACCATCCGTTTTCAACTTTAATTTCCATTGCATGTAATATGGCACTTAATACAGTTTCTTCACTCCCTTCATACAATGGGGTTTGAGACTCTTTCAGAAGCCTTTCATACTTAGCGTAATCATCATCTACCATGTCATTGAACTGAACTTCAGCGTTTTCTTCAACGACATTTTGCGGTGCATCTGCATGGTATCCAGGATAGTATGGAAATACATCTTGTATAATCTCCACAGGCGGGATCACTGAAGGACCGGCAACATTAGAAGCCTGGACTCTGTCTTGAAGCCACTGTCTCCGTTTACTGATCATTGACGGTTCACCAGAAACTTCCCCGTGTAGGTGCCAAACTGTGTAAGTCGGATCCAAACCATGGTGCATACAGTGGTGATAAATCTCTACGAGTTTCTTATAATAAGGACCATTTTTGCAAACTGCGCATGGACAAGGCAGAAACTCAATTCCAGCAGTGCGAGCCATCACAAAATTGATGAAGTTAACTAAACCAGTGCTGTAATCAGGGTGTGTAAAGTGAAGATTCATCCACGATTTGTCGGGGACATCGTCCATGTTTCCTGTCACAACATAAACAGACAATATGCATAAGGTTAACACACAACATTCAGGATACAATCAGAACCTGTCCCAACACTTCTTCTCCTTATTCCTCCAGGTTGGGTCCTATCCCCTTCAGGCGAACACGACTTTGTTGATCGTTTTGCTATTCATGTGGTTTCCGCTACAGTTTTGGAAAATTTCGGCAGCATCTCCCTACAGTTCCTCAAGTGCACAAAAATCTAAACAACCTAATTTGCACTCGAGGAACATTGTAGAGAGACACTGTCGAAATTATATCCCAAAACTGAAACCGAAACCACATGAATAGCAAAACGATCAACAAAATTGTGTTCGCCTAAAGTGTCCAAAAATGGGACAATTCGAGAATCAACAACCCATCTCGATCAACTAGATGCGTTGTTGATTCTCAAACGGGAGTTCTAAGCTGATAAACACCACAATTATATATAATACGAAACAATAAATTTACACACGGCACCACGCTCCCTCACTAAGTCACTCGCATGTTTCAGAAACCCTAACTACCACAATCCACACACAACACAAACCAATTACATAATTAATTAATAATTTCAACATAATTTACCCTAAAATTCTAATTTCACACAATTTAATTATTTCACAAAATTTCATTTTCACTAAATATCTCCATTTCACTAAATTACACTAAAATTCAATTTCATTAAATTTCACAATTTCACAAACTAAACCTAAACTTAATTTCACTAAATTTCACCAAAATTCAAACATTTTCAATGAACCCATTCCATGGTTTATCACAATTTCCATATTCTAACACTAAACCAACAACAAATCACCAAATTGAACACCCTAAATCCAACTTCCATTAAACAACATAAACAACAATTTCTCATGAATAAATACTTAATATGCTCACAATGAGGGATAAATATAAGAAATTTGCACTAACCTTACTTAAGAATAAAAGAAATAGCAACCCAAGTTCAAGAATGCACAACTTCTTCTAATTTCTCCCTCTTCTCCTTCTTCTCCTCTAATCTGATGCAGAACCCGTCCTCTTTCACTTCCAACTTTTTTTACCTATATATATATAGCTGTCATTTAAGAGGAGGTACAATGATTGGTGGAAAAAATTGAAGCGACGAATATTGACAAAACTCGTCGCTTCAATTACAGTTTTGCGACGAAAAAAAAAATTTTGTCGCTTCAATATTTTCCTGGCGACGAATATTGAATAAAATCAATATTTGTCGCTTCAAAAATTTGTGAGCGACAACTGTAATGAAAAGTCGTCGCTTGAATATATTGAAGCGACGACTTTGGCTTAAAACCAATATTGGTCGCTTAGAATATTCAAGCGACGACTTTTGAAATGCCGATTTCAATCTTCGTCGCTTCATTGCTTTGCTGCAGTAGTGACCGTACCATTTATCAGTTGTCCACTTCATTTTCTAGGAGATCGAGCTACTCTTCCGGAAACATGTTCATATATTTCAGATAAAAGCGCACTCTCTAAAAATCATACTCAAGCCTTACAAAACCCTAATGATCGATATTGCGGATGATGAAGCAAAAGAACAAGAAATTAATAACATAGAAAGTCTAAAATTATTGAACGAGCTTTGTCAATGAAAAATTATAAAGGACAAATATCCTTAAGTGAGAAACTGAGAATGCTAGCTGCTCCACTTATAACTACCCCTGCGCGCACTAGTTCTAATTAATGAATCCTATGATGACTGAGATATCAAATGGTAAATATTCTCATGTCATTATGCAAACTAGCTGTTCCTAGGTTTTCTACTGTTGAAAGTCAATCCCTCCGGTCACAATATATAGGACCTGGGTGATAATGAATTACAAGAATACATTGGAGGAGGAAGCAGGCACTATTGATAATGCAGAAAATGAGTCAAGATGTGACGCGCCATCCTAATACAAATGTGATGTATATTAAAAGCCATGCCAAAAATTACCAGAGGGGAATGGTAGAAGGTAAATGGATCCAAGAGAAACAATTTGGGTGTGGGTGGACTTATGTGGGAAAATATTGTATGTAATTGGCCGTTTACTTTGTAAATTAATGAAACTTTACCTTTCTAATATATAAGTGAGATTACTAGCAACGCTAGTGCAGTTTTAAGTTGTTAGAGCAAGTCTAACAGATTCCCTATAATAGGGATTTTACTTAATTTTAGAGATTTTGGACTCTAACAGATTCTCCATCTCATTCTCTAAAATGGAGATTTGGATGAGAGAAAATATATCCATCTAATTACTTGTAGAGAGAGAGAGAGAAAAATTTACATAATAAAAACTTAATGAACAAATCAATTTGACACAGAAAACTAAAAGTAATCATTAATGAGAAATAATATATTCATCCCTATACCTTGAATTTTATTTAAAATAAATAAATTTATTATTCTAGAATAATTTAAAAGTAATCATTAATTATAATTTACAATAAATGATGAATATTTATTATTGTGTTATAAATTTCAGAATCTGTAAAATAGGTAATCTATTGGAGTTGGAGCAAAAAATTATAGAGAAAATGAGTTTTGTTTTCCCATTTTAGAGAAATTATTAGGGAACCTGTTAGACTTGCTCTTAGTGACTAGACTATATGAATTTTTCAATATGTAATTAAGGAACTATATATGTACACTTTGTTTTTTGGTTGGTAAATTTATTGCAAATGGCATGTCAAGGGTCGAGTTTTTTCTTTAGAACCATAAATATATGCCTTGACTGGTGCAATATTCACTACCAGATCGGACATAATGGCCGACGAAAAAAATTTCGTCGGCGATTCCAAATTTTCGTCGGCTATTCATTCTACCGATGAAAATTTCGTCGGCTATAATTCGTCGATAAAAGGCCGTCGGTAAAACTCATGACCGACGAAAATAACGAAATCGTCGGCTATTATCGAGTATGACCGACGATTTTACCGACGAAAATTAATTTTGTCGACCAAACCTTGGCAAAATATAATGCTATTCTTAATTTTTGGGGAAAAAAAATTAAATTAATTTCTAAATTACTATTCCAAGCAACTTGCAATTCACAATGACAATCCATGCATTTACACCAACAAGAAACACGTCTAAATGACTTATTATTTAATTTGTTCCAATATACATAAAATATAACCCTAATCATCACCTAAAGCACTAAAATCCACCACGTCATCCCCAGCATCCTGCTGTCCATCATGCTCGTCATCCTGCTGAACGAACTCGGGAAGTTGAGGCATTGGAGGTTCAACTAACGGCTGAAACGGGGGCGGGGGTTCAAGGCCTTGTTGTTGTGCCGCGAACATAGCATACAACCAGTCTTGTTGGCCGGCGTAGTTGTGTCGCCGAATTCTCTCGTATTCAGCATGCCAACTGGACATATCCAAATGATACTGCTGTGTTCTGTGGTGTTGCTCCTGTGATCTCTGGAACTCGGCCGCCAATCTTGCATTTTCTTGTACCAATCTCTGCATTTCCCCCCTCATCTGTTGGCTGTCCCCGCCTCCCTTCTTTTGAGCTCCCTTAGTGGTCTTCAGGAGCCCTATTCCAGAACTTCCCAAACCCCGGCAGTAGTATTGGTTTGACCGGTCTGGGAAGGCTGCGTCGAACATCCTCGCTGCCGTTTGAACATTCGATCTGTCGACCTGGCGCAGGGCTTCTTGCAGATCTGCCTCTGAAATGTTCGGTTGTGTCTCCCGAACTACTTCTTGCAACACTTCTGCTTCGGCCCGGTTCACCCTCTCCTAATTGAAAGGGAAAAAAAAAATAATTAATATTCTAACAAATATATAATTAAGTAAAATTAATAATTAAAATTTTAAAATCGTAATCAACGACTTACGAGCTGTTATGTCCCTTGTGGATAAGCCTTCTTAAACGTCTCCACGTACGGGTTGCTATCAGGATGATCTCTAAGCGCCTCCTCCTGATATTGTGAAAACGGCCTAGAACCAGCATGATGGGGGGTTGTGTTACGGCGGCAGTTTGCAGAGTTTATGCGAGACCGTTCCATCAAACAAATAATACAATATTAGAAAAATTCATAAAAAAATATTAGTGTAATAATTATAAAATAATTAAACTAATAATTAAAATATTAACAAAATAAACATTTATAGTTAAGTTTAGTATTTACCTGCATAAGTGGGTTGTTGAAGTCTACTGTCTTCAACCAACGCCACTCGTACTCCCTGAACAGGAACTCTCTTGGAGTACCCATACGACCATGTCTGTCGTATTCGTTAAAGTGGGTACGGAGCTCGTTCTTCCACTCTTTGAACCTACGGAAAAAACAAAAGTGCATTAGAAATATTATTCATATCATAAAATATTTCATATTATAAGATGAGGAATTCCCAACGTACCTCGAGTTCTGTATCGCGTCCGCCCAATCCTGCTTGTGTTCGGCAATCTCGAAGTATGCCTGAAAGATAATATTTTATTAGTTTTACAATTATAACAATACCGAAAATTATTAAATATTACGATAAAGAAATTAAGTTTTTTAAATTACTCACCGACGTCGTGTTATTAACCTCCCTCTTAATTTCTTCCGGCACATCAGCCCACCGGGTCCACAATATAGGGACTCTATCCCTAATTATTGCCCCCACGCAACCCGCGTAATCGCGGCGTTTTTTCCCCTGAACCTCCTGATTAGGGGGTTCGTTGATCTGGATCCTCCCCCTGTTGTCAACAGTTCTCCTGAGCGTGTCAAAACATATGACACCTCTCTTATTCGGCCTTGAACTGCTAGCGGCTGTCCCTATCACAAAAACGACGATTGGTTAATAAAATTAAATATTAGTGTGTTAATTTTAATAAAATATTTAATTAATAAAATCAAATGTTACCTGAACTGGATGACCCGTCTGTCGACTTTCCTTTTCTCCTCGCCGAAATCAGGAGGTCAGGTCTCTCAAATGGTTGCTGATAATATGCCTCCGCAATACTCACGTACTGAAGCATATCAGGCCATATGGGCACACCACGAAAGTCGACCTCGGGTATCGCAGGAATGTTGTACGGGAGATAGAGCTGATTTGGGAGAGTAGGCCCCTCAGTCGAGTCAGCAGCAGACGGCGCCGAACTCGTCATCGGCTCCCGATGAACCTCAGGCATACGGACCTGAGGAACGTCTGCAGCTATCTCGTCCTGAAATAGCTGCCTACTGGACCTCGGAGCATCTGGCCCGAGAGGGGGACGTGAACTGCTCGACTGCCGCCCCGCCTGGAGAAGGGTCTGGTGCCGAGAACTCACACTCCTCCGCGGCTGGGATGAATCCACAGTCCTCCGCGGCTGGCTGGTGGTCCTCTCAGGCTGGTTAAGGGTCCTTTCAGAGTCTGCGGAACCGGCAGAGCTTCCAGAACCCCTAGATCTGGAAGAACGACGGCCTCCGAATAACTATCTGAGTGCATCGGCCATTTGGAGTTTGAGGCATTAATACATTAATTAATATTAAATTATATTACATTAAATAACAAATTCTAATTAATATAATAACCAATAATACTAACATATTTTAAAACATACTAACAAATTAATATTTGTTCAAGGAAGGTTAATTCCGTAACTTCCGAGGTGTGTCTTGTCCTAATAAGACTTGTAGTCTAGATACTCTATTAGATAGGGAATCCCTGTTCGCCAGGGATACTTGATGTAATGCCTATATAAAGGCCTCCTTATCAATGAATAAAGAGAGAGAGATTTATCAATCTATTTCTCCTTCAACACGTTATCAGCACGATTGCTCTAACCTCCCGTCTAATAAGCCCTAGAAACCCTAATTCCGAATTTTTTTTCGAAACCCTAACCTACCGTCGGCCGCCGATTCTTCCCTTCGGCACCGTCGGCCTCTTCTCAGCAGCATCTGCGCTGTTCGCCTGCCGCACTGTACCCTCGAGTACTGCTCCTCCTCTGCCTCTAGGCAGACAACCCGCTCGCCAGCAGCTCTCCCTTGCGTGCTACTTTTTGCACGCATCCGCCAGACAATCAAAATTGCTCGCAAGCCAAGCAAGCGATCCGCGAACCCTTATTCGTGGTTAAGAAGAAATCAAGAAAAGTCGAAGAAAACAAGCTTCCCCAAGAGTCAAGTTTCGTTTGATCAAGCTTCTCTTGAAGAGGTAAATATTTTTATAAACGTTCCCGCTTATGAAAATTTCAATAGTTGGGTTTTGTTTTCTTCCGGGACCTTTCCGTGTCCCTGCTTCTTCATCCCGATTCTATCGCTTCTCGGGACGGCATACGGGGATTTAGTCACCCCGGTGCCAACGTTTATTGGGGTAACTGTGATGTTACCGGCCACCGTTATGCTTGTGACTGTGATGTCACTGTGAACCATAACGTATTATTCTTTTTTGGAAAGAAAACAAAGGGAAGATATCGATTGTGACTTGAAGTCACGTTAAGCATCGATTTATGTGACCATGATATATCTTGGCACTGTTCTAAAAGAACAATCAAACTTGATTAGTATTCAAACATACTAACGTCTCCCTGTTTGTGTTCTGTAGATGGCTGACACTCAGCGTCCAGAATTTGACATCTTGGATGTCCAAGGCAAGGAATACAAGAGGTGGGTCTCAGATGTTGAGAACACTTTCATTGGTAAAAGATTTACTGCCACCATCAACCCTCCTGAGGATGAAAGCTTACACGCTTCTCCTGAACAGAAAGCACAAGCCCTGATGTTTCTCAGGCGCCATATCCATCCAACGCTCAAGAAGCAATACCTGAGGAAAACTGATCCCAAAGAGCTATGGGATATCCTCAAGGACCGCTTCGACAATGTGCATGACGCACAACTCCCAGACCTCATGTCTGATTGGGAGCAAATCCGCTTACTGGATTTTGATTCCGTCCAGGAATATCATCAGACTATGCTAAACTTGCAATCTGATTTGAGCTTTTGTGGGGTCGAAAAGACCGATGATGATATGATGGAGAAGACTTTCACGACGTTCCCAGAATCTGCGTCCATGTTGTCGCATCAGTACCGCGATCTCCGCGAGAAAGGCACTATCAAAACCTTCAGCGATTTGATGAATGTCCTTCAGAGAAAGGAGAGGTACCATGAGTTGATTCTTACCACCAATAAGAGGCCTCGAGGACCGAAATTCATTGCGGAATCTCATCAAGCCCGTGGTAAAGCTTTTAAGCAGAAGCATCAACCTCATGAACGTCAAGCACCGCCACCACGTACGCCAAGAGCAATACGTGGCGGACGAGGAGGGAGAAGAGGCGTCGGCCGTGGCCGACCGCTTTCTTGGACAAGGGATGATGGCAGAGCCGCCGCTCCCAGAGGGAGGAACAGTTTTGGTTCCGGTCCCAGGCGTGGTGGCCATCCGCCGAACAATGCTTCGGCTCCTTGCTTCAAATGTGGTTCTACGAATCATCTCCAACGCGATTGCATAGCAAGCAGAGATATTCAAGCCGCTTACAAGAAACACAAACAATACATAGAACAAGAAGCACACTATGTAGGAGACTTTGAGGAAGAAGTATACGATGAGGAAGATACGAACTTCGCCATCGATGACTTCCAACCTACCAAGAAACGTAGGACTCAGGAGTATGATACTCCAGACTATGAATAAGTATTTGACTTCGGTCATGAGATACGTATTCAAGTTTGATTTTGATTGTTATTTTGACAGAATAGTCAATAAATCACGACTTTGTTCGATAAGTCGTTCTATTTAGAACAACCATGATGTATTTTTGAGTTGTCATCAATAAAATCTATCTTATTCTACGAATGATTTGAGATTTTTACATCCCTGAAAGCAAAATTGGTTCAATGCGTCCAATTCTCAATGGCATAATCATTTTGAGTTCACCAAAATTCTGGTGATGTTAACTCATATCCGAAAAATCACAAAGACAAAAGGAGAGATCCGCGAGCCGCGATACGCCATCCGCGAGCCACGATACGCGAGCCGCGATACGCGATACGCCATCCGCGAGCCGCGATGCACGATCCGCGATCCGAGATCCGCGATCCGTGATCCGCGATCCGCTATCCGCCAACTTGGTCGCGATCCGCCAGGACTCGCTCGCCATGTCTATTCGCCAACTAATCCGCGATCCGCGATCAGCGATCCGCCAACTTGGCTGCGATCCGCCATGCCTCGCTCGCCAAAGCCCATAAGCGCTTGGCCGCGACTCGCTAGGCCTCACTCGCCATGGCCAATCGCCAGCTTGGCTCAGCACCGAATCCGGTTTTTGAAACCAACAATCGATAGCCTATCGAACAAATGCAACTTTTGCATCAATGGCTCGGCAACAAAGTGTCTTCGGACTCGCCATGCTTCGGATTTAGCTCAACCGTCGCATCGCATTGCCTCAATGCCTGACCGATTCTCACCACCCGCCTTGCTTCGGCTCGGCCTCTGGGTCGCTTTGGCCTTACCACAGCTTCGGCTTTGGCTTGGCCCCGGCCTTTGCCTTGGCCTCGGCCTTGGCTCGGCCACGCCACCTACGACGGTGTCCGGTCTCAATCTCTGACCTAGACTATGATTATCAATGGTGATACTCGGTGATTAAAATGAGGCTTATATCTTTCTCTCAAATTTTGTCGTTGCCATGGCTATGTTATTGGCCTTAATGCACTTCATTTTGTGATGATATATTGTTTCAGTACACTTACTTTAAAGTGTTCGCCAAAGTCTAAAGTAGACTATTGATTCAATTTACATTGTTTTTGTAGATGTATCAAGGCGAGATTGAGTGTTTGTTGGATTGTGCAACAACTCACACGATTCTGAGAAATCGGCAATTGTTTTCGGATTTTACGCCAAGCGAATCGTCGTTATCTACGATGACAGGAACTGGACCCGTAATTAAGGGTCGTGGCACTGCTCAATTCTTACTGCCAAATGGCACTGAGATTCGGGTAGAGGACGCCCTATATGCGCCTAAGGCGCCAAGAACCTTGCTAGCTTTCAAGGATGTGCGTGACAATGACTATCACCTCAGCACTTATGTTGAAGATGGAACTGAATATCTGTTGATCACCTCCACTCAATCTATGCGCACTCGCATTGTGGAGAAGTGTAAGCGAGTTCGCAATGGCATGTATTTCACAACCATTCGAGCCAACGAATCTCATGTTGTTATATTATGTGATTCTGATGCTTATAAGCTTTGGCATGATAGACTCGGTCATCCGGGTCGTGATCTGATGATCCGTATTTTGAAATGCTCCCACGGTCATCCATTTTTCCGATCACAAAAGCACAGAGGGCGCCTCGGCCTCGGTTCGGCCGTGCCGTCGATAGCCGCCTCTCGGTTCCAAGGAGAGGTTCGGCCCCCTCCTGCTTCTCATGCTTCTGTAGCGATGTCTAATGCTCATCGTTCGTTTTGTAAAGCTTGTTCACTAGCAAAACTTCAAGCAAGACCATCTTTTGCTATTGATAATAAACAGAATATTCCGTTTCTACAACGAATACAAGGTGATATTTGTGGACCTATAACACCAGAATGCGGACCATTTAGATATTTCATGGTTCTGGTTGATGCATCAACGCGTTGGTCACACGTAGCGTTGTTGTCCACGAGGAATGCTGCATTCGCTAAACTCCTAGCTCAGATTATTAAGCTTCGGGCTCACCACCCGGACAATCCGATTAAGTCCATCAGACTGGATAATGCTGGAGAGTTTACCTCAAAGTGTTTTGATGACTATTGCATGTCAGTTGGGATTGAAGTTGAACATCCCGTACCCCACGTTCATTCTCAGAACGGTCTTGCAGAAGCCGCTATCAAGAGACTACAGCTTGTAGCTAGGTCTCTTGTCATGGCCACAAACTTGCCAGTTTCGGCATGGGGATATGCAATATTACATGCAGCTATGCTTATTCGTCTACGACCCACAGATAGCCAACCATTTAGTGCGTACCAGTTGGTAACTGGTTACGAGCCTGATATTTCGCATCTGCGTACTTTTGGTTGTGCCGTATATGTGCCTATCACGCCTCCACTGCGTACCAAGATGGGTCCACAACGACGATCAGCTATTTATGTTGGATATGAAGCACCAACTATTGTCCGCTATATAGAGCCTATGACAGGTGATCTGTTTACTGCAAGATTTGCAGATTGTCACTTTGATGAGACATCCTTCCCGCCGTTAGGGGGAGATGGGGCCGCATCCGTCCCAAATGAACGTCAGGAATTGACGTGGTTCTCTCCCACTATGTCTCATTATGATCCCCGTACGTCTCAGTGTGAGACTGAAATACAACGCATATTAGAACTACAAAAGGTGGCGGATACGATGCCCGACTCCTTTACTGATATTGCGAAAGTGACAAGATCAACCATACCTGCTGCGAATGTACCTGCAAGGCTTAACATTCCTCGCCATGCGCGAGCACGCGCCGCCGGTCTCGGACCCGCAGCCCTAGGTGCCATCGGCAGCCTAGGCTCGGCACCTCCAAGTGGAGAGCCGGCGTCGACTTCGGATCCTCCTAGAAAGAGGGGGAGACCAATCGGTTCCAAAGACAATGTACCTAGAAAGAGGGCATGTGTCCAGGCACAAAGCGATCCGTTCATCATCGATACTGTGACGCCGTCACACGAGATTGTCTCCGACTATACCTATGTCCAAGAATCAACTCTGAATCATCTGGGGGACGCCTCAGACTCACTGTTGATGTTGGAGAACAAGGAAATCTCACTAAACTACTTATGCATGCACAATCTGATGGAAAGAAATTCCATGTATATCGATGATGCATTCGCCTACGCCGTTGCTCAAGAAGTTATTGACGACGACGATATGGAACCCCGCACTGTTGATGAATGTCAACGTAGGGCGGATTGGCCGAAGTGGGAAGAAGCAATCCAGGCTGAACTAGACTCTCTAAAGAAAAGGCAAGTTTTCGGACCGGTTGTGCCTATACCGCCGAACGTGAAGCCTGTTGGACATAAATGGGTCTTTGTCAGAAAGCGCAATGAGAATGGCGAAGTCCAGCGATATAAAGCTCGACTCGTGGCGCAAGGTTTTTCTCAACGCCCTGGAATTGATTATGAGGAGACGTATTCTCCTGTCATGGATACTATTACCTTCCGATACTTAATAAGTTTGGTAGTCTCAGAGAGACTCAATATGCAGCTTATGGATGTTGTAACTGCGTATCTTTATGGGGACCTAGATACGGAGATGTACATGAAAGTGCCAGAAGGACTTTCGTTACCCAAGTCAAGTGAGCAAAAACCACGAAGTTCATTTGCTATCAGGTTGAGACGATCTCTATATGGACTCCGACAATCTGGTAGGATGTGGTACACACGGTTAAGTGATTACTTGATTGGGAAAGGATACAAGAATGATGAGTTGTGCCCTTGTGTGTTCATAAAGAGAACAAGTTCAGGATTTGCCATTATAGCCGTCTATGTCGATGATATGAACATCATTGGAACTCTGAATGAGATCAATGAGACCGCTAGCTATTTGAAATCCGAATTCGAGATGAAAGATCTGGGAAGGACTCGGTTTTGCCTAGGCTTAGAACTAGAGCACCGAAGTGGTGGAATTTTTATACACCAGTCTGCATATGTCCGAAAGATGCTCAGGCGATTTAACATGGACAAAGTTATGCATCCTACAGGCACTCCCATGGTCGTTAGAAGTCTGGATATCAACAAAGATCCCTTTCGTCCGAAAGAAGATGACGAAGAGGTCTTGGGAGCTGAATATCCATATCTTAGTGCGATTGGAGCTTTGTTATACTTAGCTCAGTGTACTAGACCAGACATCGCTTTCTCTGTGAACTTGTTAGCTAGATTTAGCTCTGCGCCAACACAACGTCATTGGGTTGGAATCAAGAACATCTTCCGATACCTTAAAGGAACCCTTGACATGGGCTTGTACTATCGATACACTCATCAGGATTCGACACATAGTCGATCTCTTGCATCTAACAGCACAAACCTTGGCTCGGATTGCCATCCGCCAGCCATATCCGCCAGGACTGGCTTTGGTTCATCCATCCGCCATCCTGCAGACATATCCGCCAACTTATCCGGACCCGCGGATGCTAAGTCGTGGTCCCGATACGGCTTTGGCGATACCCCCTCCTACTCAGATACACCAAATGATGTAATGGTAGGATTTGCTGATGCTGGATATTTGTCAGATCCACACAAAGGACGTTCCCAAACAGGTTATGTTTTTACCATTGGGAATACGGCGATATCTTGGAGATCAACCAAGCAAACCCTTGTTGCTACCTCCTCGAACCATGCTGAGATTATTGCACTACATGAAGCAGTCAAAGAATGTATTTGGCTTCGCTCAGTTATATCTCACATTCGAGAGTCTAGTGGACTTGAGTCTACTACGATGGGACCAACTTGCATATTTGAAGATAATGCAGCATGCATTGAGCAGATGAAGTTGGGATACATTAAGGGTGACAATACTAAACACATTTCGCCTAAGTTCTTCTACAATCAGCAGCAGCAAGAGACTTTGAATATCCAGGTGAAGCAAGTCAGCTCAGAAGAAAATGCAGCGGATCTGTTTACCAAGTCTCTACCTAAATCTACATTTATGAAGCATGTAAAGCGCATTGGAATGTGTCGCTTATCCGAACTCAAAGACTGATTGACTATCAGGGGGAGTTCTCATCTAGACTTCAGGGGGAGCCTAGTTATGCATGTCTCACATACTTGTAGTTGGTGCGTTGTACTCTTTTTCCTTAGACCATGCTTTTATTTTTGCCCAAGAGGTTTTTGTTTGCTGGCAAAGGTTTTAACGAGGCAACGGTTCATGCACCATTGAGGACGCGACACAAGGGGGAGTGTTCAAGGAAGGTTAATTCCGTAACTTCCGAGGTGTGTCTTGTCCTAATAAGACTTGTAGTCTAGATACTCTATTAGATAGGGAATCCCTGTTCGCCAGGGATACTTGATGTAATGCCTATATAAAGGCCTCCTTATCAATGAATAAAGAGAGAGAGATTTATCAATCTATTTCTCCTTCAACAATATTTAAATTTTAACTAATTTTAAATAATACTAACCATTAACATAAATATAACCATTTATATACAAATATAACTATATTTCATCATTAACAATTTATATAATTAATTACCTACCTCGATTTATTAACAAATATATTTACAAATTTATATAATTAAAAAATATATAACAAATATATAATTAATTTATTAACAAATATATAAAAATTTATACAATTTATGTAATTAATATTAACAAATATTATATAACAATTTATATAACAAATATATAAAAATGTATACATTAATTTATATAATTAACAAATATATAACAAATATATAATTAATTTATTAACAAATATATAAAAATGTAAACAATTTATATAATTAATATTAACAAATATTATATAACAATTTAACAATTTAATTATACAATTAAAATAAATTAGAAAAAAAAAAAAAAAAGGTAAACCTAGCTCGATCGGAGGAGGAGGGGAAGGAGGAGGAGGAGGAGCCCGGCCGGCCGATTTGAGGAAGGAGGAGGAACGGTGGAGGCGCCGCCGATATGAGGAGGAGGAGGAGGAGCAGAGCGGCGGGGAAGGAGGAAAGCTGCAGCCGATTTGAGGAAGGAGGAGGAGGAGAGAAAAAACTCGGCTAGAGTTCGAGACTTTCTGGTTTATAGCAGAAAGAATAGCCGACGAGTAAAAAAGAGTTCGTCGGCTATTCATAGCATAGCCGACGAACTCTTTTTTACTCGTCGGCTATTCTTTGAATGTCGTCGGCTATGTGATAGGAGCACAATGTGCGACGATATTAATATGCTTATGCCCTCATTTATGTTTCGTTTAACCCTCATTTACCTAAGATAGAGTCATAATTTAGTTTAGTGTCATTTTGGTAGAGTTTTGGAGAAAGTGTGCTTAATAATCAGAAAAAAAGACTAAGTATAGAAATCTGGAAATAAAGTAAAATATGTCTTTTTCGTGATTTTGAGGCTCGTGCTAAGCTGATTTATCATTTTCTAAATTTGATGAAATTTGGTGTGCATTTAATTGGCATGCTAAAGTGTATTGTGTCAAAATTTCAGATCAATCGGAGTTTGGGAAGTCACCCAAATGAAGGCTGCAACTTGGCAGTTTGAGCAAAGATAACCAGGGACTACCAGGATTTTCCTGGGACTGTTTCCTGACTTCCGGAATTTCTGTGGGACACATCCCTTAAAACCAGAGAACGTGCCATACACCGTTGGAAAGCTCTACGAGTCTAGTTTCTCTGAGACTTGGAATCGCAGCAAAATCTTTCCTGAAAAAAAAGTTATGCCGGTTTGAATGCACGAAGGTCAAGTCTGCCGAAAGAAGAAAACTTAAACCGAGTTCTACATGGATTTGGCTTACGAATGTGGACTGAATTCCATCCTTTGTGCAAGATTTTTGGCTGAATTAATTCATGGAAAACCTAAAGAGATATTGCTCAATTATTCAGTCATTATCTTGGGAATTTTTGGCAGAAAATAGAGGAAGAAAATCACAACAAATCCTGATCAAATTCGGCAGAATTCCTGTGCACGTCATCCAACTTCCACAGACTCTCCCGGACAGCTCACAATGAATCAGAGTTCGCGCCTTATACGGATAGAAAGCTACGGGAGTCTAGTTTCCAATCCAACTGGAATCACCTTAATATATATTTTCTAGAGAAAGATATTCCATAATCTTCACTCAAAGGTCAAATCTGCCAGCAGGATAAGTTTGAGAAAAACTAGGTTTTGTGAACCCTAGTTGCTGCCACCCTTTTTGCCTCTATATATTGGACGATTTTTACACAGAAAAATATCTCTCTTCTGACGCTCAAGCAAAGCCGAAACTCTACCAAAATAATCCCACAAAAATCCTATACAGAGAATTGCCTTAGCCGATTCCATCTCACCTTCACCAAGCTTGCCGATCACAAGTGTTCTTCATCATCAAATTATCCTTTGCCGATTCCTCTCAAGGTTTTGTTTAAAGTGTGATTTACTCATCTCTCATGGCTTGTAATTTTCTGTATAAATTCAATACTTTGTCTATGAAGATTGAATGGATGGTTGTATTTTGTTTTGGTTTTATGAATTATTCTTTTGATTACCGAATTTTTGTTATATGATTTGGTTTTCTTTGGTTTAATTTCTGAATTATGCATGTGATTTAATTGAATGTAGTTTTATGGGCAGTAGGCTTTTGCATGTGTTCTTGATTTAATTTGGTTGATTTCCTGAATTTACATGCATAAAAACCGTATGCATGAAGGTAGTTTCGGCCATAACTATCCTTTGTGTGTTGGTTTCACATGCCGATTTAATACATGTTGGATCATACGCAAAGTTGGTTTTAATTTGTATTTATCTAAGGGCTAGAATAATTCTGGAAATTTACATGTCGATGTGAGATGAGTGACGCCATACTTGCTAACATGTTTCCAATTCGACATATTGTGCTTATGTGCTCTTTGTGTTTAATTTCTACGCGAAGTGTTTTTAAACCGATTAGTACCATGTTTAGGATTACACGCGAAGTTAATTCTAAATACTTGTGATGTTTTGAATAATTAGATAAACCGCGAAGGCTCTAATTAAATTGGAACTTAATTGAATCTAGAATTCGATTTTAGCTTGCTGCCCTTATTACTTTGTTTAATTTCGTTGCATGTGTAATGAGTTTTGTGTTTTGTGTATTGTGTGGAAGGTGTTGATCAATTGTATATAATAATTTAGATTTAATTTCGTAATTTTCAGTAGGTTTTAGATATAAATTTCAAACCCCCATGTGATTTTGTAATTTTTTATGTGATTGAACGCCCTTGATTTCCCCGGATTGAACGATCCCTACTTGTCCTATACTAACGATGACACAAGAGGGTAATATTTGTATGAAGTTGTTTTGCAGGTACAAATGTGCTTGGATAATAGTTCCATCACTATGCTATGAACATCATCGGCTATACTTTGGAGGATCAACAGCCGTCCGATCTGAGCCATCCAACGACGGACAATAAAGAGGCGCGGATCGCGAGAGTTTAGCCGACGACAAATAATTTTCGTCGGCTAAACTGAGAGAATAGCCGACGATGTCAAAGATTTCGTCGGCTATACTTTGGAAAATCAACAGCCGTCCGATCTGAGCCATCCAACGGCAGACAACAAGTCAAACCTCTAAACGCTTAGAAATGGTAATTGGATTGTCTAAATGACGTTTTTTGGCCTGACCTTCAACAGATAATAGTTTCAAATCGATGAGACGCAACTAATCGTATAAAAATTTTTCTCAAAATATTTACCGAACGTCAGGCTACCCATAGGAAAACGAAAGTAAAAAACAGTCTACCGCAACATTCGGCACACAGATTTTATCGAAATCTTGTCATTTTTCAACCGTGGACATATTTCATCATTTCGGTCATATCTTATTTCACAACATTTTTTCATTTGAAGATTCTACGTATAGTAACTATTTGAAACTATACATTCACTTAAACACTTAATAAACAAGTTAAGGAACATTAGTGCATATGTTCTGATTTTGAATCTAAAAGTTTACAAAATCTATTCCAACCGTCAGATATCACCGTTAAGATTAAATACATATATGGAAAAAAAAATCCAACTACATCTGACAAAGTTAAAGGCTCGATCGGAACGGTCAACCGGGTCAGTCAAACCTCTAAACGATTAGAAATGGTAATTGGACTGTCTAAATGACGTTTTTTGGCCTGACCTTCAACAGATAATAGTTTCAAATCGATGAGACGCAACTAATCGTATAAAAATTTTCCTCAAAATATTTACCGAACGTCAGGCTACCCATAGGAAAACGAAAGTAAAAAACAGTCTACCGCAACATTCGACACACAGATTTTATCGGAATCTTGTCATTTTTCAACCGTGGACGTATTTCATTATTTCGGTCATATCTTATATCACGACTTTTTTCTATTTGAAGGAAGAAGCAATGGTTTATCGTTAGTGATAGAAAATGGAAACTGGTCATTTTTTTTTTTTTCTAAATCATAGCCGACGAGAGACTCGTACTCGTCGGCTAATCTTTTGTCGTTTTCTGTCTAAAATAAAATATGTATTTTTTCAATATCGTTATAGCCGACGAAATAATGAATTTTTCGTCGGCTATTATGAGTACAGCCGACGAAATAATGCTTTTTTCGTCGGCTATTATGAGTATAGCCGACGAAATAATGCATTGTTCGTCGGCTATACCATGAAAAAGGTAAAAAAAAAAATCAGTAGGTTTACACCTCTCGTTTTCTTATTTCCTGTTCATATATAACCAAAATTGAACATCAAGAAAACAGAAACCCAGCAGTCAACATATTTCAATTTTTTTTAAGGGGTTTGGAACCCAGCCTAGCTGGGAGGCTCATCCCCACGCCCGTTCATTAGAAATTAGTGGATTACAAATGAAAGGATGACATCATCTACATTACTTAATCCGTCGGATTGTAATCGGAATCATCGGATGAGTCTTCTTCGGTTTCTGAATTGCTCGATAGGGGTAATCTATGTCTTTCCTCACCACTAGAGTCCTCGTTAGTTTCTTCATTTGGATCAACATCAACAAGCAGTGGCTCTTCACGTCGAATTCGCACCGGCGTGTCTAGGCGAATAAAAGAGGAGTCAGGAATACCGTTTGAGTTGGGCTCTTGATACGCGGTGCCACCTTCCTCGTTCTCTTCAGCCACTCCAAGTGTAGACGCCCGGTAAATGTTGCGATGGTGGATAGTGTTGACTACTTTCCACGGGTCACCCTTGACGAGATCATCAAGATAAAACACTTGTTTCACCCATGTGGCTAAAACGAACGGGTCATCCTCATACCATGATGTACTAGTGTTCACAGAAGTTATGCCGTATTGATCGGTTTTCATTCTCTGCGGCCGTGTGTCAAACCATCTACACTTGAAAAGGTGTACTTTCATGCCTTCTCCATAATGCAGTTCCACAACTGAATGGAGAACACCGTAATAGTCAACTCCATCATCCCCACCATGTGA